>CM039672.1:110171494-110771494 GCA_022496015.1 Hordeum marinum
AAATTAAACACCAAAACACAATTAATACAGAAGTAATAACGTGGGAAACATTCAAAAACATAAGCAAAAACAGAACACAAAATTAAAATTGGGTTGCCTCCCAACAAGCGCTATTGTTTAACGCCCCTAGCTAGGCATAATGATTTCAATGCTGCTCACACAAAAAGTAGTAACTGAAATACACAAGATAGCGTCATGAATCTCATGAAAATCACTTTTAAGTCTAAACCACTTACTATGCATAGGGACTTTTTGAGCAAACAATTTATGGGAACAAGAATCACTTAGTATAGGAAGGCAAAACAAGCATAACTTCAAAACTTTGAACACATAGAGAGGAAACTTGATATTATTGCAATTCCTACAAGCATATGTTCCTCCCTCATAATAATTTTCAGTAGCATAATTAAGGAATCTCACAATAAAACTATCACATAAATGATTCTTTTCATGATAAATTATAGCATACGTGTCATCACCAAAACTTGGGGAGCAAAAAATATCATCTTCATCAAGCATAGCATCCCCAAGCTTGTGGTTTTGCATATCATTAGCATCATGGATATTCAGAGAATTCATAATAAAAACATGGAAATCATGCTTTTCATTCAAGGAACTATCCTGAATCTCCTTATAATTTTCTTCTTTCAATACTTCATCAAAATTTCCAGATTCATGATTTTCAAACAAAACTTCATAGAGATAATAAAGTGCACTCAACTCACTAGCAATTGGTTCATCATAATTTGGTCTTTTGAAAATATTAGCAAGTGGATGAGGATCCATATCAATAGTTTTTTAGCAAGCAAAGATGCAAGCAAATAGAAGGCACATGGCAACACAAGCAAACATATCAACGAAAAGCCGAACGGAAAAAGGGCGAATAAAAAGGCAAATATTTTTGGTATTTTCTGAAAATCATTTTAGAAGTGGGGGAGAGGAAAATGAGAGGCAAATGGCAAATAAAGTAAATGCAAGAGATGAGTTTGTGATGGGTACTTCGTAGGCTTGATGCGTATCCTCCCCGGTAACGGCGCCAGAAATCCTTCTTGCTACCTCTTGAGCATGCGTTGGTTTTCCCTTGAAGAGGAAAGAGTGATGCAGCGAAGTAGATAAGTATTTCCCTCGGTTTTTGAGAACCAAGGTATCAATCTAGTAGGAGGAACAAGAAAGTCACCAATGGATGCACCTACACAAATAATCAAACTCTTGCACCCAACGCTATAAAGGGGTTGTCAATCCCTTCACGGTTATTTGCAAGGATTAGATCCGATAGAGATAGATGGAACGAGTGCGGAAAGTAAAAGGTAAATAAATTGCAGCAAGTATAGATCTGAAAATTTATGATGGAAAGTAGACCCGGGGGCCATAGGTTTCACTAGAGGCTTGTCTCTTGAAGGAAAATATCATGGTGGGTAAACAAATTACTGTCAAGCAATTGATAGAAAAGCAAATAATCATGTAGTTATCCAAGGCAATGATCATGCATATAGGCATCCCGTCCGTGACAAGTAGACCAAAACGATTCTGCATCTACTACTATTACTCCACACATCGACCGACTCCTGCCTGCATCTAGAGTATTAAGTTCATGAAGAATAGAGTTACACATTAAGAAAGATGACATGGTGTAGAGGGATAAACTCAAGAAATATGATGAAAACCCCATCTTGTTATCCTTGATGGCAGCAATACAATACGTGCCTTGCTACCCCTACTTTGTCACCGGGTCAGGACACCGCAAGATTGAACCCAAAACCAAGCACTTCTCCCATTGTAAGAATTACCAATCTAGTTGGCCAAACCAAACCAATAACTCGAAGAGAATTGCAAGGATATGAAATCATGCATATAAGAAATCAAAGGAGATTCAAATAAGATTCTTGCATAATCTGAACATAAACTCACAATTCATCGGATCTTGACAAACACATCACAAAAAAAGATTACATCGGATAGATCTCCTTGAAGATCATGAAGAACATGGTATTGAAGATCAAAGAGAGAGAACAAGCCATATAGCTACTAGCTATGGACCCGTAGGTCTGTGGTGGACTACTCACGCATCAGCGGAGGGGTAATGGAGTTGATGTAGATGCCCTCCGTGATTGATTCCCCCTCCGACAGATTACCGGAGAAGGCCCCAAGATGAGATCTCTCGGGAACAGAGGCTTCTGGCAGCGGAAAACTATTCTGGCTTGTTCTAATGTTGGGGGAATATTTGGGTATTTATAGGCCAAGAATTAGGGTTAGGTGTCCCGCCAGGAGGCGACAAGCCTACTAGGCATGGCTAGGGGGCCCGTGTCTAGCAGGTTTGTGGCGCCCTGGCACCTCCCCTGACGTGCACTCCATGCTTGGATGACTTGTTTCCTTCTAGAAAAATTCCTTCTGAAAGTTTAATTCCGTTTGGACTCCGTTTAATATTCCATATCTGCAAAACTTAAAAACAAGGAAAAAATAGAAACTGGCACTTGGCTCCAGATTAATAGGTTAGTCCAAAAAATAATATGAAATAGCATATTAATGCATATAAAACATCCAAACAGATAATATAATAGCATGCCATCATCAAAAATTATAGATACATTGGAGACGTATCATGAAACACTTGGCAATCTACTTTAGTAAATAGCACATTGAAACCAAAGTTTGCTAGTCTAGATACGGAAAGAAGATTGTAGCCAAGGTATTCAACAAGCATGAAATTTTGAATAGACCTATCATGAGATATGGCCACCTTACCAAGGCCAAGTACCTTACCCTTAGAGTTGTCTCCAAAGGTCACGTACCTCTGAGGTCCTTGATTAGGTGTGATCTCTTGAAACATGTATTTATCTCCAACCATATGATCAGTGCATCCACTGTCGAGAACCCACTCTTTTCCACTGGACATGTAATCCTTGAAGTTTGCCACGAGACTTAGGTACTTCTTCGTTTTGGCACACTTGATGTCAAACATCTCATCATGATCATAGTAGCCATGTTCTTCATTGTCATCATTAGGTAGAATCTCCTCATCATAGAAACCAAGAGCTTCGTTAGAATTTTGACTAAGACAATGTTCAAGCTTATGTATGTGAATGGCTTCTAAAACAATGTTACTAATGGTAGTGACATATCCTTTAGCACGCATAAGATCATGAAGCTCAAACAAGCATTTATCAAAGTTTGGATTGCTAGACTTCATTTCATGAAAAGCAACAGTTTTATGAAGAATTTCATCAAGATTACTTAATGAATAATTTGGATATCTTTTCTACAAATCATTCCACAAAGTATAAGCAGATTCAAAATTCTTCAACTGAGTAAGCACACATCTTGGTAAACCTCTAACGATAAGATTGACAATTCTAAGGTTACCAATCATGTCAATTTCCTCTTCGTATGTGGGATGCAATTCATCGATGGGGAACACATAGGGATTTTCATTATTCTTTCTCAAATGGAATTTGTCAAATAGATCAATCATAGCATCTCTCCATCAAGAATGGGCACTCTACAACTCAAACTCTCCAAACTAGGCATATCCATCTTCCTCCAAAGGTGATTAAACCAAGGTTATGGCGACCTTTCTCTGATACCAATTGTGGGATCACTAGAAAAGTATGTCCAGAGGGGGTGAATATACTACTAGCACAAATTAAAATCTACACAATATCCAAAGTTAAGTGTTGGCAAATTTTAGCAATTATAGCAAGTCTAGCACACCCTGCACATGCAAGTCATCAAGTATAGCAGCGAAAAGTAAAGACATTGCACATGGAAGTAAGGGGTTGAGATAGGGAGATCAAACGCATGAAGGACACGAAGATTTTTCCCATGGTTCTGATAGGTGGTGCTATCACATGCCCATGTTTATGGAGACTTCAACCCACGAAGGGTAACGGTCGCGAGAGTCCATGGAGGGTTCCATGAAGAAGCAACCTTGTCTATACCATGATGGCCTACGTCCACGGAGGACTAGCCTAACTCGGGGTAGATCTTCACGAAGTAGACGATCTCCTTGCCCTTACAAACTTCTTGGTTCACTCCAGAAAATGAAGTAGGAGGCTCCCAAGCGACACCTAACCAATCTAGGAGGCACCACCCTCCAAAAGGTAATAGGCTCGATAGTGTCGATGAACTCCTTGCTCTTGTGCTTCAAGATGATAGAATCATCAACACTCAATCACTCTCTCACATATTTGGCTTTGGTGGAAGAGATTGATTGGGTGGAAACCAACCTGGGGAGGCTAGAGATCAAGATTCATATGGTTGGAATGGAATGGCTTGATCTCAACACATGAGTAGCTGGCTCTCTCTCATAAAATCTGTTGGGATAAGTGGGGATCTATTGTGAGTGCTTTTCTTGCGAGTGAGAGGTGGTGGAGGGGTATATATAGGCATCTCCAAAAATCCAACCGTTACATCTAAAGTGACCAACTCGGTGACACTGATGTGTGAATCTCCGTGGTACCGAGTTTCTCCAAAGGTAGCAACTTTCAAAGCTCGGTGAGACCGATATAGAAATCTCGGCTGTACCGATAAAGTGTCCAACGGTCAGAATAAAAATCTCGGTGACGCCAATCCAAAAACTCGGATCTTCCGATTTTGTGAATCGAGGTAATAGAAAGTTGGCAAGCTGAACTCGGTGGCACCAAAGTGGAATCGGTTGCACCGATGTGCTAGGGTTTGGGAAGGCTCTGTCCGAGGTTGGGAGTCGGTGGGACCGAGTGGGAGTTATTGGCTTCTCCGATTTTCATGATTGGCTTTAATAGAGATTTGTGGAAGAGTTTGTGGGTGTTTTTGGTGACTATCACTTGTGCACGTGGAGCATCTTGTTCACCAAAAGTACCTTACACCCTTTTAATAGTATTGGCTTTCCTATGGACTCAAAGTGATTTCTCACAAAGTAAAATGTAGAGTCCTCTTGCTTGAAGCTTTGCCAATGCTATTTCTTCTTATTTTTCTTAGGGATACTTTTCACACTCCTTAGCCAGCCTTCTCCATGGACTTTATCTAAAATACACTAGATAAAAGTATTAGTCCAAGAGATAATGTATGTTGTCATGAATTAGGAAAACCACCAAGGGAGCATATTGTGCTTTGAAAGATCCCGTGACTAACTCCTTAGTCACATTGCTTGCAAGCTTCTTATGATTTTGTATTACCGAGAGGGCCCAGAGATACTTGTCTGTCAAACGGAGTGACAAATCCCAGTCTCGATCCATGCCAACCCAACAGACACCCTCGGAGATACCTGTAGAGTACCTTTATGATCACCCACTTACGAAGTAACATCTGATACACACAAGGCATTCCTCTGGTGTTAGGGAGTTGCATGATCCCATGGTCTTAGGAACAGATACTTGACATGAAGAAATCAGTAGCAATAAATTTAGTGATACGATCAAATGCTATGATTATAGTTTGGGTCTTGTCCATCACATCATTCTCCTAATGATGTGACCCCGTTATCAAATGACAACTCATGTCTATGGTTAGGAAACCTTAACCATCTTTGATCAACGAGCTAGTATAGTAGAGGCTCACTAGGGACATGGTGTTGTCTATGTATCCACACATGTATCTGAGTTTTCGATCAATACAATTCTAGCATGGATAATAGACGTTTTTCATGAACAGGAAAGTATGAGAATAACCAATTTATTATTACCTCTAGGGCATATTTCCAACAGTCTCCCACTTGCACTAGAGTCAATAATCTATTTCACATTGAAATGCGATTCACACCCAATGAGTTCTGGGGTTTGATCATGTTTTGCTTGTGAGAGAGGTTTTAGTCAACGAGTCTGCAACATTCAGATCCATGTGTACTTTGCAAATCTATATGTCATATTGCAGATGTTGCTACCACGCTCCACTTGGAGGTATTCCAAATGATTGCTCCACTATATGTATCTGGTTTGAGACTCAGTGTCATCCAGATCAGTGTCAAATCTTTCATCGACGTAAACCTTTACGACGAACTCTTTATCACCTCCTAACCGATAAATATTTCCTTAGTCCTCTTTAGGTACCTAAGGACCACTGTCCAGTGATCCACTCCTAGATCACTCTTGTAGCCCCTTGCCAGACACGTGGCAAGGCACACATCAGGTGTGTGACACAGCATGACATACCATATAGAGCCTATGGCCAAGGCATAGGGGATGACCTTCATCCTTTCTCTTTATTCTCCCGTGGTCGATATTTGAGTCTTACTCAACTTCACACCTTACAACTTAGGCAAGAACTCCTTCTTTGAGTGATCCATTTTGAACTCCTTCAAAATCTTGTCAAGGCGTCTTGATCTATCTCTATAGATCTTGATGCCCTATATATAAGAAGCTTTTCTTCCTTTGAAAAACTCCTTTCAAACAACCCTTTATGCTTTCCATAAATTCTACATCATTTCTGATAATCAATATGTCATCCACATATACTTATCAGAAATGTTATAGTACTCCCACTCACTTCCTTGTAAATACAAGTTTCTTCATAAACTTTATATAAACCCAAAAGCTTTGATCACCTCATCAAAGCATATATTCCAACTCTAAGATGCTTGCACCAGTCCATAGAAGGATCGCTGGAGCTTGCATACCTTTTAGCATCCTTAGGATCGACAAAACCTTTCGGTTGTATCACATATAACCTTTCCTCACTGAAACCGTTAAGGAAATATTGTTTTGACATCCATATGCCATATTTCATAATAAAAAAATGTAGCAACTTCTAACATAATCCCAATAGACTTTAGCGTCGCTACGGGTGAGAAAGTCTCATCATAGTCAACACCTTGAACTTGTCGAAAACCCTTTTGCAACAAGTCGAGCTTTACAGATAGTGATATTACTATGAGCATGTGTCTTCTTAAAGATCCATTTATCCTCAATGGCCTTCAAGTCATCAGACAAGTCTACCAAAGTCCATACTTGGTTTTCATACATGGATCCTATCTTAGATTTCATGGCTCCTAGCCATTTGTTGGAATTCAGGCCCACCATAGCTTCTTCATAGCTCGTAGGTTCACTGTTGTCTAACAACATGACCTCCATGACAGGATTACCGTACCATTCAAAGGGAGGACGAATCCTTGTCGACCTACGAAGCTTGGTACTAACTTGATCCTAAGTTTCATGATCACTATCATTAGCTTCCTCTTCATTTGGTGTAGGCGTCATAGAAACATCTTTATGTGTTGCGGTACTCTCCAATTGAAGTGAAGTTTCTATAACCTCATCAAGTTCTACCTTCCTCCCACTGACTTCTTAATCTCCTTCTCTGGAAAGGATCCATTGTTTGCAACAAAGACCTTGACTTTGGATATTTGATAGAAGGTATACCAAATGTTGCTTCAGGGTATCTTATGAAGATGCACTTTTCCGCTTTAGGTTCGAGCTTGTCATACATAAGTTTCACATCCCCAAACTTTAAGAAATGACAACTCATGTTTCTTGCCACATCATACGGTGTCGTTGATACGCCTCCAACGTCTCTATAATTTATGAAATATTCATGCCATGTTTACAATAATTCTGTATGATTTTGGTATGATTTTATAAGAACTAACCTGGACTGACGCTATTTTCAGCAGAACTACCATGGTGTCATTTTTTGTGCAGAAATAAAAGTTCTCGGAATGGGCTAAAAATTTAGTATGATTTTTTGTGGACCAAAAGAGACCTCCGAAGCATTGGATCTGGCCCGAAAGAGCCACGAGGAGGTGGCAAGCCTGCTAGGTGCGGCCACCCCCTGGCCGCGTCTAGCAGGCTTGCCACCGCCTCGTGGCACCCCTTGACGTGAGATCGATGCCAAACATTCATGTAAATATAGAAACCTCAGAAAAGAAACCTAGATCGGGAGTTCTGACCGGGAGCCCGTTCCGGCACCCTGCCGGAGGGTGAAACCATCATTGGAGGCCATCTTCATCATCCCGGCGCTCTCCATGACGAGGAGGGGGTAGTTCACCCTTGGGACTGAGGGTATGTACCAGTAGCTATGTGTTTGATCTCTCTCTATATTGTGTTCTTGAGATGGCACGATCCTGATGTACCGCGAGGTTTATTGATATAGATTGAATCATATGGAGTTTCCCCCTCTCTATCTTCTTGTGATGAATTGAGTTTTCCCTTTGAAGTTTTCTTACCGGATTGAGTCTTTAAGGATTTGAGAACACTTTATGTATGTATTGCGATCAACTTGCGGGTTTCTTGACCTTGGGAATCTATGCATAGGGGTTGGCACACATTTTTGTCTTCACACTCCGGTAGAAACTTTGGGGCACTCTTTGAAGTTCTTTGTGTTGTATTGAACATGATGAATGTGAAATTATGTGATGCATATCGTATAATCAAGCCCATGGGTACTTGTGGTGACATTGGAGTATCTAGGTGACATTAGGGTTTTGGTTGATGTGTATCTTAAGGTGCTATTTTAGTACAAACTCTAGGGCTGTCCGTGACACTTATAGTGATAGCTCATAAGATTGAACAGAAAAGATAACTTTGAGGTGGTTTCGTACCCTACAATAATTTCTTTTTTAGTTCTCAGCTATTTGTGACTTTGGAGTGAACTCTTTGTCGCATGAGAGGTATTTACATATGATTCAACTATGTTAGTATTGTTGAGAGATTGCACTAGTGAAAGTATGAACCCTAGGCCTTCTTTTCAAGCATTGCAATACTGTTTGTGCTCACTTTTGTTACTTGTTACCTTGCTGTTTTTATATTGTCAGATTACAAAAACCTATATCTACCATCCATATTGCACTTGTATCACCATCTCTTTGCCAAACTAGTGCACCAATACAATTTACCATTGTATTGGGTGTGTTGGGGACACAAGAGACTCTTTGTTATTTGGTTGCAGGGTTGTTTGAGAGAGACCATCTTCATACTACACCTCCCAATGATTGATAAACCTTAGGTCACCCACTTGAGGGAAAATTCCACTGTCCTACAAAACTCCGTGCTTGGAGGCCCAACACGAGTCAACAAGAAGAAGGTTGTGTAGTAGACATCAAGCTCTTTTCTGGTGCCGTTGCCGGGGAGGTGAGTGCTTGAAGGTATATGTTTAGATCTTGCAATTGAATCTTTTAGTTTCTTATTTTTCACTAGTTTGGTTTTATAAAATAAAACTACAAAAAATGTAATTGAGGTTGCCCATATGCTTCATCTTTTTAATTTCTTTTGTGAAAATGATGGAAAGGAAAATCGTGCTCAAGTGTTAGAAGAAGAAGTTATTAAAATGTTTGGCACTAAATATTTGGGTGATTAGCATGATAGCAATATTTTTAGTATGAATTCTATGAATATCCATGATGCTAATGATATGCAAATCCACGATCTTGGGGATGCTATGTTTGACGAATATGATATTTTTAGCCCCCCAAGTTTTGATGAGCAAAACTATTATGATGATGGCAGGCCTCCTATCTATGATGATTATTGTGATGACACATATGCTATAAAGAGTAATGACAACATGAAACTTGTCATCATGATTTTAATATTCAATGTGGTTATGTCAATCAAGTACCTCATGATAGTTATTTTGTTGAGTTTGCTCCCACTATTATGAATGAGAAGTTTCTTATGTCGAGAGTGTTAAATTTTATATGCTTGTAGATCGTGAAAAGAGTGCTATATGTGATAGTTATATTGTGGAATTACTTCATGATGCTACTGAAAATTATTATGAGGGAGGAACATATGCTTGTAGGAATTGCAATAATATCAAGTTTCCTCTCTATGTATTCAAGGTTTTGAAGTTATGCTTGTTTTGCCTTCCTATGCTAGATGATTCTTGTTCCCATAAATTGTTTGCTCACAAAATCCATATGTGTAGGAAGTGGGTTAGACTTAAATGTGCTTGTCATGAGATTCATGATGCTCTTTTGCACGTTTCAATTATTATTCCTATACGAGCATCATTGAAATCATCATGCCTAGCTAAAAGGCATTAAAGAAAAGTGCTTGTTGGGAGACAACCCAACACTTATACCTTATGTTTTTATGTGTTCACATGATTAATATACTGTATTAATAATGTTTTGTGTCTTTTATTTCAATAAAGTGTCAATTAAAGTGTTTGGGATAGTGTGGATACTTGCTTGTTTGATTCTGTGCAAAAACAGAAAGTTTTGCGTCCAGTATATGAGTTATCTGATTTTACTGGAGCGTCAAAAAATTGTAATTTTTTTACACAACATTTATATGAAAATTCCTTGAGTTTTCCTAATGTTTCAGAATTTTTAGAATCAGGTAAGTTGGATGATCATTCAGAGCTTTACAGACTGTTCTGTTTTTGAAAGATTCTGTTTTGCATGCATAGTTTGCTTGTTTCAAGTGTTCCTATAGCTTATATTGAGTAATATAAATTTTGGGAATAATGGAATACATTATCTATCATGTGATAAAAATTATTAATCTTGTATTGACAGTACCTAAGTGAATGATCTATCTTTATTACAGTAACCCTTCTCACAAAGTTCCGTTAAGTTTTGTGTGATTGAAATTTTCAAGTTTTGGGTGAGACACCGATATGAGAAGAATAAGGAGTGACAAGAACCTAATATTGGGGATTCACAAGGCACCCCCAAGGTAATATACAAGGAATATCCAAGCGCCCAAGCTTGGGGATGCCCCGGAAGGCGCCCGCTCTTTCGTCTTCAACACTATCGGTATATCTTACTTGGAGCTATATTTTTATCCATCACATAATATGAGTTTTTCTTGGAGCATCATTTTATTTTGTTGTTCTCTGTTAGGTGTTATTTATAATATTTTTTTTTCAATAAAAATTTCCAAGAATTGCCTTAGGATGCTTGCATTGCATGTTTTGATGTGTGTTGTGTGAAAACAGAAACTTCTGTTGTAGCATTTGAATTTTCATATTTTACTGGAACGTGTAAAGTTTCTAAAATTATATATGTTTTATATGCTTATTCCATGGGAAGTAATGACATCACATAAAATAAGTATAGGTGGTAAAATTTATTGAAAGTTAGCAAACACCGCATTGGTCACTTGAACCATTCATGAAAGAATATTGAAGGAAGAAAGATTTCACATATAAATATACTATCTTGGACATCTTCTATGATTGTGAATACCCCATTAATTATTTTCAGTCTTGAGAAAATTAGTTGAAGTTGGACAAGGAAGAGAACGTAATGAGTTATGCTTGGGTATATTTGTATAGAAGTTATATTGTTATGGATCCTCCAAAATGTGGTGCTTGCTTCCACCTCAAACTAGCCAAAACTTCCGCACCAAATAGAAATACTACTTGTGCATCCAAACACCCTTAATCCCAAAGTTGTTCCATATGAGTCCACCATACCTACCTATATGCGGTATTTACCTATCGTTCCAAGTAAATTTGCATGTGCCAAACTCTAAACCTTCAATAATATTCCGTTTTGTATGCTTGAATCGCTCATATAGTAACTAGGGGCTGTCAGTATCTTCCATGCTAGGTGGGTTATTATCACGATATGTGTTGATTCACTATCATTCACGAGAAAGTGGCTGGTAATAGGGATTCCTAGTCCCGAAATCAAAGAAAAAAATGCAAATAATTAAACAAAACTCCCTCAAGAATGTTGCTGGTATGGACGGTACCCGTGGATTCGGCTCGCCGTGGAGTGTGATTGATTGGTGGAGGGGAAGTAAAAACTTTACCATTCTATTTGGGAACCACCTATAATGTATCTAGCATGGAAGATACCGAGATCTCTCGGTTGTTATGTTGACAATGAAAGCTTACCTCTCAAAATTATTAATCATCTCTGTTTTAAAAGCTCGAGCTCTGGCACCTGTGCAAATCAATGCTTCCCTCTGCGAAGGGCCTATCTTTTACTTTCCAACATTACCTTTATGCAAGAGTCATGGTGATCTTCACCACTTCCTATATTCGCCTTTTTCTCTTGGAAAGCGTCATGTGTTGGGGAAAGATTGAAGCATATATGGCCATTCAAATATATTTGATCATGAATTATTATTGTTGACAATTATCTATAT
This sequence comes from Hordeum marinum, assembly GCA_022496015.1. Taxonomy (NCBI): domain Eukaryota; kingdom Viridiplantae; phylum Streptophyta; class Magnoliopsida; order Poales; family Poaceae; genus Hordeum; species Hordeum marinum. The sequence continues at coordinate 110,183,503 of CM039672.1, forward strand.
GATAAATAAGTTGGGAGGCGAAACTTTAAGCCCCTATCTTTCTCTATGTTCGATGGATGCCATTTGCTCTAAAAATATGCTTTGAGAGTTAGCAATCATGGAAGACTATATGATTGTTGAGTATGTAGAATTTGCTAAATCAAAGCTCTTACATAGACCCTTCCTGAAAATAAGATGAATTGGAATTGTTTGGTGACTCAGAGCATAGTTTGTTTGTTTTCAAGAAACTTTATGGTCTATACTTCAACTTGTGAATAGCTTGTTACTTTATCATGAGAATTTTTATGAGATGAGCTACTGTTTATGATATATAATGATGCTCGAAAAAGTGTTTGGAACTATCGTTGATCAAACTTGTGCACTTGTTAGCATTCACACTTCATAAATTATTTCTTTTATCATTTACCTACCCGAGGACGAGCAGGAATTAAGCTTGGAGATGCTGATACGTCTCAAACGTATCTATAATTTATGAAGTATTCATGCCATGTTTACAATAATTCTATATGATTTTGGTATGATTTTATTAGAACTAACCTGGACTGATGCTGTTTTCAGCAGAACTGTCGTTTTTTGTGTAGAAATAAAAGTTCTCGGAATGGGCTGAAAATTTCGTATTATTTTTTGTGGACCAAAATAGACCCTTGAAGCATTGGAGCTGGGCCAAAAGAGCCACGAGGAGGCGGCAAGCCTGCCAGGCTTGCCACTCCCTGACCGTGCTTAGCAGGCTTGCCACCCCCTGGCCGCGCCTAGCAGGCTTGCCACTGCCTCGTGGCACCCCTTGGCATGAGATCGACGCCAAAAATTCCTATAAATATAGAAACCTCCAAAAAGAAACCTAGATTGGGAGTTCTGCTACCGCAAGCCTCCAGAGCCACGAAAAACCAAGTGGGAGCCCGTTCCGGCACCCTCCCGGAGGGGGAAACCATCACCGGAGGCCATCTTCATTAGAGTGGGTAGTTCACCCTCGAGATTGAGTTTTCCTTTTGAAGTTTTCTTATCGGATTGAGTCTTTAAGGATTTGAAAACACTTGATGTATGTCTTGCGATGGGATATCCGTGGTGACAATGGGATGTTCTATTGATCCACTTGATGTATGCTTTGGTGATCAACTTGCGGGTTTCGCGACCTTGGGAATCTATGCATAGGGGTAGGCACACATTTTTGTCTTGACACTCTAGTAGAAACTTTGGGGCACTCTTTGAAGTTCTTTGTGTTGGATTGAACATGATGAATGTAAAATTATGTGATGCATATCGTATAATCAAGCCCATGGGTACTTGTGGTGACATTGGAGTATCTAGGTGACATTGGGTTTTTGGTTGATGTGTATCTTAAGGTGTTATTTTAGTACGAATTCTAGGGCTGTCCATGATACTTATAGGGATAGATCATAAGATTGATCAGAAAAGGTAACTTTGAAGTGGTTTCATACACTACAATAATTTCTTCGTTACTTCTCCGCTATTTGTGACTTTGGAGTTAACTCTTTGTCGCACGAGAGGTATTTACATATGATTCAACCATGTTAGTATTATTGAGAGATTGCACTAGTGGAAGTATGAACCCTAGGCTTGGTTTTCAAGCATTGCAATACCGTTTGTGCTCACTTTTATTACTTATTATCTGCTGTTTTTATATTGTCAGATTACAAAACCTATATCTACCATCCATGTTGCACTTGTATCACTATCTCTTCGCCGAACTAGTGCACCTATACAATTTACCATTGTATTGGGTGTGTTGGGGACACAAGAGACTCTTTGTTATTTGGTTGCAGGGTTGTTTGAGAGAGAACATCTTCATCCTACACCTCCCACGGATTGATAAACCTTAGGTCATCCACTTGAGGGAAATTGCTACTATCCTACAAAACTCTACACCTGGAGGCCCACCATGAGTCTACAAGAAGAAGGTTGTGTAGTAGACATCAGTCATCTCAACAGATTTATATGGTGCCCTATTTAAAGTGAATTTAGTTGTCTCCAATACCTAACCCCAAAACAATAGTGGCAAATTGATAGGAGGCATCATATAACGCACCATATCCAATAGAGTATGGCTATGACGTTCAAACACACCATTATATTTTGGTGTTCCATGTGGCGTGAGTTGTGAAACAATTTCCACATTGTCTTGAATACCAAACTCATAACTCAAATATTCACTTCCATGATCATATCATGGATATTTTATCTGCTTGTCACGATGATCTTCAAATTCACTCTGAAATTGCTTGAACTTTTCAAAATTTCAGTTTTGAGTTATCAAGTAAATATATCGGTATCTACTCAAATCATCTATGAAGGTAAGATAACAATGATATCCACCGCGTGCATAAAAACTCATCGAACTACATACATCAATATGTATTACTTCCAATAAGTCACTTGCCCGCTCCATCGTACCGGAAAACGAGGTATTAGTCATCTTGCCCATGAGGCATGGTTCACATATCTCAAGCGATTAAAATCAAGTGAGTCCAAAGATCCTTCAGAATGGAATTTCTTCATGCACTTTACACCAATATGACCTTAGCAGCAATGCCACAAGTATGTGGCACTATCATTATAACTTTGCATCTTTGGCATCAATATTATGAACATGTGTATCACTAAGATCGAGATTCAATAAACTATTCACATTAGGTTAATGACCATAGAAGGTATTATTCATGTAAATAGAACGACCATTATTCTCTGACTTAAATGAATAACTATATTGCAATAAACACGATCTAATCATGTTCACGCTCAATGCAGACACCAAATATCATTTATTTAGGTTCAACACTAATCCCTAAGGTAGAGGGAGCGTGCAATGGTGATCACATCAACCTTGGAAACGCTTCCAACACACATCGTCACTTCACCCTTAGCTAGTCTATGTTTATTCCATACCTTTTGTTTTGAGTTAGCAATATTAGCAATTGAACCGGTATCTAATACCCAGGCGCTACTATGAGTACTAGTAAGGTACACATCAATAACATGTATATCAAATATACTTTTGTTGACATTGTCGGCCTTCTCATCTGCCAAGTACTTGGGCCAGTTTCGCTTCCAGTGATTGTTCCCCTTACAAAAGAAGTACTCAGTCTTGGGTTTGGGACCAAACTTAGGTTTATTCATTAGAGCGACAACTGGCTTGCGATTCTCAAAGTTTCCCTTCTTGCCCTTGCCCTTCTTGAAACTAATGGTTTAACTAACCATCAACACTTGATGCTCCTTCTTTATTTCTATTCCACAGCGTAAAACATTACGAATAGCTCAGGGATCATCTTCTCTATCCCTTGCATGTTATAGTTCATCACAAATCTCTATTAGCTTGGTGGCAGTGACTTGGAGAACTCTGTCAATCACTATCTTATCTCGAAGATTAACTCCCACTTGATTCAAACGATAGTAGCGCCCATACAATATGAGCACATGCTCACTGATTGAGCTATTCTCATGCATCTTGCAGGCAAAGGACTTGTCGGAAGTCTCATACCTATCAACACGGGCATGAGCCTTAAATTCCAATTCCATCTCTTGGAACATCTCATATGCGCTGGGACGTTCAAAACGTCTTTGGAGCCCCGATTCTAAGACGTAAAGCATGATGCACTGAACTACCAAGTAGTCATTAGAACATGCCTATCAGATGTTCACATCACCCACAGACGATGCTGGGGGGCACCGAGGTGTGCATCAAAGACATAAGGCTTTTGTTCAACAATGAGGAGAATCCTCAGATCACTGACCTAGTCCGCATAATTGCTACCATTATCTTTCAACTTAGTTTTCTCTAGGAACGTATCAAAAATAGGGGAGCTACAACACGACCTGTTGATGTACAACATAATTTGGAAATACATTTTGACTATGTTCATGATGATTAGTTCAGTTAATCAAATTACTAATGAACTCTACTCAAATCAACATCCCTCACGTTGTCTAAGTTTGTCGTGCCAAATCCACCAACCCAAGTCCGATCATCACGTGAGATGAGGTGGTTGTTGGGGAATGTTGCATGAGAAACAAAAAAAACTCCTACGAACACCCAAGATCTATCTATGGAGATCAAAAGCTACGAGAAGGAGAGCGGATCCACATACCCTTGTAGATCGCCAAGCGGGAAGCGTTAAGAAACGCGGTTGATGTAGTCGAACATCTTCGCGATCCAAATCGCAATCCATCCCGCGATCCAATCACGATCCATCCCGATCTAGCGCCGAATAGGTGGCACCTCCGCGTTTAGCACACATAAAGCTTGATGACGTCTCCGCCTTCTTGATCCTGCAATCAAGGGAAGAGAGGTAGATGAGTTCTCCGGCAGCATGACAACATGGTGGCGGTGGTGGTGGAGTTGTTCCGGCAGGGCTTTGCCGAGCACAACCCGAAACCAATCTAGTGGAGAAATTGATCCAAAGAGAGAGAGGGCTACGCCGTGGCCTTCAAGTGCGGTTGCCCTCTCTATCCTCTAGTATATATAGGGGAGAGGGGGCTACGCCCTAGGGTTCCCTCCTTGAGGGGGGAGGCAGCGGCCAAGAGGAGAGGTGGCGGTCCTAGAGGTGGCTTGCCACCCAAGTTAAGGTGGCGCCACCCCTTAGGGTTGGCCCTCCACCAGCCCAGATGGATGGGCCTAGGTGGGGAGGGGCGCCCAGCCCACCAGGGGATGGTGCACAGCCCTCTTAGCCCATGTGGCCCCTTCGGGGCTGGTGGAGCCCAGGAACCCTTCAGCACCCCCCGGTACACTACCGGCGACGCCCGAATTCCTTCCGGTTACCAACACGAAACTTTCCATATATCAATCTTCACCTTCGGACTATTTCAGAACTCCTCGTGACGTATGGGATCTTATCCGGGACTCCGAACAACTTTCGGTCATCAACATACATAACTCAACAATACCAAATCATCACCAAACGTTAAGTGTGCAGACCCTACGGGTTCGAGAACTATGCAGACATGACCAAGACACTCTTCGGTCAATAACCAATAGCGAGACCTGGATGCCCATATTGGCTCCTACATATTATACAAAGATCTTTATCGGCCGAACCATGATGTCAAGGATTCAGGTAATCCCATACACAGCTCCCTTTATCCATTGGTATGTTACTTGCCCGAGATTTGATCATTGGTATCTTCATACCTAGTTCAATCTCGTTACCGACAAGTCTCTTTACTCATTCCATAACACAAGATCTCGTGACTAACTCCTTAGTCACATTGCTTGCAAGCTTCTTGTGGTGTTGTATTACCGGGTGGGCCTAGAGATACCTCTCCGTCATACGGAGTAAAAAATCCCAGTTTCGATCCATGCCAACCCAACAGACACCCTTGGAGATAACTGTAGAGAACCTTTCGTCACCCAGTTACGTTGTGACGTTTGATACACACACGACATTCCTACGGTGTCAGGGATTGCGTGATCTCATGGTCGTAGGAACAGATACTTGACATGGATAAAGTAGTAGCAATAAACTAACACGATCATATGCTATGATTACGGTTGGGTCTTGTACATCACATCATTCTCCTAATGATGTGATCCCATTATCAAATGACAACTCATATGTATGGTCAGGAAACCTTGACTATCTTTGATCAACGAGCTAGTCAACTAGAGGCTCACTAGGGACATAGTGTTTGTCTACATATCCACACATGCATCTGAGTTTCCGGTCAATACAATTCTAGCATGGATAATAAAAGATTATCATGAACAAGTAAATATAATAATAACCACTTTATTATTGCCTCTAGGGCATATTTCCAATAGTGATTTCAATGGTGAACATCTCCATGTTGATCATATCTACTATATGACTCATGTTTGACCTTTCGGTCTCCTGTGTTTCAAGACCGTGTCTGTACATGCTAGGCTCATCAAGTTTAACCCAAGTATTCCACGGGTGTAAAACTAGCTTACACCCATTGTATGCGAAAGTAGAGTTTATCATATACGATCATCACGAGGTGCTTCAAAACAACGAACTTTCACAATGGTGCATACTTGGGGAGAACACGATTTTATCTTGAAATTTAGTGTGGGATCATATTATAATGCTATTGTCGTCCTAAACAAAATAAGATGCATAAAAGGATAAACATCACATAAGTGACATGATATGGCCATCATCATCTTGTGCTTTTGATCTCTGTCTCCAAAGCACCAGCATGATATCCATCGTCATCGGCATGACACCATGATCTCCATCATCGTGTTTTTATGTGGTTGCCGCGCCAACCATAGCTTCTACAACTATTGTTAACTCATAGCAATAAAGTAAAGCAAATGGCACAAAATAAATTAAAGACAATCCTATGACTCCTGCTGATTGACGTACTCATCGACATGCAAGTCGTGATAACTATACAAAACATGATCATCTCATGCATCACATATATCAAATCATATCTTGGCCATATCACATTACAACATACCCTGCAAAAATAAGTTAGACGTCCTCTATTTTTTGTTCATGTTTTACGTGGCTGCTATGGGTAACTAGCAAGAACCGTTCTTACCTATGCAAAGCCACAATGATGATAATCAAGTTGCCTTTTAACCTTATACAAGGACCGCCTTCGTCGAATCCGATTAAACTAAAGTGGGAGAGACAGACACCCACCAGCCACCTATATGCAAACAAGTTGCATAGTAGTTTGTGGAACTAGTCTCTTGTGCGAGGACAAGTAAGGTTGGTCCGAGCCACTTCATCCCATAACACCGCCGAATCAAAATAAGACAAAGGAGGTAAGCAATTTGAACATCAACACCGAAAACTTCTTTGTGTTCTACTCATGCATATCATCTACGCATGGACCTAGCTGAGGAGGCCATTGTTGGGGAACGTTGCATGGGAAACAACAAAATTCCTACGCACACGCAAGATCTATCCATGGATATGCATAGCTACGAGAGGGCTAGTGTATCTATGTACCCTTGTAGATTGGTAAGCGAAAGAGTATATAACACGGTTGATGTAGTCATACGTCTTCACGATCCAATCGCGATCTATCCCGATCTAGCGCCGAACGGACGACACATCCGCGTTCAGCACACATGCGGCTCGATGACATTTCCGCCTCCTCGATCCAGTGAGTGAGGGTGTAGTAGAAGATGGGTTCTGAACCAACACGATGGTGTGGTGGAGGTGGTGATGGACCAGTGCCAGCAGGGCTTTGCTAAGCGCTACCGGAACCACTAACGAAAGAGAAAATGATCTAGGGAGAGAGGGAAGTGACAAGGGCTTGGTGTGTCCTCTTCGGGTGTCCCCCTCCCCACTATATATAGGTGGAGGGGCATGTGGAACCTGGATAAACAATAGCGGGACCTGGATGCCCATATTGGTTCCCACATATTCCACGAAGATCTTTATCGGTCGAACCACGATGCCAAGGATTCAATTGATCCCGCATGCAGTTCCCTTTGTCCAGCCGTATGTTACTTACCCGAGATTCGATCATCAGTATCTCCTTACCTAGTTCAATCTCGTTACCGGCAAGTCTCTTTACTCGTTCCTTAGTACGAGATCCTGTGACTAACTCCTTAGTCACATTGCTTGCAAGCTTCTTGTGATGTTGTATTACCAAGAGGGCCCAGAGATACCTCTCCGTCAAACGGAGTGACAAATCCCGGTCTCGATCCATGCCAACCCAACAGATACCCTCGGAGATACCTGTAGAGTACCTTTATGATCACCCAATTATGCAGTGACGTTTGATACACACAAGACATTCCTCCGGTGTGAAGGGAGTTGCATGATCTCATGGTCTTAAGGACAAATACTTGACATCAAGAAAACAATAGCAATAAACTTAGTGATACGATCAAATGCTATGTTACGGTTTGGTCTTGTCCATCACATCATTCTCCTAATGATGTGACCCCATTATCAAATTGCGACTCATGTCTGTGGTTAGGAAACCTTAACAATCTTTGATCAATGAGCTAGTATAGTAGAGGCTCACTAGGGACACGGTGTTGTCTATGTATCCACACATGTATCTGAGTTTCCGATCAATACAATTCTAGCATGGATAATAGATGTTCATCATGAATAGGGAAATATGAGAATAACCAATTTATTATTGCCTCTAGGGCATATTTCCAATAGTGATGATGGGATGCATATGTAAATAGGTGACAATGATATCCTCCTTCCTACCTAGAACAATTGATGGGGAAATAACGAAGAACCGACCATTGGCCACATTCATTGGGTAACCCTTAATCATCGTTGTTGTAACCTACTATGGAGAGGAATGATGGCAGTGTGTGTGATATGTAGCAACCTCCTTCCACTTATAAAAAGATGCATGATGGCTTTGTTATCCAAACCTAGAACTATGTTTGTACATACGTTACGTTAGGCACATACTCGAGGGGAATCTTTACTCCCTGAGAATGCCTTAGCCCTGTTGGTTTCTTCGCTCTTCTACAGCTTATTTGTGGTCATTAGTCACTAGCAATATTCTAAACTTCTATTTTCATTTTCCTTTGAACCATTACTAACTTGCATGTAGAACCCCAGAAACCTTAATAATAGGCAAAAAATCATTTTATGTTGTAACATCCCAAAATTCTAGATTTTGGAATGTTATATTAAATAAATAAGTAGGATTGTTTGCTTGAATGTTGTGTGATTGATTGGGTGAAATTGAGTGGAATTTTGAAACTTTTGAATTTTTAATGAGAGGGAATAAAATGACTTTCCCAAAATTTTCTATTTCGAATCCCTATTCAATTTTGAGTTCAAATATTTTCAAAACCCTCTTATAAAATCAAATGAGAGGAGGTAAATGACACTCAAAAATCAGATACAATGTTTTGACTCAAATTTTAAAATAAAAACTATATGCCATTTATTTGAAATTCAAGTTTCCTTTTCATTTTGGAGTTATTGCAAAAAAATACTATTTTTTAAAGTATTTTATTCTTCCTTCAAAAAATGTTCATGTTTTACCAAATATTGTTCCGAAATTTTTGATATATAATATGCCTATATAAAATGTTTTTCTATTTTTGTTTATTTGTTTTTCTTTGCTGGTTTTTTTTAAGAAAAAAACCCCAGGAAACACTGTTCATTGCGGACACTGTTCATCCAGGACAAATTTTTTTCCTCCCTGCAGCCCATGTGGCCCTCTTCTTCTCTCTTTTCCTTGTCTATGATTTTAGTCCCACCTTGCTTAGCTTTAGACCTTTGCACCTTCCTTCCACCTATAAATATAGACCCATAGGTGACCCAAAAGTCATCCACTTCGGGTTGAATCGAATCGTTCGGTTTGACTAGCTTTATAAAAAAATTCTTCTCTCCGGCGGGATTTCTGGAAGTCGTCTCCTCTTTGGATTTATATCTTCTCTGCATTCTAAAGGTATTCTCTTCGTATGTTCTTTTATACTCCTGTAGTTTAATATCCCTAGACTAGTATTTCTATAGTAGTATACGATAGAGTAATTAGATTATTAATTAGTCTCCGTATTTACTCATTAGTCCTAGAATTCTTTTAGATATAGCATTTTCTTCCGTAAAACAGCTTGGCCCAAAATTTTCAAATAGTCGTAACTTTCTACTCGTTTATCAGAATTAGATGAAACCAACGTCTAGATTTTCGTCTTGACCTCACCTATCCAATCAACCTATCACGTCAACTTTTTCAAATTTTCAAATTTTGAAATTTATTCTGATTTTTATTCAAACTTCTTTTGACCATATCTTTTTATCCGTAGCTCTGTTTTCGATGAATCCAATCGCGTCGGATCCGTATCGAAGTAATTCTTTCTGTTGACATCATTAGTGTTATCATATCAACATATAATTTTGATCTTGCTCATACTTCTCTATTAGTCCCCAAAATGTGTTCACACACTGTACTAAGCTAATTCAATGCCATATTGAATTGCTTATAACTTTAGATCCGTCATTTTGAACCTAGTAATTATTTTTTTCTACACGTTCATATTGACTTCCCATATATAGTAACATCATTAGTTTTAATCTTTGAACCTTTCAAATTGGAGCGATTCAATTTGAATCCGAACCTTCATTTGTTCATATCTTGCAAACTATAACACATTTTCGATTGATTCCTTTTGCCCCTAAATACTCGTGTCATATATTTCTATTCATAACCATCGTACGTCGATTCAACTTCTTTTGACCTTTGTGAATTCAGATTCAATTCATACTTGAATTTATAGTTCAACTTCTTTTGACCTTTTCAATTAAATTCTTTCTACAAATAAATTCTTATGCCTTATACTATATGTCAAACAACGTTCATGTTGTTCTCCCAGACTTTGGATCGTCTTTCGTAGTCTCTCCAACCTAAGCTTATATAGCAATAGTTCATCATCCATTAACTCTTTTGAGTTCATTCCTCCACTTTCACTTTACAACACAGCTAGAACCTATCTTTTCTTATTTAACCTTAGCATGTTGTTATTTTCGCACCAAGACATGTTTTGTTCTTGCGTTTTTCAGTTCTTTGTTTTGGCATGAATGTTTATTGAATGTTATTTGCTTACCATAGATTTTCATCGGAGAGTGACGAATAGTCTATCAGTTACTTCTGAGAGCGATACTTATCTTCATCAACAGTACATGCAAGTTCACTTTGACCATCTTTTCATACCTATGTTTTATTGCATATAGTGACATCATTTCAACAAATCCCTCCCGTAGTGTTATTGAAATTCTTGTAGTTGAGTAGAATGCATGAGGTAGGAACCCACCACTTGTTACTAAAGCCCTGGGAACTCTAGTTAGTGCAATGCTATGCTAAAGTAGACGGGGTCTGGTATGAGTGTTCGTGAGTGGTGTGAGAAGGAGGACTCCACGTCAAAACAACGACTTCATGAAGGCTTCTTCAAGACCTGCATATTCAAGACCTCAAGACTTCGAGACTCGAGAAATAAGTTTTTCAATACACACTACTGGGTGAGGGATGGTTGGAACGGTACCCTGGAGAAGCCAGTGGATTTGCCTAGGTGTTGCTGGAGATGGCCAGTATTCACGCGGAAAGCCTCACCCAGACTCAAAGAGAAGGATGAATACTTCATGCCCGGAAGCTTACCTGTGTAGCCACAAGTCATTATGGGCTCTGGCTTGGTTGATCTTTGTTGTGACTTTGCTGGGCAGTGCTACGAGATGTAGTCGACGTTAGGATTGGATGGGCACTGCTGGACAGACAGGGAAGCACTCTGAAAGACCATGTTTCGTTCATCCTGTTCTCAAACACCATGCAGTGCGAGGACTTTCCAGGAGGGAACGAATCTTGTGGGTAAAGTACACAACACTCTGCAGAGTTAAACCTAATCGATTAGCCGTGTCCCCGGTTACGGACAATTTGAGCCTCTGGACTTGGATCTATCTCTGAACTCTCAACACTGGACTGATAATTAATTGTGGGCAACTTAATGATACTTGTGGGCAATTGAGACATTGGTTGGCGGAACCATGTCATGATAGGTAACTCCATAGTGAAATTCCTGATATTCCTTTGTTGTAGGAAAATAAAATCAGCTTTTACGCAAAAACTTAGACACAGAGCCACAAAGCCTTTGCATATAGAATAGCATTTATTCTTTTGTTCTACTATGGTGATCTTGCCAGTACATTCAATGTACTGACCTACACGGCTGCAACGTCTTATGTTGCAGATACTCTTCTACGACGGGTAAGAGTACGATTCAGGGTTACGGTCCGCACTCAACTTGCCGTTGGTGTTATTGGGACTCCACTCCCGTTGACTGTATCCGCTGCTATTTTAAGGTATATATCAGTTTTACGTTAATTACATGTGATTGCACTTTGATATATACATTGATGTACTGTGTGTGCCAGCATACTGATCCAGGGATGGCACAGAACACACAGAGGCTTGACTCGTTTTGAGTCGGGTCGCTACATATGTGCTCTATGGGGTGCCTACAACCCGTGGATCTGATGCATGATGGTCTAGATATACCCCGAAAACTCCATCCTAACTATCGAGCATTTTTTTCGTTGCCACCGACGCATCCAATAGGGCGAAACAACATTCCATTCTTTTCGGCATCATCCTTCTGCATTTGCGGTGAGTGTAGTATCATCATGTTTTTGAGGAGAGCTTTGTCTTCAACCCTACTCCAGGACTATGCCGGAGGAGGAAGCCAACTTATTCATCATCAACCTCGATCCTTGAAGGCACAACTTCTCCCTAGGTGGTTTTGATATTTAATAAAAACATATATTTCATTGGATTAATGATTCTACCAAGTATATTGAATGCTTTGGAAAAGTATTGTGAGGAGATCCCCTAGATGCAAAGAACGTCCATTAGCAACAATATTCAAGACTCTGCATTTTTCTTTTATGTGAGAAATCACAATTGAGTCCATGGGAAAGCCAATACTATTAAAAGGGGATGAGGTATCTATGATGATCTACTTGCTAGTGCTTAGAGATTAGCACCAAAAATACTCATGAAATTCTCCCACAAATATTCTGTTAAAATCCTAACACTCAAATTTGGTGCCACCAACTTTTCCAATTTGTCCCAATCGAGTTTCACCTTAGACACATCCTATGCCAAACCCTAAGGTCTCGGTGACACCAAGTTTGATTTGGGTGAAACTGAAATCAGTGACCAACTTTTTGTTGTCCCATTTCTAAAAATCTGAGTTTACGAGTTTTAGAAATTGGTGACACCAAATCTGGTAACTGCCCAGGCCAGCCAAAATCAGACCCATCGAGATTTATATATCGGTCCCATCGAAATGCCAAAAGCTACCACAATTTGCACTTGTCGGTGCAACTGCGTTTTTTCTTCGGTTTCACCGACTTGGGCAATAACGTTGTAACGGTTGAATTTTTGGAGATGTCTATATATACCCCTCCACTTGTCTCTCACTTGCACAGGAAGCACTCATAACATATCAACACTTGCCAGGTCCATTTTTTGAGAGAGAACCACCTACTCATGTGTTGAGATCAAGATATTCCACTCTAGCCATATGAATCTTGATTTCTAGCCTCCCCAAGCTGCTTTCCACCCAATCAACCTCTTCTACCAAGCCAAACTTGTGATAGAGTGATTGAGTGTTGAAGAGAGTATCTTTTAAAGCACAAGAGCAAGGAGTTCATCATTGTTACCACATCTACTACCATTTGTAGTGTGATGTCTCCTAGTTTGGTTAGGTCTCGCTTGGGATCCTTAATATTTGTGTGGAGGTTAACCAAGAAGTTTGTAAGGGCAAGGAGATCCTCTATTTCGTGAAGATCTACCCCGAGTGAGGCTACTCCTTCGTGGACGTAAGCCATGATGGAATAGACGAGGTTTCTACTTTGTGGACCCATATGGGTGGAGCCCTCCGTGGATTCTCGCGACCGCTACCCTCCGTGGGTTGAAGTCTTCATAAACGTGGACGTACGATAGCACCACCTATCGAAACCACGGAAAAAATCCTCGTCTCACCCATTGCGTTTGATCCTCCTATCCCTTCCCTCTACTTTCATGTGCATGTCTTTAGTTTCCGTTGCTATACTCTTAGACTTGCATGTGTAGGGTGTGCTTGGCTTAATATAATTGTTAAAAATTGCCAACATTTAAATTGGGAAAATGCTAAATTCTTACTTTGGTCAAGTAGTCTACCCCCCTCTAAACATACTTTGGATCCTACAAGTGGTATCAGAGCTTTGGTCTCCATTGCATTGGTTTCACAACCTAGGGCGTCTAGTGAAGGAAATTATCATCGTAGAGGTCCATATTTTGATGGTACAAACTTTGCTAGTTTGAAGTATAAATGAAAATGCACATTCTTGGTCATAACCCTGCCATTTGGGTTGTTGTTTCTGCTGGATTGCAAGGTGAATTCTTTGGTGATGGAAATGAACCAGATCGCGAAGTGACCGCGGAAGAATTGAAGATGTTGCAATACAACACTCAAGCATGTGACATTCTATTCAACTACCTATGCCCTAAATAGTTCAACAAGATAAGTCGTCTTGACAATGCAAAGAAAAATTGAGATACTTTGGTTGATATGCACGAAGGTACCGAAATCGTCAAGGAACCTAAGTTGGATGTGCTACAAAGTCAACTGTACAAGTTCAAGATGAAGGATGGTGAAGGAGTGGCGGAAATGTACTCTAGGCTTGCTCTCATCACAAATGAGATTGCCGACTCAGGAAGTGAAGAGATGACCGACAAATTCATCATCAAGAAGATACTTAGAATCTTGGATGGAAAGTATGACGCCGTGTGCACATTGATCCAAATGATGCCAAACTACAAAGATCTCAAGCCTGCGAAAGTCATTGGAAGGATTGTTGCTCATGAAATGTCACTCAATGACAAAGAAGATCTCCACACCAAGTCAAGCGGTGCATACAAAGCTACTAGTTATACTCCCGCTACCTCAAGTGGCAACCTTGTTTCCAATGAATAGATAAGCCTCGTGGTCAAGAAATTCAACAAGTTCTACAAGAGTAGAGGCAAAGAGAGAAGATCCAACTAAAGATATGAAGAGAAGCGTTCCTCTAGTCGTGACCGAAATTGTTAAAATTGTGGAAGGCCTGGACACTACTCAAATGAGTGCACGCCCCAAGGGCGGATCCAGCATGGGGTTGTGTAGGGGCGGCCGCCTTGGGTAAATTTGAGAATCTAGGGTACTTCTACTGCTTTTGGCCGATGAACACCATGGGAGGCGAGCAGATTCAGTTGACGGTTTGAGACGAGCGTGGGCTTGATAAAGGAAGGGGGAAACAATTCGCAAGGAGAGATAGACATATAGGCTAGGTAATGATTCGTTGGAAGATTTACATATGGGACAGTCAATTAAGTCCAGTAAAAAAATTAGGTGAGCCCATTAGCTTCTGTACGTAGCCTCCTATCCGATCGATCGTGCAGCTGATCTTCACACCTCACGCAGTCACGCGCCCCTTCCCCCTCATGTCCTTGACGTGGTGCCCTCCTTTGTTGGATGAAAAAGGAGAGCCAACCCCCTATTCTCGATGCCACTGCATAGGAGATGGATTCGCCATCTCCACATGCCCGGATCAAAACAGCAAGCGAGTAGCCAACAAAGATAACAAGGCGCATGTTCTTGGTTATCCCCTAGTCTTCTCCTATGTTATTCTATCATTCTTTATTTTGTTGTTACGTTGGCCTAATTCTCGGAACTTGAGCTTTATATAATCTTCTGCGTTATATACTTTCACATAGTAATTCTTAAGAGTGAAACATCTTTGAAAATTTCATTGTGTTGATCATCTTGTCTAAATGCGTATTTACTTGATTTTAATATTTGATTCTATTGTGCCTTCATTTATTTATTTCATTTAAAAAATCGCCCCGGGTAATTTCAAATCCTGGATCCGCCACTACACCCCCCACACACAAAAGAAGAGAAGAGTCACCTAGAAGAAGAAGCTCAAGAGACGAGTCACCTCATAGAGAGAGAAGGAGTAGAGAAGATCACTATGAACATAGACCCTCCTGGAGAAGCAAGGACTTGGAGAAGAAGGACAAGTACACCAAGATTTACACAAGAAGAAGACATCAAGCTCATGTTGGTGAATGGGTATCCGACTCAGAATATGACAACCAATCTGAGAGAAGCTACCACTCCAATTCCGACTATAGTCAAGATGAAGGTGATGCCGGATTAGCACTCCTATCCTCCAATTCCTATGACATATTTGATTCACCAAACGAAGGAAGTGGAAGTTGCTTCATGGCTAAAGCCCCCAAGGTATCACACCCCGAATACTTCGACTTTAAAATTTATGAGGATGACTTACTTGGAGATGATGACTTGCTAATGATCATGAACCTGAGTTTCTTAAAGCTATCAATGAAGATCTTTGAAAGAAGAGTTCTTCTCATCTAACCAAGCGATTACTCTTGTCTACTTTTTCCCCACAAGTTAAACCTAAGAAAACTAGTAACAAAGGCAAGAAAAGTTCTTCATCTAGTAGCAACAATATAAATGCTAAATCTAATGATGTTGCTTCTGGTAGTTCTATTGATTCCACTAATGATTCTCTTAGCCAAGTTAAGCTTGAGGAAGAAAACGATTTATTGAAAGGAATTATAGAAAAAGGTATCTACAAGAGTCTTGCCGGAAGTAAACTATTTGAGGATATTGTACGCAAGCAAGGATGGCACTGAAATAATGAAGGCAATGGCTATTTCAACACCAATGGAGTTGATGTTGGGGAATGTTTTATGTGAAACAAAATATTTCCTATGCACATGCAAGATCTATCCATGGTGATGAACATCTACGAGAGGGAGAGTGGATCTACATACCCTCGTACGTTGCTAAGAGGGAAGCGTTAAGAAATGCGGTTGATGTAGCCGAACATCTTCGTGATCCAAATCGCTAGCCGTCCCGTGATCCGATCATGATCCATCTCATGATCCAATCATGGTCCTTCCGATCTAGCGCCGAACGGACAACACCTACGCGTTCAACACACGTATAGTTCGATGATCTCCGCCTTCTTGATCCACCAAGAGGGAGATGAGAGGTAGATGAGTTCTCTGGCAGCGCGATGGCATGGTGGCGGTGGTGGTGGAGCTACCCCGGTAGGGCTTCACCAAGCACAACCGAGAAGATCTAGTGGAGAACAGATCTAGAGGGAGAGAGAGGCAGCCGTGGCGTTTCTGGTTGGGGGCTGCCCTCAGAAACCCTCTAATATATATAGGAGGGAGGGAGGAAGAGGTAGCCCTAGGGTTTTCCCTATTCGGCTGAACCAAGGAGGAGGAATCCTCCCCCACTCGGATTCCTCCTCCCACAAGGGAGGTGAAGTCCTGGGAAGATTCCCCACTTGGCTTTCCTCCTTCCTCTTCGCATGGGCCCTTAGGGGCTGACTTTCCCAGCCCACTAAGGTCTGGTGCACCACTCCTAAGGCTCATGTCGCCCCCAAAGCGGGTGGCCCCTCCCGATGGACTTCCGGAAACCTCCCGACACCCCCGGTACACTACCGGAAATACCTGAAACTTTTCTGGTGACCAAAATGGGACTTCCTATATATCAATCCTTACCTCCGGACCATTCCAGAGCTCCTCATGACATCCGAGATCTCATTTGGGACTCTGAAGAACCTTCAGTCACCAACATACATAACTCAATACTATCGAAACATCACCGAACCTTAGGAGTGCAGACCCTGCGGGTTCGGGAACTGTGTAGACATGACCGAGACACCTCTACGGTTAATAACCAATAGCGGGACCTGGATGCCCATATTGGTTCCTACATATTATACGAAGATCTTTATCGGTTGAACCTCTATGTCAAGGATTCAGTTAATCCCGCATGATGTTCCCTTTGGTCTTCGGTATGTTACTTGCCCAAGATTCGATCGTCGGTATCTCTATACCTAGTTTAATATCGTTACCAGCAAGTCTCTTTACCCATTCCGTAATACAAGATCTCGTGGCTAACTCTTTAGTCACTTTGCTTGCAAGGCTCATTGTGATGTTGTATTACCGAGTGGGCCCTGAGATACCTCTCTCTCACACGAAGTAACAAATCTCAGCCTTGATCCATGCCAACCAAATAGACACCCTTGGAGACACCTGTAGAGCACCTTTATAGTCACCCAGTTACATTGCAATGTTTGATACACACAAGGTACTCCTTCGAGGTCAGTGGGTTGCATGATCTCATGGTCATAGGAACAAATACTTGACATGCAGAAAACTATTGCAATAAACTGATACGATCATATGCTATGTTTATAGTTTGGGTCTTGTCCATCACATCATTCTCCTAATGATGTGATCCCTTTATCAATTGACATCTCATGTCTATGTCTACGAAAGCTTTACCATCTTTGATTAATGAGCTACTCTATTAGAGGCGTACTAGGGACACAGTGTTGTCTATGTACCCACACATGTATCTAAGTTTCCAATCAATACAATGATAGCATGGATAATAAACGATTACCATGAATAAGGAAATATGATAATAACTAATTTATTATTGCCTCTAAGGCATATTTCCAACGGTCTCCCACTTGCACTAGAGTCAATAATCTAGCTCACATTGCTATGTGATTTACATTGTTAAGAATCTCACACCCAACGAGTTCTGAGGTTCGATCATGTTTTGCATGTGAGAGAGGTTTAGTCAATGGTATGCAACATTCAGATCTGTGTGTACTTTGCAAATCTCTATGTCATACTGTAGATGTTGCTATCACGCTCCACTTGGAGCTATTCCAAATGACTGCTCCACTATACGCAACTGGATTACTACTTAGAGTAATCTGGAATGGTGTCAAATCTTGCATCGATGTAACCCTTTACGACGAACTCTTTGTCACCTCCATAATCAAGAAATATTTCCTTAGTCCCCTAGTCACTAAAGATAAGTTTGACCGTTGTCCAGTGATCCACTCCTGGATCACTCTTGTACCCCTTGATAGACTCATGGCAAGGCACACACAGGTGTGGTACACAACATGGCATACTATATAGACCCTATGGCTAAGGCATAGGGGACGACCTTCATCCATTCTCTTTCTTTTGTTGTGGACAAGATTTGAGTCTCACTCAACTTCACACCTTACAAATCAGGCTAGAACTCCTTCTTGGACCGATCCATTTTGAACTCTTTCAAAATCTTGTCAAGGTATGTACTCATTGAAAAATATTATCAGACGTCTTGATCTATATCTACAAATCTTAATGCTCAATATTCAAGTAGCTTTATCCAGGTCTTCCTTTGAAAAACTCCTTTCAAACAACCCTTTATGCTTTCTAGAAATTCTACATCATTTCCGATCAACAATATGTCGTCCACATATACTTGTTGGAAATTCTATAGTTCTCTCACTTACTTTCTTGTAAATACAAGTTTGTCAGAAACTTTGTATAAACCCAAAAGCTTTGATCACCTCATCAAAGCACATGTTCCAACTCCGAGATGCTTGCTCCAGTCCATAGAAGGACCGCTGGAGCTTGCACACCTTTTAACATCCTTAGGACCGACAGAATCTTCTAGTTGTATCACATACAACCTTTCATCATGGAAACTGTTAAGGAAACTCTGTTTTGACATCCATCTGCCAGATTTCATAATTGAAAAATGCAGCAACTACTAACATAATTCTAACAGACTTTAGCATCGCTACAGGTGAGACAGTCTCATCATAGTCAACTCCTTGAACTTGTCGGAAACCTCTTTGCGACAAGCCGAGCTTTATCAATGGTAACATTTACAATCATCGTTTGTCTTCCTCTTAAAGATCCATTTGTACTGAACGACCTGCCATTCAACGGGAAAGTCTACCAAAGTCCGTACTTTGTTTTCATACATGGATCCAATCTCAGATTTCATGGCTCCTAGCCATTTGTTGGAATCCGGGCCCACCATCGCTACTTCATAGTACATAGGCTCATTATTGTCTAACAACATCATTTCCAAGACAGGATCACCACACTACTCAGGGGTAGTATGTATCCTTGTCATCCTACGAGGTTCATTAGTAATTTGATCTAAAGTTTCATGATCATCATCATTAGCTTCCTCTTCATTTGGCGTAGGCACCACAGAAACATCTTTCTACGTCGTGCTACCATCCAACAGAAGTGATGGGTCAATAACCTCATCAAATTCTACTTTCCTCTCACTCAATTCTTTCGAGAGAAACTCTTTCTAGAGAAAGGACCGTTTTTAGCAACAAACACTTTGTCCTTGGATCTGAGATAGAAGGTATACCCAACTGTTTACTTAGGGTATTCCATGAAGACGCATTTGTCTGTTTTGGGTTCGAGCTTATCATGTTGAAATATTTTCACATAAGCATCTCATTCCCAAACTCTAAGAAATGACAGCTTAGGTTTCTATCAAACTGTGTCATCTCAACAGATTTAGATTGTGCCCTATTTAAAGTGAATGTGATTGTCTCTAATGCATAACCCCAAAACGATAGTGGAAAATCGGTAAGAGACATCATAGTATGCACCATATCCAATAGAGCACGACTACGACGTACATACACACCATCACACTATGGTGTTCCAGGCGGTGTGAGTTGTGAAACAACTTCCACATTTGTCTTAAGTTGCATACCAAACTCGTAAGTTAGATATTTACATCCACGATCATATCGCAGAAATTTTATCTTCTTGTCACAATGATTTTCAACTTCACTAGGAAATTGCTTGCAGTTTTTAAACATTTCAAACTTGTGTTTCATTAAGCAAATATAGCCATATCCACTGAAATCATCAGCGAAGGTAAGAAAATAATGATATCCACCGCACGCTTCAACACTCATTGGACCACATACAACAACATGTATCATTTACAATAAGTCACTTGCCTGCTCCGTATTACCAAAAATCAGGGTCTTCGTCGTCTTACCCATGCGGCATGGTCCACATGCCTAAACTGATTCGAAATTGAGTGAGTCAAAAGATCCATCAACATGGAGTTTCTTCATGCGCTTTACACCATTATGACCTTGGCGACAGTGCCACAAGTATGTGGTTCTATCATTATTAACTTTGCATCTTTTGGCAATATTATGAACATGTGTATCACTACGATCGAGATTCAATAAACCATTCACACTGGGTGCATGACCATTGAAGGTATTATTCATGTAAATAGAATAACCATTATTGTCTAACTTAAATGAATAATCATATTCCAATAAACACGAGCTAATCATGTTCATGCTCAATGCAAACACCAAATAACATTTATTTATGTTCGTCGCTAATCTCGAAGGTAGAGAGAGCGTGCGATGGTTATCACATCAACCTTGTAAACACTTCCAACACACATCATCACCTCTCCCTTAGCTGGTCTCCTTTTATTCCGTAGCTTTTATTTCGAGTTACCAACATTTAGCAACTGAACCGGTATCTAATACCCAAGTGCTACTAGGAGTACTAGTAAGGTACACATCAATAACACGTATATCAAATATACTTCTGTTGACATTGCCAGCCTTCTTATCTACCACGTATCTAGGGTTGTTCCGCTTCGGTGACCGTTCTCCTCATAATATAAGCACTTAGTCTCGGGTTTGGATTCAACCTTGGGTTTCTACACTGGAGTGGCAACTGGCTTGTCATTCATGAAGTTTCCCTTCTTGCCGTTGCCCTTCTCGAAACTAGTGATTTTACTAACCATCAACACTTGATGCTCCTTCTTGATTTCTACCTTCGCGGTGTCAAACATCACGAATAGCTCAAGGATCATTTTTTCCATCCTTGGCATGGTTATAGTTCATCACGAAGCTCTAGTAGCTTTGTGGCAGTGACTCGGAGAACTATATCAATAACTATCTTATCTGGAAGATCAACTCCCACTCGATTCAAGTGATTGTAGGACCCAGACAATCTGAGCACACGCTCACTGATTGATCTATTCTCCTTCATCTTGTAGGCAAAGAATCTTGTTGGAGGTCTGATACCTCTCAACACGGGCACGAGCCTAAAATCTAATTTCATCTGTTGGAACATCACATATGCTCCTCGCCATTCAAAACGTATTTGGAGCATGAATTCTAAGTCGTAACGCAAGACGCGCGGAACTATCAAGTAGTCATCGGAACGTGACTGTGAGATGTTCACAATATCCACAGTCGCCGCTTGAGGGGGTGGCGCACCGAGCGGTGCATTAAGGACATAAGCCTTCTATGCAGCAACTGAGGACAATCCTCTGATCACGGACCTAGTCCGTATAATTGCTACCATCATCTTTCAACTCTATTTTCTCTAGGAACATATCAAAAATTCAAGGGAGCTACAACGTGAGATAGTGATCTACAACATAATTTGCAAAGACACTTTGACTATGTTCATGATAATGAGTTCAATTAATTATATTACTTAAGAACTCCCACTCAAATCAACATCCCTCAGGTTGTCTAAGTGTGACATGATCCAAATCCACCAACCCAAGTCCGATCATCACATGAGATGAGATGGTTTGAATGGTGAACATCTCCATGTTGATCATATCTACTATATTACACGTATTTGACCTTTCGGTCTCTTGTGTTCCGAGGCCATGTTTGTACATGCTAGGCTCATCAAGTTTAACCCTAGTGTTTCGCATGTGCAACACTGGCTTGCACCCGCTGTATGAGAATGTAGAGTCTATCACACCCGATCATCACGTGGTGTCTCGAAACGATGAACTTTTGCAATGGTGCACACTTGGGGAGAACACAATTTTATCTTGAAATTTTAGTGAGGGATCACCTTATAATGCTACCGTTGTCCTAAGCAAAATAAGATGCATAAAAGGATTAACATCACATGCAAATCATAAGTGACATGATATGGCCATGAACTTGTGATCTTGATCTCCATCTCCAAAGTAACGGCATGATCTCCATCATCACCGGCATAACACCATGATATCCATTATCATGATCTTCATCATTGTGTCGCCATCGGGGTTGTCGCGCCCACCATGCTTCTACTACTATTTCTACCGCTGAGCGATAAAGTAAAGCATTACATAGCACTTAATGATTGACACACATGTCATACAATAATTAAAGACAACCCTATGGCTCTTGCCTGTTGGCATACTCATTGACATGCAATTCATGATAATTCTATGCAAAACATGATCATTTCATACATCACACATATCTCATTATGTATTTGGCCATATCATATCACAACATACCCTACAAAAACAAGTTAGACATCCTCTAATTGTTGTTGCATGTTTTACGTGGCTGCTACGGGTATCTAGCAAGAATGATTCTTACTTACACAAATGTTGGGAGACGTAGTAGTAAATCAAAAAAATTCCTACGAGTTCACCAAGATCTATCTATGGATAAACCAGCAACGAGTAAGGGGAGACTGCATCTTCATACCTTTGAAGATCGCTAAGTGGAAGTGTTACAAGAACGCGGTTGGTGGAGTCGTACTCGTAGCGATTCAGATTGCGGTGGACTCCGATCGTAGTGCCGAACAACGACGCCTCTGCATTCAACACACGTGCAATCCGGTGACGTCTCCTATGCCTTGATACATCAAGGAGGAAGGAGAGGTTGAGGGAGAGCTTCGGCAGCACGACGGCATGGTGACGGTGGAGCTGCGTGGTCTCCGGTAGGGCTTCGCCAAGCACTACGGAGAACGAGGAGTAGGAGGAGTAGGGCTGCGCCGAGACGGAGAGAGAGTCATGTCTCAAACAGCCCCAAGGGCTCCACTATATATAGGAGGAGATGGAGGAGGGTGCCCACCCCTAGGGTTCCCACCCTAGGTGGTGCGACAGCCCCTAGATGGGATCTGGCCGGCGGCCAAGAGGGAGGGGAGAGGGTGTGGCTGCCCTAGCCTCCCTAGGGTGGGCCTAGGGCCCATCTGGGATAGGGTTTGCCCCCCACTCTCCTTTGCTGCGCCTTGGGCCAGGTGGGAGGGGCGCACCAGCCCACCTAGGGGCTGGTTCCCTCCACCTTCAGCCCATGCAGCCCTCCGGGGCCCGTGGCCCCTCCCGGTGGACCCCCGGAACCCTTCCGATGGTCCCGGTACGTTACGGGTGACGCCCGAAACATTTCCGATAACCAAAACCTCACTTCTTATATATCAATCTTTCTCTCCGGACCATTCCGAAACTCCTCGTGACGTCCAGGATCTCATCCGGGACTCCGAACAACTTTAGGTAACCACGTACACTATTTCCCTATAACCCTAGTGTCATCGAACCTTAAGTGTGTAGACCGTACAGATTCGGGAGACACGTAGACATGACCGAGACACCTCTCCGGTAAATAACCAACATCGGGATATGGATACCCATGTTGGCTCCCACATGCTCCATGATGATCTCATCAGATGAACCACGATGTCGGGGATTCAATCAATCTCGTATGCAATTCCCTTTGTCTACCGGTATGATACTTGACCGAGATTCGATCATCGGTATCCCTATACCTTGTTCAATCTTGTTACCAGAAAGTCTCTTTACTCATTCCATAACACATCGTCCCATGGCTAAATCCTTAGTCACTTTGAACTCATTATGATGATGTCTTACCGAGTGGGCCCAGACATACCTCTCCATCACACGGAGTGACAAATCCCAGTCTCGATTCTTGCCAACCCAACGAACACTTTCGGAGATACCCGTAGTGCACCTTTATAGCCACCCAGTTACGTTGTGACGTTTGGCACACCCAGAGCATTCCTACGGTATCCGGGAGTTGCACAATCTCATGGTCTAAGGAAATGATACTTGACATTGGAAAAGGTTTAGCAGACGAAATACACGATCTTGTGCCATGCTTAGGATTGGGTCTTGTCCATCTCATCATTCTCCTAATGATGTGATCCCATTATCAACGACATCCAATGTCCATGGTCATGAAACCATGACCATCTATTGATCAACGAGCTAGCCAACTAGAGGCTCACTAGGGACATCTTGTGGTCTATGTATTCACACATGCATTATGGTTTACGGTTAACACAATTATAGCACGAACAATAGAAAATCATCATGAACAAGGAAATACAATAATAACCATTTTATTATTGCGTCTAGGGCATATTTCCAATAGTCTCCCACTTGCACTAGAGTCAATAATCTAGTTACATTGTGATGAATCGAACACCCATAGCATTCTGGTGTTGATCATGTCTAGCTCGTGACAGAGGTTTAGTCAATGGATCAGCGACATTCAGATCCGTATGTACTTTACAAATATCTATATCTCCCTCCTGAATGTAATCACGGATGGACTTGAAGCGGCGCTTGATGTGTCTTGTCTTCTCGTGAAACCTGGGCTCCTTCGCAAGGGCAATAGCTCCAGTGTTGTCATAGAATAGAGTCATCGGGCCCGACGCATTGGGAATCACTCCTAGGTCGATGATGAACTCCTTCATCCAAACTCCTTCCTTTGTTGCTTCTGAAGCAGCTATGTACTCCGCTTCACATGTAGATGCCGCCATGATGCTTTGCTTGCTGCTGCACCAGTTGACTGCCCCTCCGTTCAAAATATACACGTATCCGGTTTGCGACTTGGAGTCGTCCAGATCTGTGTCGAAGCTAGCATTGACGTAACCCTTTACGACGAGCTTTTTGGCACCTCCGTATACGATAAACATGTCCTTTGTCCTTTTCAGGTACTTCAGGATATTCTTGACCGCTATCCAGCGTTCCGCTCGGGATCACTTTGGTACCTCCCTACCAAACTTATGGCAAGGTTCACATCAGGTATGGTACATAGCATGGCATACATAATAGAGCCTATGGCTGAAGCATAGGGGATGACACTCATCTCTTCTCCATCCTTTGCCGTGGTCGGGCATTGAGTCGTACTCAATCTCACACCCTATAACACAGGCAAGAACCCCTTCTTGGACTGATCCATATTAAACTTCTTCAATATATTTTCAAGGTATGTGCTTTGTGAAAGCCTATGAGGCGTTTCGATCTATCTCTATAGATCTTAATACCTAATATGTAAGCAACTTCTCCAAGGTCCTTCATTGAAAAACATTTATTTAGGTAGGCTTTTACACTTTCCAAAAGTTCTATATCATTTCCCATCAACAATATGTCATCCACATATAATATGAGAAATGCTACAAAGCTCCCACTCACATTCTTGTAAATACAGGGTTCTCCATAAACCTGTATAAATCCAAACGCTTTAATCACCTCATTAAAGAGAATGTTCCAACTCCGAGATTCTTGCACCAGCCCATAGATGGAGCGCTGGAGCTTGCATACCTTGTTAGCATCTTTAGGATCGACAAAACCTTCCTGCTGCATCATATAAAGTTCTTCCTTAAGGAAGCCATTAAGGAATGCCATTTTGACGTCCATTTGCCAGATCTCATAATCATAAAATGCGGCAATTACTAACATGATATGGACAGACTTCAGCATCGCTACGGGTGAGAAAGTCTCATCATAGTCAACTCCTTGAACTTGTCGATAACCCTTAGCGACAAGTCGAGCCTTATAGACGGTCACATTACCATCCGCGCCAGTCTTCTTCTTAAAGATCCATTTATTTTCAATGGCTCGCTTATCATCAGGCAAGTCCACCAAAGTCCACACTTTGTTCTCATACATGGATCCTATCTCGGATTTCATGGCTTCAGCCATTTGTTGGAATTCAGGCCCACCATCGCTTCTTCATAGTACGCAGGTTCACCGTTGTCCAACAACATGATCTCCAGGACAGGGTTGCAGTACCACTCTGGTGCGGAACGTGTCCTAGTGGACCTTCGACGTTCAATAGTAACTTGATCTGAAGTTTCATGATCATCATCATTAACTTCCTCTCCATCCGGTGCAGGCTCCAATGAAATAACTTCCTGTGCTATGCTACTCTCCGGTTCGAGTGAGGTACAATTACCTCATCAAGTTCTATTTCCCTCCCACTTACTTCTTTCGAGAGAAACTCTTTCTTGAGAAAGGATCCATTCTTGGCAACAAAGACTTTGCCTTCGGATCTGAGGTAGAAGGTATACCCAATAGTCTCTTTGGGATATCCTATGAAGACACAGTTTTCCGCTTTGGGTTCGAGCTTCTCAGGTTGAAGTTTCTTCACATAAGCATCGCATCCCCAAACTTTAGAAACGACAGCTTAGGTTTCTTTCCAAACCATAATTCATACGGTATCGTCTCAACGGACTTTGACGGTGCCCTATTTAAAGTGAATGCGGCAGTCTCTAATGCATATCCCCAAGATGATAGCGGTAAGTCGGTAAGAGACATCATAGATAGCACCATATCCAATAGAGTGCGATTACGACGTTCCGACACACCATTTCACTGAGGTGTGCCAGGCGGCGTGAGTTGTGAAACAATTCCACATTTCCTTAGGTGCGTGTCAAACGCGTGACTTAAATATTCTCTGCACGATCAGATCGTAGGCACTTTATTTTCCTGTCATGTTGATTCTCTACCTCACTCTAAAATTCGTTAAACCTTTCAAAGGTTTCAGACTTGTGTTTCATTAAGTAGACATACCCATATCTGCTCAAGTCATCAGCGAGGTTGAGAACATAATGGTAGCCACCGCGAGCCTCGACGCTCATTGGACCGCATACATCGGTATGTATTATTTCCAACAAGTCAGTTGCTCGCTCCATTGTTCCGGAGAACGGAGTCTTGGTCATCTTGCCCATGAGGCATGGTTCGCACGTGTCAAATGATTCAAAATCAAGAGACTCCAAAAGTCCATCAGCATGGAGCTTCTTCATGCGTTTGACACCAATATGACCAAGGCGGCAGTGCCACATGTAAGTGGGACTATCGTGATCAAGCTTACACTTTTTGGTACTCACACTATGAACATGTGTAACATCACGTTCGAGATTCATCAAAAATAAACCATTGACCAGCGGAGCATACCATAAAATATTTCTCTCATATAAATAGAACAACCATTATTCTTAGATTTAAATGAGTAGCCATCTCGCATCAAGAGAGATCCAGATATAATGTTCATGCTGAAAGCTGGTACTAAATAACAATTATGGAGGTTTAAAACTAATCCCGAAGGTAGATGTAGAGGTAGCATGCCGACGGCGATCACATCGACCTTGGAACCATTCCCGACGCGCATCGTCACCTCGTCCTTTGCCACCCTCCGCTTATTCTGCAGCTCCTACTTGGAGTTACAAATATGAGCAACTGCACCGGTATCAAATACCTAGGAGCTACTACAAGCGCTGGTTAGGTACACATCAATAACAAGTATATCACATATACCTTTAACGTTGCCGGCCTTCTTATCCGCTAAGTACTTGGGACAGTACCCTTGCAATAAAAGCACTCAGTCCCAGGCTTGGGTCCATTCTTGTTCTTCTTCCCGGCAACTTGCTTACCGGGCACGGCAACAACTTTGCCGTCCTCCTTGAAGTTCTTCTTACTGCTGCCTTTCTTGAAACTAGTGGTCTTATTCACCATCAACACTTGATTCTCCTTTTTGATCTCGATCTCCGCTGATTACAACATCGAGTACAACTCAGGAATGGACTTCTCCATACCCTGCATGTTGTAGTTCATCACAAAGCTCTTGTGGCTAGGTGGAAGCGACTGGAGGATTCTGTCAATGACCGAGTCATCTGGGAGATTAACTCCCAACTGAGCCAAGCGGTTGTGCAACCCAGACATTTTGAGTATGTGCTCACTGACAGAACTATTCTCCTCCATCTTACAGCTGAAGAACTTGTCGGAGACGTCATATCTCTCGACCCGGGCATGAGCTTGGAAAACCAGTTTCAGCTCTTGGAACATCTCATATGCTCCATGTTGCTCAAAACGCTTTTGGAGCCCTGGTTCTAAACTGTAAAGCATGCCGCACTGAACCAGGAAGTAATCATCACCGCGTGACTCCCAAGCATTCGTAACTGTTGGAAATATGCCCTAGAGGCAATAAATAAAGTTTTTATTATTGTATTTCCTTGTTCATGATAATCGTTTATTATCCATGCTATAATTTTATTAATTGGAAACATGGATACATGTGTGGATACATAGACAAACACAATGTCCCTAGTATGCCTCTAGTGAACTAGCTTGTTGATTGAAAGATGGTTAAGGTTTCCTAGCCATGGACATGAGATGTCATTTCATAACGGGATCACATCATTAGGAGAATGATGTGATGGACAAGACCCAAACTGCAAACGTAGCTTATGATCGTGTCAGTTTATTGCTACTGTTTTCTGCATGTCAAGTATATGTTCCTATGACCATGAGATCATGCAACTCATAGATATCAGAGGAGTACCTTGTGTGTATCAAATGTCACAACGTAATTGGGTGACTATAAAGGTGCTCTACAGGTGTCTCCGAGGGTGTCTGTTGAGTTGGCATGGATCGAGACTGGGATTTGTTACTCCGTGTGACGGAGAGGTATCTCAGGGCCCAGTCGGTAATACAACATCACAATGAGCCTTGCAAGCAATGTGACTAATTGTTAGTTGTGAGATCTTGTATTACAGAACGAGTAAAGAGACTTGCCGGTAACGAGATTGAACTAGGTATGGAGATACCGACGATCGAATCTCGGGAAAGTAACATACCGAAGAACAAAGGGAACATCATACGGGATTAACTAAATCCTTGACATAGAGGTTTGACCGATAAAGATCTTCATAGAATATGTAGGAACCAATTTGGACATCCAGGTCCCGCCATTGGTTATTGACCGTAGAGGTGTCTCGGTCATGTCTACATAGTTCTCGAACCCGCAGGGTCTGCACACTTAAGGTTTGGTGACGTTTTGGTAGTATAGAGTTATGTATGGTGGTGACCAAAGTTTGTTCGGAGTCCCGGATGAGATCCTGGACATCACGGGGAGCTCCGGAATGGTCCGGAGGTAAAGATTCATATATAGGAAGTCCTGTTTTGGTCGCCGGAAAAGTTCTGGGCTTATCGGTAGTGTACCGGGAGTGCCGGTAGTGTACCGGGAGACCACCGGGAGGGGTATTTCTACCCAAGAGGCTTCATGGGCTGTGGGAGAGTAAATACCAGACTTTTTTGGGCTTGTGGAAGTCCCACACAAGGCCCATGCGGCTGGGAGAAAAAGCCCAAAGGGAAAAAGGTGGAAAAAGGCCAAAAAAAAGGAGGAATCCTAGTCCTACTAGGATTGGAGGAGGAGTCCTCCTCTCCTCCCCACTTTGGTCGACCCAAGGGCTGGCTTTTTGGCAGCCAAGACTCCTCCTCCTCTCCTCCTATATATACTAGAGGATTTTAGGGTTTTGGCACAGAATTTTCAGCCACGTGCTACCCGTTCCTCTAGTGTATAGTTTCTCCTCTAGATCGGTTTTCTGCAGTGCTTAGGCGAAGCCCTGCCAGAATTGCTCCACCACCATCGCCGGAGCACCGTTAGGCTGCCGGAGAACTCTTATTCCTCTCCACTCCTTCTTGCTGGATCAAGACGGTGGAGATTGTCATCAAGCTATACATGCGCTGAACGCGGAGGTGCCGCCCGTTCGGTGCTAGATCAGAAGGACCGTGATCAAGTTCGTGGGAGGGATCGTGATGAGATCGCGGGACGGGTCGTGATTGGATCGCGGGATGGATCGTGATTGGATCGCGGGATGGATCGTGATTGGATCGCGGGACGCACGACAATTTGGATCGCGAAGACGTTCGACTACACCAACCGCGTTTCTTAACGCTTCTCGCTTAGCGATCTACAAGGATATGTAGATTCACTCTCCCTCTCGTAGATGCTCATCACCATGGATAGATCTTCATGTGCGTAGGAAATTTTTTGTTTCCCATGCAACGTTCCCCAACAGTGGTATCAGAGCTAGGTTGATGGTTCAATGAGATCTCGAGTAGAACACAAAAGGTTTGTGGGCGTTGATGCTTAGATTGCTTCCTTCCTTGGTCGGATTTTGGTTCAGCGGTATTGTGAGATGAAGCGGCCCGGACCAAAATTACTCGTACGCTTATGAGAGACCGGTTCCCTCGACGCAACTTGTTACCTAGATGGCTTGCGGGTGGCAATTTCTCTCACTTTAGTTGGATCGGATTCGACAAAGGCGGTCCTTGAGAAGGTTGAAAAGCAAAGTATGTATCACCGTCGTGGTTTATGCGTAGGTGAGAATCGTTCTTGCTAGAAACCCGTAGCAGCCACGTAAAACATGCAACAACAATTAGAGGACGTCTAACTTGTTTTTGCAGGGTATGTTGTGATGTGATATGGCCAATTACATGATGTGATATATGTGATGTATGAGATGATCATGTGATGTATAGAATTTCACGACTTGCATGTCGATGAGTACGGCAACCGGCAGGAGCTGTAGGGTTGTCTTTAATTATTGTATGACCTGCGTGTCAATCATTAAGTGCTATGTAATGCTTTACTTTATCGCTAAACGGTAGCAATAGTAGTAGAAGCATGCATGGCGTGACAACCTCGATGGCGACCCGTTGATGGAGATCAAGATGATGGAGATAATGGTGTTATGACGGTGACGATGAAGATCATGCCGGTGCTTTCAAGATGGAGATCTAAAGCACAAGTTCATGGCCATATCATGTCACTTATGAATTGCATGTGATGTTAATCCTTTTATGCACCTTGTTATGCTTAGTACGGCGGTAGCATTATAAGGTGATCCCTCACTTAAATTTCAAGATAAAATTGTGTTCTCCCCGAGTGTGCACCGTTGCGAAAGTTCGTCGTGTTGAGACACCACGTGATGATCGGGTGTGATAGACTCTACGTTCACATAAAACGGGTGCAAGCCAGTTTTGCACGCGCAGAACACTCGGGTTAAACTTGACGAGCCTAGCATGTACAGACATGGCCTCGGAACACAAGAGACTAAAAGGTCAAACATGAGTCATATAGTAGATATGATCAACATAATGATGTTCACCATTGAAGCCACCTCAACTCACGTGATGATCGGACTTGAGTTGATGGATTTGGATCATGTGACACTCAGATGACCTGAGGGATGTCAATTTGAGTGGGAGCTTTAGTAATTTGATCAACTAAACACATTATCTTGAACAATAGTCTAAATGAACTTTGCATATTTATGTTGTAGATCAATGGCTCGCGCAGTAGCACCCCTGAATTTTAATGCGTTCCTAGAGAAAGCTAAACTGAAAGATGATGGAAGTAATTTTGTTGACTGGGCCCGTAATCTGAGGATTATCCTCACGGCTTCCCAAAAATCATATGTCCTTGATGCACCACTTGGTGACCAACCAGAAGACATGACCTCCGAAGGCGTTAAGAACGCTTGGGAGGCACGTACTGGAGATTACTCAATAGTTCAGTGTGCAATATTGTATGGCTTAGAACCGGGACTTCAAAGACGTTTTGAACGTCATGGAGCATATGAGATGTTCTAGGAGTTGAAGTTTATCTTTCAGAAGAACGCCCGGATCGAGAGGTATGAAACCTCTGATAAGTTCTATGCTTGCAAGATGGAGGAGAATGGGTCTATCAGTGAACATATACTCAGAATGTCTGGGTATTCAACTCGTCTAGCGGAGTTGGGAATTGCCCTTCAGCCAGAGGCGATCACTGACAGAGTTCTTCAATCATTGCCACCTAGTTACAAGAGCTTTGTGATGAACTATAACATAAACGGGATGAACAAGTCAGTTGCCGAGCTGTTTGCGATGCTAAAAGTCGCTGAGTCTGAAATCCAGAAAGAACATCAAGTGTTGATGGTCAATAAAACCACTAGTTTCAAGAAAAATGGCAAAGTCAAGGGCAAGGGCAAGAAGGGTAAAACCAAGAAGGATGGCAAAGCAGTTGCTACTCCTGCAAAGAAGCCCAAGCATGGACCCATGCCAGAAACTGAGTGCTTTCATTGCAAAGGAACTCGTCACTGGAAGCGGAACTGCCCCAAGTACCTGGCTGACAAGAAGGTGGCCAATGACAAACAAGGTATATATGATATACATGTTATTGATGTGTACCTTACTGGCTCTCGTAGTAGTGCCTGGGTATTTGATACCGGTTCGGTTGCTCACATTTGCAACTCAAAGCAGGAACTACGGAATAAACGAAGGCTGTCAAAGGACGAAGTGACGATGCGCGTGGGAAATGGTTCCAAGGTTGATGTGATCGCCGTCGGCACACTCTCTCTTCGATTACCATCGGGATTAGTGATGAACCTGAATAATTGTTATTTAGTGCCTGCGTTAAGCATGAACATTATATCTGGATCTTGTTTATTGCGAGACGGTTACTCATTTAAATCAGAGAATAAAGGTTGTTCTATTTATATGAGTAATATCTTTTATGGTCATGCACCCAATGTTAGGGGTTTATTCATATTGAATCTTGATAGTAATGACACACATGTTCATAACATTGATGCCAAAAGATGTAGAATTGATAATGATAGTACAACTTTCTTGTGGCACCGCCGTTTAGGTCATATTGGTGTAAAACGCATGAGGAAGCTCCATGCTGATGGACTTTTGGAGTCACTTGATTTTGAATCACTTGACACATGTGAACCATGCCTCATGGGCAAGATGACTAAAACGCCGTTCTCTGGAAAAATGGAACGGGCGAGTGACTTATTGGAAATCATACACACTGATGTGTGCGGTCCAATGAATGTTACAGCGCGTGGTGGATATCATTATTTTCTCACCTTCACTGATGACTTAAGTAGATATGGGTATATTTACTTAATGAAACACAAGTCTGAAACGTTTGAAAACTTCAAGCAATTTCAAAGTGAAGTTGAAAATCATCGTAACAAGAAAATTAAGTTCCTGCGATCTGATCGAGGAGGTGAATATCTGAGTTATGAGTTTGGCAGTCACTTAAGACAGTGTGGAATTGTTTCACAGTTGACACCGCCCGGAACACCACAGCGTAATGGTGTGTCCGAACGTCGTAATGGAACCTTATTAGATATGGTGCGTTCTATGATGTCTCTTGCTGATTTGCCACTATCGTTTTGGGGTTATGCATTAGAGACAACTGCATTCACTTTAAATAGGGCACCATCAAAATCCGTAGAGACGACGTCATATGAACTGTGGTTTGGCAAGAAGCCAAAGTTGTCGTTTCTTAAAGTTTGGGGATGTGATGGTTATGTCAAAAAGCTTCAGCCTGAAAAGCTGGAACCCAAAGCGGAGAAATGCTTCTTCATAGGATACCCGAAAGAGACAGTGGGGTATACCTTCTATCTCAGATCCGAAGGCAAAGTGTTTGTCGCTAAAAACAGAACATTTCCTGAGAAAGAGTTTCTCTCGAAAGAATTGAGTGGGAGGAAAATAGAGCTTGATGAGGTTATTGAACCTTTACTTCAACCAGAAAGTAGCGCAGCGCAGAAAGATGTTTCTGTGGAACCTACGACGATGGAAGAGGAAGTTAATGATGATGATCATGAAGCTTCGGATCAAGCAGCTATTGGACCTCGTAGGTCGACAAGGACGCGTACTACCCCTGAGTGGTACGGCAACCCTGTCTTGGATGTCATGTTGTTGGACAACAATGAACCTACGAGCTATGGAGGAGCAATGATGGGCCCGGATTCCGAGAAATGGTTAGAGGCCATGAAATCTGAGATGGGATCCATGTATGAAAACAAAGTATGGACTTTGGAAGTATTACCTGAAGGGCGAAAGGCCATTCAGAACAAATGGATCTTTAAGAAGAAGACAGACGCGGACGGTAATGTCACCGTCTATAAAGCTCGACTTGTGGCAAAGGGTTTCTCACAAGTTCAAGGAGTTGACTACGATGGGACTTTCTCACCCGTAGCGATGCTTAAGTCTATCAGAATCATGTTATCAATAGCTGCCTATTTCGACTATGAAATTTGGTAGATGGATGTAAAAACAGCGTTCCTCAACGGTTTCCTTGAGGAAGAGTTGTATATGATGCAACCCGAAGGTTTTGTCGATCCAGAGAATGTTGACAAAGTTTGCAAACTCCAGCGATCCATTTATGGACTGGTGCAAGCATCTCGGAGTTGGAATAAGCGCTTTGATGAGGTGATCAAAGCGTTTGAGTTTATACAAGTTTATGGAGAAGCTTGTATTTACAAGAAAGTGAGTGGGAGCTCTATAGCGTTTCTAGTATTATATGTGGATGACATATTGCTGGTTGGAAACAATATAGAAATGCTGGAAAGCGTGAAGGAATATTTGAACAAGAGTTTTTCAATGAAGGACCTAGGAGAAGCTGCTTTCATATTAGGCATTAAGATCTATAGAGATAGATCGAGACGCTTAATAGCACTTTTACAGAGCACATACCTTGATAAAGTTTTGGAGAAGTTCAAAATGGAACAGTCCAAGAGGGGGTTCTTGCCTGTATTACAAGGTGTGAAGTTGAGTAAGACTCAATGCCCAGTAACTGCAGAAGATAGAGAAAAGATGAGTGTCATCCCCTATGCTTCATCCATAGGCTCTATCATGTATGCAATGCTGTGCACAAGACCCAATGTCAGCCTTGCCATAAGTATGGCCGGAAGGTTTCAAAGTAATCCTGGAATGGAGCACTGGCAAGCGGTCAAGAATATCCTTAAGTACATGAAAAGGACTAAGGAAATGTTTCTCGTTTATGGAGGTGATGAAGAGCTCGTCGTAAGGGGTTATGTCGATGCAAGCTTTGACACTGATCCGGACGACTCTAAGTCGCAAACCGGATACGTATTTATTCTTAACGGGGGAGCGGTAAGCTGGTGCAGTTCCAAGCAAAGCGTGGTAGCTGATTCTACGTGCGAAGCAGAATACATCGCAGCCTCGGAGGCGGCAAAGGAAGGTGTCTGGATGAAGCAGTTCATGACAGATCTTGGAGTAGTGCCCAGTGCATTGAATCCATTGAACCTGTTCTGTGACAACACTGGTGCCATTGCTCTGGCCAAGGAACCAAGGTTTCACAAGAGGACCAGACACATAAAGCGACGCTTCAACTCCATTCGCGATTACATCTTGGAGAAAGACATAAATATTTGCAAAGTACACACAGATCTGAATGTTGCAGACCCGTTGACTAAACCTCTTCCAAGGGCTAAACATGATCAACACCAGAACTGCATGGGTGTTCGATTCATTACAATGTAAATCACATAGTGATGTGAACTAGATTACTGACTCTAGTGCAAGTGGGAGACTGTTGGAAATATGCCCTACAGGCAATAAATAAAGTGTTTATTATTGTATTTCCTTGTTCATGATAATCATTTATTATCCATGCTATAATTGTATTAATTGGAAACATGGATACATGTGTGGATACATAGACAAACACGATGTCCCTAGTATGCCTCTAGTGAACTAGCTCGTTGATTGAAAGATGGTTAAGGTTTCCTAGCCATGGACATGAGATGTCATTTGATAACGGGCTCACATCATTAGGAGAATGATGTGATGGACAAGACCCAAACTACAAACGTAGCTTATGATCGTGTTAGTTTATTGCTACTGTTTTCTGCATGTCAAGTATATGTTCCTATGACCAGGAGATCATGCAACTCACAGATATCGAAAGAGTACCTTGTGTGTATCAAATGTCACAACATAACTGGGTGACTATAAAGGTGTTCTAGAGGTGTCTCTGAGGGTGTCTATTGAGTTGGCATGGATCGAGACTGGGATTTGTTACTCCATGTGACAGAGAGGTATCTCAGGGCCCACTCGGTAATACAACATCACAATGAGCCTTGCAAGCAATGTGACTAATTGTTAGTTGCGGGATCTTGTATTACAGAACGAGTAAAGAGACTTGCCGGTAACGAGATTGAACTAGGTATGGAGATACCGACTATCGAATCTCGGGCAAGTAACATACCGAATAACAAAGGGAACATCATACGGGATTAACTGAATCCTTGACATAGAGGTTCGACCGATAAAGATCTTCGTAGAATATGTAGGAACCAATGTGGACATCCAGGTCCCGCCGTTGGTTATTGACCGTAGAGGTGTCTCGGTCATGTCTACATAGTTCTCGAACCCGCAGGGTCTGCACACTTAAGGTTTGGTGACGTTTCGATAGTATAGAGTTATGTTTGGTGGTGACCGAAGTTTGTTTGGAGTCGCAGATGAGATCCTGGACGTCATGAGGAGCTCCGGAATGGTCCGAAGGTAAAGATTCATACATAGGAAGTCCTGTTTTGGTCGCCGGAAAAGTTCCGGGCTTATCGGTAGTGTACCGGGAGACCACCGGGAGGGGTATTTCGACCCAAGAGGCTTGATGGGCTGTGGGAGAGTAAATACCAGCCTTTTGTGGGCTGGTGGAAGTCCCACACAAGGCCAATGTGGCTAGGAGAAAAAAGCCCCAAGGGAAAAAGGTGGGAAAAGGCCAGAAAAAGGAGGAATCCTAGTCCTACTCGGATTGGAGGAGGAGTCCACCTCTCCTCCCCACTTTGGTCGACCCAAGGGCTGGCTTTTTGGCAGCCATGACTCCTCCTCCTCTCCTCCTATATATACTAGAGGATTTTAGGGTTTTGTCATAGAATTTTCAGCCACGTGCTACCCGTTCCTCTAGTGCATAGTTTGTCCTCTAGATCGGTTTTCTGCAGTGCTTAGGCGAAGCCCTGCCGGAATTGCTCCACCACCATCGCCGGAGCGCCGTTAGGCTGCCGGAGAACTCTTCTTCCTCTCCACTCCTTCTTGCTGGATCAAGACGGTGGAGATCGTCATCAAGCTGTACGTGCGCTGAACGTGGAGGTGCCGTCCGTTCGGTGCTAGATCGGGAGGACCGTGATCAAGTTCGTGGGACGAATCGTGATCGGATCGCGGGACGGATCGTGATTGGATCGCGGGACGGATCGTGATTGGATCGCGGGACACACGGTGATTTGGATCGCGAAGACGTTCGACTACACCAACCGTGTTTCTTAACACTTCCCGCTTAGCGATCTACAAGGGTATGTAGATCTACTGTCCCTCTCGTAGATGCTCATCACCATGGATAGATCTTAGTGTGCGTAGGAAATTTTTTGTTTCCCATGGAACGTTCCCCAATAGTAACGTCTTGGTCCACTGGGAAAATGGGTGGGTCACCTAGCGGTGCATCAAGGACATACAATCTCTTGGCAGCTATGAGGAAGATCCTCAAGCTACGGACCCGCATAGTTGCTTCCATCATCTTTCAGCTTGGTTTTCTCTAGGAACGCGTTGAAGTTGAGGGTGACATTAACGTTGCCCATTGGATCTACAATATAGATTGTAAAGATAATTTTAGACTAAGTTCATGATAATTAAGTTCACATAATCAAATTATTTAATGAACTCCCACTTAGATAGACATCTCTCTAGTCATCCAAGTGATACATGATCCATGTCAACTAGCCTGTGTCCGATCATCACGTGAGACAGACTAGTCATCCATGGTGAACATCTCCATGTTGATCGTATCTTCTATACGACTCATGTTTGACATTTCGGTCTTCCGTGTTCCGAGGCCATGTATGTACATGCTAGGCTCGTCAAGTCAACCTAAGTGTTTCGCGTGTGTAACTCTGGCTTACACCCATTGTATGCGAACATTAGAACCTATCACACCCGATCATCACGTGGTGCTTCGGAACAACGATCCTTAGCAGTGGTGCATAATTAGGGTGACCACATTTCTTGAAATCTTATTGAGAGACCATCTTATTTACTATCGTCGTTCTAAGCAAATAAGATGTAAACATGATAAACATCACATACAATCAATATAGTGACATGATATGGCCAATATCATCTTGCTCCTTTGATCTCCATCTTTGGGGCACCATGATCATCATTGTCACCGGCACGACACCATGATCTCCATCATCGTGTCTTCATGAAGTTGTCTCGCCAACTATTACTTCTACTACTATGGCTAACGTTTAGCAATAAAGTAAAGTAATTACATGGCGTTTATGATTGACACGCAGGTCATACAATAAAATAAGAAAACTCCTATGGCTCCTGCCAGTTGTCATACTCATCGACATGCAAGTCGTGAATCCTATTACAAGAACATGATCAATCACATACATCACAACGCATCACATCACATCCTTTGGCCATATCACATCACAAGGCATATGCTGCAAAAACAAGTTAGACGTCCTCTAATTTGTAGTTGCAAGTTTTTACGTGGCTGCTATAGGTTTCTAGCAAGAATGTTTCTTACCTACGCCAAAACCACAACGTGATATGCCAATTTCTATTTACCCTTCATAAGGACCCTTTTCATCGAATCCAATCCGACTAAGGTGGGAGAGACAGACACCCGCTAGCCACCTTATGCAACAAGTACATGTCAGGCGGTGGAACCGGTCTCACGTAAGCGTACGTGTAAAGTTGGTTCGGGCCACTTCATTCCACAATACCGCCAAATCAAGATAAGACTAGTAGTGGTAAACAAATTAACAAGATCGACGCCCACAACAACTTTGTGTTCTACTCGTGCATAGATTCTACGCATAAACCTGGCTCTCATACCACTATTGGGAGACGTAGTAGTAAATCAAAAAAATTCCTACGAGTTCACCAAGATCTATCTATGGAGAAACCAAAAACGAGTAAGGGGAGAATGCATCTTCATACCTTTGAAGATCGCTAAGCGGAAGCATTACAAGAACGCAGTTGGTGGAGTCGTACTCGTAGTGATTCAGATCGTGGTGGACTCCGATCTTAGCGCCGAACA
Source organism: Hordeum marinum (assembly GCA_022496015.1). Taxonomy (NCBI): domain Eukaryota; kingdom Viridiplantae; phylum Streptophyta; class Magnoliopsida; order Poales; family Poaceae; genus Hordeum; species Hordeum marinum. Next base: position 110,222,577 of record CM039672.1, read on the forward strand.
ATGGCGCCTCCGCATTCAACACACGTGCAGCCCAGTGACGTCTCCTACCCCTTGGTCCAGCAAGGAGGAAGGAGAGGTTGAGGGAGATCTCCAGAAGCACGATGGCGTGGTGACGGTGGAGCTGCGTGGTCTCCAGGAGGGCTTCGCCAAGCACTACGGAGAACGAGGAGTAGGAGGAGTAGGGCTGCGCCGAGAGGGAGAGAGAGTCGTGTCTCAAACAGCCCCAAGGGCTCCACTACATATAGGAGGAGAGGGAGGAGGGTGCCCACACCTAGGTTTCCCACCCTAGGTGGTGCGGCAGCCCCTAGATTGGATCTGGCCGGCGGCCAAGAGGGAGAGAGAGGGGTGCGGCTGCCCTAGCCGCCCTAGGGTGGGCCTAGGGCCCATCTGGGCTAGGGTTTTCCCCCCCTCTCTCCTTTGCTGCGCCTTGGGCCATGTGGGAGGGGCGCACCAGCCCACCTAGGGACTGGTTCCCTCCACCTTCAGCCCATGCAGCCCTCCGGGGCCCGTGGCCCCTCCCGGTGGACCCCCGGAACCCTTCCGATGGTCCCGGTACGTTACCGGTGACGCCCGAAACATTTCCGATAACCAAAACCTCACTTCTTATATATCAATATTTCTCTGCGGACCATTCCAAAACTCCTCGTGACGTCTAGGATCTCATCCGGGACTCCGAACAACTTTAGGTAACCACGTACACTATTTCCCTATAACCCTAGCGTCATCGAACCTTAAGTGTGTAGACCCTATGGGTTCGAGAGACACGTAGACATGACCGAGACACCTCTCCAGTCAATAACCAACAGCAGGATCTGGATACCCATGTTGGCTCCCACATGCTCCATGATGATCTCATCAGATGAACCACGATGTCGGGGATTCAATCAATCTCGTATGCAATTCCCTTTGTCTACCGGTATGATACTTGACCGAGATTCGATCATCGGTATCCCTATACCTTGTTCAATCTCATTACTGGCAAGTCTCTTTACTCATTCCATAACACATCATCCCGTGGCTAACTCCTTAGTCACTTTGAGCTCATCATGATGATGTCTTACCGAGTGGGCCTAGAGATACCTCTCCATCACACAAAGTGACAAATCTCCATCATCGTGTTTTCATGAATCTCGCCAACTATTACTTCTACTACTATAGCTAACGTTTAGCAATAAAGTAAAGTAATTACATGGCGTTTATGATTGACACACAGGTCATACAATAAAATAAGACAACTCCTATGGCTCCTACCGGTTGTCATACTCATCGACATGCAAGTCGTGAATCCTATTACAAGAACATGATCAATCTCATCCATCACAATGCATCACATCACATCCTTTGGCCATATCACATCACAAGGCATATGCTGCAAAAACAAGTTAGACGTCCTCTAATTTGTAGTTGCAAGTTTTTACGTGGCTGCTATAGTTTTTTAGCGAGAACGTTTCTTACCTACGCCAAAACCACAACGTGATATGCCAATTGCTATTTACCCTTCATAAGGACCCTTTTCATCGAATCCAATCCGACTAAGGTGGGAGAGACATACACCCGCTAGCCACCTTATGCAACAAGTGCATGTCAGACGGTGGAACCAGTCTCACATAAGCGACGTGTAAAGTCGGTCTGGGCCGCTTCATCCCACAATACCGCCGAATCAAGATAAGACTAGTAGTGCTAAGCATATTAACAAAATCGATGCCCACAACAACTTGTGTTCTACTCGTGCATAGATTCTATGCATAGACCTAGCTCATGATACCACTGATGGGAGACGTAGTAGTAAATCAACAATTTTCCTACGATCACCAAGAACTATCCATGGAGAAACCAGAAATGAGTGGGGAGAGATTGCATCTTCATACCTTTGAAGATCGCTAAGCGGAAGCGTTACAAGAATGCGGTTGGTGGAGTCGTACTCACAGCAATTCAGATCGCGGTGGATTCCGATCTCAGGGCCGAACAACAGCGCCTCCGTGTTCAACACACATGCAGCCTGGTGACGTCTCCTACGCCTTGATCCAGCAAGAAGGAAGGAGAGGTTGAGGGAGAGCTCCGGAAGCACGACGGCATGGTGACGGTGGAGCTACGTGAACTCCGACAGGGCTTCGCCAAGCGCTACAGAGAACGAGGAAGAGGAAGCGTAGGGCTGCACCGAGAGAGTGAGAAGTCGTGTTTCAAATCATCCCAAACCCTTTCATATATATATAGGAGGAGGGAGTGGGAGGGCTTCCTTGGCCCCTCCTCCAAGGAGGAGAGCGTCGGCCGAAGGTGGGGAAGAGTTCACCTCCCACAAGGGAGGTGGATCTCCTCCTTTTAAATCCTTTTTCCCTTTATCTCTTGATCCCAGCCGCATGGGCCTTTCTAGAAGGTCTTGGACAGCCTACTAAGGGCTGGCACACCTCCTCTAAGGGCCCACTAAGTCCTTTGGTCGTCACACCCCTCCTGGGGGTCCTCCGGCACCCTCCCGGCACTCCCGGTACACTACCGATGAGCCCAAAAACTTTCCGGTAACCAAAAATGGACTTCCTATATATCAATGTTTACCTCCGGACCATTTCGGAGCTCCTCGTGACGTCCGGCATCTCATACGGGACTCCGAACAACTTTCAGTAATCACGTATACCATTTCCCTATAACCCTAGCATCATCGAACCTTAAGTGTGTAGACCCTACGGGTTCGGGAGACATGTAGACATGACCGAGACACCTCTTCGGTCAATAACCAATAGCGGGATCTGGATACCCATGTTGGCTCCCACATGCTCCACGATGATCTCATCGGATGAACCACGATATCGGGGGTTCAATCAATCCCGTATACAATTCCCTTTGTCTATCGGTATGATACTTGCCCGAGATTCGATCGTCGGTATCTCAATACCTTGTTCAATCTCGTTACCGGCAAGTCTCTTTAATCGTTCCGTACACATCATCCCGTGGCTAACTCCTTAGTCACATTGAGCTCATTATGATGATGTCTTATCGAGTGGGCCCAGAGATACCTCTCCGTCACACGGAGTGACAAATCCCAATCTCGATTCGTGCCAACCCAACATACACTTTCGGAGATACGCTTAGTGCACCTTTATAGCCACCTAGTTACGTTGTGACGTTTGGCACACCCAAAGAATTCCTACGGTATCCGGGAGTTGCACAATCTCATGGTCTAAGGAAACGATACTTGACATTGAAAAGCTTTAGCAAACGAACTACACGATCTTGTGCTATGCTTAGGATTGGGTCTTGTCCATCACATCATTCTCCTAATGATGTGATCCCGTTATCGACGACATCCAATGTCCATGGTCATGAAACCATGACCATCTATTGATCAACGGGATAGTCAACTAGTGGATCACTAGGGACATGTTGTGGTCTATGTATTCACACATGTATTACGGTTTCCGGTTAACATAATTATAGCATGAACAATAGACAATTATCATGAACTAGGAAATACAATAATAACTATTTTATTATTGCCTCTAGGGCATATTTCCAACACCCTTGTGGTGCTACAATGGGACAAATGACACCACTCGCTCCCATCGGCTGGGCCCTGCCAATCAAGCAACATTGGCAGCCATACTCGCCGACCTATACAAAGGGGAGAAAGAAAATTTTGTTTGGCCACCGACCAAGGAGGGCTACTCAAGTCATAATCCCATCGAATGGGTGAGCTTTTCGACTCTGTGACCCGAATTCTGGTTTTATATTTGTCCCTTTTTGACCGAAGCCTTTAATCTATGTGAACAAGAATGGAGGAGTTTTGTCGAGACAGTCAACTGTCCAGCCCCCCAACCCGAGAACTATTCTCGTGACGACGATCCATGATTTCATGATGACCCGAAGCTGTCAGTTGAGTTTGAAGATGTGGTCTTCTACTAGGAGAGCCTCGACCATTCCAAGCTGGCTATCATAGCCAATTACCCTAGATCATTCCCTTCCCCTACTATAGGAAAGAAGAAGAAAAGTCTGTCTCACAAAAGGCAAGTACCCTCCATCGACCAAAACGCACCGACTCCTGCTCCCAAGCGTCGTCAGTTCGCGTGACAAGCATCAACTATGGCAGCAATGCCCGAACCGGGTAGCAACAGGGATCCGTCAAGTGAGCCAGTCGTGGGAACAACCACGACCACTTGTTCAGCTCAAAGGTACTTTCTTCGGCTGCTTAATTTATTATCACGATCGACAGAGCCTCACAATAGATCTTATGTCAAAATACTCACGCAATGAGTTCAGCCATCTTCTGTCGAGGATGCTGCCAGGGTGTCTAGCAGTGCTCACAATTCCAGCTCTTTTGCTCATGCCGAACCCGTTGCGGAGGTCCCTATGGTCAATCAGGCCCTGAAGACTCCGGGGACGCGGTATCAGTTAGTAAATCCAAGGTAGGGAGCGATATGAATCACCGACGGTGACAATAAGCCATGCGCCACCTAGCACTATCCGAACAAGAGTTCAATGCTCTACGCTTGGCTGACACACACATCGGAGCTGACCGGGCTAGGTTCGGGGAAGCCATGAAACTGATATCGTCCAGCCTGCAAGTGAGTGATCGGCTACAAGAATCCAAACATACATGTAAACCCAGTAGCCCCCGAGCCTTAAATTGGTCAGAACGAACGAATTAAGGGTCCGCGTATTATTTTACTGATGATGTAGGCCTCAAGGCAGCAGAACAAGAAACTGATCAAGGAACTAGAGGCAAGCCGAACACAGGTGGAAGCTGTGAAGGCCGAACTTGATCAAGTGAAGAATTTTACCCGGGAGGCGCATGGTGAGTATATATGTTTTGCTGATCTTAGTATATAATCCCATGCCGACGCAAGGGTACTTTGTAGCAGCTAAATCCATAGGACAGTTGCAAAAAGATTTAGATGCAGCCCGAGAATCCCAGAGGTACGCTGAGTCCCAACATGAGGCCGGCTGCCTTTCGTTGCAACAAAAGCTGGAAGAGAAGAAACGCCTCCAGGCTGAGAACAAGCAGCAGGATGAACATATCGAGAGTTTAAAAGCTCAATTGGACTAGACCCAAGAAACGAACTAGAAATTGCAGAGGGGCATGTTCAGTAAGTGCAATTATCCTTAAATACCTATCATGCGTTAGGTGTAATGGATATTCCTTGTCTCATGTATAGGTCTCCTAACTGAACGGCCTGAAGAAGAGATCAGATCCTAACGGGGAAGCCTTCTGAAGGAACTGTCTGCCCTTCATGAGCGGGCTCAAAATGACATGAAGATCATGGTAAAAGCACTATGGCCTACCGATCAACCTCCGGAGGGGATGACCGAACTGGTTGATTGGTTCAAGAGATCCCAAAGCCGGTTTGAGTTATGGAAGACATTGGCCTGCCGGGAGGGAGTGCGGGAGGCATGGGTGAAGATCAAGACTCGGTATACTGGCCTTAACCCCGAGCATATGGCTCGGCTTGGGCCAGCACGGCCTGATGGGCAAGAAGTGCCACTTCATTTGGTGTATGACCAAGTCATGCCCGTCGCTCGTTGATACGTCTCCAACGTATCTATAATTTTTCATTGTTCCATGCTATTATATTATCTGTTTTGGATGTTTTATATGCATTAATATGCTATTTTATATTATTTTTGGGACTAACCTATTAATCTAGAGCCCAGTGCCAGTTTCTATTTTTTCCTGTTTTTGAGAATTGCAGATAAGGAATATTAAATGGAGTCCAAACAGAATAAAACTTTCGGAATGATTTTTTCTGGACCGGAAGGAAACCACCAAGCTTAGAGACCAAGGAAGGAGAGACACCGTGGGGCCACAAACCCTAGGGGCGTGCCTAGGGGGGTAAGGAGCGCTCTGCAGGCTTGTGGGCCCATGACAGCTCTTTTAACCCTAATCTTCGGCCTATAAGTTCCAAAATATTCCCTGTATATCAAAGAGAGCCATGAAAACACTTTTCCGCCGCCAGAAGCTCCATTCCTGAGAGATCCAATCTTGGAGCCTTTTTCGGTAATCTGCCGGAGGGGGATTCGATCACGGAGGGCATCTACATCAACTCCATTGCCCCTCCGATGATGCGTGAGTAGTTCACCACAGACCTTCGGGTCCATATCTAGTAGCTAGATGGCTTCTTCTCTCTCTTTGCTCTTCAATACCATGTTCTTCATGATCTTCATGGACATCTATCCGATGTAATACTCTTTTGCGGTGTGTTTGTCGGGATCCAATGAATTGTGGGTTTATGTTAAGATTATCCATAAATATTATTTGAGTCTTTTCTGAATTCTTATATGCATGATTTCATATCTTTGCAAGTCTCTTCGAGTTATTGGTTTGTTTTGGCCAACTAGATTGGTAATTCTTGCAATGGGAGAAGTGCTTAGTTTTGGGTTCAATCTTGCGGTGTCCTCACCCAGTGACAAAGTAGGGGTAGAGAGGCACGTATTGTATTGTTGCCATCAAGCATAACAAGATGGGGTTTTCATCATATTGCTTGAGTTTATCCCTCTACACCATGCCATCTTACCTAATGTGTTACTCTGTTCTTCATGAACTTAATACTCTAGATGCAGGCAGGAGTCGGTTGATGTGTGGAGTAATAGTAGTAGATGCAGAATTGTTTCGATCTACGTGACATGGATGTGATGCCTATATGCATAATCATTGCCTTGGATATCTTCATAATTATTCCCTTTTCTATCAATTGCTCCATAGTAATTTTTTCACCCACCGTAGTACTTGCTATCATGAGAGAAGCCTCTAGTGAAACCTATGGCCCATGGGTCTATTTTCCATCTTATACTTTTAGATCTAAAACCAAAAATACCAAAAATACTTTGCTGCATTATTTTTACCTTTTGTTTTACTTTCTGTTCAAGCAATCTATCGCTATCATATCTCATCCTTGCAAGTAACCGTGAAGGGATTGACAACCCCTTTATAGCGTTGGGTGCAAGAGTTTGATTCTTTGTGTAGGTACATCTATTGGGGACTTGCTTGTATCTCCTACTAGATTGATACCTTGGTTCTCAACAACTGAGGGAAATACTTATCTACTTTGCTGCATCACCCGTTACTCTTCACAGAAACCAACGCATGCTCGAGAAGTAGCACTCGTGTCTCGCAGGAAGATTGTGCCCTAGATGTATTAATAGACAATCTCGACCAGCAGCCAGATGAGTAATTTTTTGTAACTATATACTTTAAATAAAAAATTGCTCCGTCTATGCTGTAAACTTTGTCTTAACCGGCCATCGGCTTCGACCTCCCATGCAAAGAGCTTGGAAGTGTTGCTTATGAAATATCCCTTGCTAGGAAGGAATTCCTTTAAGGAACTAGGCAATCCAGCCATTTGGTGCGAACATACAGAAAATACACAGGGAGATATGTTATATTACATTTTAGCGTAAACATCTTCGAAGATAGTACCTCTATCGATACCTTTCTTTAGGCTGCTATGTAAATCGTAGATAGTAAGGCCGTATACTGCTAGTATGCGACTAATGGCTTTTGTGAGAAAAGAAGGCTGAGTAATGGTGACAATGACCATAATTTTATCTGTTGCTTCCATTTTAGCAGACCAATTTTCTGCTGAAGATAGCTAGCTTTTGGCTTCACCCGTCTGAGGTACGTATTCGGATGACCCGGTCGTAACAATCGCAGAGGTGCTCCCTTTACCCTCTAGCCGAACAATCTGGAATGCAGAGGGTAAGCACATGAGCGAGGCAACCAAGCTTGGCAAAAATCTTAGTTCGAATTGATGCATATAATGGCTTAAAAATTGACAAGGGAAACATGCATACACAATAAATGTGAATAGATGCTTAGAGTATAAAATCATTGGCTTTGGGAAGAAGCCCCCAGGTGTTGTGTTCGGATTTAACAGTTAAGGATGTATGCCGAAAATCTTAATACAAGATCGGTTGAACCAAACATAGACTTGGGAAGAAAAGAAAAACCCAATCCTGCCGAAAATCAAGGGGGGAGGGAAAGGAAAAATGAAAGAAAAGGAGGCAAAGGGTAAAGAGTATGACGACACCGGTTTATCCGTAGAAGCGCCGAAGATGAGTTGCGTTCCATGGGTTTGGTTCAAGGCAGTTATCCGACGGGTTTCGAAGAAGGTAAGCCCCTCCCGCGAGTACTTCGTCAATTATGAAGGGGCCCTCCCATTTGGAGTTGAGTTTATGCTTCTGCTTCTCTGGGAGTCGTAAGACGAGTTCACCCACATTATATGCTTTTGCCCTGACCTCCCTACTCTGGTAACGTCGGGCCTGCTATTGATAAAAAGTAGAACGAGCCCAGGCTATGTCGCGCTCTCCTTCTAAGGATCCAGGTAGTCCTGCCGATCTAACTCGGCCTCCTTTTCCTCGTACATGTGCACCCTTGGTGCGTTGTGAATAATGTCACAGGGGAGGAGTGCTTCTGCCCCGCAGACCATGAAGAACGACGTGTATCCCATTGATCTGTTTGGGGTGGTGCGCAGACCCCACAGAACGGATTCAAGCTCCTCTACCCAATGACAGTCGGACTCATGCAGAGATCAGACCAAATGTGGTTTAATGCCACTCATGATGAGGTTGTTTGCTTGTTCGACTTGTCCATTGGTCTGCGGGTGATACACCGATGCATAATCGAGCTTGATTCCCATTTTTGTGCACCAGTCTTTGACCTCTTGGGCTGTGAAGTTGGATCCATTGTCTATTGTTATACTGTGCGGGACGCCGTAACGGTGTACCATGCCGGATATAAAGTCAATTACTGGTCCGAGCTTGGCTGATTTGACAGGTTTTGCCTCTATCCATTTGGTGAATTTGTCAACCATGACTAGTAGGTATTTATTCTTCTTGGTCCCCCCTTTAAGTGGTCCGGCCATATCCAGCCCCCAGACCGCAAAGGGCCAGGTAATTGGAATAGTCCGAAGAGTTGTTGGGGGCATGTGACTTTGATTTGCAAAAAGTTGACACCCCACATAGTACTTGACAAGTGACTGGGCTTCCGCTCGAGTAGTGGGCCAGAAGAAACTGGCCCGAAAGGCCTTGCTAACTAAGGCCCTTGTCGTAGCGTGATGGCCGTTCATCCCTGCATGGACTTCGGCTAAGAGTTGTCGTCGTTCTTCCTCAGATATGCACCACTGTATTAATCTAGTGGTGCTTTTCTTGTATAACTCACCCGCGTGGACTTTATAGGCTTTGGATCGCCAAATTATGCGTCGTGCCTCCGTATGATCATCGGGGAGTACTTTGCGAAGAAGGTAGGCAAGGAAGGGCTCGGTCCACGACGCGATTACTGCCATGACCTCATGAGCCGAGGGCGTTTCATCCATTACGGAGCCGCCGATGATTTGGTCATCTGGTTCGTTCATAGGGGAACAACCTCTTCCGCGCTGGTGAGACTGGCACCCTTATTATCATCCTGCCAAACCACTAATGGCTTAAAGAGCCGTTCCAGGAAAGTCTTTTTTGGGATGGGTCGCGTTTGGCCCCCATGCGAGCCAGTATGTCGGCGGCTTGGTTGTTGTCTCTAGTGACATGGTGAAATTCTAGCCCCTCAAACCGTGTGGATATCTTGAGGACAACGTTTCTGTATGCTGCCATCTTCGGGTTTTTGGCATCGAATTTGCCATAAATTTGGGAGATGGCCAAGTTGGAGTCTCCCCGTACCTCCAGCCGTTGTATGCCCATTGATGCTGCCATCCGAAGACCGTGCACGAGTGCTTCGTATTCGGCTGCATTGTTGGAATTGGCATACATGATCTACAACACGTATCGAACGTTGTCGCCTATGGGGATGTGAGAATAACTCCAGCCCCCAGTCCGGCCAAAGTTTTGGATCCATCGAAGTACATCGTCCAGTGGGAGTATGTACTATATTCCCTGGGGAGCTCGGCCTCTGTCCATTCGTTGAGGAAATCTGCCAGCACCTGAGATTTAAAATCTCGTCGTGGATTGTAGGAAATTTCAAAAGGAAGGAGCTCAATGGCCCATTTGGCTATGCGGTCGGTGGCGTCCTTGTTGTTGATTATATCGTTCAGGGGTACTTCGGATGCCACCATAATCGAACACTCTTGAAAGTAGTGTCTTAGTTTCCGTGATGCCATAAATATTGTATAAGCTATGTTCTAGTAGGGCGGGTATCTGGACTTGCACTGCGTTAGTACTTCTGACACGTAATAGACCGGCTTCTGTATCCGGAATTTGTGTCCCTCCTTATCTCGTTCGATGACGAGCACTGCGCTAACGACTTGGTTGGTGGCCGATATGTATAATAACATGGGTTCACCAGCGCCTGGTGCTGTGAGTATGGGATTACTTGCTAGCAGTGTTTTAATTTTTCTAACACAGCCGCAGCTTCATCGGTCCATTCGAAATTGTTGGTCCGTTTCAGCAATCTGTAGAGCGGTAAAGCCTTTTTGCCGAGGTGGGAGATAAAGCGGCTTAGCACCTCCACGCAACTAGCCAGCCTCTGGACATGCTTTAGCTCTGTGGGAACTGCAAGTTCTGATAGGGCGCAGATCTTAGCCAAATTTTCTTATATCTCTCTGTGGGAAACAATGAACCTGAGCAGTTTACCAGCGAGCACTCCGAATACACGTTTCTTTGGATTGAGTCGTATATCGTACTCACATAGGCTGGCAATGGTTTGCCTTAGGTCATCAATCAGCTGGCTAACGTCTTTGGTTTTGATTACCACATCGTCCACATACGTGTCGACCATTTTACCAACTAGTTTTGCGAGACAAGTCTCGATCAAGCGCTGGTATGTAGCCCCAGTGTTTTTTAGCCCGAAGGGCATCATGTTGAAATAGAATGGCCCGTAAGAGGTGATGAATGCGGTCGCGGCTTGACTGGATTCTTTCATTTTGATCTGATGGTATCCGGAATAAGCATCGAGGAAACACAATGAGTCGTGTCCGGCTGCAGCATCAATAATCTGGTCCATGCATGGTAGGGGGAAAGGGTCCTTAGGGCAGACATTTAGGGGGAGAAAGTCTAAGTCATGTGTCTCTCAAAGTCTTCAGTATAACCATGCATATCTTTATTTGAAGCTTTCAATGTATGTTGCCATCAATTACCAAAAAGGGGAAGATTGAAAGCGCAACATGCTCCCTTGGTGGTTTTGATAATTCATGACAACATACATTGTCTCTTGGACTGATATTTTTACCTAGTGTATTTCAGATACAGTCTATAGAGAGGATTGGCAAAAGGATATTGTGGACATACCCCAAGATGCAAGGAAATAGGTTGGCCAAGCTTCAAGCAAAAGGACTCTACATTTTATATTTGTGAGAAATCACTTTGAGTCCATAGGAAAGTCAATACTATTAAAAGGGGGTAAGGTTTTGTTGGTGAACAATATGCTCAAACGAGCACAAGTGATAGTCGCCAAAAACATCCACAAACTCTCCCACCAAAGTCTGTTCTATACCTAACACTCAAAATCGGTGCAACCAACTTTCCCATACCGGTGCCACCGATTCCATAACCTAGACAGACTCAAGCCAAACCCTAGCCACTTCGGTGCAACCGATTCCATACCGGTGCCACCGAGTTTAGGTTGCCAACTTTCTGTTACGCAAATTCACATTTTCGGTCCCACCAAGAATGTTGGATCGGCATCACCGAGATTGGAAATTTGACCGTTGGTCACCTTGGCGGTGCAACCGAGTTTCCTATATCGGCTTTACCGAGATTCAAAAGTTGCCACCTTTTGGTCACTTCGGTACCATCGAGTTTAACACATCGGTGTCACCGAGTTGGTCATTTTGTGTGTAACGGTTGGATTTTTGGGGATGCCTATATATACCCCTTCACCACCACCTACTCGAAAGAAAAGCACTCAGAACTATTCCATACCTATCCTATCAGATTTTCTGAGAGAGAACCACCTACCCTTGTGTTGAGGTCAAGATCTTCCACTCCAATCATATGAATCTTTATTTCTAGCCTCCCCAAGTAGCTTTCCACCAATCCCATCTCTTCCACCATGAAAAATCTATGAGAGAGTGATTGGGTGCTGAGGAGTCTATCATCTTGAAGCACAAGAGTAAGGAGTTCATCATCATTACCGGGCCTATTACCTTTTGGAGGGTGGTGCCTCCTAGATTGGTTAGGTGTCGCTTGGGAGCCTCCTAGTTCGTGTTGTGGAGTGAACCAAGAAGTTTGTAAGGGCAAGGAGATCGCCTACTTCATGAAGATCTACCCATAGTGAGGCTAGTACTTCGTGAACGGAAGCCGTATGGAATAGTCAAGGTTGCTACTTCATGGACCCTTTTGGGTGGAGCCCTCCATGGACTCTCGCGACCGTTACCCTTTGTGGGTTGAAGACTCGATAAACGTGGATGTACGATAGCGGCACCTATCGGAACCATGGGAAAAATCATCGTGTCTACAACTGCGTTTGATCTACCTATCTCAACACTTTACTTCATATGCAATGTCTTTACTTTCCGCGTCCATATCTGTTGACATGCATGTGTAGGGATGTTAGACTTGCTAGCTTTGCTAAAATTGTTAAAATCTGCCAACCAATTAACTTGGGAAAGGTTAGGTTTTAAATTCCTGCTAGTAGTCTATTCACCCCCCCCCTCTAGACACTCTTCTAGTGATCCCTTAATTGGTATCGAGCGTTGGTCTCCATTGCTTCGGTTTAATCACCAAGGAGGAAGATGGATGTATCTAGTATAGGGAGCCTGAGTTGTAGAGTGCCCATTCTTGATGGAGAGTTCTATAGTCAATGGAAGTCTTTGATGCTTGAGTTGTTTAATGAATTTCAATTGAGCAAATATGTTATGTGACCCTATGAGCCTCCTATTGATGAATTGCATCCCACACACGAAGAGGAAATTAACATGCTTGGTAACCTGAGAACCGTCCATCTTATTGTTAGAGGTTTACCAAGATTCGTGCTTTCTCAAATGAAGAACTTTGCATGTGCTTATACCTTATGGACTGATTTGGATAAATGATATCCAAATCTTTCCTTATGGAATCTAGATGAAATTCTTCATAAAGCCATTGCTTTTCACAAAATGAAGCCTAGTGATCCAAACTTTGATAAATGCCTATTTGAACTCCGTGATCTTATGCGTGCTCAAGGAGATGTCACCACTATCAACAAAACTATCTTTGAAGCTATTCGCACTCATAAACTTGAACATTGTCATGATCACTATTCTAACGAATCTCTTGTTCCTTATGACGAGGATTTCTTACTTGATGATGACAATGTGGAACATGGCTATTATGAAGAAGATGAATTGTCTGACATCGAGTATGAGAAGATCATGAAGAATCTAAGTCTCATGGCAAACTTCAAGGATTACATGTCCGGAGGAAAAGAGTGGATTCTCGACAGCGGATGTATGGATCATATGACTGGTGATAAAGACATGTTCCAAGAAATCACGCCTAATCAAGGTCCTCGACGGTACATGACCTTTGGAGACAACTCTAAGGGTAAGATACTTGGCCTTGGTAAGGTTGTCATATCCCATGATAGCTCTATTCAAAATGTTATGCTTGTTGAATCCCTTGGTTACAATCTTCTTTCCGTATCTAGACTTGCTGATTTCGGTTTCAATGTTCTATTCACAAAAGTAGATTGCCAAGTGTTTCATCAAGATAATCATAAAATAGTCTTTATCGGTATCCATAGAGGTGATCTATACATTGTTGATTTCACTAAAAGATCCAACCTTGCACTTGTTTAATTACTAAATCTTCTAAAGGTTGGCTTTGGCATAGAAGATTAGGACATGTTCGCATGCGTAATTTAGACAAACTTATCAAAAGTGATCATATACTTGGTGTTAAAGATGTTGTCTTTGACAAAGATAGACTTTGTAGTGCTTGTGAAGCTGGAAAGCAAGTAGGTGGAAGCCATCCTGTTAAGAATATCATGACTACTAGGAGACCACTCGAGTTACTTCACATGGATCTTTTCGATCCCAATGCTTACAAGAGTCTCGGTGGAAATTCCTATGGTCTAGTTATAGTTGATGATTTTTCCAAATTTACATGGGTATTCTTTCTTGATGATAAGTCGCAGGTTCAAAAGATCTTCAAGAACATTGCTCGCAAAGCGCAAAATTAGTTTGAAGTGAAGATCAACAAGGTTCGGAGCGATAATGGATCGGAGTTCAAGAAGACCCATGTGGATACCTTTCTTGACAAAGAAGGTGTCTCACATGAGTTCTCAGCTACGTACATGCCTCAACAAAATGGAGTTGTTGAGAGGAAGAACCGGACACTCATTGAGATGGCAAGAACGATGCTTGACGAATACAAGATGCCAAAACACTTTTGGGCAGAAGCCATGGAAACAACATGTCATGCCACAAACCGACTTTACTTGCACAAGCTTCTCGGTAAAACGACATACGAGCTACTCACCGATAACAAACCCCAAGTTGGATACTTTCGGGTATTCGGCTCCAAGTGCTACATTCTTGATAAGCATCGTCGTACTAAATTTGCTCCTAAATCTCATGAAGGATTCCTACTTGGTTATGGATCGAACTCTCACACTTACCGTGTCTACAACAACTTCACTAGAAAAGTTGAAGAGACGGTAGATGTGAAGTTTGATGAATCTAATGGTTCGCAAGTCGAACAATTGCCAAATGATGTAGGTGATGAGAACCCTTCGGAAGCTATCCTAGATTTACCCATCGGCAAGATTCGCCCCATGGAGGTGAAGGAAAGTACTTCATCAACTCAAGTGGAAGCCCCTACTTCACGACAACGTGAACCACAACATGACATGGAGGCATCCACAAGCGGTACACGGCAAGATGATGAAGAGGAGGAAGTGCATCATGAAGATCCACCACAACCTCCTTCACCACCACCTCAAGGGAATGACACCTTCAACAACAACAAAGATGAAGGATATGATGACGAATAAGAAGCTCCACCAACCAACAATCGGAAGTCGACCCGAGTTTGAGCACAAGTGACCAAGACCATCCCCTAAACCAAATCTTTAGTGATATACAAACAGGGAGGATCACTCGCTCTAAAACTCGTCTAGCAAACTTCTGTGAGCATTATTCTTGCATCTCTAGCATTGAGCCCTTGAAGGTAGAACAAGCTCTTGAAGATGCGGATTGGGTGAATGCTATGCATGAAGAGCTTCACAACTTCGAAAGGAACTAAGTGTGGACACTCGTGGAGAAGACCGAGGATGAACACAACATCATCGAAACCAAATGGGTATTTCGGAACAAGCAAGACGAAGACGGTCAAGTCGTGTGCAACAAGGCTCGCCTCGTAGCTCAAGGATATACGCAAGTCGAAGGTATGGACTACGGTGAGACCTACGCCCCCGTCGCTAGACTTGAAGCTATTCACATTCTTCTTGCTTTATGTCAATCACCATGATATCACGCTTTATCAAATGGATATTAAAAGTGCATTTTTAAATAGTGAGATTGAAGAAGAGTTTTATGTTAAGCAACCACCTGGCTTTGTGAATCCTAAGAAACCTAATCATGTTTACAAGCTTCGTAAAGCTCTTTATGGTCTTAAGCAAGCCCCTCGTGCTTGGTACAAATGTTTAACGAAGTTTCTTATTGAAAAAGGTTTTTAAATTGGTAAAATTGACGCAACCTTATTCACTAAGAGAGTTAATGGTGAATTATTTGTGTGCCAAATCTATGTGGATGATATTATCTTTGGTTCCACTAACCCTCAATTTAGTGGAAGATTTGGAAGGTTGATGTCTAAGAAGTATGAGATGTCTATGATGTGTGAGCTGAAATTATTTCTTGGCTTGAAAACCAAGCAATCAAAAGAACGAACTTTCATCTCTCAAACTAAGTATACCAAGGACTTGATCAAAAAGTTCAACATGCAGAAGTGCAAAGGTATGAAAACCCCTATGCCTACTAGTGGACATGTTGATCTTACCAGAGAGAATGAACCGGTTGATCAAAAGTTTTATCGATCTATGATTGGCTCACTGTTATATCTATGTGCATCTCATACCGATATTATGCTTAGTGTTTGCATGTGTTCTAGATATCAAGCTGCACCGAAAGAATGTCATCTGTTAGCTGTAAAACGCACTGTGAGATACTTGATACAAACGTTAAATTTTTGGCATTTGGTATCCCAAGGGATCTTCTTTTGACCTTGTTGGCTATTCTGATTCGGACTATGCCGGTGACAAGGTTGATAGAAAATCCAGCCCGGGTACTTGTCAATTTTTGGGCAGATCTCTTGTATCTTGGTCCTCAAAGAAACAAAACTCGGTATCTCTATCGACTGCCGAGGCTGAGTACATTGCTGCTGGATCTTGTTGTGCGCAACTACTTTGGATGACACAAACACTTAAGGATTATGTAATTCATGTTAAAAATGTTCCATTACTTTGTGACAATGGAAGTGCTATTAAAATTGGTCATAATCCTGTGCAACATTCTCGAACTAAGCATATTCAAGTTCGACATCATTTCATTCGTGATCATGTTGCCAAAGGAGATATTAATCTTAAGCATGTTCGCACTAACAAGCAATTGGCAAATATATTTACTAAGCCATTTGATGAGAAGACATTTTGTCACTTGAGGAGTGAGTTAAACGTCATCGATGCTTCAAACTTGAGCTAGACTCACTCGGTTGCATGCAAGGGCATGAGCTTTCTTGATACTTCCATGTATCTTAACATTTCATCTTATGCCATGGAATTCTATGCTCCCTTGTATTGCATCTAATCTCTTGTAGGTACTTGAAAAACTTCATTCCACAAGATTTCCATCACCTCCATTCATAAGCAATCTTGTCATTACCAAGTATCCACAACCCTTCTTGATGATGGAAGGAAGAAGGCCACTCAACCATATCCTTGACATATACTTAATAAAAATTGCACACTCTAAATTGGTATCATGTCAATTGGATATATCTATTGTTCTTCCTTGCATGACTAATCTTTCTAGGTAACCAGTGTACTAGAACGAGAAGGATTGCTCAAAACTCAAGATGATCTTCATCAACCCCGAGCATCCTCAACAAGTTCATCTATAGGCTACGTCGTCAACATCACTCAAAGGTATGTACTCATGTCCTTGAAAAAGCTTTACTCCAAGAAATGAGCTAAAGTAACTCAAGCGATATGAAGACATTAAAATGCTTAATCGAAAAATGGTAACCCCATTTTGAGCTTAACGTAGAGTATGACCTATGATCAAGTATTCTTGCTTGGCTCCTAAGTCGATATACTCTAATATAGGTGACCTAGTCACCGCCCATCATCTAGTTAAGAATCTGGTGTGGTTTGCTCTCTATTGCATAATTTCTCATAATCACTCCAATCTTCTCTAGTTGATGTCCCTAGTAAAAACTTCATATTTCAACAAAAATCTTTCTCTTGACTCTGTGAAAACAGAAACTTGGTTTCTCTTTCGGAGCCACCGACTCGGATATCTCGGTTCTACCGAAATTGCAGACAAGCTGCACTACAAAATCTCGGTACCACCGACCTATCTATCTCGGAGTCACCAATTTTCATTCTGTTTCTTTTGAATTTGTTTTTGCAATTCTGTGTTTTCTTAGTGATCTTTCTTGTAAAACTTCTGTTACTTTGATGATCCTTTAAAGAAACTTTGTATTACTTAGGGGGAGAAGAACTATAGTTAATCTTGAGGAGAGAATTTTTTGTTTTCAAGGATCCCTATCTTCTATGAAGAAAGGAGGAGAAGAACAAGTCATCTGCAATGACTCTCTCAGTTTTCATTTCTTTGAATCCTACATTTCGATGACCCTTGTTCTCAAGGATCCCTTCTCAGTCAACGATCCCTATATCTATCCCTGTTTTTGACCTTTTTGGAAATTAATGCCAAAGGGGGAGAAGACCAAAGCTTCATGCTAAATGGGAGATACATGCTTATGCAAAGGGGGAGATATGATCAAGGGGGAGAGCCAATATCAATACTCACATCTTTATAAACAGGGGGAGAATATCAAAGTAGGGAGAGAAGAAAATATATGATCTTTCTTATCTACGGTGAGAAAATTCTCAATGATCTTGGAGACATATCAATTCTAAGGAATACTATTTTCTATATGTCCTCCATATCTTGGCAATTTTGAGTTCTACTGCCTTGCTGTTTGGCAGAATACTCTTGTGTTTCCTAACATTGTTTTCTCAAGTGTGTTTCTATTACCAGGATGCTCAAGACCTCAAGGTAAGTATATGCATCATATCCTTGGTCAAGATGATCTCTTACTTCTCGCACATATTGTTTGCAAGAGTGATGTCTTGAACAAAGATACATCTCATTCATATATATTTGATGCATATAGCCAAGATACACATGACCTATTATATCCCTTCTACCTTTTGTGTGTTCATGCATTCAAAAGCAACTATCCTTTAAAGGACTGCACACATTTAGGGGAAGCAATTCTAAGTCATGTGTCTCTCAAAGTCTTCAGTATAACCATGCATATCTTTATTTGAAGCTTTGAATGTATGTTGTCATCAATTACAAAAAAGGGGGAGATTAAAAGCGCAACATGCTCCCTTGGTGGTTTTGATAATTCATGACAACATACATTGTCTCTTGGACTGATATTATACCTATTGTATTTCAGATACAGTCTGTAGAGAGGATTGGCAAAAGGATATTCTGGACATACCCCAAGATGCAAGGAAATAGCTTGGCCAAGCTTCAAGAAAAAGGACTCTACATTTTATATTTCTGAGAAATTACTTTGAGTCCATAGAAAAGCCAATACTATTGAAAGGGGGTAAGGTTTTTTTGGTGAACAATATGCTCAAACGTGCACAAGTGATAGTCGCCAAAAACATCCACAAACTCTCCCACCAAAGTCTGTTCTATACCTAACACTCAAAATTGGTGCAACCAACTTTCCCATACCGGTGCCACCGATTCTATAACCTAGACAGACTCAAGCCAAACCCTAGCCACTTCGGTGCAACCGATTCCATACCGGTGCCACCGAGTTTAGGTTGCCAACTTTCTGTTATGCAAATTCACATTTTCGGTCCCACCGAGAATGTTGGATCGGGGTCACCGAGATTGGAAATCTGACCATTAGTCACCTTATCAGTGCAACCGAGTTTCCTATATCGGCTTTACCGAGATTCAAAAGTTGCCACCTTTTGGTCACTTCGGTACCACCGAGTTTAACACATCGGTGTCACCGAGTTGGTCATTTTGTGTGTAACGGTTGGATTTTGGGTGCCTATATATACCCCTTCACCACCACCTACTCGAAAGAGAAGAACTCAGAACTATTCCATACCTATCCTATCAGATTTTCTAAGAGAGAACCACCTACCCTTGTGTTGAGGTCAAGATCTTCCACTCCAATCATATGGATCTTGATTTCTAGCCTACCCAAGTAGCTTTCCACCAATCTCATCTCTTCCACCATGCCAAATCTGTGAGAGAGTGATTGGGTGTTGAGGAGTCTATCATCTTGAAGCACAAGAGCAAGGAGTTCATCGTCATTACCGAGCCTATTACCTTTTGGAGGGTGGTGCCTCCTAGATTGGTTAGGTGTCGCTTGGGAGCCTCCTACTTTGTGTTGTGGAGTGAACCAAGAAGTTTGTAAGGGCAAGGAGATCGCCTACTTCGTGAAGATCTACCCATAGTGATGCTAGTCCTTCGTGGACAGAAGCCGTATGGAATAGTCAAGGTTGCTACTTTGTGGACCCTTTTCGGTGGAGCCCTTCGTGGACTCTCGCGACCATTACCCTCCGTGGGTTGAAGACTCCATAAACATGGATGTACGATAGTGCCACCTATCGGAACCACGGGAAAAATCATTGTGTCTACAATTGCGTTTGATCTACCTATCTCAACACTTTACTTCATATGCAATGTCTTTACTTCCTGCTGCCATATCTGTTGACATGCATGTGTAGGGCTGTTAGACTTGCTAGCTTTGCTAAAGCTGTTAAAATCTGCCAACCAATTAACTTGGGAAAGGTTAGGTTTTAAATACCTGCTAGTAGTCTATTCACCCACCCTCTAGACACTCTTCTAGTGATCCCTCAATTACCTTTCTGATAATTTTGAAAACCCTGCATAGTTAAATACTAGGTTAAATATTTGATCGGTCTAAAAATGCCCTAACCATTTTATTTAAATAACTTGTATTTTTGTAAGCTCAAAAGTATTTTTGTTCTGACTAAAGCCCTCTTCCTTTTCTATGTGGTTTTGTTTTGCTGTGGGCTTTATTTTTTAAAGAAAAATCTTTCTTATTTCTCCTGTGTGTGTGAGCTGCCCACCTGGGCCTTCCCTCCCTCGTGGCCCAGCTAGCCACTCGAAGTCAGCCCATCCCACGCGCTAGATAGAGACCTGCTCTATCTCCCTCCTTCGCCAGTCGACAGAGAGAGAGAGCAGAGCACGTGGCCTCCACCATTGGCGCGAACGTCGAAACGCCATCAGCCCGTGCCTATTTATCCCCCTCGACGTTCGTGCCGCACCCCTAGGGTTCCCTCTCCCTCCTCGCGCCGCCACCCTCCACCTCTCCTCTTGTTTCGTCTCAGGTAAGGTAAAGTTCAGAGAAGTTCAGAGAGGTTTTGGAGAGGAGCTCGTCATCGCAGGAGCTTCTTCGGCGAGTCCCTCGGGCAGGCGGGTGTCGGGATCACTTCGCTAGCATCATCTCCTTCCCCGACGTCCTCTGCATCCTCATGGGACACCAAGGCCGCGCTTCTGCTTTGTCTTCTTCCCCTCTGGACGAGCTCTCCCGCTACAACAATTTGCCATCGTCGATCTCCCTCGAGCCCAATTGGCTGCGCGAGCGCATCTCTGTGAACCCCTCGTCCATCCTCGCTAGATCCCGAGCCCTCTAGCCTCGTGTAGTGCGTGTCTGCATGTAGAGCGTTTCGCCGCCGTCGGACCTCGTCGCCGACGAGTGCTCCGTCGATCCCATGCTTGCATGCGTAGCGTGTGAGTTCCTACTTCTTGCAGGGCTCTGTTTTTGCTCTGCCCCATCTGTTTCCTTTCCTGTGGCGTCGTCGTGCGTAGCGTGCCATAGGCCTCCGCCGTCAACGCTCTATCGTCATCGCTGGCGTCATTTTCGTCCACCTTAGGTGGCTATTCTAGTGCGTGTGTGTGTGCGGGCAAGAGCAGGGCATCTAGTGGAAGCCTCCGCCGCTCGTTTGGTCATCGGAGTCCTCCGGTGCATCGCGTCGCCAACGTGCCTGTCGCTGGTGTGGCCTTCTTTCAGTTTCGTCAGTTATCTCGTGGAGCAGTTGGTAGTAGAGGGGCAAGGCCTCCCCTTGGGTCAGTAGCATGCGCATAGCACAGTGGTCAATCGACCCGGACGACAACCTCACGATTGTGGGTTCGAATCCATGGTGCCCCCCCCTTTTCCTTTTTTTGCATTGGCTGACGGTGGTGTGTGGTGTGCAGATCTGGAGTGGCTAACCGGATCTGGTGTGGCCATGTGTAGTTGTGTGTGTATGCCTGCGTGTGTGTAGGTGTGAGGATTCCCTGTGGCAGGGAGATCTAGTGTGAGGGTGTGTGTGTTGTGTGTGGCTATGTGTGTATGTGTGTTAGTGTGTGTATGACAAGTGGGCCTCGCCCCACTTGTCATCCACTAGAGGGGCCCTGGTGTCTATGCCATGTGGTCCCCTCCTATCTATTGTTTTTATTTTATTTTTTAATGTTTTTTGTGTTTAATTTAGGAGATTTCCTTTTCTAGTAAATTACTAAATCTGGACATGTGCATTTTTGGCTATGAGCATTTTTAGTAAGTTTTAACTTATGGGAATGTCGTGTTGTTTTTCGAGCATGATTTTGAGGGTTGTGCAAAAGCTTATATATGAGTATGATATATGAAATTGGGGTAGAATTTCCCAATGAATCCATTGGTGCAATTGGTTTGGTCATTTGAGAAAGTTTGACAAAATTTTATTTTGTTCCAAAGTGCCATTTTGTCATTTTAGTTAGAATTAATCCATGCATGCTTTGGTATTTGTGTCAACATGGAAATGGTAGTAATACATGAGTAGGATGCCATGGTATTTTCTTTTGACAGGATGAACTTGCATATAAGTGGGAACCATGCTCCAAAGTGGCTATTAAAATGTTGTTGTTTTCAACATGCTAAATATTTCTAAGTTTGAGAACCTGTTATTATTTTTATGCCATGATGAGTGGGTGCTACCTAGTGATAAGTTGTGTTTTAGCTCAAGCTCAGTGCTAGTGTTTTGAAGTAGATGTTGCCCTCTACCATCCTGTTAATTTTCATGCCATGAGGTGGTCTTTAGCATCATTATTGATGTCTATCAACTTGCTATCAGCTTAACTCAGATTCCAGAAAAATGTGATCTTCTCTAAGTCCCTAGAATATGTTTCATCATGCCAACTTGTGAGCGTCATGCTTAGTGATATGTGCATCCTTTCTAGTTTGTGTAGTTGGATGATTTGATAAGCATGTTATGTAGTTTCTGTACATGTTTTTTTAGGTTGGAAACTTCCTGTAACCTAGTGCATCGACAAGTTCTATCCTATGCATCTAGTTCATCGTGATCGGAATTATATTTATAATTTTTGGCCTCATGAAGGAGAAAGAATCACTGAAGCTTGGGGTGGCTTAAGTCAATGTTATATTCATGCCCCAATCATGAGCTCTCGAGAGAAATTATTATTCAGAATTTTTATGCTCGGCTTTCTCGTAATGATCAACCCATGCTCGATACTTCTTGTCTTGGTTCCTATATGAAGACAGATATTGACTTCAAATGGGATTTATTGGAAATAATTAAACGCAACTCTGAAGATTTGGAACTCGACGAAGGTAAGAAGCCAGGTATGAACCTTAAGTTTGATTGTGTTAAATCTTTCATAGACACCGATTCTTTTCGTGAATTTAGCACTAAATATGGACTTGACTCTGAGATAGTAGATTCTTTGTGTGAATCTTTTGCTGCTCATGTTGACCTCCCTAAGAAAAAGTGGTTTAAATATCATCCTCCCATTGAAGTGAAAGTAGTTGAACCTATTAAAGTTGAACAGAAAACTATTACTTATAATCTTGATCCTGTTATTCCTGCTGCTTATATTGAGAAACCACCTTTCCCTATTAGAATAAAGGAACATGCTAAAGATTCAACTATGGTTCGTAAGAGATATGCAACACCTATACCCCCCGAAAAAATTAAAGTTGAGCCTAGTATTGCTATGGTTAAAGATCTCTTGGCTCATAATATTGATGGGCATGTTATTCAATTTGTGATGAAGCCGCTAGAATTGCTAAACATGATGCTAAAGATAAACATAGACCCATTGTTGGCACGCCTGTTGTTTCCGTTAAAATAGGAGATCATTGTTATCATGGCTTATGTGATATGGGTGCTAGTGTGAGTGCAATTCCCTTTTCCTTATATAAAGACATTATGAAGGATATTGCACCAGCTGAGTTAGAGGAAATTGATGTTACAATTAAGCTTGCTAATAGAGATACTATATCACCAGTTGGGATTATTAGAGATGTTGAAGTATTGTGTGGGAAAATAAAGCATCCTACTGATTTTCTTTTTCTTGGCTCCCCACAAGATGATTGTTGTCCCATTATATTTGGTAGACCCTTCTTGAATACCGTTAATGCCAAGATAGATTGTGAGAAGGAAACTGTTACCGTAAGTTTTGGGGATACGTCTCATGAGTTTAATTTCTCTAAATTTCGTAGACAACCCCATGATAAAGAATTGCCTAGTAAGGATGAAATTATTAGTCTTGCTTGTTGTGCCTCCTACTGATCCTTTAGAGCAATATTTGCTAGACCATGCAAATGATATGCATATGAATGAAAGGAATGAAATAGATAATATTTTCTTTGATTAACATCCTATTCTGAAACACAACTTGCCTGTTGAAATACTTGGGGATCCTCCTCCACTCAAGGGTGATCCCGTGTTTGAGCTTAAACAATTACCAGATACTCTGAAATGTGCTTATCTTGATGAAAATAAGATATATCTTGTTATTATTAGTGCTAACCTTTCAGATAATGAAGAACAAAGATTATTGAAAACTCTGAGGAAGCATCATGTTGCTATTGGATATACACTTGATGATCTTAAGGGCATTAGTCCGACTCTATGTCAGCACAAAACTAAAATGGAGCCTAATGCCAAACTAGTCATTGATCACCAACGACGGTTAAATCCTTAAGTGAAGGAAGTGAAAAGAAATGAAATATTAAAGCTTCTAGAGGCAGGTATCATTTACCCTATTGCTGATAGTAGATGGGTTAGTCCCGTTCATTGTGTCCCTAAGAAAGGAGGTATTACCGTAGTTCCTAATGATAAAAAGGAATTGATCTCGCAGTGAATTGTTACAGGATATAGAATGGTAATTGATTTTAGGAAATTGAATAAATCTACTAGAA
This sequence comes from Hordeum marinum, assembly GCA_022496015.1. NCBI lineage: Eukaryota > Viridiplantae > Streptophyta > Magnoliopsida > Poales > Poaceae > Hordeum > Hordeum marinum. The sequence continues at coordinate 110,246,928 of CM039672.1, forward strand.
AATATCATTACCCGCTAGCTTTTATTGATCAAATGCTAGAAAGATTATCCAAACACACACGTTTCTACTTTCTAGATGGTTATTCTGGTTTCTCTCAAATACCTGTGTCAAAACAGGACCAAGAGAATACCACCTTTACCTGCCCTTTTGGTACCTTTGCTTATAAACGTGTGCCTTTTGGTTTATGCAATGCACCTGCTACCTTTCAAAGATGCATGGCTGCTATATTCTCTGATTTTTGTGAAAGGATTGTTGAGGTTTTCATGGGTGATTTTTTCCTTTTATGGAACTTCTTTTGATGATTGTCTGAGCAACCTTGATCGAGTTTTGCAGAGATGTAAAGAAACTAATCTTGTCTTGAATTGGGAGAAGTGCCACTTTATGGTGAATGAAGGCATTGTCTTGGGACATAAAATTTCCCAAAGAGGTATTGAAGTTGACAAGGCTAAGGCTGATGCTATTGAAAGAATGTTGTGTCCTACAGATATCATAGGTATAAGAAGTTTCCTTGGTCATGTTGGTTTCTAAAGGAGATTTATTAAAGACTTCTCTAAGATTTCTAGGCCGCTCACTAATCTCTTGCAAAAAGATGTTCCATTCGTTTTTGATGGTGATTGTGTAGAAGCTTTTGAAATTCTTAAGAATGCCTTGATTTCTGCACCTGTTGTTCAACCAATTGATTGGAAGATACCCTTTGAAATTATGTGTGATGCTAGTGATTATGCCGTTGATGTTGTTCTAGGGCAAAGAGTTGATCAGAAATTAAATGTTATTCATTATGCTAGCAAAACTCTAGACAGTGCTCAAAGAAATATGGTACCACTGAAAAAGAATTTTTAGCAGATGTGTTCGCTTGTGAAAAGTTTAGAACCTATATTGTTGATTCTAAAGTAACTGTTCACACTGATCATGCTCCTATTAAATATCTTATGGAAAAGAAAGATGCTAAACCTAGACTTATCAGGTGGGTTCTTCTGCTACAAGAATTTGATTTGCATATTGTTGATAGAAAGGGTGCTGATAACCCCGTAGCAGATAACTTGTCTAGGTTAGAGAATGTTCTTGATGACCCACTACCTATTGATGATAGCTTTCCTGATGAACAATTAGCTATCATAAATGCTTCTCGTAATGCTCCATGGTATGCTGATTATGCTAATTACATTGTCACTAAATTTATACCTCCTAGTTTCACATAAAAACAAAAGAAAAAGTTCTTCTATGATTTAAGACATTACTTCTGGGATGACACACACCTTTATAAAGAAGGAGTAGACTGTGTTATTAGACGTTGTGTACCTGAGCATGAACAGGAACAGATCCTACAGAAGTGTCATTCCGAGGCCTACGGAGGACACCACGCTGGAGATAGAACTGCCCATAAGGTATTACAATCTGGTTTTTATTGGCCTACTCTCTTCAAGGATGCTCGTAAGTTTGTCTTGTCATGTGATGAATGTCAAAGAATTGGCAATATTAGTAGAAGTCAGGAAATGCTTATGAATTACTCTCTTGTTATTGAACCATTTGATGTTTGGGGTTTTGATTATATGGGACCTTTTCCAACGTCCAATGGGTATACTCATATATTAGCTATTGTTGATTATGTTACTAAGTGGGTAGAAGCTATTCCAACTAGTAGTGTTGATCATGACACCTCTATTAAGATGCTTAAAGAAGTTATTTTCCCTAGATTTGGAGTCCCCATATATTTAATGACGCATGGTGGTTCACATTTTATTCATGGTGCTTTCCGTAATTTTCTTGCTAAGTATGATGTTAATCATAGAATTTCAGCTCCTTATCATCCTCAGTCTAGTGGTCAAGTATAATTAAGCAATAGAGAAATTAAAATGATCTTGCAAATGATGGTTAATAGATCTAGAAATAATTGGTCTAAGAAACTTGACGATGCATTGTGGTCTTATAGAACTGCTTACAAGAATCCTATGGGTATGTCTCCGTATAAAATGGTTTATGGTAAAGCATGTCACTTACCTCTAGAGCTAGAGCACAAAGCTTATTGGGCAATCAGAGAGCTCAACTATGATTTCAAACTTGTTGGTGAGAAGAGGTTATTTGACATTAGCTCACTTGATGAATGGAGAACCCATGCCTATGAGAATGCCAAGTTGTTTAAAGAAAAATTTAAGAGATGGCATGATAAAAAGATACAAAAGCGTGAATTCAATGTAGGTGATCATGTCTTGCTATACAATTTTCGTTTAAGATTTTTTGCAGGAAAACTTCTCTCTAAATGGGAAGGGCCTTACATTGTTGAGGAAGTATATCGTTCCGGTGCCATCAAGATCAACAACGCTGAAGGCACAAATCCGAAGGTGGTGAATGGGCAAAGAATAAACATTATATCTCAGGTACTCCCATTAATGTTGAAACCAATGTTATCAATACCATAACTCCGGAAGAGCATATTAGGGAGACCTGTCAGCACATTCTAGACTCCGAAAAGGAATAGGTATTGTGGTACGGTAAGTAAACCGACTCCAAAACTTTTCCAATAGCAATTTTACTCAGTTTTGGAATATTTAAAAATTTAGGAAAATCAAAAGTAGTCCAGATGAATTCAATGTAGGTGATCATGTCTTGCTATACAATTCTCGTTTAAGATTTTTTGCTGGAAAACTTCTCTCTAAATGGGAAGGGCCTTACATTGTTGAGGAAGTATATCGTTCCGGTGCCATCAAGATCAACAACGTCGAAGGCACAAATCCGAAGGTGGTGAATGGGCAAAGAATCAAACATTATATCTCAGGTACTCCCATTAATGTTGAAACCAATGTTATCAATACCATAACTTCGAAAGAGCATATTAGGGAGACATACCGGAACGTTCCAGACTCCAAAAAGGAATAGGTATTGTGGTATGGTAAGTAAACCGACTCCTAAACTTTTCCAATAGAAATTTTACTCAGTTTTGGAATATTTAAAATTTTAGGAAAATCAAAAGTAGTCTAAAGGACGCACGGGGAGGTGACAAGCCTGCTAGGCGCGGCCACCCCCTTGGTCGCGCCTAGGGGGCTTGTCACCACCCCGTGCGCCCTCTGGACTCCGTTTTGTTGCAGTACACTCCTTCGGGTCGGCAAAAAAATAATTATATGATCTCTCGAAGGTTTGCACTTTGGCATCATGACAATACCTCCTGTTTTCGTTTGAGCTGTTTCTGCAGCAGATTTAGATTGTCATGGCATCCCCTAGTTCTTCGAATGACAAGTTTTTCTACAAGGTCATCAACCCTTATCTTGCAGAGGTGTTGCAACACCCTCAAACCATTGATATGCATGAGGGGGTGCTATGCATCCGTGACGTTGAGGGGCCAAAGAAGACCGGAAGCGTGGAAACAAGGCTCGAAGCAATGGAGCAACAAGTCTTCAAGTGCCAAGGGATGGTGGAACATGGACTCAATGCCAATCATATGATGATCTTGGAGTTTACCCATAAACACAATCTGGACACCAAGGACATCGGGGAGCACATCTTCAAGCTTTGTGAGAAAATTGAGCATCCCCAAGCCCAGATCTATGATCGGCAAAACCAGAACTGTGAGTATGAATACATATTTAAGGGAATGAGTTTGGCTGCAGATTTGAGGATTCCGAAGACTCGTTCATCCTTTTATGATGGTGAGCCTATGCCTTCGAAGACGGAGGACAAGCTTCCATCCTCATCAACAACTCCACCACCATCACCTCCGAAGAAGGACACCTGAGCACATGGATATGGGCACTCCCCTTGCCTTGTGCCAAGCTTGGGGGAGGTGCCCCGGTATTGTATCACCATCACACCTTTTTCCTTTTTCTTCTTTCTTATTTTCCTTAGCTCAATCCTTTTTTATTTTGTTTTGATCTAGTATAATAAAGTGTTAGTGTGATCTACCTTTTAGTTTTTGCTTTTTGCTCCCCTTATGTAAGCAAGTCCGAAAGTTATATAATAAAAGGTAGTTTTGATGAGATGGCTTAACTAGATTACTATGCTCTTGAGAGTAATGAATTAAGAATAATAGAATAAAAGAAAATAGTATACATAATTATTTTATGGGGAGTGATGACTTCACATATAAAAAGTATGTCGATTGAAATTTGTTGGGAGTTAACAAACATAGTAATTGGTCATTGGTGCAATTGAAAAGCAAGTGATAAAGAAAGAGGGATTCACATATAAATATATTATCTTGGACATCTTTTATGATTGTGACCACTCATTAAAATATTACATGCCAAGAAGTTGATTTTGGACAAGGAAAACAGCATAATGGGTTATGTTTGCTTACCTCCGGATAGAATTTATATGGTTTTAGATCCTCCGACATGTAGTGCTTGCTTCCACCTCATATTAGCCAAAACTTCCGCACCAAGTAGAGATACTACTTGTGCATCCAAACACCTCAACCAAGTTTTTCCATGAGAGTCAACCATACCGACCTATGGATTTAATAAGATCGTTCAAGTAAGTTGTCATCGGTGCAAAAAGCAATAAAAATTGCTCCTAAATATGTGTGATCTTTTAGTGTAAGGGAAATAAGCGTTGTACAAACTTATGATAGTAAAGAAATAAAAGCGACAGACTGCATAATAAAGGTTGTTATCACAAAGGGCAATACAACGTGGCGCTCCTCTGCACTAAGGGTTTGTGCATCCCATAATAGAAAGTGCATGCCAACCTCTGCTTCCCTCTGCGAAGGGCCTATCTATTACTTCTACATTTTAAGTACTTACCTTTACACAAGAGTCATGGTGATCCTCACTACTTCCGATATTTCGCCTCTCTCTATGCAAGTTATGTATTGGGGAATGATCTAGACACATATATCCACTCGGATGTGGGTGATCATGAGTTATTATTGTTGACATCACCCTTGAGGTGAATAGTTGGGAGGTCAAACTATAAGCCCCTATCTTTCTCTCTGTCTGATTGAAGCTTTGATCTCATGGGTACCGCGTGATTGTTAGCAATTGTGAAAGACTAAAAGAAGATTGAGTGTGTGGGTTTGTTTTACAAGCTCTTATATTGACTCTTTGCGATGTTATAATAAATTGCCAATTGCTTCAATGACTAAGATCATAGTTTGTTGGTTGTCAATAAAGTTCTTGGTTCATACTTTATCTTGTGAATGAATTATTACTATAGCATAAGGAATCTCATACAACGAGTATTATTGTTCTAAAGATGATCATGATGCCCTCATGTTCGTATTTTATTTTATCGACACCTCTATCTCTAAACACGTGGACACATTTATCGATCTCGGCTTTCGCTTGAGGGCAAGCGAGGTCTAAGCTTGGGGAAGTTGATACGTCCATTTTGCATCATGCTTTTATGTTGACATTTATTGCATTATGGTCTGTTATTACACGTTATGATACAATACGTATGCCTCTTCTCTCTTATTTTACAAGTTTTACATGAAGAGGGAGAATGTCGGCAGCTAGAATTCTAGACTGGAAAAGGAGCAAATCTGAGATACCTATTCTGCACAACTCCAAAAGTCCTCAAAAATTACGGAGAATTATTTTGTAATATATAAAAAATATTGGGTGAAACATATGCCAAAGGGGTCCACTAGGAGGTGACAAGCCTGCCAGGCGTGGCCACCCCCTGGCCACGCCTAGCAGGCTTGTTACCCACCTGGCAAGCCCCCGACGCCCACTTCTACTATATGGAGGGTTTTGACCTGGAAAAAAAATCACAAGAGAGCTTTTGGGATGAAGCGCCGCCGTCTCGAGGCGGAACTTGGACACAACCAATCTAGAACTTCCCTCCCGGAGGGGGAAATCGAAGCCATTGTCATCACCAACGATCCTCTCATTGAGAGGGGGTCAATCTCCATCAACATCTTCACCAGCACCATCTCCACTCCAAACCCTAGTTCATCTCTTGTATCCGATCTTTGTCTCAAACCTCAGATTGGTACATGTGGGTTGCTAGTAGTGTTGATTACTCCTTGTATTTGATGCTAGTTGGTTTACTTAGTGGAAGATCATATGTTCAGATCCTTAATGATAATTAATACTCCTCTGATTTTGAACATGAACATGCTTTGTGAGTAGTTACGTTTGTTCCCGAGGACATGGGATGAGTCTTGATATAAGTAATCATGTGAATTTGATATTCGTTCGATATTTTGATGAGATGTATGTTGTCTCTCTTCTAGTGGTGTTATGTGAATGTCGACTACATAACACTTCACCATTATTTGGGCCTAGGGGAAGGCATTGGGAAGTAATAAGTAGATGATGCGTTGCTAGAGTGACAGAAGCTTAAACCCTAGTTTATGCATTGCTTCATAAGGGGTTGATTCGGATCCACACGTTTCATGCTATGGTTAGATTTATCTTAATTCTTGTTTCGTAGTTGCGGATGCTTGCGAGAGGGGTTAATCATAAGTGGGAGGTTTGTCCAAGTAAGGGCAGCACCCAAGCACCGGTCCACCCACATATCAAATTATCAAAGTAACGAACGTGAATCAAATGAGCATGATGAAAACTAGCTTGACAGAAATTCCCATGTGTCCTCTGGAGCGCTTTGCTTTACATAAGAGTTTGTCCAAGCATGTCCTTTGCCACAAAAAGGATTGGGCTACCTTTTTGCACCTTAGCTACACTTGTTAATTGTTACTCGTTACGAATTATCTTATCACAAAACTATCTGTCACCAATAATTTCAGTGCTTGCAGAGAATACCTTACTGGAAACCGCTTGTCATTTCCTCCTGCTCCTCGTTGGGTTCGATGCTCTTACTTATCAAAAGGACTATGATAGACTCCCTATAATTGTGGGTCATCAACCCTCCTGGTGGACCCCCGGAACACTTCCGGCATCTCCATCACAAAACTGGTAAGTCCGGGAACTTTTCCGGAACTCGAATACCAAATTCCCATATATCAATATTTATCTCGAGACCATTCCGAAGCTCCTTGTCTTGTCCGGGATCTCATCCGGGACTCTGAACAACCTTAGGTTACCAACATATGCAACTCTACAGTTGACGAGGATATGTACCAAGGGTAGGGTCCTAGGCCTGACCTACATGCCCTACCTAAAGACATGACATTGGAGGACTTGAAGATCACAAATAAGCTTCCGACCGAATTCCCGATGACGCTCAAGTCACTCGACAGGCAATCCACTCGGAGACTTCTTCCTCCACTCGACAGTCGACTGTCATTCGCAAGACCTCATTTCCACTCGATGCCTGAAGACCAGAAGCCACCTCCAGGAGGCCAACGGGCAGGTGTTAGGATTTCCGTCATTAGTAGCTTTTATTATGTACGTTACCAGTAACGGCAGTCTTTAAACCCACGATCGGACCCTTAGATGCCGGGCAATTATGAGGGGTAGCGAACTCTATATAAGCCTCCCCTCCCCTCTGGCACAAGGGTTCGTAACCACTGTAATCTCAACATTCCACACGACAAAGCTCCTGAGCACTGAGACGTAGGGATGTTACCTCCACGAGAGGGGCCTCAACTCATACATCCGTGTGTACATCCTCGCCGTAGCTAGGACCCTGCCCTCTCCTTTCGTACCCCTACCTTCTACTGTCAAGCTCGTTCCCACGATAGTTGGTGCCCACCATGGGGCAGGCGTCTAAGCGACTTCTGGTGAGGCTGCGTTTTTCATCCTTCGACATGTCTTCCGGCGGTGTTTTTGCTCTGGGCCACGAGATCTGTTTCGGAGCGCTCACCTTCATCGCCGACAATTCGGCATGGCTTCAAGAAGCGCACTTCCATGCTAGTTCCTGTGGTGTGCTGTGGCATCAGCCATCGACTCCTTATGCGTCGGGTCCCCTCGTTGTCTGCTGTTGCAAGCGGTCCGGCCGCTCCCGACTCCAGCGTTGGGTCAAGCATGAAGTGGCGCGTCAAATTTCTTCTCCACAGATCGCAACACTCGAGCCTGCCGAGTACCTTCACGGCATGTTCGAGTCGGATTCTGATCCGTATGATGTTCCTTCCAAGTGTGAGAACTGCAATCTAGCAGCGGAGGTCCTTATGGCGGACTCTCATCAAAGCCCGCCGCCGAGCTTTGGCCACGACAAGCGCGATGCTGGCGGCTCGTTGAGTGAACAGCCCCGTCGCGTTGGTGAAGTTCTTCATACTCCCATCGTTGGTACAACCGCCGAGGCTCAGGCCTTGTAGGCCACGCGTATTCAGCTAGAAGAGCTCCAGAGGGAACTCGACGAGCACGCTCGCCAATGCCCACCAGTTGCCGGTCGAGGGCAGCGATAGTTGTTCCCGACTAGATCCCACAACAACGTTGAGGTATATCATACCCCTATGTTAAATGTTGCAGATGCTGCTAGGATAGCAGATTCCATTCAGCCGTCGCGGTCAGAGGTTGGAAGAGGGTTGATGCAAATCAGAGCCTTGCTAGATGCAGCGCAGTGTCAGAATTCTATTGTTTCATAGTCCCACAACAGGATACACAGCAACTCGCCCAGGGCGGAAACCGTTCAGTCGGCACACAGCCCTGGATCGCCCTTGCATTGTAGGGGTGGAGGCTTTCATGAAGAGCAGGTCAGAGATTAGTTCCATCGTGAAGACCACCATCGAGTGCCCACCCCTCCACAGGGTGGTCCACATGTGCCCCGGCACCAGGACGAAAGGCGCTCGTTCGGTGATGAGAGGAATGCAGGTTTTGATGCTCGTGATATCCTCACCCAGAAGCGAATTGACAGGAGCAGAGCCCATAGAGAAGGACAAGATAGAGATTTTCCGAGTGGTAGCTTGGCCGTGATTTCTGGTCCTGGGTGTTTTAGCAAAGCCATCCGTTCTGTGGAGATTCCCCCCAACTTTAGGTTGGCGGCTGGGATCGGGAAGTTTTCTGGCAAGTCAAAGCCAGAGACTTGGTTGGATGATTACCGAGTGGGTGTATAGATTGGTGGCGGAAATGATAACGTTGCAATGAAACATCTTTCCTTGATGTTGGATGGTTCAGCTCGTGCTTGGCTAAATCGCTTGGCTCCATCCAGTATATATTGTTGGGAGGATCTTGCCCGAGTGTTCATACGAACCTTCGAGGGCACTTGCAAGCGTCCTGTCGGGCTGGTCGACTTACAGCATTGTGTCTAGAAGCCCAATGAAACCTTGAGAGATTATATTCAGCGTTGGTCCACTCTGCATCATAGAGTGGAGAATGTTTCAGAACACCAAGCTATGTGTGCCTTGAAGTCTGGTGTGAGATACAAAGAGATTTATTTGAAGTTCGGTCGAACGGGTGACATTTCACTCGGCAAGATGATGGAGATTGCCACTCGGTACGCCAATGGCGAGGAAGAAGACCGTCTCCGTAGCGTCAAAGGAAAGGCAGTCATCAGTGATACTGGCGGTAACTCCAATCGGAAATAGAAGCGAAAAGCTGAAGGTCCGGGCCAAGCAGAGGCAGCCGCACCGACGACCCAAGCAAAGAATAAGGGGAAGGCTAAAGCGTAGTATGCCCCTAAGAAAGGAAAAAATCAGTCAGGGACTGATATTTTGGATCGGCCGTGTGTAATTCACACAAGGAAATATGAGGAGGGCAATGTGATTTTGCCCAAGCACACCACTCGGAAGTGTCGGACACTTATTCAGCAGTTCAAAGAGACTCCCCCGAGTGACAAGAATCCTGAAAAGGATGAAGATGAAGATAAAGAAACATTCCTAGATGTCACTGCTACACTTGTGATTTTCGTTGATGTAGAGAGCAAGAGTCGATTGAAGGTCATTAACAGGGAGGTCAACATGGCCATACCTGCTATCCCCACCTACCTCAAGTGGTCCCGGTATGCTATCACATTCAACCAAACAGACCATCCTGCTCATGTGTCCACTCCTAGTCGATAGTCTCTGGTGGTTGATCCGGTGGTGGGGGGCAATCGACTCACAAAGGTCCTCATGGACGGTGGCAGTGGTCTTAACATCCTCTATGCGGATACCCTGAAAGGGATGGGCATTCCGATGTCCTGACTGAGTAAAAGCAACATGCAATTTCACGGAGTCATCCCAGGGAAGAAGGCCAAGTCACTCGGCCAGATTGCATTGGACGTGACATTCGGTGTCGTCGTTTTCTCACGACAGATGCCATAGGGTGGCTTATCGGTGGTGTTGGGGCCATAGGACGCGGATGGGCTTCGGGTGCGAGATTGGGTACAAGAAGGTGGAGACACGCGATGTACCCAGGTTCCGGGCCCTCCGTGGGAGGTAATGCCCCTAGTCCTGCTTAGATTTGTTGGATGGGAGGATAAGTATACAGAGGTGCTCCTAGAGTTTTGTTCGGAGGAGGAAGAAAGGAGCAGCCGGCTCATCTCCCTACGCTACTGGGAAGGGTATGAGAGCTCCCTATGTGTGTGTCCTTGATCCGGGGTTCCCTCCCCGTTGCATGGGGGGCTCGGGGGGTTTATAGGCCAACCCCCCAGCTCTTACAATATGATTTAGGTACGAGGGTGGAGGGACCCGGCTGGAAGCCTCTCCGCCTGGCCAGGGGGTCCTGCGGCTTGTATCGTCTCGTCGTGGGCGGGGCCCGCCGGCCGAGCGGTTCCATGCCTGCTGGGACCCGCCGACGGGCGCCGCGATTGGCCCTCCCCCACCTGCCCCGGCACGGGCCACCCGGGGAGGCGTCGCTTAGCGCCAGCCGACCGAGGTCGTTGGTACGGCCGGCGGCACTATAGCCACGCCGGGGCAGGCACTCGAGTGGTGGAGGCATGCTGGAACTGTTCCCCGTCCGTTCGCGCTCACTGAGGTCAGCGGGCCGGACGGATGGACTATAGCCATGCGGGACGGTGCGTCAGCGACCACTGTGGCCACAGGGTCGCTTGCCCCGCAAGTCACGTTGCGCTGTCGTACCTGCGGACAGGGAGATGGGACAGGGCGTGTCCGTCCCCAAGTCAATGGACATCCCGGCTCGTGGGCAGCCGGCTGCTTGGCCAGCCGGGCGGGAGCACGCCCGGCCGCTAGACCAGCCGGGCGAAACGCCAGCCGGAGACGGCTCGTGTGGCGTGTCCCCAGCCGGCCTCGTCGAGCCAGCCGATTGGTTTTTCTTCGAAGCGGAGAGGGGAGGACCCCGTTGCCTTGGCCTACCCGGGGATATAAACCCCGTCAGTAGCCCCCGAAGCCTAGCCCGCCTCTGGCTCGAAGGCGAAGGGGCAGCCGGGCCAGCTGCAGGACCGGACGCCTCGGGTTCTGGCGCGTCGCTCCGGGGCACGCGCCGGCATGCGACTTGCCACGCGGTGCGTAATGATGCGCTAGGCCCCACGCACGCGGGGAGACAGGACGTTGCCCAGGCCTAGTCCGGTAAGGCCCAGGTGTAGCCCGGTATGCCTCGGGGCCGGGGCCGGATCCCCCGCACCCCGATACGGCCGTTACGGCCCGAAGCGACCCACTCGTGCGGGATTTCCGGGGAACATAGACGTAGACGATCCCACGTCCCCGGTCGTGTCCTCCCCTATAAAGGGGAGGGAAGGGCAGGGAGCGGAGGTACCAGCGCCCCACTTGCCCACTTGCAGCCCTTCTCGCCATTGCTCCTCGCTTCCTGACCTCGCCTCTCCTCGTGCTGCCGCACTCGAGCCCACGCATGCGCCCGCACGCCGCCCCACCGCTGAGATGGCCAACGGACTGTCACACCCAAGATGCACGCCTATCCGTTTAAGGAACGAGGGCCTTGCAAGGGATAGAGGCGCATCTTGCTGTTAGCAAGAATAGTATCATCACAACATACAATACTGAATGAGAAGAGTATACAAGTTGGCTTACACTCGCCACATGCTAACTTACAATGTCACTCAAATCATAGCATCAAGTTGAACACAGGGTCCGACTACGGACGAAATCAAACGATAAAAGAAGTTGCAAATGATACTATCAAGCTATCCCAAAGATCACGACCAGGTCCTCTACTCATCCGGATACGTCACGTACATCTTGCCTCTCTCCTCATCATACTCCCACTAGAGTTGAGTAAGATCATCCTGCACGAACTCATCTGATCCTGTACCTGGATTGTTGTAGTAAACTGTGAGCCATAGAGGACTCAGCTATCATGTGCCCGGGTACCAAGACTATTTAAGCTTTAGGAAGGAATGGTGATGTTTAGTGTGCAGCAGCACTAAGCATTATATGGTGGCTAACTTACGCTACAGGAATGTAAATATGAGTGGTCTACGTTTAACGATCAAATCTAGAGTAATCTCTATGAGATCCTGAACACTTACTTACGTCAATCATAACCCCACCGTGTTCTCTCTCGGATCATGTGCACGAGCAGAGACGATCACGGTTACTCACACAGTTGGTGTATTTTAATTAGAGTTTACTTCAAGTTTTCTATAACCGGGTGTTAAACAAATATCCAAGTTGCCACATAACCGCGGGCACGGCTTTCCGAAAGATTTAACCCTACAGGGGTGCTCCAACTAATCCATTACCAAATTAACCACACTCTGTGGGAATTCCTCGACCGTGGATCTTGCGATCATCATAGGTGATTCCAAAGGAATTCCAACACCTCGAGTAAACCCAAAGGAAGTCAGTCTCCACACGCAAGACACTCGATAAAGGTAAAACAAATCCAGGAAGACCACCCGACGTGTCGACAAACCCGATAAGAGCCGCGTATCTCATTCTCAGGACACGACAGATGGGACTAGCTGTGGGGGAAAATCCAATCCTCAAGTTGCCTCGAGGCGGCCCCATAGGCAGCCCATTTTTGGACCAACACTCATGAGGAGCACTGGCCCGGGGGTTGACTAAATTATCCATGGGTTTGCAAGACCCTATGCAATTAATTAAGTTGTTAAGCAAATGTAGTACCAATGTTGGGTCTTGCCAGACAAGTTTTAATCTCAACTGAATCTCAAGGGGGTCCCCATAACAACCCCGAGCATGTTAGGAGTGCAAAGTATGGAAAACATAACACCGGTAGCAAGGAACTAGTGACGGTAGCAGTGGAACGAAACACTCAGCAAAAGGCCAAGCCTTCCACCATTACCAGATATATATGTGCATTAAATTAAATAACAGAATTTATGTGTGTTATCCAAACCATGTTATCACATGGAACAACCTCCACCTGCAACTAAAATGCTATAAGAGGGGCTGAGCAGCGGTAACTTAGCCAATCAATGGTTTGCTGGGATGTGGCGGTTAGAGGTTGTCATGGCAACATGGGGGCTTATATCATGTGGTAGGTAGCGCAATTGTAACGATAAGAACGAGAAACTAGCAAGCAAAGATAGTATTGGGATCCGGGTACGATCATCTTGCCTGTTGGTTCTTCAGCGGAACAAGTAGCGGGATCCTCGTAGTGGTACTCTCCAGGGTCCTTGAACTCAGTATCGACACTCGCGTCTACCCAAGAGAAACAACAAATAAATAACCAACCAAGGTGCAATGCACAACCAAGATGATGCACGATTCATTTAATGAAGTTTTAAACATGGCAACCCAATCTATTCAAGTTTCATATGCAAAGTTGGTGTATTAATGAAACTGGACATAACCTCAGGTTAAGTTATTTATACATGCATGAACATGGCATATATGGATGCATCATGCAAAATCGATGGAAATGCACATAAGGATAGCGAGAAATGGAGCTACGGTTCTCGAGATACGCTCATGACAAGGAACGGAGGCAAAACACATCATCAAAGACCTGGGCTAATTCTTGGCATTCCAAGGTAGCCATTGGACAGGTGATGAAAACCCAAGCACAATAGACTCAAGAATCACTCAAATCCATGGAGCATAGCTCCCACAACTCACAAAACAAAATAGCACCCAATCTGTCACAAACAGCATCATAGCAACTTGAGAAGCTCACAACTTGAGCCACAGTAATCCTACAGCCACAAACAAGATATGGACAGAATATAATCAACACCCACATCAATTCATCCAATTATTCAATCAGCAAAAGAGGCACACATCAATATGCACGGAGCAATCAAGTTGGCATGATGAATCAGTTTTTCAGGGACTTAGTGAAAATTCCAGTTTCCTGGAATCTGGGTTAACAAAGTAGCAAGTTGACATCAATGGTTAAATATGCTAGATAGCTCCAAATGGCATGAAAATTAACAGGATGGTAGATGGCAACATACACGACAATTAACTAACACTGAGCATGATCAAATAACAAACATAGCACTAGCTACACCCTACTCCACATGGCAAAACAATAACAGCAGGGTCTCCAGACTTAGCCATTTCTAAGCAGGATGAACAGTAACAGAAAGTAGCCAATTAAACAGCATGGTTCTCACTAAACTGTGGACTTATCATAAATAACAAAAATACTGGGACATTACCAGCAACTTAACCTAGCAATCTCATGTTGACCAGTACTTAATAGCATGCATGTATTAATTAATATGAAAAAGACAAAAGGGCATCACAACTTAAAAATGCAGTTTTGTCAAGTTGCCCCAAAGTCAAATCTGACTTCACAGGTGCATACATGGGTTGATTCTACCCCCAAATGCATTACTCATACCTATATGCTTGCATGGAACATGAGGGAGCAATGCTAGGTCGAAATTAACCCCTATAGCTCATGAGTGACTTATGACACATAAGTAACTTGAAGACAATGGCCCCAAATGACATGGGCTCTATGCATACAAGTTGGAAATGGTTAAATAGCACCCTAGGAACATGATATCATGTCATAGCATCATTTACAAGGATGAAACTAGCTAGAAGAGAAACTGTGCTAATGTGACAGTAACCTACACATGGAGCTAAGCATGCACTTACATCCACACATTCATATATATAGGCACACATGCATTTACCAATCAAGTGTATGTGCAAAAGCACTCCACACACCACAACACATGAACCAAACATGTGTATATGCCTTAGGCATATACACACACCACATACCTATGCATAAGTGCATGAACACATGCACCTACCCTACTCACACACAAGGGTGTATGCATAGCTTCCACACACTACACACTACACACACTAACCAACTCATCCACATGTTAACATGCACATGCAAATGCATACACATGTACATACCACATACACACACATGAAAACATTGCACTACCACCACACACACACATATTTGTGCAAAACACATGCACAACACATACATATATATGCATATATACACTAGGTATATATGCACACACACATATTACACATACACTTACATGTGCAAAGCACAAGCACACACATATGTGTGTATGAGAACATACACACACACATGTTAATATGGCTAATCAGAAGCTAAAGGAAAAAATCTAACAAAACATACACATACACATGATTTATCTAGCAACATAAAGAAGTAAAACAAATGCAAAAAAACAACATAGCAAATAAAATCACAAAATGGGTGGGGGGACTCGAACCCACGACCTCTCTGTCTCACACTGCACCCCACACCACTATGCTACTCGGTCGGATCTTAACAGAGGAGGGGCACCACAGAACTAATACACACACGCTCGTCCTATACTGACAAAACTCAAGAAAGAACAGAGCACCAGAGACAGAACAACGACGACGCGATTCCGGCGATCTGGCGATAGCTGCTACTCACACACACGCGGGGGCGACGAGCGGATCCATTCCCCTGCTCACCTCGCGGTGAGGAGGAAGGAGGCGAGCGGCAAGAGCTCGAACTGCTACCAGCGGCGACAGGCAACGGCGGCGACCGAAACGAGCTACGCACGGAGGAGAAGATCTATGGGGACCGGCAGCTCACCTTGGAGGAAGGCAACGACGAACCGATCACGATGGAGTCGACGACGGGGAAGGAGATGCTTGGGGACGCGGCGGCAACAGAGGGGAAGAATACTCGGCCATGCTACGACATCGAGGAGGAAGAAGAAGGCCTCCCGGGGCCTTTTAGCGCCGGGAATGGAACGACGGCACGACACCGGAGCTCCTGGACGCCATGGACGATGATGGGCTCGACGGAGACGACGAGCTGGTCGCCGGCGACGTGCTGCGCTCACTGAACTCTCTCTGACCCCTTACCTGATAGGGGAAAGAAGAGAGGAGGGAGAGCGGAGGAGAGCTCAATGGGGGCTGCGGCGGCAGCGAAGGGAAGAGGAACCCTAGGCGGGGATGCACGCACGCCGAGGGGGGGGACTAAATACCACGGGGCTGACGGCGACAGCGACGGTCTCTCTCTGAACCAACTGACGGAGGAGGACGACGGGGCAGGTGGCCGTCACTTCTCACGTGGGCCGGGCTCGGCCCACCTGCTCCCTCTCTCACTTGCAGGAAGCAGAAAAAATAACAGGGTTTTCCTTTTTAAAATAAACAGTGACAACAAAATTAAATCCCAGAGCATTAAAAGGATTTTTATAGTAAAACAAAAATAGTTTTGAGAAGGGAAAATTAAGCCCTTGTTTATAAAAATGCCAACTGGAATTATTTAACAAGTTAATTTTAATATATTAATGAAACAGCCCCTGTTTTGAATAGGTTTCAAAAACCAAACAAAACCACATACCAAAAGTTTCACTCCCAATATTAATAGCAACATTAGGGCCACCTCATGGACATTTTTAAAAGATTTTTAAAACAACTTAATTCTGCCAAGTATTCACATTGGGAATAAAAGCAATGGGGGGTTAGAGAAGGAAGAGAGAGAGGTGGAAGAGAGGGAGATATGCACACAAGCAATCCACCATTCTCAAGCCAAAACAACACAAGGCACATGCTCATGCACATGATCCAATACAAGACACACAAACACAAGCATTACATGAAAGGCATGATGAATGGCAAGATGATGAAATGATGGATGCCATGATGCATGAATGCAATTCCATCACATGGGACAAGGTGCAAGACATCACATAGCTCATGACACAAGGTTCATACATATGGTTACATGCCAAATAGGGTAGGACATCACTTGGGATGTCACAACTCTCCCACACTACAAGAGGATCTCGACCCGAGATCTAGGAACGGAAGAAGTCTGGAAATTCGGAACGGAGCCGGTCCTCACGTTCCCAAGTAGCTTCTTTGTCGGAATGATGAGACCACTTCACCTTGAGGAACTTGATAGACTTGCTGCGAGTCTTATGCTCAGTTTCTTCAAGAATTGCAACTGGGTGCTCACGATAAGAAAGATCTGCTTGAAGATCGATGTCTTAGAGGTCAATGGTTCGCTCGGGAGTCTTGAAACATTTCCAAAGCTGAGAAACATGGAAGACATCATGCACGTTCGCGAAGTTTGGAGGAAGCTCAAGTTGATATGCAAGACCACCTCTCTTGTCAACAACTTTGAAAGGACCAACAAAACGAGGAGCCAACTTCCCTTTGATTCCAAATCGCTGCGTGCCTCTCATGGGAGAAACTTTGAGATAGACAAGATCATCCACTAGGAAGGAAACATCCCGATGTTTGCTATCATAATAGCTCTTCTGACGGGACTAAGCTTCTTTGAGGTTCTCACGAATGACATGGCACATTTCTTCTGCTTCAGTGATCATGTCATTGCCCAAAATTTGACGCTCACTGGTTTCAGACCAGTTAAGCGGGGTACGACACTTTCTATCGTAGAGAATCTCGAACAGGACCTTGCCTGAACTAGCTTGGAAGCTATTGTTGTATGAGAATTCAACATATGGAAGACAGTCTTCCCACTTCATGCCGAACGATATCACACAGGCTCTGAGCATATCTTCAAGGATCTGATTGACTCTCTCAACTTGACCACTTGTCTGCAGATGGAACGCCGTGCTGAAACGGATCTTAGTACCCATAGCAGTCTGGAAGGACTCCCAAAACTTGGAAGTGAAGAGACTTCCACGGTCAGAAGAGATGAGCTGAGGAATACCATTCAAAGACACTATCCTTGACGTATACAACTCTGCAAGCTGAGCTGTCGAGATAGATTCTTTGACTGGCAGGAAATGAGCAACTTTTGACAGCTTGTCGATAACCACAAAGATGGCATCATTGCCTCTCTTGGACTTGGGAAACCCAGTGACGAAATCCATCTCAACATGATCGAATTTCCACTCTGGGATAGGCAAAGGCTGAAGAAGACCTGCTGGACGTTGATGCTCCGCCTTCACTCTGCGACAAACATCACACTTGTTCATGAACTGAGCAATTTCACATTTCATGCGAGTCCACCAGAAGGTTTGCTTGAGATTCTGATACATCTTGGAACTGCCTGGATGAATGGATAGGAGAGAATTATGTGCTTCGTCCATGATAACCTTTCTGAGATCGACTTTTGGAACCACAAGACGGTCCTCAAAGAACAAGGTATCTTTGTCATCAATACGAAAGCACTTATACTTCGGAACGCTCTTGGCCACACCTTTCTTCACTTTCTTCACCATAGCGTCAAGAAGCTGCGCTTGGCGAACCTGATCTTCCAGAGTCGGAGAGACTTGAAGATTTGCAAGAAATCCTTGCAGAATCATCTGAAGGTTGAGCTTGCGGAAGGCTTCACAAAGCTCGGGCTGAAGAGGCTTCAGGATAAGACTATTGCAGTACGCCTTACGGCTGAGCATGTATGCAATGACATTTGCTTTCCCCAGAGTATACTCAATGCTTGGATTGAAGTCTTCAAGCATTTCCACCTAATGGGACTGTCGAAGATTGAGATTGGGTTGAGTGAAAATGTACTTCAAGCTCTTGTGATCGGTGTACACCTCAACTGGTCTAACCAACAACAAATGCCTCCAAGTCATTAGAGCATGCACAACTGCCGCCAACTCAAGATCATGAGTGGGGTAGTTCTTCTCGGCAGGCTTCAACTGGCACGAGGTATAAGCAACAGTCTTCTTGTCTTGCATGAGAACACCACCAAGACCTTGGAGAGTAGCATCACAGAAAACTTGGAAAGGCTTGGACTGCTCAGGAGGAACAAGAACTGGGGCTGAAGTCAGTCTCTGCTTGAGCGTATTGAACGCCACATCACACTCAGGAGACCAAACATACTTAACACTCTTCTGGAGGAGATTTGACAAAGGCTTGGCCATTTGAGAGAAGTTCTCCACGAACCTTCTGCAATAGCTAGCAAGCCCGAGGAAGCTCTGAAGTTGCTTCATATTCTAAGAAGGTTCCCACTTCAAGATTGCCTCGACTTTATCAGGGTGCACTTTAATTCCCTCGGCAGAGATGACATGCCCGAGGTACACCACTTCATTGAGCCAGAACTCACACTTGGAAAACTTGGCATAGAACCGATGTTCCCTTAACTTGTCAAGCACAAGGCGGAGATCCTCTGCATGATCTTCTTCTGTCTCTGAGAACACAAGGATATCATCCAGATAGACCAAGACGAACTCATTCTTGAAAGGAGAGAAGATGAAATTCATCATTCTTGAGAAGGTTGGAGGAGCATTCGCAAGAACAAACGACATAACGGTGTACTCATAAGAGCCAAAACTCGTCCTGAAAGCGGTCTTGGGAATGTCTTCTTCGCGAATGCAAATCTGATGATAACCCATGCGAAGATCAAGCTTGGAGAAAACCTTGGCACCTTTCAGTTGCTCAAACAACTCATTGATGTTGGGGAGTGGGTACTTGTTTCTGACTGTCTTCTTGTTCAGTGGCCGATAGTCCACACAAAGACGATCTGTGCCATCCTTCTTCTTGACAAACAAAACTCCACAACCCCACGCAGAAGAGCTTGGTCTGATCAGACCCAGACGTTCTTGCTCATCTAGCTGCTTCTTCAACTCTTTCAGCTCTTCGGGGCCAAGTTTATACGGGCGCTTGCGTACCGGTTCGGTACCGGGCTCGAGATCAATCACGAACTCGACTGGCCGGTGCGGAGGCATTCCTGGCAATTCTTCTGGAAAGACATCTTCATACTCACAAACCACCGGAATTTGAGAAATCGCTGAGATTTCACCCTTCTCATTAAGATCAAAGAGACGGATTGTGTCATCGCGAGCCGCGAATATAATCACATCTTCTGAAGGATGAGTCAGCTTGAATTCTTTTGCGTTGCAATCAATATGAGCCTTATTCATAGCCAGGAAGTCCATGCCCAGAATGAGATCAATATCAGAATTGCCGAGAACAATTGGGGAAGCTAGAAAAGAATAATTGTCCATCTTGATAGAAGCATCCCGAACCACCATCTTTGAACTGAGACGCTTCCCGGGAGACACAACTTGCAATGCATTTGGCAAAAACTCCGTGGAAAAACCATGTTTTGCCGCAAAAGATAAGACATGAAACAATGTGATGCACCAGAATCAAATAACACTTTTGCAGGAAAAGAATTGACTGAGAGATTACCCATAATCACATCATTGGACTGCTCTGCTTCTGCTGCATTCACCATATTCACTCTTGCGGACTTGGGATTATGCTTCACCATAGCATTGCCTGGAGGCTTGATAGGAGGAGGAGGCGGAAGACGTCGCTGGTTGCACTTGTTTGCATAGTGGCCCTTCTGACCACACTTGTGACAAGTCACCTTAGAAAGCGGACGAACATTGCCTGGAGGAGGAACAAGAACAGCCTTGGACACCTGGTTCTTCTGCTGGAAACCCGGGTTGGGTGGGTGGGAAGAACCACGACCACCGAACTGCTTCTGCTGCTGAGGAGGACGAAACGGAAGAGGATTTGGCGCCCAATACTTCTGCTGCTTAGGAACCATCTGAGAGCTGGAAGAAGAAGAATATGAATCCCTTGAACGCTTCTTGGAGTTCTCCAACTTGAGCTGAGCTGCTTCAATCTTCAAAGCCATGTTGTAGAACTGATCAAACTCACGAAGCTCTTGGAGAACAAGGCCTGGCAGAAGCTCATCCTTTAGACCACCTCTGAACTGATAGATCATAGCCTTATCATCTGGAACATCTTACTTGGCATAACGAGCTAGATTCTGGAACTCGATGTTGTACTGGTAGACTGACTTGATTCCCTACTTCAGGTGCCTGAACTTCTCCTGCATCTCCTCGACAAAGCTTGTCGGAATGTAATGAGCCCTGAAGTCACGACGGAAATCGTCCCAAGGAACAATCCGATCGCCCCTGGAATCCTTGTACTGTTGTCACCAATCAGCTGCTTGACCTTTTAGCTGGAACGACGCAAACCTGACAAAGTCCTTTGGCCTGACATTGTTGCACTCAAAATGTTTGCTCATATCCCGAAGCCAATCATCAGCATCTAGAGGCTGCTCACAACAGGTGAAAGACTTGGGCTGGTTGGCAAGGAACTGATTGAGTGTCGCAAACTGAAGCTGATTCTGGAAACCTCCTTGAAAACCTTGCTGACCCTGCTCCCTTTCTTGCAACAGCCTGAGCAACATCTGGGTGTTTGCATTGGTCGTGGCCATCACAGCTTGCCAAGCTTCTGGGGGAGGAGGCGGAGGAGGCGGTGGCGGGGGTGGTGGTGGAACATCAGTCTGCTCCTCACCACGACCCGGATTGCTGTGAGTTGGTGGAGCCATCCTGAAGATGGAAAAAATGCATCAGCACCTCATTGACAAGATGAAACATAAGCCGAATCAAATGCTTGAAAGAATTGAACAAAACAACATGGCCTTCCTACTGAAAAAATTAGTAAGAATGCTTCTTCGGATCATGATAACATCATTAGACAAAAATAAGCCACTTGCAATAACACAACAAGTATTGAGCTAAGCGCTCGGAACAAATGTACATACCCACTATATCTGGGGAAGATGATCCTAGATGACTACAAGATTTCCCACCTATGAACTTCCGAAAACTTTCTTGTTTATGCGATTCGGGTTGTGGAATCAGGAACCTGCCCTAGGCAATCAGCTGCGACTGCATCCGCAACCTTCCACACCATAATTCAAGATATTTCGTAAATTCGTCTAGTCTCGAATCCTCGAACTCACAACGATACTAAACCATGGTGGTACCCCGGACGCCTCCCCAGTACTGGGTGACTCCGACCTTATCTCACCACGATAAGTATTGAAGTAATTTCGAACATTCTTCGTCCTGAGATATCAAGGAAGCTGAATGATAACGATGTGCCAACATTCCCTGGAGCTCGACTCCCCGGAAGAAATCAAGTCAGACAGGAGGCACCAAGACAGAACCCTGTCACATCGGTATCATATAGACTCCAAAATACCCGCGTGATCCTAAAAAAAATTTGAGCGAGAAGAGGAGTAGAATCAAAATTCCTAAGTCGGAAACCTTACCAGAGCATAGAATAGGAGTAAAAAGAATCCTACTCTCTGATATAACTAGACTCAAAATAGTTTTCTCTAGACACGACTCGGCCAAGTTCGAACAAGCAAAGGCTCCTATGGTTGTATGGCTCTGATACCAACTTGGCACGCCCAAGATGCGCGCCTATCCGTTTCAGGAACGAGGGCCTCGCAAGGGATAGAGGCGCATCTTGCCGTTAGGAAGAATAGTATCATCACAACATACAATACTGAATGAGAAGAGTATACAAGTTGGCTTACACTTGCCACATGCTAACTTACAATGTCACTCAAATCATAGCATCAAGTTGAACACAGGGTCCGACTACGGACGAAATCAAACGATAAAAGAAGTTGCAAATGATACTATCAAGCTATCCCAAAGATCACGACCAGGTCCTCTACTCATCTGGATACGTCATGTACATCCTGCCTCTCTCCTCATCATACTCCCACTGGAGCTGAGTAAGATCATCCTCCACGAACTCATCTGATCATGTACCTGGATTGTTGTAGTAAACAGTGAGCCACAGAGGACTCAGCTATCATGTGCCCGGGTACCAAGACTATTTAAGCTTTAGGAAGGAAGGGTGATGTTTAGTTTGCAGCAGCACTAAGCATTATATGGTGGCTAACTTATGCTACAGGAATGTAAATATGAGCGGTCTACGTTTAGCGATCGAATCTAGAGTAATCTCTATGAGATCCTAAACACTTACTTACGTCAATCATAACCCCACCGTGTTCTCTCTCGGATCATGTGCACGAGCAGAGACGATCATGGTTACTCACACAGTTGGTGTATTGTAATTAGAGTTTACTTCAAGTTTTCTATAACCGGGTGTTAAACAAATATCCAAGTTGCCACATAACCACGGGCACGGCTTTCCGAAAGATTTAACCCTGCAGGGGTGCTCCAACTAATCCATTACCAAATTAACCACACTCCGTGGGAATTCCTCG
The DNA here is from genome assembly GCA_022496015.1 of Hordeum marinum. Lineage (NCBI taxonomy): Eukaryota > Viridiplantae > Streptophyta > Magnoliopsida > Poales > Poaceae > Hordeum > Hordeum marinum. The sequence goes on from CM039672.1 coordinate 110,270,018, forward strand.
ACCGCGGATCTCGCGATCATCATAGGTGATTCCAAAGGAATTCCAACACCTCAAGTAAACCCGAAGGAAGTCAGTCTCCACACGCAAGACACTCGATAAAGGTAAAACAAATCTAGCAAGACCACCCGACGTGTCGACGAACCCGATAAGAGCCGCGTATCTCGTTCTCAGGACACGACAGATGGGACTAGCTACGGGGAAAATCCAATCCTCAAGTTGCCCCAAGGCGGCCCCGCAGGCAGCCCATATTTGGACCAACACTCATGAGGAGCACTGGCCCGGGGGTTGACTAAATTATCCACGGGTTTGCAAGACCCTATGCAATTAATTAAGTTGTTAAGCAAACGTAGTACCAATGTGCAAAAGCACTCCACACACCACAACACATGAACCTAACATGTGTATATGCCTTAGGCATATACACACACCACATACCTATGCATAAGTGCATGAACACATGCACCTACCCTACTCACACACAAGGGTGTATGCATAGCTTCCACACACTACACACTACACACACTAACCAACTCATCCACATGTTAACATGCACATGCAAATGCATACACATGTACATACCACATACACAAGGGTGTGTATGTGGAACATACACACACACATGCAAACATTGCACTACCACCACACACACACATACTTGTGCAAAACACATGCACAACACATACATATATATGCATATATACACTAGGTATATATATGCACACACACATATTACACATACACTTACATGTGCAAAGCACAAGCATACACATATGTGTGTATGAGAACATACACACACATGTTAATATGGCTAAACAGAAGCTAAAGGAAAAAATCTAACAAAACATACACATACACATGATTTATCTAGCAACGTAAAGAAGTAAAACAAATGCAAAAAAACAACAAAGCATATAAAATCACAAAATGGGTGGGGGGACTTGAACCCACGACCTCCCTGTCTCACACTGCACCCCACACCACTACGCTACTCGGCCGGATCTTAACAGAGGAGGGGCACCACAGAACTAATACACACGCGCTCATCCTATACTGACAAAACTCAAGAAAGAACAGAGCACCAGAGACCGAACAACGACGACGCGATTTCGGCGATCCACGGCGATCTGGCAATAGCTGCTACTCTCACACACGCGGGGGCGACGAGCGCATCCATTCCGCTGCTCACCTCGCGGTGAGGAGGAAGGAGGCGAGCGGCAGGAGCTCGAACTGCTACCGGCGGCGACAGGCAACAGCGGCGACCGAAACGAGCTACGCACGGAGGAGAAGACCTACGGGGACCGGCGGCTCACCTTGGAGGAAGGCAACGACGAACCGATCACGACGGAGTCGACGACAGGGAAGGAGATGCTTGGGGACGCGGCGGCAACTGAGGGGAAGAAGACCGGGCCGTGCTACGACGTCGAGGAGGAAGAAGAAGGCCTCCCAGGGCCTTCTCGCGCCGGGAATGGAATGACGGCACGACACCGGAGCTCCTGGACGCCATGGACGACGATGGGCTCGACGGAGACGACGAGCTGGTCGCCGGCGACGTGCTGCGCTCACTGAACTCTCTCTGAACCCTTACCTGACAAGGGAAAGAAGTGAGGAGAGAGAGTGGAGGAGAGCTCGATGGGGGCTGCGGCGGCCGCGGAGGGAAGAGGAACCCTAGGCGGGGACGCCTGCACGCCGAGGGGGGACTAAATACCACAGGGCTGACGGCGACAACGATGGAAAAGGGCGACGCAGCGACGGTCTCTCTCTGAACCAACTGACGGAGGAGGACGACGGGGCAGGTGGTCGTCACTGCTCACGTGGGTCGGGCTCGGCCCACCTGCTCCCTCTCTCACTTGCAGGAAGCAGAAAAAAATAACAGGGTTTTCCTTTTTAAAATAAACAGTGACAACAAAATTAAACCCCAGAGCATTAAAAGGATTTTTAAAGTAAAACAAAAATAGTTTTGAGAAGGGAAAATTAAGCCCTTGTTTATAAAAATGCCAACTGGAATTATTTAACAAGCTAATTTTAATATATTAATGAAACATCCCCTATTTTGAATAGGTTTCAAAAACCAAACAAAACCACATACCCAAAGTTTCACTCCCAATATTAATAGCAACATTAGGGCCACCTCATGAACATTTTTAAAAGATTTTTAAAACAACTTAATTCTGCCAAGTATTCAGATTGGGAATAAAAGCAATGGGGGGTTAGAGAAGGAAGAGAGAGGGGTGGAAGAGAGGGAGAGATGCACACAAGCAATCCACCACTCTCAAGCCAAAACAACACAAGGCACATGCTCATGCATATGATCCAATACAAGACACACAAACACAAGCATTACATGAAAGGCATGATGAATGGCAAGATGATCAAATGATGGATGCCATGATGCATGAATGCAATTCCATCGCATGGGACAAGGTGCAAGACATCACATAGCTCATGAAACAAGGTTCATACATATGGTTACATGCCAAATAGGTTAGGGACATCACTTGGGATGTCACACGGACGCGGCGGCAGCTGGGGAGGATCCTTCATCACAGATGCCGATATCAAGGAGCTACGCAAGGTACGGATGCTGCCGCCGTCCGAGCGGGTGGCCGCCCGTGCGTTGAGCGGCGAGCTGGTGTTGGCGCCGCAGCCAGGGGAACGAGTAGTGTTCCTCTGGCACTTCTCCCGGGGCTTCGCGCTCCCGGTGAGCAACTTCTTCCGCCTCTTCCTTGAAACCATCGACCTTCAACCCCATAATCCCAATGCCATCTTGTATCTCTCTGCCTTCGTGGCGTTGTGTGAGGGGTATCTGGGAGTTCTTCCTTTTCTTGGCATCTTCAACGTGCTTTTCTATCTCAAGCCGTTGATCAACAACGCGTGCGGGGGCACCGTAGTGTGTTGCCGCGGCGTTGCCCGCTTCCCTCCCCTTTCTTTGATTGACTCCGTCAAGGGGTGGCACCGCACATTCTTCTACGTGCGGAATGTTGACCCGGCGACGGACTACATCAGGTTGCCGCCATTCGAGGACCGCCAGTCGTCCCAGCAGAACTGGCTCGCGTCGGCCCCGCGTGGCGTCGCTCTAGAGGAGCTGGGCCGACTCGGGGAGCTGAAGAGCTCTGAGGGGCTGGTTGCCTCCGACCTGGTGGCGGCCTTCATATCGCGCCGGGTGTCGCCTCTTTAGATGAGGCCACACCGGATCTGCGACATGTCAGGCCGGCACGACCCCTGCCGGCAGTCCACTATAGAGCTGACGCCGGCTCAGGTGGCGAAGCGGGTGAACGCCCTCACGACGTTCAAGCTGAAGCCCGCCTCATGGTCGTTCGGCATGGAGCCGTATGACCGCATCAACCGACCCCCTTGGTAACTCTTCTTGTAGGGGTTTGTCTTTTGCTTGATATCCCCAGCCGGCAGCCGGCGGGAGAACTTATGACAGGGTGCTGACCGCAGCGGCTGGTGCGACAGAACCCCCCAGACGGCCTGCATCCGCAAATCTTCGAGGCGGAGCGGGAGGACTCCGACTCCCGGGACTTCCTGACGGGGGGTCCCACGGAAGAGGATGTGGACTCCTCCGGGGAGGTCGACAAGCCGGCGGGGCCGCGAGGCGGCGCTCCCAACGGAGCCGGAGGGTCCGGAGCAATCGGAGGGTCCGGAGTAGCCGGAGGACCCGGCGGAGCGGGTGAGTTCCCTCTTGGTCCCACCATTCGCGATTGGACGAATGACGACGACGATGATGATGATGAGCTGATGATCCTCGATGGACCTCCTCCTGTAGCGCACCCAGACCGGAGGAGCGAGGAGCCCCCGCTTCGAGGCCCGGCCGCCGAGCCGGCCGGCAGGGGGAAAACCCCGACCCAGGAGGGGTCGGCGGCTCCACCGCCCGACCCGAAGAGGGTCAAGGTGGCTACACGGAAGCCGTCGCCTCGCGCCAAGCGGGCCCTATGCAATTATCCACGGGTTTGCAAGACCCTATGCAATTAATTAAGTTGTTAAGCAAACGTAGTACCAATGTGCAAAAGCACTCCACACACCACAACACATGAACCAAACATGTGTATATGCCTTAGGCATATACACACACCACATACCTATGCATAAGTGCATGAACACATGCACCTACCCTACTCACACACAAGGGTGTATGCATAGCTTCCACACACTACACACTAACCAACTCATCCACATGTTAACATGCACATGCAAATGTATACACATGTACATACCACATACACAAGGGTGTGTATGTGGAACATACACACACATGCAAACATTGCACTACCACCACACACACACATACTTGTGCAAAACACATGCACAACACATACACATATATGCATATATACACTAGGTATATATATGCACACACACACATATTACACATACACTTACATGTGCAAAGCACAAGCACACACATATGTGTGTATGAGAACTCCCGAGGCTGGTTGATCAGCCCCCGGGACTGGCTCGCCAGCCCCCGGGACCTGCTCGGGAGCCCCCGAGGCTGGTTGGTCAGCCCCCGGGCCTGGCTCGCCGGCCCCTGGAGTCGGCTGGTCGATGACCATCATGATGATAGCATCGTCGGGTCCGTCTGCTCCGGGTGCCGCCGGTTCGACCGGGGCCGACTGGGCAATTGGCGGTTCGAGAGCCGACGATGGAGTTGTTGGGGAGGCGGCCAGCGGCGTTTGCCGGTACAAAGATTGACTCCGACTCTGGGGAGGGCTTGACCGACGGCTTGAGCAACCGCTCGAGAGAGACGCCGGCTGGGATGGCCTGCCGGGTGGAGCCAATTTTTGCCAACGCGTCTGCCGCCTCGTTATCCGCTCGGGGGATATGGTGGAACTCGCAGCCCTTGAAGGAGTCGGTGAGTTGTTGCACGAGGAAACGATAGCTGGCCATGTTGGCATCCCTGGCGTCCCATTCGCCAGAAACTTGCAACACCACGAGGTCGGAGTCGCCGAAGCAGAGGATGCGCCTGATGCCGATCTCCTTGGCGAGCCGGAGGCCATGGACGATGGCCTCGTACTCCGCCATGTTGTTGGAGGCGGCGAAGTGGATCTGGAGGGCGTACTTGAGTTGATCACCTTTAGGGGAGGAGAGGACCATGCCGGCACCCAGGCCGGTCCTCATCTTCGAGTCGTCGAAGTGCATTCGCCAATGCATGGAGTCCGAGGGAGGCGGGACGAACTCCGTCTCCACCCAGTCGACGAGGAAATCCGCTAATGCTGCGAGCATCGTCCTTGCTACGGGGGACGCGTGGCCCGAGCCAGGCTGAGAGCTCGGGGCGGATGGTGGGCGGCGTTGATTGCCGCGACCCGCGTTGCGGGGGTAATGTGTGCCCCCGGCTGCGCCAGCTGCCGGATGCCGGTGCTTCGTGGTAGCGGCCACTACGAGGCGGCTCATTGGTGCGCCGGCTGCTCACTCCTCGGCGGCTGAGAGGGCCGGGGGTCGTGCGTCTCGACCCGACGACCGGAGATGCGAGGGGAACAGGAGTACTGCGCTGCCTGGCGGCCGGCAGTTCCCATGCCCTCGCGCTCGGGCCGGGAGCCTTCAGCGGTGGTGTCGCCTGGCACGAGCTGATGCTGCTGTGCATCAGCAGCATCGATAAGCTCCTTGATGTGGCGCTCGTGGGCGGCACGCTCTTCGCCCTCCAAGGTGTCCAGTTCCTTGTAGGCCACCTTCAGGGCCCGCAGGTTAGCTGCGGGGGTGTCGTAGACGGGAATTTTGCCGTCGAGGATTTCGGCGACCACGCGGCCGCGATCGTGCATGGCCCCACACCGGTCGGGCTCGGCGCCAGCCGGGGTAAGGCCGTAAGCGGAGGCGTATTCCCGCTGTGTCTCTTCCATGCGGCAGCGCGTGGCGGCGAGGGCGGTGGCATCCTCGAAGAGGATGCGACGAGCCGCCTCGAGGTCGGCCGCGGCGGTATCGGGGTTTGCCGTCGAGGCGATCGGGGTGCTCAAGCCCCGGAGGGCCACACCGATCGGGTCGGACGTGCCGACGCGGGCGGCAGCAGCGGTGGCCGTTACCCACGCCTGTCCGGAGGTGGTGGAGGAGGTGATGGCCATCACCCCCTCACGGTTGCGGGACCCGTTGGGGCGGGCAGCAGCGAGTACGCCCACGGCTATGGGCGGGCCGGCACAGACGAGTACCCCCGCGGGGTACTCACCCGCGGCCGGAGCTTCGGCAAGGCTGAGCCTACCGAAGCGCTCGATAAGCGCGTCGATGTCGGCCGCTAGGCTATCGGAGTCGCCCGCAGGGTGTGCCGCAACAAGCCCCACGAGCCCCCCATGGTTTCTCCGGGCCGAGCGGCGATGGCGGGGAATGGCAAGAGGTCCCGCCCGGAGCATGAACCCGAAAGGCGCCGCAGATGGCCCCACGGTGGGCACCAACTGTCGTTGTTTTCTCACGACAGATGCCATAGGGTGGCTTACCGGTGGTCTTGGGGCCATAGGACGCCGATGGGCTCCGGGTGCGAGATTGGGTACAAGAAGGTGGAGACACGCGATGTACCCAGGTTCGGGCCCTCCGTGGGAGGTAATGCCCCTAGTCCTGCTTGGATTCGTTGGATGGGTGGATAAGTATATAGAGGTACTCCTAGAGTTGTGTTCGGAGGAGGAAGAAAGGAGCAGCCGGCTCATCTCCCTACGCTACTGGGAAGGGTATGAGAGCTCCCTATGTGTGTGTTCTTGATCCGGGGTTCCCTCCCCATTGCATGGGGGGCTCGGGGGGTTTTATAGGCCAACCCCCCAGCTCTTACAATATGATTTAGGTACAAGGGTGGAGGGACCCGGCTGGCAGCCTCTCCGCCTGGCCAGGGGGTCCCGCGGCTTGTATCGTCTCGTCGTGGGCGGGGCCCACCGGCCGAGCGGTTCCATCCCTGCTGGGACCCGCCGACGGGCGCCGCGATTGGCCCTCCCCCACCTGCCCCGGCACGGGCCGCCCGGGGAGGCGTCGTTTAGCGCCAGCCGGCCGAGGTCGTCGGTACGGCCGGCAGCACTGTAGCCACGCCGGGGCAGGAACTCGAGTGGCGAAGGTGTGCTGGAACTGTTCCCCGTCCGGTCGCGCTCACTGAGCTCAGCGGGCCGGACGGATGGACTATAGCCATGCGGGACGGTGCGTCAGCGACCACTGTGGCCACAGGGTCACTCGCCCCGCCAGTCATGTTGCACTGTCGTACCTGTGGACAAGGAGACGGGTCAGGGCATGTCCGTCCCCAAGTCAATGGACAGCTCGGCTCGTGGGCAGCCGGCTGCTTGGCCAGCCGGGTGGGAGCATGCCCAGCCGCTAGACCAGTCGGGCAAAACGCCAGCCGAAGACGGCTCGTGTGGCGTGTCCCCAGCCGGCCTCGTCGAGCCGGCCGATTGGTTTTTCTTCGAAGCGGAGAGGGGAGGACCCCGTTGCCTTGGCCTACCCAGGGATATAAACCCCGTCATTCGGGAACGATAGAAATTTTCGGAAGGAAAAGTTGACGTTTGAAGTCGTGGATTTCCAGAGTGCCTATCATGCCATTTTGGGTCGACTCGCGTATGCTCATTTCATGGCCCGTCCATGTTACGTGTATCTCAAGTTGAAGATGCCAGTCCCTAAGGGTGTGATCATGGTCACTGGCAATTGATAGCGGGCTGAAGAATGCCTCCAGCAAGGCTCCAAGATCGCCGATCATCAGATGGCCATGGTCGAGCTGGAAGAGTACAAGAAGACCGTTGACCCTGCTGATTTGCTCTGCGCAAAGAAGCCCGCTTCTGAGTCGGCATTTCAGTCGGCAGGGGAAGTGAAGAAGGTGCACATCCACCCGATAGATCCAACTGTCGCCCCGATAAATATATCATCAACACTCGACGGCAAATAGGAAGCCGAGCTCATCCACTTCCTCCGTGAGAACTGGGATATCTTCGCATGGAAGCCTGCTGACATGCCAGGGGTTCCCAAGGGACTGGATAAGCACCGTCTAAGAGTTGATCCGAAAGCTAAACCCGTCAGGGAGCATTTGCGTCGATCGGCAGCAGAGAAGCGCAAAGCAATCGGTGAAGAAGTGGCCCGTCTCTTGCAAGCCAAGTTCATTCAGGAGATTTACCACTCCGAGTGGCTCTTGAATGTCGTGATGGTGCCCAAAAAGGATAAGTCATTGCGTATGTGCATTGACTTCAAACATCTCAATCGGGTCTACCCGAAGGATCATTTGTTGCTCCCCCGCATAGATCAGATTGTTGACTCGACTACGGGATGCGAGCGTTCATCATTTCTAGATGCTTACTCTGGGTATCATCAGATCCGTCTATACGGCCCAGTGAAATAAAGGCAGCCTTCATCACCCCATTTGGGTGTTTTTGCTACATCACTATGCCATTCGGTCTGAAAAATGTTGGCGCTACTTTTATGTGCATGATTTAGAAGTGTTTACTCAACTAGATCCCTCGGAATGTCGAGGCGTACATGGATGATATAGTGGTCAAGTCCTGCAAAGGTTCCGACCTGGTGGCTGATTTTGCCGAAACATTCACCAATCTGAGGAGATACGACATAAAGCTGAATCCGGCCAAGTGTACTCTCGGCGTCCCTGGCGGCAAGTTACTCAGTTTTCTCGTTTCCGAATGAGGGATCGATGTCAACCCTGAGAAAATCAATGCCATTACCCGAATGAAGACTCCCATGCGAGTGCACGATGTTCAGAAACTCATGGGTTGCCTGGCAGCATTGAGTCGATTCATTTCTCGTCTCGGTGAGAAGGCGCTGCCTCTATATCAATTGATGAAGAAGTCCGACGCATTCGAGTGGACTCCAGAAGCCGAAGCAGCGTTTGTTGAGCTCAAAGCCCTGCTCTCCACCAAGCCGGTGCTTGCCGCTCTTTGCAGCAAAGAGACCTTGCTCCTGTACATTGCAACCACTAATCAGGTCGTTAGTGCGTTGCTAACTGTCGAGCGAGAAGAGGAGGGTAAATCTTACAAAGTCCAATAGCCAGTTTATTATGTCTTTGAAGTTCTGTCCCCTTCGAAGCAAAGATATCCACACTACTAGAAGCTGGTTTATGGTATTTACCTATCAGCAAAGAAGGTGGCGCATTATTTTCAAGACCACTCGATTTCAGTCGTCAGTGATGCTCCATTGTCCAAGATTTTCAACAATCGAGATGCATCTGGTCGAGTGGCTAAGTGGGTAATCGAACTCGGACATTTTGACATTAAGTTTGAAGCCAAGAAAGCAATCAAGTCCCAAGCACTGGCACATTTTATGGCTGAGTGGATTGAACAGCAACAGCCGATCCAGGTTCACTCGGTACATTGGACCATGTTCTTCGACGGCTCTAAAATGTTGAATGGGTCTGGTGTTGGTGTTGTCCTAATATCTCCAAAGGGCGACAAGCTCAGTTATGTCTTGCAAATTCACTTCGATTCCTCCAACAATGAGTAAGAATATGAAGCACTTTTGTATCGGTTGCGCATGGCTATCTCACTCGGCGTCAAGCGCCTGATGGTTTATGACGACTCAGATTTGGTGGTGAATCAAGTGATGAAAGAGTGGGATGTTCGAAACCCCGCTATGACTGGGTAATGCAATGCTGTCAGAAAGTTGGAAAAGACTGTAACTTCATCATGTTCCTCGACTGAAGAATCAAGTGGCCGACGAACTAGCAAAGATTGGGCCCACTCGATGGCCTGTCCCCAGTGATGTGTTTTTAGAGCACATGCATACTCCTTCGGTGCAAGAAGATCATTTCATTGAAGAGCCCCCACAAGCTATGAGCTCCACTGATCCGACTGAAGTCGATGTCCCTGCAGTAATTGATTTGGTCATGGAGATTCTAGTTGTCATTCCGGATTGGATGGTGCCCTACATTGCCTATATCCTTAGACAAGAACTCCCTGAAGACGAAATAGAGGCTCGACAGATTGTGCGTAGGTCAAAGGCCTTTACTATGATTGGGGATCAGCTGTTCAGAGAAAGCACAATTGGCGTAATGCAGCGTTGCATTTCCCCTGAGGAAGGTCGAGTGATTCTGGATGAGATCCACTCGGGAACTTGCGGTCATCATGCATCCTCGCGGACAATCATCGCTAAAGCATACCGATCTGGATTATTCTGGCCATGATCTAATGAGATGGCTAAAGACATTGTTGATCATTGTGATGGATGTCAATTCTATGCAAACTTGTCACATAAGGCGGCCTCTGCTCTAAAGACGATTCCCCTCGCCTGGCCATTCGCTGTTTGGGGACTCGACATGGTTGGTCCCTTTCGGACCGGAAAAGGCGGGTTCACTCATTCGCCGGTTGCAGTCGACACATTTACAAAGTGGATAGAAGCCAAGCCCATCAAGAAGTTGAACTCCCGCACGGCGGTCACATTCATGAGAGAAATAATTTTTCGATACGGCATTCCTCACAGCATTATCACGGATAATGCCACCAACTTTGACTCGGAAGAATTTCGAAACTTCTGCACCTCTCATGGCACTCGGGTGCATTATGCGTCTGTTGCACATCCTCAAACCAATAGGCAAGTCAAGCGCGCTAATGGCCTCATCCTACAAGGTCTGAAGCCTCATCTCCTGCGCGATCTGGATCATGCCGTTGGTGCCTCGGTGACTGAGCTGCCATCTATGTTATGGGGCCTGAGAACGACGCCTAATCGGTCGACTGGACGGACTCCTTTTTTCCTGGTCTATGGTGTCGAGGTTGTCTTGCCGAGTGACTTGTTTCACAATTCTCCTCGAGTGGAACTTTATTCTGAAGCTAAAGCTAAACAAGCTAGGCAGGATGGTGTTGATCTCCTGGAGGAAGAGCGAGAGATGGCTCTGATTCGGACTACAACTTATCAGCAGGATCTGCGGCGCTTCCATGCGAAGAATGTCAAGCGTTGATCATTTCATGAAGGAGACTTGGTGCTCCGAGTGGATCAACAGCGACCTCATAAGCTTGCTCCAGCGTGGGAAGGTCCCTTCGTCATCACCAAAGTGCTGAACAACAGAGCTTATCACCTGTACAACCTCAAGAAATAGATGGACGAGCCACGTGCCTGGAATGCAGATATGCTCCAATGATTTTATATTTAGAGACAGAAGAGTTTTTGATGTAATAAAAATACTTCATCTATGCAAATCAGACTTCCACAATATATTGTCGTTTCCGATCGTACAGTTTCACACTTGGGAATACTCCAAGTGTTGAGCAATCCTCACACTCGAGGGCTTAGCTGCGAACATGCTTTCGCCCAAGTTAAAAACCCTGTCAGGTGGATAGCAGTCCATTCACTCGACGACCTATTTGTGAATCAGTCTTCGCTTAGGTTCAAAAATACTCTGAGTGTCGAGCAATCCTCACACTCGGGGGGCTTAGCTGCGAACATGTTTTTGCCTAAGTTAAACTCCCCGTCGAGTGGATAGTCGTCCCTTCACTCGACGACCTATTTGCGAATCAGTCTTCGCTTAGGTTCAAAAATACTGCTAGTGTCGAGCAATCCTCACACTCGGGGGCTTAGCTGTGAACATGTTTTCTCCTAACTTAAACTCCCTGCCGAGTGGATAGCAGTCCATTCACTCGACGACCTATTTGTGAATCAGTCTTCGCTTAGGTTCAAAAATACTCCGAGTGTCGAGCAATCCTCACACTCAGGGGCTTAGCTGCGAACATGTTTTCGCCTAAGTTAAACTCCCCGCCGAGTGGATGGCAGTCCATTCGCTCGATGACCTATTTGCGAATCAGTCTTCACTTAGGTTCAAAAATACTCCGAGTGTCGAGCAATCCTCACACTTGGGGACTTAGTTGCGAACATGTTTTTGCCTAAGTTAAACTCCCCGCTGAGTGGATAGTAATACATCCACTCGACGCCTTAGCTACGAATGAATCTTCACCTACGGTCAAAAATACTCCGAGTGTCGAGCAATCCTCACACTCGGGGGCTTAGCTGCAAACATGTTTTCGCCTAAGTTAAACTCCCCACCGAGTGGATAGTAATACATCCACTCGATGCCCTAGCTGCGAATAAATCTTCGCCTAGGGTCAAAAATATTCCGAGTGTTGAGCAATCCCCAAACTCAGGGGCTTAGCTGCGAACATGTTTTTGCCTAAGCCCAAAAACAAACTCAGTCGAACAAACGATTGAAAGCCAAATAGGGATTAATCCAAAGGTTTAATCGCAGCTAAATGTTTCGTGAGAAAGCAAACATGCTCAGGCTCAAGGCCTAAAGGAAGTTTTAAGCTGATACAGTTTCACTCGGCATACCGAGGCAAATAAAGTATTTCTCTCAAAGATCAAGTTTTCAAGCGCCCGACGGGCTGGCTGGCTCGACGAAAGTGTCCAAGTCGATGCCTTCCGCGATCCTGGTGGCTGTGTCGATGAAGGTCTCCATGAAATCTTCAAACTGAAGTTTCTTCGTGTTAACCACTCGGAGTTCCTTCAACTCATCTTCCCTCACCTCCTTGCAATGGACCCTCACAAGGGAGAGTGCCACGTCAGCGCCGCAGCGAGCAACAGATTTCTTCCAGGCTTGCACTCGACTGGGGAGGTCCTTCAAGCGTACCATAACAGATGTGAGGTCGAGCTGAAGAGTGTCTTCAGGCCATAGCTCCTTATAGATCCTCTCCATCACAGTTTTCAATCAAAGGACATACGCTTGAACACCCTGAAGCCTGAAGTTAAGTCTGAGAATGTTCATGGCCACCGCATCTCCAACAGGTGACTTGGTGGGATCCAAGTTGGGCTCAGTCTCCTCAGTCTCTTTCTCAAAGTCTTGGCAGAATTCTGTGAAGGGGGAATGGGAGAATGGGAGGAGGACTGATGAGATACAGTCATCAAAAATTTCATAAAGTTCAGTCGACACAGAAACTCACTGTCGAGCATAATATACATCTTCCTCGAGAACTCCCCCAAGTGCCTCTCCAAGCCATTGCTCCTCTTGGTTAGTTGCTCAGTCTTCTTGATAAGGTCCACACGCTCTTGCTTCAGCTTCGAGTTCTCTTCCTCCATCCTCTTCGCAGCAGTCAGCTTCTGTTCGGCAGCTTCAGTTTTCTCCTTCGCCACGCGTTGGGCGTCAGCAAGCGCTTTGTCCTTGTCCTCCAGCGCTTTGTTCATGGAATCTAAAGAAACAGCATTGTTGAGTCGCGCTTGGAGTCGACGGTTTTCATTGCGTATGTCTGTTCGAGTGAAAGCACTCGGTTCAAAGCATGGAAAGTGAAGATGAGAATGAAGTGGGTCGACGAAAGTTACCTCCCAGAGTTTTCAGCTCGGCCCGCACTCTCTCCAAAGCATTGTTGGAGGCTTCCAAGTCCATGCGCAACCGGTTCCTTTCATCTTCAAGATCCTTGTACTGCGTTCTGAGTTCACAAACCCTCTGAAATCAACAAAGAAAGAAATTCAATCGACAAAAAATATCCGCACTAAAGTGCAGAAGACCAAAAATGGTCGACTGGGCGGCACACATCACCCCGCCCCACTATCCTGGAATAGCGTCATATCATGGTTGATCAATGATGTCCATGAAACCTGCATCTAGGGGAAAGAGAATTCAACCAAAAGTACACTCGACATGTCGAGTGGCTCGTGTACTTCGCGTACCGTAAACAAGTTCAAGACAGTTTCTATCATACCTCCACCAGTGCAAGCACTCGACGGCGGTCTCGAGGACTACACCCAATGGGTACACTCAAAGTGCCCCCACTAGAACGATTAACACTCGATCTGTCAAGTGTTCCGTCGACCCCATTCCGCACCTTTGAAGCAACATCATATAATGGTTGATCCAATGATGTCCATAAAACCTACAAGATAGCTTCGGAGCAGGACGGCCAAGAAAAAATATATATACAACTCGACATCTCGAGTGACAACCGTACTCCGCGTATGACAGAAATTCCGATTTCAAGTTTTCAAGACTACTGCTTATCGTCTTCGATCAACAGTAGCCTTAGGGACTACACCCAGTGGGTGCACATAGCGTGCCCCCACTGGTTATTAAATAGTTGACAAGGTTTGCCCTGTCAAACATCCGTCACTCAATCTGTCGAGTAACGTGCCCCCCACTCCGTGAAGTGCAGTCTATCCTTATGTAGCGTCATATCATGGTTGATCAATAGATATCCATGAAACCTACAAAGTAGTTGTTGAGTAGCGCGATCAAGGGCAAACGTATCCCGCATACGACAAACTCTAAGACCCTTGCCAGTGCAAGCACACGACAGCGGTCTCGAGGACTACACCCAGTGGGTGCACTTAGCGTGCCCCCACTGGATCTGCCAACTCTCGGCCTGTCAAGTGGCAGAAAATATCCATCTATGGAACATCCATCACTTGATCTGTCGAGTGACATGCCCCCTACACTCCGTGAAGTGAAGTCTATCCTTATGTAGCATCATATCATGGCTGATCAATGACATCCATGAAACCTACAAAGTAGTTGTGGAATAGAGCGATCAAGGGCAAACGTATCCTGCATACGGCAGACTCTAAGACCCCCGCCGATGCAAGCACTCGACAGCGGTCTCGGGGACTACACCCAGTGGGTGCACTCAGAGTACCCCCATTAACCCAAAACCTACTCGACTAAGACATGATCTATTCGAGTGGAGAACTTTCAAACATTCTACGAGTGGAAAATAAACACCTAGTGGGTGTACAGTCAAGGAAGACAAGAATTCAATCGGAAATGTACTTACAATTGAACTTACTTGGATATTCATGCGAAGCGCTGTGCTGGCATTGTAAGCCATCTTGCTGGCCTCGTACGCCTTCTTGGTGTGCAGCAGTATCTGCTCCGCCTGGATCATGGCCTCCTTTGCAGCTCCGATCTGATCTTCCGAAATGCGATGGAGAGGAAAAGCCGTCATCGGCGCGAGCAGCGTTATGGTTGGGGCAATCGAGGTAGTCTGGGCAGGTTCGGTTGGAGTCGACGTCACGATGGTTGAAACAGCTGGAGGGGCACTCGTCAGAGGCACTATTGGGTCAGCTCTGATCCATGTCGAGTCGCTCATCCCCTAGGAGGACTCCGTAGTCGACCGCTGAGGCGTCTGCATAGATGAAGTTCTTCGAGTGTGTATGCGCGGGATGCTTAAGGTCTCGCATCCGCCTCCCGTAACCCCAAGGTGTTCTTCGTCATCTTCCAGCTGGATGATTTCTGCAATTATCAGTCGACAGAATCAGCGTTGGCAATCGACAAACCGTATTCAAGAAGCAGAACTGAAAAGTCGATTACCTCTGTGAGAAGTGGCTTGATCAGCAGTGTCTATGTCCATTGCATCCCCTCCATCGTGTTGAGGCGACGTCACTGAAGTAGCAGCTCTGATGGATTGAATAACATTCAGTCAACAAGGATTCAAAGTCACAATCGATAGTGAGAATTCAAAAGCAAACACTCATGTGGAGACGACAGGCACAACCATCTTCATGCGAGGCAGGGCTTTGCGAGGTTTGGCCACATTCGATTTGGGTTGCTTCGTTGATCGTTCACTCGACTCAATAGTCGAGGGTCGGCTTCACTTCGGGTTCTTCTCGCTTGGGCCCGGGGCCTTGTCCTCAACAGTCGCACGGTCTTGGCAAGACTTGGAGCGACGTTCAGAGCGAGGAGGTGACTCGACTTCTTCCTTGTTTTTGTCCGAGTTTTCGTACTCGTTTTCGGAGTCTTCTGAGCCGTCGCCGTCCACACTGCCACCCTCGCTCACCACACCATCTTCAGTTTGGTTCTCGTTGGGAACAGGCGAGTACATGTTCGTCCACTCCTGCATGATTCAAACAAGGAAGTCAGTCCATAAATCAATCTATCACTCGATAGTACAAGTTATTCGGTCGACAAAGTACAACTTACCAGATTCTTTGGCGGGTTTTCGACTGAGTAAGGTCGGATCCTCTTGGCTCCCAAGGGGTCGTCACACGCCCCAGTGATGCTGCGAAGCCACTGCTCGACAGCTTTTTGCGGGACCTCTTATGGGTGCGTCCTGGTCGAGTGCTTAGGGCCTGCGTAGTGCCACATGGTGTGATCCCTGGCTTGGAGCGGCTGAATTCATCGACTGAGAAATGTCTCCAGCAGATCCATGCCAGTCACTCCATCCCGAATCAGTTGCACCATGACGTCCACCAAGATTCCCACTTGGACCTGTTCCTCTTGAGTCACCCTCAGAGACTTGGGGACAGCTGGACGGTCAGTTGTATAGGAGGAAAGACCAGTCGACATGTTGGGAGAAGCTACATCTTTGCAATAGAACCAAGTCGATTGCCAGCCTCTAACAGATTCAGGAAAGGTCATCGAAGGGAAAGAACTACAAGCTCTTTTCTAAAGTCCTAGACCCCCACACAACTGCAACACATGAGTCTTCCCATCCACAGGGATGGCTTTCTTCACAGTCTGAGATCTAACCGTAAAGATGTGCTTGAACAGGCCCCAATGAGGAGGACATCCCAGAAAGCACTCGCACAAGGTAATGAAGGCAGACAAGTAGGAAATTGCATTTGGGGGGAAGTGGTGGAGCTGAGCGCCAAAGAAGTTGAGAAACCCTCTAATGAATGGGTGGGGAGGCAAAGAAAAACCTCTTTTGACGTGGGAGAGGAGGAGGACTCGCTCTCCATCACGCGGCTTTGGTTCGCGCTCTCCCTCCGGCAACCTCCAGGAGCCGTCCGCCACAAGCCCATCAGCGACCAAGCCGTCCATGTCCTAATGAGTGACCACAGAGGGGAGAAAGTCTTCCTCCATCCATCCCACCAGCATGATGAACCGAGCGGTCGAGGGCTTCTTGACTTTGCTTTTCACCACCCCCTTCTTGGTGCGCTCCAGTTTCTCCATGGCGCCCTTCGTCAACGCGGCGGCTGCTCTCATTGGAGAAGAATGGAGTGCAGTGTAGGAGACAAGGGAGGCGGAGGGAGAGAGGAAGTTTGGGGGAAAAGTACTGTGCAATCTATGGCGCCTCTAGATTTATACCCCGCCAAGTGCCTCATTGACTGGTGGGCCCGCGAAATCACCGCACACGTCAACCATAGACTGCGCCATGTACGTGGCGAAATGATCGGCATGAGAATCGAGGCGTCATGCCCCCACTTGCTCCGATCGTGGCATCATCATCGCACGTGCACGCGCTTCCCAAATTTTCGTATCTCGTAAAATCCGGGTCTGACAGACTGCCCAGCCACCTCCAAAGATTCCTTTGGGTCACTCGGAACAAAATTGACATTGAACATTCACTCGGGCGCTTTCAAGGCTAAACGGATCTAGGCGAATGATGAAGAGTTCAGTCGACGCAAGTTTTGTTGAAGTCCCGAATATCATTCGGAAGATTTGATGCCTTATTCTGAACTGTCATCGATATCCCCATTCACCACTCGAACCCCGATCCATTAGGGGGCTAATGATGAGGATATGTACCTAGGGTAGGGTCCTAGGCCTGACCTACATGCCCTACCTAAGGACATGACATTGGAGGACTTGAAGATCACAAATAAGCTTCTGACCGGATTCTCGATGATGCTCAAGTCACTCGACAGGCAATCCACTCGGTGACTTCTTCCTCCACTCGATGGTCGACTGTCACTCGGAAGACCTCATTTCCACTCGATGCTAGAAGACCAAAAGCCACCTCCAGGAGGTCAACGGGCAGGCGTTAGGCTTTTCGTCATTAGTAGCTTTTATTATGTATATTACTAGTAACGCCACTGTAATCTCAATATTCCACATGACAAAGCTCTCGAGCACTAAGACGTAGGGTTGTTACCTCCACGAGAGGGGCCTAAACTCATACATCCGTGTGTACATCCTCGCCGTAGCTAGGACTCTGCCCTCTCCTTTCATACCCCTACCTTCTACTGTTAGGCTCGTTCCCACGACAACAGTACCATCTCGTCATTGAATGTTAAGCGTGCGGAACCCGCGGGTTTGAGAACTATGCATACATGACCGAGATACCTCTAAGGTCAATAACCAATAGCGGGACCTGGATGCCCATATTGGTTCCTACATATTCCATGAAGATCATTATCGTTTGAACCACGATGTCAAGGATTCAAACAACCTCGTATGTAGTTCCCTTTGTTCCGCGGTATGCTACTTTCCCGAGATTCGATCATCGGTATCTTCATACGTAGTTCAATCTCATTACCGACAAGTATCTTTACTCGTTCTGTAATACAAGATCTCGTCGCTACCTCCTTAGTCACATTGCTTTCAAGATTCTTGTGATTCTGTATTATCGAGTGGGCCTAGAGATACCTCTCCGTCATACAAAGTGACAAATCCCAGTCTCGATCCATGCCAACCCAACAGACACCCTTGGAGATACATGTAGATTATTTTTATGATCACCCAGTTACGATGTGACATTTGATACACGTGGTACGTGTCCAACGTATCTATAATTTTTTATGATGGCATGCTATTATATTATCTATTTTGGATGTTTTATATGCATTAATATGCTATTTTATATTATTTTGGGACTAACCTATTAATCTAGAGCCAAGTGCTAGTTTTTGTTTTTTCCTTGTTTTTGAGTTTTGCAGATATGGAATATTAAACGGAGTCCAAACGGAATAAAACCTTCAGAAGGAATTTTTCTGGAAGGAAACAAGTCATCCAAGCTTGGAGTGCACGTGAGGGGAGGTGCTAGGGTGCCACAAATCTGCTAGGCGCGGGGGCCCCCTCGTCGCGCCTAGCAGGCTTGTTGCCTCCTGGCAGGTCTCCTAATCCTAAGTCTTGGCCTATAAATACCCAAATATTCCCCCAACATCCAAAAGAGCCACGCAAATACTTTTCCGCCACCGGAAGCCTCCATTCCTGAGAGATCCAGTCTTGGAGCCTTTTTCGGAAATCTGTCGAAGGGGCTTTCGATCATGGAGGGCATCTACATCAACTCCATTGCCCCTCCGATTATGCGTGAGTAGTTCACCATAGACCTACGGGTCCATAGCTAGTACCTAGATGGCTTTTTCTCTCTCTTTGATCTTCGATACCATGTTCTTCATGATCTTCATGGAGATATATCCGATGTAATCCTCTTTTGTGGTGTGTTTGTCAAGATCCGATGAATTGTGAGTTTATGTTCAGATTATCCATGAAACTTATATGAATCTTCTTTGAATTCTTATTTGCATGATTTCATATCCTTGCAAGTCTCTTCGAGTTATTTGTTTGGTTTGGCCAACTAGATTGGTAATTCTTGCAATGGGAGAAGTGCTTGGTTTTGGGTTCAATCTTGCGGTGTCCTCACCCAGTGACATCGTAGGAGTAGCGAGGCATGTATTGTATTGCTGCCATCAAGGGTAAAAATATGGGGTTTTCATCATATTGCGTGAGTTTATCGCTCTACATCATGTCATCTTTCTTAATGTGTTACTTTGTTCCTCATGAACTTAATACTCTAGATGCAGACAGGTGTCGGTCGATGTGTGGATTAATAGTAGTAGATGCAACATGATGCCTATATGCATGATCATTGCCTTGGATAACTACATGATTATTCGCTTTTCAATCAATTGATTGACAGTAATTTGTTTACCCACCATGATATTTGCCTTCAAGAGAGAATCCTCTAGTGAAACCTATGGCCCCCGGGTCTACTTTCCATCATATATTTTCAGATATATACCTTGCTGAAATTTATTTATTTGTTACTTTCCGCACTTGTTTACATCTCTCTCTATCATATCTAATCCTTGCAAATAACCGTGAAGGGATTGACAACCCCTTTATAGCGTTGGGTGCAAGAGTTAGATTGTTTGTGTAGGTGCAACCATTGGTGACTTGCTTGTTGTTGGGGAACGTTGCATCGGAAACAAAACTTTTCCTATGCACACGCAAGATCTATCCATGGTAATGAGCATCTACGAGAGGGAGAGTGGATCTACATACCCTTGTAGATCGCTAAGCGGGAAGCGTTAAGAAACATGGTTGATGTAGTCGAACGTCTTCGCGATCCAAATCGCCGAGCGTCCCGTGATCCCATCACGATCCATCTCGCGATCCAATCATGATCCGTCCCGCAATCTCATCACGATCCGTCCTGCGAACCAATCACGAATCGTCTCGCGATCTTGATCACGGTCCTTCCGATCTAGCACCGAACGGACGACACCTCCTTGTTCAGCACACGTACAGCTCGATGATGATCTCCACCTTCTTGATCCAGCAAGAGGGAGCAGAGAGGTAGATGAGTTCTCTGGCAATGCGGCGGCATTGCAGAGATGATTGTGGAGCTATTCCAGCAGGGCTTCGCCTAAGCACCGCTGAAAACCGATCTAGAGGAGAAACTGCAATCTAGAGGAGAGGTAGCACGTGGCTATTAGGGTTAGTTTTTCCCTCTAAATCCTCTAGTATATATAGGAGGGAGGGCGGGGAGGAGGCAGCCTCAAACCCTCAAGGTTTGGTCGAAATTGGAGGTGGAGGAGTCCTACTCCAATCCTATTAGGAATAGGATTCCTCCTTTCCATTTGGAACCTCTTTCCACCTCTCCACCTTTGGATTTTTTCCTTATCAAACCACTCCAGCCGCATGGGCCCTTAGAGGAGGCTCTAGCCAGCCCACCAGGGCTGGTTTACCTCCTCCCACAGCCCATGTAGCCTCTTAGGTCGAGACACCCCTCCCGATGGTCCCCCGATACCCTCCTGGCACTCCCGGTACACTACCGATGAGCCCGAAACTTTTCCAGTGACCAAAACAGGACTTCCTATATATCACTCTTTACCTCCAGACCATTCTGGAGCTCCTCGTGACGTCCAGGATCTCATTCGGGACACCGAACAACCTTCGGTCACCAGGATACATAACTCTATACTACCGAAACGTCATCGAACCTTAAGTGTGCAGACCCTGTGGGTTCGAGAACTATGTAGACATGACCGAGACACTTCTACGATCAATAACCAATAGCGGGACCTGGATGCCCATATTGGTTCCTACATATTCTATGAAGATCTTTATCGGTCGAACCTCTATGTCAAGGATTCAATTAATCCCATATGTTGTTCCCTTTGTTCTTCGGTATGTTACTTGCCCGAGGTTCCATCGTCGGCATCTCCATACCTAGTTCAACCTCGTTACCAGCAAGTCTCTTTACTCGTTTCGTAATACAAGATCATATGGCTAACACTTAGTCACATTGCTTACAAGGCTTATTGTGATGTTGTATTACCGAGTGGGCCCTGAGATACCTCTCCGTCACACGGAGTAACAAATCCCAGTCTTGATCCATGCCAACCCGACAGACACCCTTGGAGATACCTGTAGAGCACCTTTATAGTCACCCAGTTACGTTGCGACATTTGATACACACAAGGCACTCCTCGGGTGTCAGTGAGTTGCATGATCTCATGGTCATAGGAACAAATACTTGACATGCAGAAAACAGTAGCAATAAACTAACATGATCATATGCTATGTTTCTAGTTTGGGTCTTGTCCATCACATCATCTCCTAATGATGTGATCCTATTATCAAATGACATCTCATGTCCATGACTAGGAAACCATAGCCATCTTTGATCAACGAGCTAGTCTATTAGAGGCATACTAGGGACATGGTGTTATCTATGTATCCACACATGTATCTGAGTTTCCGAATAATACAATTATAGCATGGATAATAAATGATTATCATGAACAAGGAAATATGATAATAACCATTTTATTATTGCCTCTAGGGCATATTTCCAACAGTCTCCCACTTGCACTAGAGTCAATAATCTAGTTCACATCACCATGTGATTCGCATTGTTGTGAATCTAACACCCAATGAGTTTTGGGGATCGATCATGCTTTGCATGTGAGAGAGGTATTTTAGTCAACGGGTCTGCGACATTCATATCCGTGTGTATTTTGCAAATCTCTATGTCGTACTGTAGACCCCGCTACCACACTCCACTTGGAGCTATTCCAAATGGTTGTTCCACTATACGTATCCGGATTGCTACTCAGAGTCATCCGGATTGGTGTTAAAGTTTGCATCGACGTAACCCTTTACGACGAACTCTTTATCACCTCCATAATCGAGAAATATTTCCTTAGTCCTCTAGTTACTAAGGATAATCCTGACCGCTGTCCAGTGATCCACTCCTGGATCACTTTTGTGCCCCTTGGCGGACTCATGGTAAGGCACACACAGGTGCGGTACACATCATGGCATATTATATAGAGCCTATGGCTAAGGCATAGGGGACGACGTTCGTCCTTTCTCTTTCTTCTACCGTGGTCGAGCTTTGAGTCTCACTCAACTTCACACCTTACAAATCAGGCAAGAACTCTTTCTCTGACTGATCCATTTTGAACTCCTTCAAAATCTTGTCAAGGTATGTACACATTGAAAGTCTCATCAAGCATCTTGATCTATCTTTATAGATCTTGAAGCTCAATAATTAGGTACCTTTATCCAGGTCTTCCTTTGAAAAACTCTTTTCAAACAACCATTTATGATTTCCAGAAATTCTACACCATTTTCGATCAATAATATGTCAACCACATATGCTTATCAAAAATTCTATAGTGCTCCCACTCACTTTATTGTAAATACAAGTTTCTCATAAACTTTGTATAGACTCAAAAACTTTGATCACCACATCAAAGCGTACATTCCAACTCCGAGATCCTTGCTCCAGTCCATAGAAGGATCACTGGAGCTTGCACACCTTTTAGCATCCTTAGGACTGACAAAACCTTCTGGTTGTATCTCATACAACCTTTCCTCAAGGAAGGAAATGATGTTTTTGACATCCATCTGGCAGATTTCATAATTGAAAAATGCAACAACTGCTAACATTATTCCAACAGACTTTAGCATCGCTACGAGTGAGAAAGTCTCATTGTAGTCAACTCCTTGAACTTGGCGAAAACTTCTTTGCGACAAGTTGAGCTTTATAAATGGTGAAATTCACCATCAGCGTCTTTCTTCATCTTAAAGGTCCATTTTTACTCAACGACCTGCCGTCCAATGAGCAAGTCTACCAAAGTCTATACTTGGTTTTCATACATGGATCCTTTCTCGGATTTCATGGCATCTAACCATTTGTCAAAATCCGGGCCCATCAACACTTCTCCATAGCTCGCAGGTTCATCGTTGTCCAACAACATGACCTCCAAGACAGGGTTGTCATACCACTCACGAGCAGTACACATCCTTGTCGACCTACGAGGTTCGATAGTAACCTGATCTGAAGCTTCATGATCATCATCATTAACTTCCTCTTCAAATGACATAGGCTCCACAAAAACATCTTTCTCCTCTATGCTACTCTCTGGTTGAACAAAGGTCCAACAACCTCATCAAGTTCTATCTTCCTCCCACTCAATTCTTTCGAGAGAAACTCTTTCTCGAGAAAGGACCTAGTTTTAGCAACAAACACTTTGTACTCGGATCTGAGATAGAAGCTATACCCAACTGTTCTTAGGGTATTCCATGAAGATGCATTTGTCCGCTTTGGGTTCGAGCTCATTAGGTGAAAACCTTTTTCACATAAGCGTCGCAGCCCCAAACATTAAGAAATGACAGCTTAGGTTTCTATCAAACCATAATTCATATGGTTTCATCTCAATGGATTTAGATGGTGCCCTATTTAAAGTGAGTGTAGTTGTCTCTAATGCATAACCCCAAAATGATAGTGGCAAAACGATAAGAGACATCATAGTATGCACCATATCCAATATACCACGACTATGACGTTCGGACACACCATCACACTATGGTGTTCCAGGTGGCGTGAGTAGTGAAACAACTTTCACATTGTCTAAAGTTGTATGCCAAACTGTAACTCAGATATTCACCTCCACGATCATATCGTAGATACTTTTATATTCTTGTCACGATGATCTTAAACTTCACTCTGAATTTGTTTGAACTTTTCAAACGTTTCAGACTTGTGTTTCATTAAGCAAATATACTCATATATACTCAAATCATCACTGAAGGTAAGGAAAATCATGATATGCACTGCACGCTACAACACTCATTGGATCGCATACATCAGCAGGTATTATTTCCAATAAGTTACTAGCCCGCTCCATCATACTGAAAACGGTGTATGTAGCCATCTTGCCCAACAGGCATGGTCCGCATATCTCAACTGATTCGAAACCGAATGAGTCCAAAGATCCATCAACATGGAGTTTCTTCATGCGATTTATACCAATATGACATTTAGCGGCAGTGCCACAAGTATGTGGTACTATCATTATTAACTTTCTATATTTTGGCATCAATGTTATGAACATGTGTATTACTACAATCAAGATTCAACAAACCATTCTCACTGGGTGCATGACCATTGAAGGTATTATTCATGTAAACAGAATAACCATTATTCTCTAACTGAAATGAACAACCATGTTGCAATAAACATGATCCAATCATGTTCATGCTTAATGCAAACACCAAATAACATTTATTTAGGTTTGTCACTAATCCCGAAGCTAGAGAGAGCGTGCGATGTTGATCACATCAACCTTGGAAACATTTCCAACACACATCGTCACCTCACACTTAGCTAGTATTCGTTTATTCCATAGCTTTTATTTCGGGTTACTAACATTTAGCAACCGAACTGGTATCCAATACCCAGGTGCTACTAGGAATACTAGTAAGGTACACATTAATAACACGTATATCAAATATACTTCCGTCGATGTTGCCAGCCTTCTTATCTACCAGGTATCTAGGGTTGTTCCGCTTCAGCGACCGCTCTCCTCATAATAGAAGCACTTAGTCTTGGGTTTGGGTTCAACTTTGGGTTGCTTCACTGGAGTAGCAACTGACTTGCCATCCATGAAGTTTCCCTTCTTGCCCTTTCCCTTCTCGAAACTAGTGGTTTTACTAAACATCACCACTTGATGCTCCTTTTTGATTTCTACCTTCGCGGTGTCAAACATCGCGAACAGCTCAGGGGTCATTATTTCCATCCCTGACATTTTATAGTTCATCACCAAGTTCTAGTAGCTTAGTGACAGTGACTTGGAGAACTATATCAATCACTATCTTATCTGGAAGATCAACTCCCACTCGCTTCAAGCGATTGTAGCCACCAGACAATCTGAGCACATGCTCAATGATTGAGCTATTCTCCTTCATCTTGCGGGCAAAGAATCTTGTTGGAGATCTCATATCTCACAACACGGGCACGGGCCTGAGATCCCAATTTCAGCTCTTAGAACATCTCATAAGTTTCGTGACGTTCAAAACATTTTGGAGCCTCAATTCTAAGCCATAATGCATGACGCACTAAACTATCAAGTAGTCATCGGAACGTGTCTGTCAGATGTTCACAACATCTATAGACGACGCTAGAGGGGGTGGCGCACCGAGTGGTGCATTAAGGACATAAGCCTTCTGTGCAGCAATGAGGACAATCCTCGGATCACGGACCCAGTCCACAATATTGCTACCATCATCTTTCAACTCTATTTCTCTAGGAACATATAAAAATTGAAGGGAGCTACAGTGTGAGCTATAACATAATTTGCAAAGACACTACTATCTATGTTCATGATAATGAGTTCAACTAATCATATTACTTAAGAACTCCCACTCAAATTGACATCCCTCCGGTCATTCGAGTGATATATACATGATCCAAATTCACCAACTCAAGTCTGATCATCGCGTGAGTTGAGGTGGTTTCAATGGTGAACATCATCATGTTGATCATATCTACTATATGACTCATGTTCGACCTTTCGGTCTCTTGTGTTCCGAGGCCATGTCTGTACATGCTAGGCTCGTCAAGTTTAACCCGAGTGTTCCGCATGTGCAACACTAGCTTGCACCCGTTGTATGTGAACGTAGAGTCTATCACACCCGATCATCACGGGGTGTCTCGACACGATGAACTTTCGCAACGATGCACACTCGGGGAGAACACAATTTATCTTGAAATTTAAGTGAGGGATCACCTTATAATGCTACCATCGTCCTAAGCAAAACAAGGTGCATAAAAGGATTAACATCACATGCAAATCATAAGTGACATGATATGGCCATGAACTTGTGCTTTTGATCTCCATCCTTAAAGCACCGGCATGATCTCCATCGTCACCGGCATAACACCATGATCTCCATCATTGTGTCGCCATCGGGGTTGTCGCTCCCACCATGCTCATACTACTATAGCTACCGTTTAGCGATAAAGTAAAGCATTACATAGTGCTTAATGATTGACACGCAGGTCATACAATAATTAAAGACAACCCTATGGCTCTTGCCGATTGCCGTACTCATCGACATGCAAGTCGTGATATTCTATACAACACATGATCATCTCATACATCACATATATCTCATCATGTAATTGGCCATATCACATCACAACATACCCTGCAAAAACAAGTTAGACGTCCTCCAATTGTTGTTGCAAGTTTTACGTGGCTGCTACGGGTATCTAGCAAGAACAATTCTCACCTACGCAAAACCACAACAGTGATACATAAATTGCTTTTCAACCTTCTCAAGGACCACCTTTGTCGAATCCGATCCAACTAAAGTAGGGAAACAGACACCCGCCAGCCATCTTTGTGCAACGAAGTTACACGTCAGTCGACGGAACCGGTCTCTCGTAAGCGTACGAGTAAGGTTGGTCCAAGCCGCTTCATCTCACAATACCGCTGAACCAAAAACACGACCAAGGGAGGAAGCAATCTAAGCATCAACGCCCACAAATTCTTTGTGTTCTACTCGAGATCTCGTCTACACATAGACCTACCTCTAATACCATTGTTGGGGAACGTTGCATGGTAAACAAAAGTTTTCCTACGCACACGCAAGATTTATCCATGGTGATGAGCATCTACGAGAGGGAGAGTGGATCTACATACCTTTGTAGATCGCTAAGCGGGAACCGTTAAGAAACGCGATTGATGTAGTCGAACGTCTTCGCGATCCAAATCGCCGAGCATCCCGCGATCCCATCATGATCCATCTCATGATCCAATCATGATCCATCCCGCGATCTCATCACAATTCGTCCCGCGATCCAATCACGAATCGTCTCGCGATCTTGATCACGGTCCTTCCGATCTAGCGCCGAACGGACGGCACCTCCATGTTCAGCACACGTACAGCTCGATGACGATCTCCGTCTTGTTGATCCAGCAAGAGGGAGCGGAGAGGTAGATGAGTTCTCCGGCAGCGCGACGGTGTTACAGCGATGATGGTGGAGCTATTCTAGACCGATGAGCCCGAAACTTTTCCGGTGACCAAAACAAGACTTCCTATATCTCAATATTTACCTCCAGACCATTCCGGAGCTCCTCGTGACGTCCAGGATCTCATCCGGGACTCCGAACAACCTTCGGTCACCAACATACATAACTCTATACTACCGAAATGTCACCGAACCTTAAGTGTGCAGACCCTGCGGGTTCGAGAACTATGTAGACATGACCGAGACACCTCTACGATCAATAACCAATAGCGGGAGCTGGATGCCCATATTGGTTCCTACATATTCTATGAAGATCTTTATCGGTCGAACCTCTATGTCAAGGATTCAATTAATCCTGTATGTTGTTCCCTTTGTTCTTCGGTATGTTACTTGCCCGAGATTCAATCGTCGGCATCTCCATACCTAGTTCAACCTTGTTACCAGCAAGTCTCTTTACTCGTTCCGTAATACAAGATCACATGGCTAACACTTAGTCACATTGCTTACAAGGCTTATTATGATGTTGTATTACCGAGTGGGCCCTGAGATACCTCTCCGTCACACGGAGTAACAAATCCCAGTCTTGATCCATGCCAACCCGACAGATACCCTCAAAGATACCTGTAGAGCACCATTATAGTCACCCAGTTACGTTGCGATGTTTGATACACACAACGCACTCCTCGGGTGTCAGTGAGTTGCATGATCTCATGGTCATAGGAACAAATACTTGACATGCAGAAAACAGTAGCAATAAACTAACACGATCATATGCTACGTTTGTAGTTTGGGTCTTGTCCATCACATCATTCTCCTAATGATGTGATCCCGTTATCAAATGACATCTCATGTCCATGACTAGGAAACCATAGCCATCTTTGATCAACGAGCTAGTCTATTAGTGGCATACTAGGGACATGGTGTTGTCTATGTATCCACACATGTATCTGAGTTTCCGATTAATACAATTATAGCATGGATAATAAACGATTATCATGAACAAGGAAATATGATAATAACCAATTTATTATTGCCTCTAGAGCATATTTCCAACACTTGTTCCTCCTACTGGATTGATACCTTGGTTCTCAACAACTGAGTGAAATACTTATCTACTTTGCTGCATCACCTTTCCTCTTCAAGGGAAAACCGACGCGTGCTCAAGAGGTAGCAAGAAGGATTTTTGGCGCCGTTGCCAGGGAGGATACACATCAACCCTACCAAGTACCTATCACAAACTCATCTCTTGCATTTACTTTATTTTCCATTTGCCTCTCTTTTCCTCTCCCCCACTTCTAAAACGATTTTTAGAAAATACCAAAAATATTTTCCTTTTGTTCGCCCGTCTTTCGTTTGCCTTTCATTTGCTTCTGTGTTTGATTGCTTGCTTTGCCACCATGTCTAAAGCAGGGGAGGTTATCACTGAAAATCTGGGGGGTATTGCTAGTACTAATCTTGAGGAAAAAATTGAATCTTGCTCTCTAGATCATGAAACTGGATCTCCTCTTAAAACTAAAACTTTTTAAGTTGGAGATGGAAATATTATTGGTAAGAGTGTTATTCAAGAGTTCTTTGATTGTACGGGAACGATGCCTATGAGTAAGAGATCTATTCTTCTTAGCACGAATAGTTATGCGGATGCTATTGTAATGCTCATTGAAAATTGGAAAGGAAATTTGTGCACATTCATCCCGCTTTGCAAAAAGTGTTTTATGAACTTCCCGGTATTAATCATCCTAAGGCTAAAAAGATTGCTACTATCATCCTTATGCAAGAATTTAATTTCATCATAAAGAAGCTAGGGAGATTTTTGCTTTCTATGATAAAGATGTTGAACACCCTCCTATTGAAGAAATTCTCCATGATAAAGAAACCTTGCGTAGCATAGAATCTAGAGACTATCAATCTTATAGTGAAAATCTTAGGAAGAGAGCTCCCTACGCGGAAGTCACTCACGCCTTGTATCATGAAACCTATGAGGAATTTGATTGGATTACTAGGGGAATTTCGAAGGGTATAAGGATGATTTGCTTGAAAATATGGTTAAGAAACCCGTTAGAAATAAGATACATATGTTATATGATGATATATATGGCGATGATCTAGACTACGGGTTTATGAATATTAAAATTACTAGCCAGAGCCCTTTCCATGATTTAAGTTCTTCTAGTAGGAAAGAAATAAAGTAAAGTATAGATCTAGTTAGGAAATCTTTTGATGGTTTGATCAAGTTTGGGTTGCTTACCAAAGATGACAATACCTAGATCTATTGTGTTTTGCCTAGCTAGGGGCGTTAAACAATAGCGTTTGTTGGGAGGCAACCCAATTTTATTTTTGTGTTCTGTTTTTGCTTCCATTTTTAGTGTTTCCCACATTATTAATTGTGTAGTAATTGTGTTTTGGTGTTTTAATTAGTGTTTGAACCAAGTAAAAGCTTTGGGGTGATCTATGGTAGTTGTTTATTTGATATTGCTAAAAAACAGAAACTGTTGCGCTCAGTCCAGGAATTTTCTATTTTTTCAAAGCATTTAATTGATCTAAATTTTTTTAAACAGATTTATATATAAATTTCCCAGGTTTTCCTAATTTTTTAGAATTTTTTGAGTTACATAAGTATACGAAGTCTTTAGTTTGCTACAGACTGTTTCATTTTTGACAAATTCTGTTTCTTTGAGTTGTTTGCCTATTTTGATGAATCTATGGGTTGTATCATGTGGTATGAGTCATTGAGAAGTTATATTACAGTAGGTATAACGCCAATATAAATAAAGAATGAGTTCACGGCAGTACCTAATGTCGAGGGGATGACCCCCGAGTACCCCAAAGACGGCGAGTTGGACGGGGTGCCCGCCCGCCCGGGCTGACTGCTCCACTCGGCCGGCTGCCGGTTGCGCCTGCCAGCCGGCTGAGCCAAAGTCAACCGCGACATCACATCAGACCCGACACAGACGAGACGGCTATACCTGGCACTATTCAGCAATAGTGGCAGGCTATGGTCAGCCTCACGCGTCACCTCGTATGACATATGTAATAGTGTAGTTGGTAAGGTGGGCCAAGCCACCACCATGTCACACACCCATGCCCCTTGGCTATATAAAGGGAGCCACCCATCCATCCATGGGCGAACAACAACAAGGCCTGGGATCATGCCACACATGGCTAGGAGCTCTCCTGGCCACACATACATTAGCTAGCTCTCTGCAAATGCTATCTCGGATACAACTCTAGGAGCAACCCTATACTGATATACCTTATACATACAGACATGCAGGAGTAGGGGCATTATCTCTCCGGAGAGCCCCGAACCTCGGTAAACCACCGCGTGCTATCCGCATACCCGTCCCAAACCATCCACGGCAGCCTTGCCCTCACCTCGATAAGCCACCCCATGGCATCTGTCGTCTCGCATGACCCCTCGTGGGAAAATGATGATAGTTGGCGCCCACCATGGGGCAAGCTTCTGTTGGAACCGCGGTTTGGGCGGGATCCTCCTCGTCGTCACCGCCGCGGCGCTACCGCCGTCTCACGGGCGGTGCCTAGGAGGTCGACACCAACACGCTCCCAGGACTGCCGCGCGAGACGGCGTGTCCTCGCCCCCGGCCTCATCATCACCACGGCGGTGCTACCGCCATCTCCCCAGCGGCACCTGGGGCTTGATGCCAACATGCCCCCATGGCGGCTACATGGGACCGCGTGGCCCCACCGTCGGTCTCACCCACGACGAGTTTGCTCCGATGCACCGCTGACCTTATGGGACGACGCGTCCGCGCCATCTCACCTGTCGTAGCTCCACATTTGCTCCGCCCGTGCTCGTCTTCGCACGCGCTGCTCCGCCCCAGTCGCTCCTCATTGTCCCCAGGTCATGCCCGCGCAAGCCCGCGCACAGCGCCCACGGCGGCTCCGCGGTCCGCCTTCGTCCACGAATGCGACGCTGCACAAGCCCCGTCGTGCAGCAATCCAGCGCCCGGATGCGCGTGCGCGTCTGCCCGCACTCCTCCAACGTCGGCTCCTCCGCCGCCCGTGCCGGCACCCGTACCCGGTCGGCTGGCCGCCCCGCGCAGGTGCCTCCACCTCGCCCGCCCGCGTGCCCACCGGCCCGGTCCGGCTCCCATCCCGTGCACCCTAGGCCTCTGCCGCCCGCCGCCCAGGCCATGTGTGCCCTGCCTCCACGGCTACTGTGCCACGCTGTCGGGCCGCCGCTACAGCCGGCTACTGCCGCGCCTCCGTGCGTTGGTGTTCCGCCCCGTCCCGCTCCGGCACCGTGTGGCCGCACGCCCTGCTCCGTCTGCCCTGTGGTGTGCCGGCAGCCCGTCGCACCAACGCTTCCAGCTCCGCCCCGTGGTGTGTCGGCAGCCCGTCGCACTAGCGCTTCTGGCTCCGCCCAGTGGTGTGCCGGCAGCCCGTCGCTCTAGGACGGCTCCGCACGTCCGGCCCCATCGGCGGGCCCCCATGCCGCCCGGCCGTGCCCGGTCCAGCTCCACCTCGCACGTCCACGCCCGCTTTCGGGTCGGACCACCGAACCTGCCCTCTTCACCTCGTCGCGACGCGCGCGCCGGCTGCGTCCACCACCTCTTCGCCCGAGACCAGGCCGCCCGCCGGCTCGTCCTGCCGCACCTCCGACCCACTCCCGCAAGTGCCTCGGCGGTCCCTTCTCGTCGCCTGCTCCACTCCGCAACGAGGGACCCGTGCATGTCGGCCCTGCAATCCGCCCGCGCCGGCTCCCACCCCGCGTCGTCATCTCTGGCCAAATGTTGCTCCGGGCCGCCTCCCGCCCCGCGCGCCTGGCTGCTGCGCCCGGCGGCCGCGCCTGAGCCTCGGCCTCCCGCACATAGTTCTCCCCGCGCCTACCCAACCTCCATCCGGCTGCACCCACGTGCCTTCGGCTCCTCCCGACCGGCATCCCGTCGGCTGTCCCTGTCCTGCACCCCGCCTCGCGCTGGGCCCCGCCCCGCTGCGGCTGGGTCGCCCGCGCCCGTGGTCGGGTCGCCCCGCGCGCTGCTCCACCGGCTCCACTTCCGACCCGGACGGACGCCTCCGGCCAGCGCTGCCTCCACCTGCCGGCGCCCCCGCGCCCTCTTTGTTTGGCCGGCCGCGGCACGCGCTGCCTCGGCCCCCTGCTCCACCCGAGGCCTGGCCGGCTCGTGCCCCGCACGCCGCGCTGGTTCGTGCGCCTCGGTCGGCTGCCGCCGGCAACGCCTCTGGCCGGCTGCCACTCGTGGGCCCGGCGTGGCCACGAGGCTTCTCGCCGGCTCGTGGCCTGGCCGGCTCCCGTGCCACTCCGATCGCTCATGTGCGGCCGCCTCCTAGAGCAAAAAAGTGTGGGTCGGCTGCCTACTCGTGGAGAAAAAGGAAAAGTGACAGCCAGCAAAAAAAGTTGCGTCCAGCTACCCACAGCCGACAGAGTTGGAAAAAAAAAAGGCCGCCCGACGCCTCCGTCCGCCCGCGATGCTGCTCCGCTCATGGTCATGCCCGCCTCGACGCGTGGCCGGCTGTGTCAGGCTGGCTCGGCCGCGTCCCGTTGCACCGTCCGTTCGGTTGGACCCGACCTGCCAGGACCCCCCTTCGAGCACCCGAAGGCTCGAAGGCTACACCCAGCGGGTGTGCCGGCATGCTCCACAAGTGCCAAACCACGCCGGCTTTCTTCGCCAACAACCATCTCAGTGACATCAAAAAAAGCAATGCACCTCCTTGCTCGGAGGCTCGGAGGCTATCCCTCGGCAGCGTCTCGCGCACTCCAGCCGGCGGACCCCGCGTCTGCCCTTGGCAGCGCCTCACGCACACCAGAAGGTGGACCCCACGTCCGCCCTCGGCAGCGCCTCGCGCACTCCAGCCGGCGGACCCGCGTCCGCCCTTGGCAGCGCCTCGCGCACACCAGCCAACGGACCCCGCTTCCGCCCTCGGTAGCGCCTCACGCACACCAGCCAGCGGACCCCGCGTCGGCCCTCGGCAGCGCCTCGCGCACTCCAGCCGACGGACCCCGCGTCCGCCCTCGGCAGCGCTTCGCGCACACCAGCCGGCGACCCCGCATCCGCCCTCGGTAGCACCTCGCGCACTCCAGCCGGCGGACCCCACGTCCGTCCCCGGCAGCGCCACGCGCACACCAGCCGGCGGACCCTGCGTCCGCCTCCGGCAGCGCCTCACGCACTCCAGTCGGCGAATCCCGCATCCGCCCTCGGTAGCGCCTCGTGCACTCCACCAACGGGTGTGCCGGCGCGCTCTGCAAGCGCCAAACCACGCCGACTGTCTTCGCCAACAACCATCTCAGCGACGTCAAAAAAAGCAATGCACCTCCTTGCTCGGAGGCTCGGAGGCTATCCCTCGGCAGCGCCTCGCGCACTCTAGCCGGCGGACCCCGCGTCCGCCCTCGGCAGCGCGCACACCAGCCAGTGGACCCCGCGTCTGCCTTCGGCAGCGCCTCGCACACACCAGTCGGCGGACCCCGCGTCCACCCTGGGCAGCGCCTCATGCACTCCATCCGGCAGACCCCGCGTCCGCCCTCGGCAGCGCCTCGTGCACTCCAACTGGCGGACCCCGCGCCCGGCCTCGGCAGTGCCTCGCGCACTCCAACCGGTGGACCCCGCGTCCGCCCTCGGCAGCGCCTCGCGCACATCAACCGGCGGACCCCGTGTCCGCCCTCGGCAACGCCTCACGCACTCCAACCAGCGGACCCCGCGTCCGCCCTCGGAAGCACCCTATGCTTACCAGCCGACAGACCCCGCGTCCGCGCCCGGCAACGCTTGGTGCGCGTCAGCAGGACCACGTCGACGACAAAACTGCCTCGCTGGCACCCAAAAGCAATGTGAGATCTCCACGCGCATACCCTTGCACCATACACACAAAACAAATAACCCCGAGCGGCCCTCGGAGGCCATCTCGGCATTTATTCTACACTTTATTGTTCACCCCGGCGTCGGCTAGTCTCGGCCCGGGGCTGGCCGCTTGGCCCGATACGTTCGTTCCCACGGGACGGCTTAGTAGCGTGCATGGGACCAAAGGCCCACTCTTCGTCTCAGGTACAGACCGCATCGCGGTTGTCCGGCTAGCAAGAGCAAAAGTTGGAGATCACCAGACGCGAAAAGCATCCGAGGAGAAAACGACTTGGGCGACCTGGTTGTTTCATCTATGAGTATCTGCTCGGTCGAGTTTGCTCCCAGAGTCCGGGTATTGTATGCTCCATTCCGCGGCCCACTCTTCGTCTCAGCTACAGACCGGCTCCCGGTTGTCTGGCTAGCAAGAGCAAAAGTCAAAGAGCGGAGAGAACATGAAAAAGACTTTAAGGGGGCTCGGGCAAAACCGAGTCGGCACCCTTCGCATAAAGCTCATGAACTACCAAAATCAAATATTTGATATATCTGTGCCGACTTAACCTTGTCTTTTGCACGATCGTCCATGAGGAACCTCCTCACCCAGAGGCTCAAAGGCTACCCTTCGACAGGGCTCCGCGCCCATCAGCCGGCGGACCATATGTCTACGCCGGGCAGCGCCTTGTGCTCGACAGCCGGTGGACCCCGCGTCTACCTTCGGCAGGGCTCCACGCCCACCAGCCGGCGGACCCTCCGTCCGCACTCGACAGCGCCTCACACTCGACAGCCGGCGGACCCCGCGTTCGCCTTCGGCAGGGCTCCACGCCCACCAGTCGGCGGACCCTCCGTCCGCGCCCGGCAGCGCCTCGCGCTCGACAGCCGGCGGACCCCGCGTCTGCCTTCGGCAGGGCTCCACGCCCATCAGCCGACGGACCCTCCGTTCGTGCCCGGCTGCGCCTCGCGCTCGACAGCCGGCAGACCCCGCATCCGCCTTCGGCAGGACTCCACGCCCACTAGCCAGAGGACTCCGCGTCCACGCCCGGCATCCTCGATGCGACCGTCTACTTCAACAATAGCAAAGACCCTCCGCCCGACTCCTCGAGTCGCCCGGAGGCTCGGAGGCTACACCCAGTGGGTGCGCTGGCGCGCCCCCGCTGGAAGCAAGCCGTGTCATCCTCAACCCGCGGTCGTCCCTCATCGACGACTTCTGCAACAACAACAACGGCGACGAAAAACCTCCGCCCGACTCTTCGAGTCGCCCGGAGGCTCGGAGGCTACTGTCGGGGGGATGACCCCCGAGTACCCCAAAGACGGTGAGTCGGACGGGGTGCTCGCCCGCCCGGGCTGACTGCTCCACTCGGGTAGCTACCTGGCCGGCTGCCGATGGCGCCTGCTAGCCAGCTGAGCCGAAGTCAACCACGACATCACATCAAACCCGACACAGACGAGACGGCTGTACCTGGCACTATTCAGCAATAGTGGCAGGCTATGGTCAGCCTCACGCGTCACCTCGTATGACATATGTAATAGTGTAGTTGGTAAGGTGGGCCAAGCCACCACCACATCACACACCCATGCCCCTTGGCTATATAAAGGGAGCCACCCATCCATCCATGGACGGACAGCGACAAGGCCTGGGATCATGCCACACATGGCTAGGAGCTCTCCTGGCCACACATACATTAGCTAGCTCTCTGCTACTGCTATCTCGGATACAGCTCTAGGAGCAACCATGTACTGATATACCACATACATACAGACATGCAGGAGTAGGGGCATTATCTCTCCGGAGAGGCCCGAACCTGGGTAAACCACCACGTGTTATCCGCATACCCGTCCCGGACCATCCACGACAGCCTTGCCCTCACCTCGATAAGCCACCCTATGGCATCTGTCGTCTCGCGTGACCCCTCGTGAGAAAACGACGACACCTAAAGTGGTGATTTATTTTCTTATACTAACAGATCTCACGAGTTTTCTATTAAGTTTTTTGTTGTGAAGTTTTCAAGTTTTGGGTAAAGATTTGATGGACTATGGAATAAGGAGTGGCAAGAGTCTAAGCTTGGGGATGCCCAAGGCACGTCAAGTCATATTCAAGGATGCCAAAGATCCTAAGCTTGGGGATTCCCCGGAAGGCATTCCCTCTTTCGTCTTCAATCCATCAGTAAATGTACTTGAGGCTATATTTTTATTCACCACATGATATGTGTTTTGCTTGGAGCGTCTTGTATGATATGAGTCTTTGCTTGTTAGATTTCCACAATCATCCTTGCTGCACACATCTTTTGAGAGAGACACGCTGAATCATGAATTTATTAGAATACTCTATGTGCTTCACTTATATCTTTTGAGTTGGGCAATTTTGCTCTATGTGCTTCACTTATATCTTTTAGAGCACGATGGTGTTTGCGTTTTTATAGAAATACTTGAACTCTCGTACCTCACTTATACTATTTTGAGAGTTTCTAAAACAGCATGATATTTGGTCTAGGTTATGAATTTAGTCCTAGTATGATAGGCATCCAAAAGGGATATAATAAAAACTTCCATATTAAGTGCATTGAGTATTTATGAGGAGTTTGATTCCT
This sequence comes from Hordeum marinum, assembly GCA_022496015.1. Lineage (NCBI taxonomy): Eukaryota > Viridiplantae > Streptophyta > Magnoliopsida > Poales > Poaceae > Hordeum > Hordeum marinum. The sequence goes on from CM039672.1 coordinate 110,306,483, forward strand.
TGCATAAAGTTTTGAGATATGAAGATGGTAATGTTAAGAGACATGTTAGGAAGTAAATTGTGATTTGGTAAAAATACTTGTGTAAAGGTTTGTGATTCCCGTAGCATGCACGTATGGTGGACCGTTATGTAAGGAAGTCGGAGCATGACTTGTTTCTGGATTGTCGACCTTTGTGTGACGGTTAGGGGCGCGCAATGGTTAACTCCTACCAACCTCCCCCCTAGGAGCATGCATTTAATTCCTTGCTTCAATGACTAATAGACTTTTGCAATAAGTATGTGAGTTCTTTATGACTAATGTTGAGTCCATGGATTATACACACCCTCACCCTTCCACTTTTGCTAGCCTTTCTAGTACCGCGCAACTATTGCCGGTACACCATACACCTTCCTTTTATGACATGCAACATCACTTCCATATTGCATATAGAGTCATATTTTGTCATAGGTATTGAGTTGTAATTTTCTTTTGAGTTGTAAGTAAATAAAAGTGTGATGATTTTCATTATTAGAGCATGTCCCATGTGAGGAAAGGATGATGGAAGCTATGATTCCCTCACAAGTGGGGATGACATTCCGAACTAAATAAAAAATGATTAAAAGAGGCCTTAGATGCCCACATAAAAAAATGAAAAAAAATAAAAAATGAAGAAGAAAAAATGAGAGAAAAGAGAGAAGGGACATTGCTACTATCTTTTTCCACACTTGTGCTTCAAAGTAGCACCATGATCTTCATAATAGAGAGTCTCCTGTTTTGTCACTTTCATATAGCTAGTGGAATTTTTCTTCATGATGCATGTCCACATAGTTTCCTTTTGAGCTTTCATACACTTATAGCTCTAGTGCATCCATTGCATGGCAATCCCTACTCACTCACATTGATATCTATTGATGGGCATCTCCATAGCCCGTTGATACGCCTAATTGATGTGAGGCTATCTTCTCCCTTTCCTTGACAACCTCCGCCATATTCTATCCACCTATAGTGCTATATCCATGGCTCGTGCTCATGTATTGCGTGAGAGTTGAAAAAGTTGAGAGAAAAATAGGTGTGAAAACAATTGCTTGACTTTTCATCGGGGTTGTGCATGATATAAATACATTGTGTGAGGAAGATGGAGCATAACCAGACCATATGATATTGTAGGGATAACTTTGTTTTGCCATTATATTTTGAAGAGATACAATTCCTTTGCTAGTATGCTTAAAATGTTATTGTTTATATATCAATATTAAGCTTTTGTTTTTGAGTCTTACGGATCTAAATATTTGTGCCACAATAAAGAATATTACTTGGATAAATATGTTAGGTAGAACTCCACATCAAAAAATCTGTTTTTATCATTTACCTACTCGAGGACGAGCAAGAATTAAGCTTGGGGATGCTAATACGTCTCCAATGTATCTATAATTTTTGATGATGGCATGCTATTATATTATCTATTTTGGATGTTTTATATGCATTAATATGCTATTTTATATTATTTTTGGGACTAACCTATTAATCTAGAGCCAAGTGCCAGTTTTTGTTTTCCCCTTGTTTTTGAGTTTTGCAGATATGGAATATTAAACGGAGTACAAACGGAATAAAACCTTTGGAAGAAATTTTTCTGGAAGGAAACAAGTCATCCAAGCTTGGAGTGCACGTCAGGGGAGGTGCCAGGGCATCACGAGCCTGCTAGGTGCCCCCCTGGCCGCGCCTAGCAGGCTTGTCGCCTCCTGGCAGGTCTCCTAACCCTAAGTCTTGGCCTATAAATACCCAAATATTCCCCCAACATCAAAAAGAGCTACGCAAATAGTTTTCCGCCGCCGGAAGCCTCCGTTCCCGAGAGATCCAATCTTGTAGTCTTTTCCGGTAATCTGTCGAAGGGGATTTCGATCACAGAGGGCATCTACATCAACTCCATTGCCCCTCCGATCATGCGTGAGTAGTCCACCATAGACCTATGAGTCCATAGCTAGTATCTAGATGGCTTCTTCTCTCTCTTTGATCTTCAATACAATGTTCTTCATGATCTTCATGGATATCTATATGATGTAATCCTCTTTTGTGGTGTGTTTGTCAAGATCCGATGAATTGTGAGTTGATGTTCATATTATCCATGAATCTTATTTGAATCTCCTCTAAATTCTTATTTGCATGATTTCATATCCTTGCAAGTCTCTTCGAGTTATTTGTTTGGTTTGGCCAACTAGATTGGTAATTCATGCAATGGGAGAAGTGCTTGGTTTTGGGTTCCATCTTGCGGTGTCCTCACCCAGTGACATAGTAGGGGTAGCGAGGCACGTATTGTATTGTTGCCATCAAGGGTAACAATATGGGGTTTTCATCATATTGCTTGAGTTTATCCCTCTACATCATGTCATCTTTCTTAATGTGTTACTCTTTTCTTCATGAACTTAATACTCTAGATGCACGCAGGAGTCAGTTGATGTGTGGAGTAATAGTAGTAGATGCATAATCGTTTCGGTCTACTTGTCACGGACGTGATGCCTATATGCATGATCATTGCCTTGGATAACTACATGATTATTCGCTTTTCTATCAATTGCTTGACAGTAATTTGTTTACCCACCATGATATTTGCCTTCAAGAGAGAATCCTCTAGTAAAACCTATGGCCCCAGGACTACTTTCCATCATATATTTTCAGATCTATACCTTGCTGCAATTTATTTATCTTTTACTTTCCGCACTTGTTTACATCTATCTCTATCGGATCTAATCCTTGCAAATAATCGTGAAGGGATTGACAACCCCCTTTATAGCATTGGGTGCAAGAGTTTGATTGTTTGTGTAGGTGCAACCACTAGTGACTTGCTTGTTCCTCCTACTGGATTGATACCTTGGTTCTCAACAAGAGAGGGAAATACTTATCTACTTTGCTGCATCACCCTTTCCTCTTTAAGGGAAAACCAACGCATGCTCAAGAGGTAGCAACACACAAGACATTCCTCCGATGTCAGGGAGTTGCATGATCTCATGGTCATAGGAACATATACTTGACATAAAGAAAGCAGTAGCAATAAACTAACATGATCAAATGCTATGCTTATGGTTGGGTCTTGTACATCACATCATTCTCCGAATGATTTAATCTGGTTATCAAATAACAACTCATGTCTATGGTCTGGAAACCTTGACCATCTTTGATCAACGAGCTAGTCTAATAGAGGCTCACTAGGGACATAGTGTTTGTCTATGTATCCACACATGTATCTGAGTTTCCAATAAATACAATTCTAGCATGGATAATAAACAAATATCATGAACAAGGAAATATAATAATAACCAATTTATTATTTCCTCTAGGGCATATTTCCAAAAGTCTCCCACTTGCGCTAGAGTCAATAATCTAGTTCACATCGCCATGTGCTTTACATTGTAATGCATCTAACACCCATAGAGTTCTGATGTTGATCATCTTTTGCCCGTGGAAGAGGTTTAGTCAATGGGTCTCCAACATTCAGATCTATATGTACTTTGCGAATGTTTATGTCCTCCTCCTTGATATTATCGCGGATGGGATTGAAATGACACTTTATGTGTCTGCTCTTTTTGTGAAACCTGGGCTCCTTGGCGAGAGTAATGGCGCCAGTGTTGTCACAAAAAAGGGTCACTAGGTCTAGTGCACTGGGCACAACTCCAAGATCCGTCATGAACTACTTCATCGTGACACCTTCATTCGCTTCTTCTGAAGCAGTTGTGTACTCCGCTTCACATGTAGAAGCTACTACCATGCTTTGCTTAGAACTACATCGGCTTACCGCTCCACCATTCAGAATAAATACGTATCCTGTTTGAGACTTAGAGACATCCGGATCTGTGCCAAATCTAGCATCAACGTAACCATTTATGACAAGCTCTTGATCACCTTCATAAACGAGAAACATCTCCTTAGTCCTCTTCGGCTACTTAAGGATATTCTTGACCGCTATCCAGTGTTCCACTCCTGGATCACTTTGAAACCTTAAGGACATACTTATGGCAAGGCTGACATCAGGTCTTGTGCACAACATTGCATACATGATAGAGCCCATGGCTGAGGCATAGGGATGACACTCATCTTTTCTCTATCCTCCGTAGTTGCCAGGCATTGAGTCTTACTCAACTTCACACCTTGTATGCCACGCAAGAACCCTTTCTTGGACTGATCCATTTTGAACTTCTTCAAAACCTTATCAAGGTATGTGTTTTGTGGAAGTCCTACTAAGCATCTTGATCTATCTCTATAGATCTTGATGCCTAATATGTAGGCAGCTTCTTCGAGGTCTTTCATTAAAAAACTCTTGTTCAAATATGTCTTTACGCTTTCTAAAAGTTCTATATCGTTTCCAATCAGCAATATGTCATCCACATATAATATTAGAAATGCTATAGAGCTCCCACTCACTTTCCTATAAATGTAATCATCTTCATAAAGTTGTATGAACCCAAACACTTTGATCACCTCATCAAAGCAAAGATCCCAACTCCGAGATGCATGCACTAGTCCATCAATGGATCGTTGGAGCTTGCATACTTTGTTGACATTTTTAGGATTGACAAAACCTTTTGGTTTCATCATATACAACTCTTCCTTAAGGAAACCATTAAGGAATGATGTTTTGACATCCATCTGCCAGATTTCATAATCGAAAAATGCAGCTATTGCTAACATAATCCTGACGAACTTAAGCATCGCTATGGGAGTCTCGTCGTAGTCAACTATTTAAACTTGTAAAAACCCTTTTGCAACAAGTCGAGCTTTATAGATGGTGATATTACCGTCTACGTCCGTCTTCTTATCAAAGATCCATTTATTCTGTATGGCCTTACAATCATATGGTAAGTCCTCCAAAATCCACACTTTGTTCTCATACGTGGATCCTATCTCGGATTTCATGGCCTCTAGCAGTTTGTTGGAATACGGGCCCGCAATCGCTTCTTCATAGCTCATAGGTTCATTGTTGTCCAACAACATGACCTCCAAGACAGGATTGTCATACCACTCAAGGGCGGTACGAGTCCTTGCCAACCTACGAGGCTCAATAGTAACTTGATCTGAAGTTTTATGATCACCATCATTAGATTCCTCTTCACTTGGCTTAGGTTTCGCAGAAACATCTTTCTACGTCATGGTACTATCCAACTGAAGTGACGGTTCAAAAACCTCATCAAGTTCTACCTTCGTCCCACTTAATTCTTTTGAGAGAAACTCCTTCTCTAGAAAGGACCCATTCTTGGCAGCAAAGACCTTGCCTTTGTATCTAAGATAGAAGGTGCACCCAACTGTTTCCTTAGGGTATCCTATGAAGACGCATTTGTCCGCTTTGGGTTCGAGCTTATCGGGTTGTAGCCTTTTCACATAAGCATCGCAGCCCCAAATTTTAAGAAATGATAGCTTAGGTTTCTTGCCAAACCAATCATACGGTGTCGTCTCAACGGACTTGGACGGTGCCCTATTTAAAGTGAATCCGGTTGTCTCTAATGCATAACCCCAAAACAATAGTGGCAGATTAGCGAGAGTTATCATCGGTCACACCATATCCAATAGATTGCGATTATGACGCTCGGACACACCATTACGCTGTGGTGTTCCAGGTGGCGTAAGCTGTGAAAGAATTCCACATTGTCTCAAATGCATGCGAAACTCATAACTCAGATATTCACCACCACGATCAGATCATAGAAACTTTACCTTCTTGCTATGATGATTCTCTACTTCACTCTGAAACTGCTTCAACTTTTCAAATGTTTCAGACTTGTGTTTCATTAAGTAAATATACCCATATCTACTCAAATCATCAGTGAAGGTAAGAAAATAATGATACCCACCATGCGCCTCAACACTCATTGGACCACACGCATCATTATGTATGATTTCCAAGAAGTCACTTGCCCGCTCCATTGTACGGAGAACGGGTTTTTTGTCATCTTGCCCATGAGGCATGGTTCGCATATATTAAGCGATTCAAAATCGAGTGATTCCAGAAGTCCATCAGCATGGAGCTTCCCCATGTGTTTTACACCAATATGACCTAAGCGGCGGTGCCACAAGAAAGAGGTACTATCATTATTAACTTTGCATCTTTTGGCATCAATGTTATAAATGTGTATATCACTACTATTGAGATTCAACAAGAATAAACCATTCACATTAGGTGCATGACCATAAAATATGTTACTCATATAGATAGAACAACCATTATTCTCTAATTTAATTGAATAAACGTCTCACAATAAACAAGATCCAGATATAATTTCATTCTCAACGCACGCACCAAATAACAATTATTTAGGTCTATCACTAATCCCCATGGTAATTGAAGAGCGAGCGTGCCGATGGCGATCGCATCAACCTTGGAACCATTTTCGACGTGCATCGTCACTTCATCCTTCGCCAGCCTCCGTTTATTCCGTAGTTCCTGTTTCGAGTTACAAATATGAGCAACTGAACCGATATCAAATACCCAGGCACTACTACAAGAGCTAGTGAGGTACACATCAATAACATGTATATCAAGTATACCTTTGTTGACGTTGCCAGCCTTCTTATCAGCCAGGTACTTGGGGCAATTCCGCTTTCGGTGGCCAATCACCTTGCAATAGAAGCACTCAGTGTCAGGCTTGGGTCCATCTTTGGGTTTGTTCATGGGAGCGGCAACTTGCTTGCCACCCTTCTTGAATTTTCCCTTCTTTCCCTTGCCTTTCTTGAAACTAGTGGTTTTATTCACCATCAACACTTGACGCTCCTTTTTTATTTCTACTTCCGCGACTTTTAGCATCGCGAATAGCTCGAAGACTGACTTGTTCATCCCTTGCATATTATAGTTCATCAAGGAGCCTTTTTAGATAGGTGGTAGTGACAGGAGAATTGTGTCAGTGACCGTCTCGGGCGGAAGCTCAACTCCCAAATCGATCAAGCGGTTGTAGTACCCACACATGTTGCGTAGGTGTTCACTAGAAGAACTATTCTCTTCCATCTTGCAGGCAAAGAACTTATCAGAGGTCTCATACCTCTTGATCCAGGCATTTGCTTGAAATACTAACTTCAACTCCTGAAACATCTCATATGCTCCATGGCATTCAAAACGCTTTTGAAGTCCCGATTCTAAGCCATACAACATGGCGCACTGAACTATCGAGTAGTCACCAACACGTGCCTGCCAGACATTCACAACATCTACAGACGACACTGGAGGGGCGGTGAACCAAGCGGTGCATCAAGGACATAAACCTTTTTGCGAAGCCGTGAGGGTAATCCTCAGATTACGAACCTAGTCCACATAGTTACTTCCATCATATTTCAACTTAGCTTTCTCTAGGAACGCCTTAAAATTCAGGGGAGCTACTGCGCAAGCCATTGATCTACAACATAATTTTGAAAAGACAACTTAGACTATGTTCGCGATCATGAGTTCAATTAATCTATTAAACTCCCACTCAAATCAACATCCCTCAGCTTGTCTAAGTGTGACATGATCCAAACCCACAAACCCAGGTCCGATTATCACATGAGATGAGGTGGTTTCAATGGTGAACATCTCCATGTTGATCATATCTACTATATGACTCATGTTTGACCTTTTGGTCTCCTGTGTTCTGAGGCCATATATGTACATGCTAGGCTCGTCAAGGTTAATCCAAGTATTCCGCGTGTGTAAATCTGGCACCCGTTGTATGTGAACATAGATTCCATCACACCCGATCATCATGAGGTGCTTCGAAGTGATGAACCTTCGCAACGGTGCATACTTGGGGAGAACACAATTTATCTTGAAATTTTAGTGAGGGATCATCTTATAATGCTACCATCGTCCTAAGCAAAATAAGATGCATAAAAGGATAAACATCACATGCAAATCATATAAGTGACATGATATGGCCATCATCATCTTGTGTTTTTGATCTCCATCTCCAAAGCATCGGTATGATCTCCATCGTCACCGGCATGACACCATGATATCCATCATCATGTTATCATGTGGTTGTCGCGCCAACTATTGCTAACTCATAGCGATAAAGCAAAGCAAATGACACAAATAAATTAAAGAGAACCTTGTGGCTCGTGCCGGTTGTCGTACTCATCGACACGCATGTCATGATAACTATTACAAAACATGATCATCTCATACATCACATATATCAAATCACGTCTTGGTCGTATCACATCACAACATGCCCTGCAAATACAAGTTAGACGTCCTCTACTTTGTTGTTGCAAATTTTACGTGGCTGCTTTGGGAAATTAGTAAGAACTGTTCCTACATATGCAAAGCCATGGTGAAAATCAAGTTGACTTTTAACCTTCTACAAGGACCGCCTCTATCGGATCCGATTCAACTAAAGTGAGAGACAGACACCCGCCAGCCACCTTTATGCAACTAGGTTACATGTCAATCGGTGGAACCGATCTCTTGTACGTGGTCAAGTAAGGTTGGTATGGGCCGCTTCATCCCACAATACCACTGAATCAAATTAAGACTAAGGAGGTAAGCAATATGAACATCAACGCCCACAAACTCTTTGTGTTCTACTCATGCATATCATCTACGGATAGACCTAGCTCATGATGCCACTGTTCAGGAATATTGCATGGGAAACAAAAAAATCCTATGCATAGGCAGGATCTATCCATGGATATGTATAGGTACGAGAGGGGGAGTGCATCTACATACCCTTGTAGATCGCTAAGCGGAAGCATTAAGAAATACGGTTGATGTAGTTGAACGTATTCGCGATCCAATCATGATCCGTCTTGATCTAGCACCGAACGGACGACACCTCCGTGTTCAACACACATACAGCTGGACGATGCTTCACCTCCTCGATCTAGCGAGCGTAGGTAGAGTAGTAGTTGAGTTCTCTGGTAGCACGACAACATGGTGGCGGTGGTGGTGGTGCAATCTCGGGAGGGCTTTGCCAAGCACTGCCGCGATGTGACGGAGGAGAAGAACTACTAGAGAGAGGGAGGGAGGGAACCGCCAAGGAATTTTGTTTTGGATGCCTCCCTTTCCTCTCATATATATAGGGGGGGTGGAGAGGTAGCCGCCCTAGGGGTTCCCCTCGGGTGAGGGGCGACAGCCAAGGGTGCCTTGGCTCCCAAGGAGGGGGGCACCCTTGGGCTAGCCCAGCCCTTGGCTGCACAGGCCATAGGTGGGAGGGGCGGCCAGCCCACCAGGGGCAGGTGCGCCCCCTCTCACAGTCCATGGGGTCCTCTGGGGCAGGTGGACCCTCCCGATGGACCCCCGGAACACTTCCGACATCTCCGTCACAAAACCGGTAATTCCCAAAACTTTTCCGAAACTCGAATACCAACTTCCCATATATCAATCTTTACCCCCGGACCATTCTGAAGCTCCTTGTCATGTCTGGGATCTCATACGATACCCCAAAAAACCTTCGGTTACCAACATTTGCAACTCAACAGTACCATCTCGTCATCGAACGTTAAGTGTGTGGACCCTGCGGGTTCGAGAACTATGCAGACATGACCGAGACACCTCATTGGTCAATAACCAATAGCAGGACTTGGATGCCCATATTGTTGTTGGGGAATTTTGCATGGGAAACAAAAAAATCATACGCACATACAAGATCTATCCATGGTGATGAGCATCTACGAGAGGAGAGATCAGATCCACATACCCTTGTAGATCGCTAAGCGGGAAGTATTAAGAAACGCGGTTGATGTAGTCGAATGTCTTTGCGATCCAAATCACAAGCCGTCCCGTGATCCAATCACGATCTAGCACCGAACGGACGGCACCTCCGCATTCAGCACACATACAGCTCGATGACGATCTCCGCCTTCTTGATCCAGCAAGAGGGGACGGAGAGGTAGATGAGTTCTCCGGCAGCATGATGGCATGATGACGGTGGTGGTGGAGCTAATCTGACATGGCTTTGTCGAGCACCGCCGAGTCAATCTAGACGAGAAACAATCTAGAGGGAGGAAGAGAGGGTTGCACCGTGGCTTGGGCTGCGGCTTCCCTCTATCCCCCTCCAATATATATAGGAGGGAGAGTAAGGGGTGGAGACCTATGGTTTCCCCTAGGGTTGTCCGGTCGAACCAAGGAGGAGGAGTCCCCCTCCAATTAGGAGGTGGGGCATGGGAGGAGTCCTCCTCCTATTAGGACTCCTCCCCCTCTTCTCTTCTTGGCGCATAGGCCCATAGGGGCTGACCTCCCAGCCCACCAGGGGCTGGTGTGCCACCTCTTAGGCCCATGTGGCCCCTTGGGGTGGGTGGGCCTAGCTTGATGAACCCCGAGAACCCATTTGTCACTCTCGGTACACTACCGGAAGTGCCCGAAACTTTTCCGGAGCCCAAACACCACTTTCCTATTTATCAATCTTTACCTCCGAACCATTTTGGTGCTCCTCATGACGTCCAGGATCTCATTCGGGGCTCTGAACAACCTTTGGTCACCAACATACATAACTCAATACTAGTGAAACGTCACCGAACGTTAAGTGTGAAGACCCTACGGGTTCGAGAACTATGTAAACATGACCGAGACACCTCTACGGTTAATAACCAATAGCGGGACCTGGATTCCCATATTGGTTCCTACATATTCTATGAATATCTTTATTGGTTGAACCTCTATGTCAAGGATTCAGTAAATCCCGTATGTAGTTCCCTTTCTTCTTCAGTATGTTACTTGCCCGAGATTCCATCGTTGGTATCTCTGTACCTAGTTCAATCTCGTTACCGGCAAGTCTCTTTACTCGTCCTGTAATACAAGATCACATGGATAACTCTTTAGTCACTTTGCTTACAAGGCTTATTGTGATGTTGTATTACCGAGTGAGCCCTGAGATACCTCTCCATCACACAGAGTAACAAATCCCAGTCTTGATCCATGCCAACTCAACAGACACCCTCGAAGATACCTCTAGAGCACATTTATAGTCACCCAGTTACGTTGCAACATTTGATACATACAAGGTACTCCTCCGGTGTCAATGAGCTGCATGATCTCTTGGTCATAGGAACAGATACTTGACATGCAGAAAACTATAGCAATAAACTGACACAATCATATGCTAAGTTCATAGTTTGGGTCTTGTCCATCACATCATTCTCCTAATGATGTGATCCCATTATCAAATGACATCTCATGTCTATGGCTAGGAAACCTTGACCATCTTTGATCAACGAGCTAGCCTATTAGCGGCATACTTGGGACACAGTGTTGTCTATGTATCCACACATGTATTTGCGTTTCCAATCAATACAATTATAGCATGGATAATAAACGATTATCATGAACAAGGAAATATAATAATAACCACTTGATTATTGCCTCTAGGGCATATTTCCAACAGTCTCCCACTTGCACTAGAGTCAATAATCTAGTTCACATCACTATGTGATTTACATTGTAATGAATCTAACACCCATACAGTTCTGGCGTTGATCATGTTTAGCCCTTAGAAGAGGTTTAGTCAACGGGTCTACGACATTCAGATCCGTGTGCACTTTGTAAATATTTATGTCCTCCTCCTTGATGTAATCGCGGATGGAATTGAAGCGCCGCTTTATGTGTCTGGTCCTCTTGTGAAACCTTGGTTCCTTGGCCAGAGCAATGGCACCGGTGTTGTTATAGAACAGAGTCATTGGGTCCAGTGCACTGGGCACTACTCCAAGATCTGTCATGAACTCCTATATCCAGACACCTTCCTTCGCCGCCTCCGAGGCAGTGATGTACTCCGCTTCGCATGTAGAATCACCTACCACGCTCTGCATGGAACTGCACCAGCTTACCACTCCCCCATTGAGAATGTATATGTATCCGGTTTGAGACTTAGAGTCATCGGGATCAGTGTCAAAACTTGCATCGACGTAACCCTTTACAACAAGCCCTTGATCACCTCCATAAACGAGAAACATGTCCTTAGTCCTTTTCAGGTACTTAAGGATATTCTTGACCGCCATCCAATGTTCCATTTTTGGATAACATTGAAACCATCTCTCCATACTTATGGCAAGGGTGACATCGGGTCTTGTGCACAGCATTGCATACATGATAGAGCCTATGGCAGAAGCATAGGGGGTGAAACTCATCTTTTCTCTATCCTCTGTAGTCACTTGGCATTGAGTCTTACTCAACTTCACACCTTGCAATACACGCAAGAACCCCTTCTTGGACTGATCGATTTTGAACTTCTTCAAAACTTTGTCAAGGTATGTGCTCTGTGAAAGTCCTATTAAGCGTCTCGATCTATCTCTATAGATCTTGATGCCTAATATGAAAGAAGCTTCTCCTAGATCCTTCATTGAAAAACTCTTGTTCAAATATTCCTTCATGCTTTCCAACATTTCTATATTATTTCCAATTAGCAATATGCCATCCACATATAATATTAGAAACGCTATAGAGCTCCCACTCACTTTCTTGTAAATACAAGCTTCTCCGTAAATTTGTATAAACCCGAATGCTTTGATCACCTCATCAAAGCGAAGATTCCAACTACGAGATGCTTGTACCAGTCCATAAATGGATCGCTGGAGTTTGCAAACTTTGTTAGCATTCTCTGGATCAACAAAACCTTCTGGTTGCATCATATACAACTCTTCCTTAAGGAAATCATTAAGGAATGTTGTTTTGACATCCATCTACCAAATTTCATAATCCAAAAATGCAGCTATTGCTAACATAATTCTGACGGACTTAAGCATCGCTACGGGTGAGAAGGTCTCGTCGTAGTTAACTCCTCGAACTTGCGAAAAACCCTTTGCCACAAGTCAAGCTTTATAGACGATGACATTACCGTTCGCGTCCATCCTCTTCTTAAAGATCCATTTGTTCTGAATGGCCTTTCGCCCTTCAGGTAATACTTATAAAGCCCATACTTTGTTTTTATACATGGATCCCATCTCGGATTTCATGGCCTCTAACAATTTGTTGGGATCCGCGCCCACCGTCGCTTCTCCATAGCTTGTAGGTTCATTGTTGTCCAACAACATGACCTCTAAGACAGGGTTACCGTACCACTCAGGAGCAGTAGGTGCCCTTGTGGACCTACGAGGTTCGTTAGTAACTTGATCTGAAGCTTCATGATCACCATCATTAACTTCCTCTTCAACTGATGTAGGCTCCACAGAAACATCTTTCATCACTGCGCTACTCTCTAGTTGAAACGAAGGTAAATAACCTCATCAAGTTCTATCTTCCTCCCACTCAATTCTTTCGAGAGAAACTCTTTCTCGAGAAACGACCCTTTCTTAGTGACAAACACTTTGCCTTCGAATCTGAGATAGAAGGTATACCCAACCGTCTCTTTTTGGTATCCTATGAAGATGCATTTCTCCGCTTTGGGTTCCAGCTTTTCAGGCTGAAGCTTTTTGACATAAGCATCACATCCCCAAACTTCAAGAAACGACAACTTTGGTTTCTTGCCAAACCACAGTTCATAAGGAGTCATCTGAACGGATTTCGATGGTGCCCTATTTAAAGTGAATGCAGTTATCTCTAATGCATACCTACAAGACGATAGTGGCAAATTAGCAAGAGACATCATATAATACACCATATCAAATAAGTTTCGATTACGATGTTCAGACACACCATTGCGTTGTGGTGTTCTGGGCGGAGTCAATAGTGAAACAATTTCACATTGTCTTAAGTGACTGCCAAACTCATAACTCACATATTCTCCTCCTCGATCAGATCGTAGGAATTTAATCTTCTTGTTACGATGATTCTCAACTTCGCTTTGAAATTGCTTGAACTTTTAAAATGTTTCAGACTTGTGTTTCATTATGTAAATATACCCATATATACTTAAGTCATCTATGAAGGTGAGAAAGTAACGATATCCACCACGTGCCTCAATGCTCATCGGACCACACACATCAGTATGTATGATTTACAACAAGTCATTTGCCCGTTCCATTGTTCCAAAGAACGGGGTTCTAGTCATATTGCCGATGAGGCATGGTTCACATGTGTCAAGTGATTCAAAATCAAGTGACTCCAAAATTCCATCAGCATGGAGCTTCTTCATGCGTTTTACACCAATATGACCTAAGCGGTAGTGCCACAAGAAAGTGGTACTATCATTATCAACTCTACATCTTTTGGCATCGATGTTATGAACATGTGTATCATCACTATCGAGATTTAACAAGAATAAACCCCTCACATTGGGTGCATGACCATAAAACAAATTACTCATATAAATAGAACAACCATTATTCTCTGATTTAAATGAGTAACCCTCTAGCAATAAACAAGATACACATATAATGTTCATGCTTAATGCATGCACTAAATAACAGTTATTCAGGTTCATCACTAATGCCGATGGTAATCAAAGAGCGAGTGTGTCGATGGAGATCACATCAACCTTGGAACCATTTCCCATGTGCATCATCACTTCGTCCTTTGCCATCCTCCGTCTATTCCGTAGCTCCTGCTTTGAGTTGCAAATGTGAGCAACCGAATCGGTATCAAATACCCGGGCACGACGGCGAGAGTTGGTAAGGTACACATCAATAACATTTATATCATATATAACGTGTTCGGTGTTGGCCGTCTTCTTGTCGGCCAGATACTTGGGGCAGTTCTTCTTCCAATGACCTGTTTCCTTGCAATGAAAGCACTCAGTTTCTGGCTTGGGTCCAGCATTGGGTTTCTTCACGGGAGGGGCAACTAGTTTGCCACTCTTCTTGGAGCTACCCTTCTTGCCCTTGCCATTCTTCTTGAAACTAGTGACTTTGTTGACCATCAACACTTCATGCTCCTTCTGAATTTCAGACTCAGCAACTTTCAGCATCGCAAACAGCTCGACGACTGACTTGTTCATCCCTTGAATGTTATAGTTCAACACAAAGCTTTTGTAGCTAGGTGTCAGTGATTGAAGAACTTTGTCAGTGATCGCCTCTAGCGGAGGGGCATCCCTAACTCATCCAGATGGTTCGAATACTTGACATAAAGCAAGAGTAGCAATAAACTAACACAATCAAATGCTATTCTTACGGTTGGGTCTTGTGGGGACCCCGACTCATAAGTCGTGATCACCGAATGCAAGTGTACAGTGACCCCAGAGATCAATTCTCACTGAACACACAGAAGCTGGATTACAAGAGTCTTACATCCACACTTAACATCTTACACAAATAATGACCACAAAGGTCTTAGTCTTACATAGGTAGGGCCACACGGGCCAAACACTTAAAATAGAACAAGCAGCGGAAATCTTGGTCGAAAGCGTGAACCCATGCCATCTGCCTTAACCTACAGGCATTCTGACTAGGAAGCGTCCTAGTTCGCATGTTCGTCTCCAACAAACTCTTCAACATACTCCAGTTCTTCCATGCCTGGCCAATTAAATAAACAGTAGCAAGCCAATGAGTACTTTGAATGTACTCGCAAGCAACCCAAGCTGTGGAACAAGGTAACAATGATGCATGATATAGCACTAAGTAGGTGATTTTGCGGAAAGCTAATTTGAATGCAAAATGTCATGATCAAGTAACTAGTGAGCATGCATCAACAATTAGCAAATATCCACATGAACAAGTACAGATTTCAACATAAGTAGAGGTTGAACACCTAGTGTTCATTCATCATGCTAAGTCATCGGACTTAGATCACTTCCCATGCTAAGTCTTCGAACTTAGTTCAAGTACCATCTGTGTCTCCAACACACCCACACACCCGTTGTGAAAACATTTGGACGTAGCACAAGAGCGGTCATCCAACTGTCCTTAACAGTGGACATGGCTATTCGAATAGTTTTACACTCTACAGAGGTTGCACACTTTACCCACAAGACTCGGGGAACTTCTGTGTCATCCATGACTCGCGGTATTTAACATACCCGAGGTAAGCACCCGAACAATGCATTTCCCATGGTGATGCTAAACAAAGATTCCACTCGTTGGTGCCATCCCTCATGATATACATCACTCGTATCATCCATGAGGGCACGCAACGGTGTGCCCGGTGCCTGTAAAGACAGCGCATGACCTTCCACTCAAGGACGACCCCGTCTCAAGAGTGACCACTTCACTCTTGCCACTAGTAATGCGGGCTCCTTGCTAGCATCAACCATAGTAATCAGCAAAGCCCCGTCCCATAAGGGGTATCATCGCCGTACATGTAAGGTTGGAATAATGGTCGCAACTTACACCAATACGTTTTTGAAAACCACAACACTCTCTTGTCTCGGTACACCACTTCTTTCTCAAGTGGTCACCCATCTCATCATCATCTCCCTCGGGCATTAGTGGCACCCGACGGGGTTTTTGAAAAATCTTTGAAATCATTTCCTTTCTTGCCATCACTATACATAAGTCCCATCCCATTTGTGTAGCATCTATTAGCAACCTAACTACTCCCACCCGCATAACCCTCATAAGGGGTAGGGTCATGCACGATGTAAGTGTCAATGGAGAAGTACCAAAGGCATCCTACCGAAAGGGGAACACCACATCACATGATCAAATATGATGAAGTAAAGTGCTATATGACATGCAATAAAAATGGTTTCTCATCATGGTCAAAGGGTTGCTTGACTGGCTCAACAAAGTCTTTGGGGTCTTCGAAGTCTTCGGGTCCAACTTCTTCGTTAACCACGCAATCTATCATCATGAAATAAAGCGATAAAAATAAGCAATCACACAAAACAGAGCACACAAACTACTATCAAAAATGTTAACCTACTCTGATAAATTCCCAATGTCATACTAAAAATATTCTCCTAGAGTTTTGTTGTGAAAAACATTTTAGAAATTAAATAACAGAGGCAAAAAGGTGCCTAAATATAGGTTTTAAAATAAAATATTACTAAAAATATTTTCAAATATTTTTTAAAATGGCACTATTAAATTCTATAGAATATTCTAGGAATTTAGGTGGAAGAATTATTGGCATTGGATAAAAATTCAAATCTGTGGGATTTTTGGAAATCTATAGAAAAAGAAAAGGGCTACTGTGCCCTCGGCTAAGTGCCCAGCCACACTGAGCCAACCGGCCAGCCCAGCCCAGCTGAGCTGCGGGCGCGCGTGCGGCCACGTTTGAACCTGACGTGCAGGCCCCAGCGTCAGAGAGAGAAGGAGAGGAAGAGGGGCGTGGGGATGACAGGTGGGGGCCACTTGTCATCTCCTTCCTCTTGAAACGAGAGGGAGGGCGCTCACTGGCGGCAAAGGAGGTCATGATGAGGGGATCTGAGAGCGGGGATGGACTCTGGAGGCTGCCGCCATTCGGGAGGTGCTGGAGATGGTCGACAGGGAGGCGCGGGTCGCCGGCGACGAGGTCCCGTGGCGGAGGAGCTTCGTGAGGGGGTCACCGGGGCCGTCCCGTGCTGCAAAAAGGATGAGAAGTAGAGGGAAATGCAACAGCATGGCGAGGGAGGACCAGCTAAAGAAGAAGGAGGGCCGGAGGAGGCCGCTACCGGGAGATCGACGGTGACGCCGCTGCGACGATCTTCGGTTGATCCTGAGTGCTACAAGCACGGGGAGGAGCTGGGGCTCTGCGGGTGGATGATAGGGGAGGAGAGGGGGCCAGAGAAGGGGAGAGAGCTCGGGGGAAGGCCCCTTTTATAGGGGAACGTGAGTCCACCGAGGGTTCGTGCACTGGCAAGGTCGTGGCGCTCGCTGGAGGGCTTGGGGAAGGGAGATAATGGGTCAGAGGCGCTCCTGGGCATCGCCCACGACCAGAGGGAGAGGAGAGAGGGGCAGGGCAGTGTGCGCGTGCGATCCCCACGGTTGGCCGGTTCGAGCGGCCGCGACGCGTGCGAGAGGAGGTCGGAGGAGGGAGAGAGAGGAGGGGCCGACAGAGGTGGCGTGGCGCAGACACCGAGGGGGACCAAGTGGCGTGCGAGGGAGGCCCGGGGCTGCTGGAGCCATGCAGTGGGCGATGGCAATAGTGCCTGTCGGCACTATAGCACGCTCCAGAGCACGCATTTGGCATGCCAACAGCGTCTTCTGCATGGCCGGCTATGCCTAGGGGGATCTAGGGGGGTTTACAACCTAGGGTAGGGCATTGGATGTTGTGTGATGCCTTAGGAGAGAAGAAAAAGTTAGAGGGAGAGAGGAAAAACTCCTGTCCAGGGGGTAAAATGAGGAATTTACCCCACTTACTTGAGGTTCCTTGGCTAGGGAGAGTTACTGGAGGTACAAGGCACTTACCAGAGGCTGTGGTAAAAAGCTGGGGCCAAGGGTAAAAGGATAAGGTGGGGAAAAGATGGTTTTACCAATTCACGAGAAGGTGTTTGGTAGTGATTTGGGCAAGGAAACTTTACCACCTTACTGAGATATTTACCAGGGTCAAAGGATAGGTAGAAATGAGAGGATTCACCAAGTTTGAGCTCAAGAGGAAAAAGTTGCCAATGGAAATTTGATAAACCCTAGAATTTAGCAGAATCAGATTTCTATAGATCCAGTGATGCTAGGCTTTTACCCTTGATGCACCACTTAGCGTATCGTCACTATTTGGCCATTAGAGCATGCCCACTAAGTTTGAGGCCAAGGGGGACACTTCACAATGTAAATTTTCTCAAATTTGATTCTAGACAGGAATGGTTTTGGGATGGTTTGATGAACCAAACCAACTTGGATTGAGATGAAACTTTGCAAGATCATCACCTATGATAGTATTGACTTGCTCGGATTTTCCTGGAATTTATTGAGAATATGTCTTATAGAAATATTCCAAAAGCTTGATTTGAATAGAAAGGGTTTTGAGGGGATTTGCCTATGATCTGATCATTCCCTTGTGTTGAAACTCATATATATGGAAAATATATGTCCATTGAGTTTCTCTAAATTTTCTCAAAATTTTTTAAAGCATTTAAATGATTTTTCCCTAGGAAAAACCATTTCTGGCCTTAAGAAAAGCCTTTAAATAAAATATGAAAATAATCTTTAAAATAATATTTGGTGGTTTTGGGAAGTCATACATATAGTAGGTTTGGAATAAAGCCTTTGGGAAAGAAGGGTCCACCTGATTTGAGGACTTGCAGTGCAAACCTCGTTTCAGGGGGTTTTGGAAACTTAAATTAAACAAATCATTTTTAGTTAAAACAAAATTAGATAAAAAATAGTTTTTGGCACTATTCACATGGCATGATCATTAGGCTAGAGGTTTGGGACAATAAAGATGAGGATGAAGTGGAATAGAATCTAGGAGTGCCATATAACACAATCAACAAGCAAGCAAACAACATAGCAAACAAGCACAAGCACTATGAAAAAGTTTTAGTTGGATCCAAATTTTATAAACCCAAACATAACAATGTGCTACAAACACAGGGTGTGACAGACCTTCCCCCTTACAAGAATCTCGTCCCCGAGATTCCTAGGCTAAGCGCTAAAAAGATAAGGGAACTCTGATCTAAGATAGTCTTCATGCTCCCAGGTTGCTTCATCTTCAGTGTGGTTGCTCCACTGGACCTTGAAGTACTTGATGGTGCGGCTTCGGGTGCAGCGCTCGGCTTCATCCAAAATGCGAACTGGCCTCTCACAATAAGTGAGATCTGGCTAAAGATCGATGGCTTGATGGTCGATGTCCTTGTAGAGGTCGGGGTGGTTGGGAACTTGCACACACTTCCGGAGTTGTGACAGATGGAAGATGTTGTGCACATCTGATAGCTCGGAAGGTAACTCTAGCTGATATGCAACTTCTCCTCGCCTGTCGGTGATCTTGAAGGGGCCGATGAATCTTGGTGCGAGCTTCCCTTTGACGTGGAAACGCTTGTTCCCTTTGAGAGGCGTGACTCGGAGGTAAACATGGTCCCCAACATGGAAACTCGTGTCTTGACGGTGAGAGTTGGCATAGCTCTTCTGCCTAGTCTTGGCGGTCTCAAGGCATTCTCGGACAAGTTGAACTTTTGCTTCAGCTTCATGGAGGATGGCTGGCCCAAAAACTAACCCTACTTTGGTCTCTGACCAGTTGAGGGGAGTACGGCACTTGCGTCCATACAACACCTCAAATGGTGCCATCTGAAGACTCGACCGATAGCTGTTGTTGTAGGAGAACTCGGCAAATGGTAGGCAATCATCCCACTTGGCTCCATATGCTAAAACACAAGCTCGGAGCATGTCTTCGAGTATCTGATTTACTCGCTCTGTTTGCCCACCGGTCTGAGGGTGAAATGCAGTGCTGAAGGAGAGCTTGGTTCCCAATGCTTCTTGGAACCTATTCTAGAATCTTGAGGTAAACTGGGTTCCTCGGTCCGACACAATCTCCTTAGGAACCCGTGGAGGCTCACAATCCGGTTAATGTAGAGGTTGGCCAACTGGTTCCCATTGTAGGTCGTCTTGACAGGAATGAAGTGCGCTACCTTGGTCAGGTGGTCGACAATGACCCAAATGGAATCATTTCCTTTGCTTGACCTCGGCAAACCGGTGATGAAATCCATCCCGACTTTATCCCACTTCCATTCAGGCACTTTGAAGGGCTGCAGTAGTCCAGCGGGTCACTGATGCTCAGCCTTGACCCTCTGGCATATGTCACACTTAGCCACGAACGTGCCTATCTCCCGTTTCATGCCATGCCACCAGAATCTTGCCTTGAGGTCTTGATACATCTTGGTTCCTCTAGGGTGGATGGAGTATGGAGTGTCATGAGCTTCTTGCAAGATCAGGTTCTTGAGCTCCTCTTTATTGGGTACGCAGATGCGATTCCCGAACCATACAACTCCTTGTTCATCCACTGAGAATCTTGGGGCCTAGCTTGCCTTGATTTTCCTCTTGATGCCTTCAATGCTCTCGTCTCCCTTCTAAGCTTCCTTAATCTTATCCATCAAGGTAGGCTTTGCTTCAAGGTTGGGGAGGAATCCTGGTGCAACCAGTTCCAAGCCGAAGCTCTCAAGCTCTTCATACAGGGCGGGTAGCCTTTCCTTAATCATAGCATTCAAGGAACAAGCATTTCTGCTCAAGGCGTCTGCTACCACATTGGACTTTCCGGGGTGGTACTGAACACTGAGGTCGTAATCCTTGATCAATTCCAACCATCTTCACTGCCTCATGTTCAACTCCCTTTGAGTGAAGATATACTTCAAACTCTTGTGGTCTGTGAATATCTCACATCGCTTCCCAGAAGGTAATGTCGCCATGTCTTCAAGGCATGAACCACGGCTGCTAACTCAAGATCATGAGTTGCGTAGTTCCCTTCATGGGGTCATAGCTATCTTGATAGATATGCTACAACTCTACCTTCTTGCATCAGAACACCTCCAAGCCCGGTTCTTGATGCATCACAATAAATCACAAACTCCTTGTGAATATCGGGGGTGGCCAAAACTGGGGTTGTGGTCAATCTCTTCTTGAGCTCCTAGAAGCTTTCCTCGCACTTAGCTGTCCACTCAAACTTCTTGTCCTTCTTCAAAAGCTGGTCATGGGTCGGGCATGCTTGAGAACCCTCCCACGAACTTGCGGTAATATCTCGCGAGTCCGAGGAACCTTCTGACTTCCTTCACGGTGGTTGGGGTTTGCCATTCAGTCACGGCTTCAATCTTGGCAGGATCCACTAACAATCCTTCTGCAGTCAACACATGACCCAGGAATCCAACTTCATGCAGCCAAAATTCACACTTACTGAACTTGGCATAAAGTTGGTGCTCTCAAAGCTTCTCTAGGACCAATCTCAAGTGTTCCTCATATTCTTATTCAGACTTGGAGAAGACGAGTATGTCATCAATGAAGACAACAATGAACTTGTCCAAGTACTCCATGAATACCTTATTCATGAGGTACATGAAGTAGGCAAGGGCATTAGTTAACACGAATGACATGACCATGTATTCATACAGGCCATACCGGGGTACGAATGTCGTCTTCAAAATGTCTTGGGGTCTGATCTTCAGCTGATAGTACCCAGACCTGAGGTCGATCTTGGAGAACACCTTGGCTCCATTCAACTGATAAAACAAGTCTTCAATCTTGGGGAGTGGGTACTTGTTCTTTATCGTGACTTCATTCAGAGAACGGTAATCGACACAGAGTCTGATAGTTCCATCCCTCCTTGACACGAATAAAACAGGTGATCCCCAAGGGGCACTTAGGCAAATGAATCCTTTTCTGAGCTGCTCTTCCAGTTGCTTCTTCAACTCAGCCAACTCTTCGGATCCCATCATGTAGGCCTTCTTATAGATGGGCCTTGATCCGGGCATAAGCTCAATGATGAACTCAATGTCGCGATCAGGAGGCATTTCAGGCATCTCAACAGGAAACACATCCGGGTACTCACATACCACTGGCACTTGATCCAACTCAACTCCTGATAGGCACTTAGCCTGGGGGCTTGGGTGGAGGCAAGGTTGGGAACATACTTGACTTCCACTCCTTGGCTATTGGTCATGGTGACAATCCTCTTGGCACAGTCTAGCATGCCTTGGTGCTTGGTCAACCAATTCATGCCAAGGATTACGTCCAAGTCGGGTGAATCCAGAACTATAAGGTCTGCTAGGAAGTCTACCCCATTGATGTCAATCTTCACTCCCTAACACCCTATCCCAGACTTCATAACTGAACTGGGGGTTTGTATCAACATACGACTACCCGAGGGTGTAGGTTTCATGCCACTCTCTAGTGCAAACTTTTGGGTGACAAAAGAATGTGAAGCTCCACAATCAAACAATACTATTGTTGGGGTTGAGTTGACGAGGAACATACCTAGCATGACGTCCGGGTCTTCCTAGGCTTCCTCTACGGTGACGTGATTCACACGACCCTTGCCATTTTGGGCTGGTTGCGGGGAGCTGGGTTCCTTGGTGGTGCTCCATGGGCTTGACCTTGGTTTGGCGCATTGGGGAGTGGTGCATCTGGCTTCCTGTTGGGGCAAAGTTTAGAGATGTGTCCAGACTGACCACATCCAAAGCAAGTGACCTGCCCACGGTTGTTGTTAAAGTTTCTGCCACCGTTGCTATTATTAGGGTTGTTGTTGTAGGTTGTCCTGGGATTGGCATATTGCTGAGGCTAGTAGCTCAGACGAGGTGCAGGAGGTCTAGCCTGATGTGGCTGATAGGTTGGCTTGGCTGGGGCTGGCTGCCAGGGGCGAGGCTTCTAGTTGCTGGGGCTACCCTTGCTGATCATCTTACGCTCGCGAGTGTCATCGATGGCACAACGCTTGTCTTCCAGCATGAGGGCCTTGTTCACCAAGTCGAAGAAAGTGCGACAGTCGCAGATGATGAGCTGATACTGCAGGACCTATTGGAGTCCTTCCATGAAGCACTCCTTCTTGGCAGCCTCCATGCTGACATCTTCAGGTGCATACCTTGATAGCAGGTTGAACTTCTGCAGGTACTCCTTGACAGAGCCACTTCCTTGCTTTAGCGCTTGGAATTCTCTCTTCTTGATAGCCATGATCCCAAAAGGAATATGGGCAGTGCGGAATCCTTCCTTGAAGTCGTTCCACGTGATCACACGTTCTTCTTGCATGACCTTGAATCCATCCCACCAAGCTCGGGCGGTACCTCCGAGGCAGTGAGAGGCATAAAGCACCTTCTCACGATCCTCATTGCAGTTGACCAATGCAAGGAGGTCCTTGATGGTACGGATCCAGTCATCAGCATCCAATGGTTCAGCAGTCTCGGTGAAGGTTGGGGGCGAGTTCCTCATGAACTTAGACAGCATGGAGCGGCCATTGTCGTTCCTGCCTTGCTGGTGGTTGTTCACGAGGGCCTGAGCCATCTGCTGGATAGCAGCATTGTTGGCTTGGCGCTCCTCCCAGAGAACTTGGAGAAACTGAGCTATGGTCATGTTCTCCGGTGGAGGTGGTGGCGAGGGAATGTCGCCTTGTGGCTGCTCCTGGTGTCCTCCAGCGTGAGCAGCCCCACCAGCTCCCTGTTGCTGGCTCGAGTTGCCGACTTTAGGGTTGGTGAAGGAGCTGTTGTGGGTAGCAGTCACCATCTTGTTTGGAGCAGCCAAGTCAAACAACTGGGATTGACAAGAGGATAAGCAATAACGGAAAAGCGCGCCTAAGGGGGGCGGTCAAGTGCAAGTGTGTTAAAACAAAGGTCGAAAGACCAACTTATATTAAGATAGACGATGGAGTCGTTTACATGTTGCCTAAGGCCAAAGCGTGACTTGCATCAGAACACAAACAACAAAACAAACAACAAGCACACATGGTTTCATATGAACCATTACATGGACTCGACTTTGCATGAGGGATACATGGCTGATCCTACCCTAGGGGTTCTTGAACTCGGGTGGTGGAGTGCTCGGTCTCGTAGTCACGCTCCTCTGGGTCTTCCTCCTGTTCATCATCTGAATGGGCATCGTTCCCGGTCGAAGGGGTCATGGAACAAGGAGGTCCATCCCGATGATGCTTTGCAGGCGGGTCGGTGAAGAGCTCACGGTACTCCTTCGCACTCATGCAATGACTACGCGTAGGTGCATCACTAGCTAGGGGTACTCCTCCTCGATAAGCAACAGCTAGTCATCCCTTGGGGGCTCCATCCTTCTTGATCTTGTCTGGCTTAGTCTTGGCCTATCGAAGTAGCTCTTGGGTGTGGTGAAGCTCCTCGCGGAGCTTCACAGACTCCTTCATCAAGTTGTGAACCAGACTATCGATGGAGAGGCTGAAGTAGGTCTGGAACCTGAGTGGTGTGCCATCTTCCTTGGTCGGAATCAGCGTCCAACTCTCGCCAAAGTCATCCTTCCTGAAGGGAATGTAGCGAGTAGCTGGCTCGTCAGCCATCTATGAAATGATGTCTCGAAGGTGCAGGAGTGCCTTGCGTGCAGCTGTCTCGACGGCAAACATCATGGTCTCCATCTGTGGTCCTTCAAAGAACCAACTGGTCGGGGAGTCGTTTGCCTTCACGACCACATGTACATGGTACTCCTTCATGACGGCATCGACCCAGTGCTCATGGTAGAGGAAAATGGTTGGTTGGCGAAACTGACACTTCCCCAGGCTATCCCCAAGGAGTAAGGGAAAGCCGGATGTCAGGAAAGCTTCGGGTATGACGGCCATCTACAAAGGTTTTGAAAGGAGGAGAGTCAGCAAAGTGTTGTGTGAAGCATAGGAGAGGTAAATAGTGCAAAATTCCTAAGTTCCAATGCTAGGTGTAGGTTTGAAAACGACTTTTATCCTGTCTAACATCCATGCTAACTAAGGGCTTCCTATAGTCAGGATGGCTCTGATACCAGCTTTGTGGGGACCCCGACTCATAAGTCATGATCACCAAATGCACGTGTATAGTGATCCCAGAGATCAATGCTCACTGAACACATAGAAGCTGGATAACAAGAGTCTTACATCCACACTTAACGTCTTACACAAATAATGACCACGAAGGTCTTAGTCTTACATAGGTAGGGCCACATGGGCCAAACACTTAAAATCGAACAAGCAGCAGAAATCTTGGTCGAAAGCGTGAACCCATGCCATCTGCCTTAACCTACAGGCATTTTGACTGGGAAGCGTCCTAGTTCGCATGTTCGTCTCCAACGAACTCTTCAACATACTCCTGTTCTTCCATGCCTGGCCAATTAAATAACCAGTGGCAAGCCAATCAGTACTCTGAATGTACTCGCAAGCAACCCAAGTTGTGGAACAAGGTAATAATGATGCATGATATAGCACTAAGTAGGTGATATTGCGGAAAGCTAATTTGAATGCAAAATGTCATGATCAAGTAACTAGTGAGCATGCATCAACAATTAGTAGATATCGACATGAACAAGTACATATATCAACATAAGTAGAGGTTGAACACCTAGTGTTCATTCATCATGCTAAGTCATTGGACTTAGATCACTTCCCATGCTAAGTCATCGGACTTAGTTCAAGTACCATCTATGTCTCCAACACACCCACACACCTGTTGTGAAAACATTTGGACGTAGCACAAGAGGGGTCATCCAACTGTCCTTGACCGTGGACACGGCTATTCGAATAGTTCTACACTCTACAGAGGTTGCACACTTTACCCACAAGACTCGGGGAACTTCCGTGTCATCCACGACTCGCGGTATTTAACATAACCGAGGTAAGCACCCGAACAATGCCTTTCCCATGGTGATACTAAACAAAGAGTCCACTTGTTGGTGCCATCCATCATGATATACATCACTCGTATCATCCATGAGGGCACGCAACGGTGTGCCCGGTGCCTGTAAAGACAGCGCATGACCTTCCACTCAGGGACGACCCCGTCTCAAGAGTGACCACTTCACTCTTGCCACTAGTAATGCGGGCTCATTGCAAGCATCAACCGTAGTAATCAACAAAGCCCCGTCCCATAAGGGGTATCGTGGTCGTACATGTAAGGTTGGAATAACGGTCGCAACTTACACCAATCCGTTTTTGAAAACCACAACACTCTCTTGTCCCGGTACACCACTTCTTTCTCAAGTGGTCACCCATCTCATCATCATCTCCCTCAGGCATTAGTGGCACCCGAGGGGTTTTTTGAAAAATCTTTGAAATCATTTCCTTTCTTGCCATCACTATGCATAAGTCCCATCCCATTTGCGTAGGATCTATTAGCAACCTAACTACTCCCACCCACATAACCCTCATAAGGGGTAGGGTCATGCACGATGCAAGTGTCAATGGAGAAGTACCGGAGGCATCCCACCGAAAGGGGAACACAACATCACATGATCAAATATGATGAAAGTAAAGTGCTATATGACATGTAATAAAAAATGGTTTCTCATCGTGGTCAAAGGGCTATTTGCCTGGCTCAAGAAAATCTCCAGGGTCTTCGAAGTCTTCGGGTCCAACTTCTTCGTCAACCGCACAATCTATCGTCGCGAAATAAAGCGATAAAAATAAGCAAACACACAAAATAGAGCACACAAACTACTATCAAAAATGTTAACCTACTTTGATAAATACCCAATGTCATATTAAAAATATTCTCCTAGAGTTTTGTTGTGAAAAACATTTTAGAAATTAAATAACAGAGGCAAAAAGGTGCCTAAATATAGGTTTTAAAAAAACAGTAATAAAAATATTTTCAAACATTTTTATAAATGGTACTATTAAATTCGATAGAATATTCTAGGAATTTAGGTGGAAGAATTATTGGCATTGGATAAATATTCAAATCTATGGGATTTTTGGAAATCTACAGGAAAAAAAGAGAAAAAAAGGGCTACTGTGCCCTGGGCTAAGTGTCTAGCCACACTGGGCCAACCGGCTAGGCCGGCCCAGCTGAGCTGCGGGTGCGCGCGTGGCCAGGTTTGAACCTAACGTGCGGGCCCCAGCGTCAAAGAGAGAGAAGGAGAGGGAGAGGGGCGTGGGGATGACAGTTGGGGGCCACCTGTCATCTCCTTCCTCTCGACGGGAGGGGGCGCTCACCGGCGGTGAAGGAGGGCATGGCAAGGGGATCTGAGAGCAGGGATGGACTCAGGAGGTTGCCGCCGTTCGGGAGGTGCCGGAGATGGTCGACGAGGAAGCGCGGGTCGCCGGCGACGAGGTCCCACGAAGGAGGAGCTTCGGGTGGGGGGCATCGGGG
Organism: Hordeum marinum; assembly: GCA_022496015.1. Taxonomy (NCBI): domain Eukaryota; kingdom Viridiplantae; phylum Streptophyta; class Magnoliopsida; order Poales; family Poaceae; genus Hordeum; species Hordeum marinum. The sequence goes on from CM039672.1 coordinate 110,333,890, forward strand.
TCGTCCCGTGCTTCAAAAAGGACGGGAAGAAGAGGGGAATGCAATAGCGTGGCGAGGGAGGACCAGCTGGAGAAGAAGGAGGGCCAGAGGAGGCCGCTATCGGGAGATCTACGGTGGCGACGCCGCGACGATCTCTGGTCGATCCCGAGTGCTACGAGCATGGGGAGGAGCTGGGGCTTTGCGGGTGGACGATAGGGGAGGAGAGGGGGCCAGAGAAGGGGAGAGAGCTCGAGGGAAGGCCCCTTTTATAGGGTAACGCAAGTCCATCGAGGGTTTGTGCGCCGGCGAGGTCGTGGCGCTCGCTGGAGGGCTCGGGGAAAGGAGAGAATGGGTCAGAGGCGCTCTTGGGCGTTGCCCATGACCAGAGGGAGAGGAGAGAGGGACAGGGGAGTGCGCGCGTGCGAGCCCCACGGTTGGCCGGTTCGGGCGGCCACGGCGCGTGCGAGAGGAGGTCGGAGGAGGGAGAGAGAGAGAGAGGAGGGGCCGATAGGGGTGGCATGGCACGGACGCCGAGGGGGACCAAGTGGCGCGCGGGGGAGGCCCGAGGTTGTTGGAGCCATGCAATGGGCGATGGCTACGGTGCCTGTCGGCACTATAGCGCACTCCAGAGCGCGCGTTTGGCATGCCATGGCATGCCAACGACGTCTTCTGCGTGGCCGGCTATGCCCAGGGGGATCTAGGGGGTTTTACAATAGAGGGTAGGGCATTGGATGCTGCGGGATGCCTTAGGAGAGAAGAAAAATTGAGAGGGGGAGAGGAAAAACTCCTATCTAGGGGGTAAAATGAGGAATTTACCCCACTTACTTGAGGTTCCTTGGCTAGGGAGAGTTACTGGAGGTGCAAGGCACTTACCAGAGGCTGTGGTAAAAAGCTAGGGCCAAGGGTAAAAGGATAAGGTGGGGAAAAGATGGTTTTACCAATTCACGAGAAGGTGTTTGGTAGTGATTTGGGCAAGGAAACTTTACCACTTTACTGAGATATTTACCAGGGTCAAAGGATAGGTAGAAATGAGAGGATTCACCAAGTTTGAGCTCAAGAGGAAAAAGTTGACAATGGAAATTTGATAAACCCTAGAATTTAGCAGAATTAGATTTCTATAGATCCAGTGATGCTAGGCTTTTACCCTTGATGCACCACTTAGTGTATCGTCACTATTTGGCCATTAGAGCATGCCCACAAAGTTTGAGGCCAAGGGGGGACACTTCACAATGTAAAGTTTCTCAAATTTGATTTTGGACAGGAATGGTTTTGGGATGGTTTGATGAACCAAACCAACTTGGATTGAGATGAAACTTTGCAAGATCATCACCTATGATAGTGTTGAGTTGCTGGAAATTTCCTGGAATTTATTGAGAATATTTATTATAGAAATATTCCAAAAGCTTGATTTGAATAGAAAGGGTTTTGAGGGGATTTGCCTATGATCTGATCATGCCCTTGTGTTGAAACTCATATATATGGAAAATATATGTCCACTAAGTTTCTCTAAATTTTCTCAAATATTTTCAAACCATTTAAATAATTTTTCCCTAGGAAAAACCATTTCTGGCCTTAAGAAAAATCCTTTAAATAAAATATGAAAATAATCTTTAAAAAATAATATTTGGTGGTTTTGGGAAGTCATACATATAGTAGGTTTGGAATAAAGCCTTTGGGAAAGAAGGGTCCACCTGATTTGAGGACTTGCAGTGCAAATCTCATTTTAGGGGGGTTTGGAAACTTAAATTAAACAAATCATTTTTAGTTAAACAAAATTTGATAAAAATAGTTTTGGGCACTATTCACATGGCATGATCATTAGGCCAGAGGTTTGGGACAAGAAAGATGAGGATGAAGTGGAATAGAATCTAGGAGTGCCATATAACACAATCAACAAGCAAGCAAACAACATAGCAAACAAGCACAAGCACTATGAAAAAGTTTTAGTTGGCTCCAAATTTTACCCAAACATAACAATGTGCTACAAACACATGATGTGATAGGTCTTGTCCATTACATTATTCTCCTAATGATGTGATCCAGTTATTGAAGGCACATTTGCTCCCTTGGTGGTTTTGGTAATTAATAACAACATATATGTCATTGAACTAATGTTTCCACTAAGCCGATTTCAGGAAAAGTTCAATGATGGGTTGGCAAAACGATTGTGGAATACCCCAAGATGAAAGGAAATGGATTGGCAAAGCTTCAAGCAAGAGGACTCCACATTTTACTTTGTGAGAAATCACTTTGAGTCCATAGGAAAGCCAATACTATTAAAAGGGGGTAAGGTACTATTGGTGAACAAAATGCTCATACATGCACAAGTGATAGTCACCGCATACACCCACAAGCTCTTCCACAAAAGTCTGTCCAAAGAAAACTATCCAAAATCGGTGCAACCAACACTCCCAACTCGGTGCCACCGAGTCTCAGCCTCACACAGACTCAAGCCAAACCCTAGCCCATCGGTGCAACCGATTCTAATTCGGTGCCACCGAGTTTGGGTTGCCAACATTCCATTACGCAAATTCACAAAATAGGTCCGACCAACTTTGTTGAATCGGCATCACCGAGTCTGGCAATCTGACCGTTGGTCACCTTATTGGTGCAGCCGGGTTTTATGTATTGGTCTCACCGAGATTCAAAAGTTGCTACCTTTTAGGCAACTCGGTACCACCGATATTAACACATCGGTGTCACCGAGTTGGACTTATTAGGTGTAATGGTTGGATTTTTGGATATGCCTATATATACCCGTCCACCACCACTCACTCACTAGAGAAGCACTCAGAATAGAACCCCACTCATACCAACTGATTTTCTGAGAGAGAGCCACCTACTCATGTGTTGAGATCATGCCATTCCATTCCAACCATATGAATCTTGATCTCTACCATCCCAAAGTTTCTTTCCACCCAATCAATCTCTTCCACCATAGCCAAATCTATGAGAGAGTGATTGTGTGTTGAGGAGTCTATCATCTTGAAGCACAAGAGCAAGGAGTTCATCGTCATTACCGAGCCTATTACCTTTTGGAGGGTGGTGCCTCCTAGATTGGTTAGGTGTTGCTTGGGAGCCTCCTACATCGTGTTGTGGAGTGAACCAAGAAGTTTTTAAGGGCAAGGATATCGCCTACTTCATGAAGATCTACCCTGAGTTAGGCTAGTCCTCCATGGACGTAGGCCATCATGGTATAGTCGAGGTTGCTTCTTCATGGAACCCTCCGTGGGTAGAGCCCTTCGTGGACTCTCGCGGCTGTTACCCTCCGTGGGTTGAAGACTCCATAAACGTGGACGTACGATAGCACCACCTATCGGAACCACGGGAAAAATCATCGTCTCTCCAAATTGTGTTTGATCTTCCTGCCCTTCCTTTACTACTCATGCTTGTCTTTACTTTCCGGTGCTATACTCGTAGACATGCATGTGTAGGGTGTGCTTGACTTTCTATGAATGCTAAAATCTGTCAACACTTAAAATTGGGAAGAAGTAGATTTTTAATTGGTCAAGTAGTATAATCCCCCCCTCTAGACCTACTTTTGATCCTACAAGTGGTATCAGAGCTTTGGTATCCATTGCATTGGTTTCACAATCTAGGAGAGTATGGCGTCTAGTGAGGAAAATTATCACCGTAGAGGTCCGTACTTTGATGGCACTAATTTTGCTAGTTGGAAGCACAAAATGAAAATGCATCTTCTTGGTCATAACCCTGCCGTTTGGGTTGTTGCTCGTGTTGGATTGCAAGGTGAATTCTTTCTAGATGGAAGGGAACTGGATCGCGAAGCGACTGCGGATGAATTGAAGATGTTACAATTAAATGCTCAAGCATGTGACATTCTCTTCAACTGACTATGCCCCAAAGAGTTCAACAAAATCAGTCGTCCTGAGAATGCAAAAGAGATTTGGGATACTTTGGTTGATATGCATGAAGGTACCGAATTTGTGAGAGAGTCCAGGTTGGATGTTCTTTAAAGTCAGCTTGACAAGTTCAAGATGAAGGATGGTGAAGGAGTCGCTGAGATGTACTCTAGGCTAGCTCTCATCACCAATGAGATTGTCGGCTTAGGAAGCGAAGAAATGACTGAAAAATTCATCATCAAGAAGATACTTTGAGCTTTGGATTGTCGATATGACACCGTATGCACATTGATCAAAATGATGCCCAAGTACAAATATCTCAAGCCAACGGAAGTGATTGGAAGGATTGTTGCTCATGAGATGATACTCAAGGACAAGGAAGAGCTTCACCACAAGTCTAGCGGTGCTTACAAGGCCACAAGTGATGCTCTTGTAACTTCAAGCGACAACCTTGTCACAAATGAAGAGATAAGCCTCATGGTCAATAAATTCAACAAGTTCTACAAGAATAGAGGCAATGATCGAAGCTCCAACTCAAGATATGAAGAGAAGCGTCCGTCAAGTCATGACCAAAACTGCTACAATTATGGTAAGCCCAGACACTACTCCAGTGGGTGCATGACTCCTTACAAAAGGAAACAAGAGTCACCAAGAAGATGAAGCTCAAGAGACGAGTCACCTCAAAGAGAGAGAAGGAGCAGGGATGATCGTTATGAACGAAGACCCTCAAGGAGAAGTAGGGACTTGGAGAACAAGGACAAGTACACCAAGAGCTACTCAAGAAGAAGACATCAAGCTCATGTTGTTGAATGGGTTTCCGGCCTTGAATCCGACAACCACTCCAAGAGAAGCTACCACTCCAACTCCGACTATAGTCAAGATGAAGGTGTTTTCGGACTTGCACTAGTGACAACCGACTCCAATGACCTATTTGATTCACCAAATGAAGGGAGTGGATGTTGCTTCATGGCTAAAGGCCCCAAGGTATCACACCCCAAGTGTCTTGATTTCAATAGTGATGAGGATGACTTGTTAATTGAAGATGACTTGCTATTTGACAAATCTAGTAATGTTAGTCAAGATGAACTTGCTAGTGATCACTCTAGTCTAGATAAGTCGTGTGATGATGATAATTTGGAAATAGAACGACTAACTCAAGAACTAAACACTCTTAAGTTAGCTCATGAGTCTACTCTACAAGATCATAGAGAGCTTGAAAGGACACATGAGAAGCTCCACTTCGAGAAGCTCAATTTAGAGAAAGAGCATGAGTTCCTTAAATCTATTAATGACGATCTTCGAGAGAAGACTTCCTCTTATCTATACAAACAACTTCTCTTGTCCACGTTCATGCCACAAGTTAAGACTAAGCAAACTAGTAACAAAGGAAAGAAAGGTTCTTCAACTAGTAGCAATAAAAATGATAAATCTAATGATATTGCTTCTAGTAGTTCAATTGATCCCACTAAATCTTCTCTTAGCCGAGTTACACTTAACGAAGAAAATGAACTTTTAAAAGGGATTATAGAGAAAGGTATCTACAAGAGTCTTGTAGGGTGCAAACAATTTGAGGATATTGTACGCAAGCACGGAGGATATCGGAAGAGCCATGGCATTGGCTACTTCAATGCTAATGGAGTTGAATGGGCAGATGATCAATACCCCAATCCCAAGTTTGTTCCTCAAAAGGAGAAGTATGAAAATACTCTCCCCAAGTGAACAAAAGCTTGAGATGACCTTCCACCACAAGACCCCAAGCTCAAGGACAAGAACAAGCTTCAAGAGGACATTAACTCATATGAAGATGAATCCCGAGCTATGGTGAAGTGGGTTCCCAAGGCTACTACAAGCTCAACTTCTAAAAGTGCTACTTCAACACCAAGGATACCCATCAACTTGATGTGGGTCCCTAAGAAGAAGAACTAGAGAAGTTCTTAAGGGTTGACTCCGCTAATCAAATTCACTCATATTCATTATCGGCAAGAACTAGGTGCAATCAACATCAACATCATGCAATAGTTTGATAACCCACAAGTATAGGGGATCGCAATAGTTTTCGAGGGTAGAGTATTCAACCCAAATTTATTGACTCGACACAAGGGGATCCAAAGAATATTATCGAGTATGAGCAGCTGAGTTGTCAATTCAACCACACCTGAAAGACTTAATATCTACAGCAAAGTATTCAGTAGCAAAGTAATATGGAAGTAATAGTAACAGTTTGTAGTGTTTGTAACAGTAGCACCGGAAAAGTAACTGAGCAAAGATCAATATATGAAAAGCTCATAGGCAATGGATCAGTGATGGATAATTATGTCGGATGGCATTCATCATGCAACAGTTATAACATAGGGTGACACAGAACTAGCTCCAATTCATCAATGTAATGTAGGCATGTATTCCATATATAGTCATACGTGCTTATGGAAAAAAACTTGCATGACATCTTTTGTCCTACCCTCCCGTGGCAGTGGGGTCCTATCAGAAACTAAGGGATATTAAGGCCTACTTTTAATAGAGAACCGGACCAAAGCATTAGCACTTAGTGAATACATGAACTCCTCAAACTATGGTAAACCGAAAGAATCCCAGTTATCGTCACCCTGGGGGGTGCGGATCATAACTCGTAATAGGTGTCTACAACTTGCAAGATAGGATCAAGAACACACATATATTCATGAAAACATAATAGGTTCAGATCTGAAATCATGGCACTCGGGCCCCAGTGAGAAGCATTAAGCATAGCAAAGTCATAGAAACATCAATCTCGGAACATAGTGGATACTAGGGACCAAACCCTAACAAAAATAACTCGATTACATGATAAATCTCATCCAATCCATCATCGTCCAGCAAGCCTACGATGAGATTACTCGCGAACGGTGGAGAGCATCATGGAATTGGTGATGAAGGATGGTTGGTGATGACGAAGGCATCGATTTCCCCTCTCCGGAGCCCAAAATGGACTCTAGATCTGGTCTCCCGAGGAAGAACAGGAGGTGGGGGTCATGAAACGCGATGAAGTCTTCTCTTTGATTTTTTTCTCCCCGAATAGGAATATATAGAAGTGGAAACGAGGTCGAAGGAGCAGCAGTGGGCCCACAAGCCTTCCCGGCACGCCCTAGGGGGTGGACGCACCCACCAGGCTTGTGGCCAGGTGGTGGGCCCCCTGCAGTTGATTCGTTCGCCAGTATTTTTTATTAATTCCAAAAATATTCTCCATAAATTTTCAGGTCAATCCGAGAACTTTTATTTCTACACAAAAATAACACCAAGGCAATTCTGCTGAAAACAGCGTCAGTCCGGGTTAGTTCCATTCAAATCATGCAAATTAGAGTCCAAAACAAGGGCAATAGAGTTTGGAAAAGTAGATACGTTGGAGACGTATCAACTCCCCCAAGCTTAAACCTTTGCTTGTCGTCAAGCAATTCAGTTGATAAACTGAAAGTGATAAAGAAAAAAATTTACAAACTCTGTTTGATCTTGATGTTGTAAATATGTCTAACTTATGTTCAGATTTTCAGCAAGGATTATAGACTAACCACATTCACAATAACATTTAGGTCTCACATTCACTCATATCAATGGCATAATCAACTAGCAAGCAATAATAATAAGTTTTGGATGACGACAATTCTACCAAAACAATCATGATATAGAGCACAAAACCCTTTTTGAGACCGCAAAACAATCATAATGTATCTCGCTAGCCCTTTTTGAGACCGCAAAACATAAATGCAGAGCACCTCTGGAGAACAAGGACTAACTAAACATTGTAATTCACGGTGAGAGAGATCCAGTCATGCTCATACTCAATATCAATTAATAGCAAGGCATAGAAATGATGATGGCGCTCTCTAACTGGTGTTTTTTATAAGAGGATGATGACTCAACAATAAAGTAAATGGAAAGACCCTTCGCAGAGGGAAGCATTGATTTGCAGAGGTGCTAGAGCTCGAGGTTTTAAAACACAGATAAGTAATGATTTTTGGAGTGGTATGCTTTCATTGCTCACATAACGATCAAAAGGTTTTCAATATCTTCCATGCTAGATACATTATAGGCGGTTCCCAAACAGAATGGTAAAGTTTTACTCCACTCCACCAATCAATCACACTCCATGGTGGGCCGAATCCACGGGTACCGTCATACAAACACAGTCCTGGGGGAGTTTTGTTTAATTATAATTTGCTTTTTATTTCGAGCATGGGACTGCGCATTCCGATTACCAGCCACTTTCTCGTGAATGATAGTGAATCAACACATATCGTGAGAATAACCCACCTAGCATGGAAGATACTAACAGCCCCCAATCGCCACATGAGCGATTTGGGCATACAAAACAAAATATTTATTTGAAGGTTTAAAGTTTAGCACATGCAAATTTACTTGGAACGGCAGGTAAATACCGCATATAGGTAGATATGGTGGACTCATATGGAACAACTTTGGGTTTATTAAGATGGATGCACAAGCAGTATTCCCGCTTAGTACAAGTGAAGGCTAGCAAAAGACTGGGGAGCGACCAACTAGAGAGCGACACAGTCATCAACATGCTTTGAGATTAACCAAACTTGAATGCAAGCATGAGTAGGATATAATTCACTATGAACATAAACATCGTGGAGGCTATGTTGATTTTTTTCAACTACATGCATTAACATGTGCCAAGTCAAGCCACTTGAATCATTCAGAGGAGGATACCATTCTATCATACTACATCACAACCATTTTAATGCGCATGTTGGAACTCAAGATGAACCATTATCCACTCTTATCTAATTAAGCATGGCATGAATAACTAAAATCTCTAATTGTCATTGCAAACATGTTCAACCCATAATGTACTAAATTCAGAAGGATGAGCTAATCATCTTTGCAAAAACAAGATAGGTCGAGTTCATACCAGCTTTTCTCCATCTCAATCCTTTCATCAAATATTGTCATTATTGCCTTTCACTTACACGACCGAACGATGTGAATAATAATAAGAGTGCGCGTGCATTGGACTAAGCTGGAATCTACAAACAATAAACCAAAGGAGAAGACAAGGCAATATGGGCTCTTTGTAAGATAAACAATAATGCATATGAGATTCACTCAACACGTCACCGTGGTCTTCTCCTTATGACCCAAAGAAAACAAAGGAAACTTATTTACACGGGAAAGCTCCTAAGAAGCAAAAAGAAGAACGAGAAATCTTTTGGGGTTTTCTCTTTAATGCTACAACTAAGCAACTAGGAAATAAAGCTAGAACTATTTTTTGTATTTTCCTCAAAGTGAATTAAATACACAAGAAGAAAGAAAAACAAGAAATAAACTACCATGGATAGTACAATGAAAAAGTATGAACACCGACAACTGGAATGAGTGTGTGAACATGAATGTAATGTCGGTGAGAAATATGTACTCCCCCAAGCTTAGGCTTTTGGCCTAAGTTGGTCTAGGGCCATGGCTGGAAATAACCTTCTCCGGGATACTCCGGAGGACACTGATGGTTCCACTAATTAGCAACCTCCTGTTGCTCCCACTAAAAGACCGGGACCTGATATGGATCAAGGGTCGGTGCCTACTCAGGTGCTGGAGGTTGCGACAAACCCCAATATAGGTAGATGTCATCGGGCATAACAGTGTACCTGTCTGAATGAATATCGAACAAAGAAGAAGCAGGCAGAGTAATAATCTCATAAGTACCCTGACTAAATACTAAATTGTAAAGCAGCCTCCTATCATCATTCTTTTTAATAACATCATGGGCTACCATACAGTCATAATCTAGAAACTTCGCGGGTCTCAGCTTTTCATCTTTCTCGTGAAGCCTAATGGGTATCTCAAAATGTTTAGCTAAATGAGATGCATAGATACCTCCAAATATGGGCCCCTTCGAATGGTTGGTGTTCAACCGTTGGGCCACCATAGAGCCCAGACTAAAGGTTCTGTCAGCAAATAAAGCATGGCGTAAAATAGCGAGGTCAGGAGCACTAAGGCTACCACTCTCCCAACGACCAACTAAACATCTTCCCGCAAATAATGAATAATAGGGTAGCACAGAAAATGTAAACTAGCTGCTCTTGCCTTTGACACGCCTCTCTCTTCTCCTACAGTGACTGCGGCACTAAAATCTTCCATGTCTCGAGGATGTGGTTCCCTGATGCTGCCCTCATAGGGTATCTTGCAAACCTTGCAAAAATCATAAAGGTTCATTTTCTTAGGCACATCATATAAGTGAAATTCTACTGTAGGAGGGTCTTCCCTAGGATGAAAGTGAAAATTTTGCACAAAGGTACTAGTGAGCAAGAGGTACTGGTCACACTTATCGTTGAGGAAGTCGGTGATGCCTGCATTCTCGGACAAATGATAGAAATCTTCATAAATTTTGGCCGCCCTGAAGAATGTGTCACACGGCCATTCACATGGTCAAATTTCTGCTACGCGAGGAAGATTGTATTTGGGTTTCCCCTTCATTTCATTTTCATCTTCCTTAGAACCCCGGCTTGAAGAACCTCTTAGTAATCTTCTTGACATCTTTTCTCTCTCGATGAGCAATCCCCTAAAACAGTTTTGCGAATGGAGCTTTGAGCAAGGAGATCAAAAATGGCAGCAAGAGGAGCTAGAACGCGGGTTTGAGCAATGTGGGATTTTTTCTGGAGGAAGATGAAGTGAATGGGTGCTAGAATAAGTGGAGGGGGCCACATGGGACCCACAAGCCACCAGGGCGCGCCAAGGGGGGCGCGCCCTACAGGCTAGTAGCCCACTAGTGCAGCCCCCTGATACATACTCAGTGCCAAAAATTATTAAATATTCCAGAAAAAATCATACTCCATTTTCATGACATTTGAAGGATTTTTATTTTCAAGTCACCTTTTATTGCATGGGAAACTTCAGAAAACAGAAAAATAATAGCATTTTTACTTAATTTCATCTAGCTAACAGAAAGTAAAAGTTAGGTACAGGAAGTTGTGCTTTCTGAATTTGTCCATCTCATGCTCCCCAAAAGGAATCCATCAATAAGGTTGATCAAGTCTTATTGACAAACTTCTTTCGAATAACATGAAACCGAAGAATTTTTCAAATAACACTAAGTTACCTCAATGGGGATATGCATTTCCCCAACAATAAGTATATCATATTTCTTCTTGACAGTAGGAAGAGGGAGCTCAAAGCCTCCAATAATAATCGTTGGAATTTTTTCAATAGAGTTGATACTATGAACTTGAGGTTGTTTCTTCGGAAAGTGTACCGTATGCTCATTACCATTAATATGAAAGGTGACATTGCCCTTGTTGCAATCAATAACAGCCCCTGCAGTATTCAAAAAGGGTCTACCAAGGATGATCGACATACTTTCGTCCTTGGGAATATCAAGAATAACAAAGTTCGTCAAGATAGTAGCATTTGCAACTACGACAAGTACATCCTCACAAATACCGATAGGTAGAGCAGTTGATTTATCAGCCATTTGCAAAGAGATTTAGTAGGTGTCATCTTATTCAAATCAAGTCTACGGTATAATTAGAAAGTCATAACACTAACACGAGCTCCAAGATCACATAAAGCAGTTTTAACATAATTTCCTTTAATAGAGCATGGTATAGTAGGTACTCCGGGATCTCCTAATTTCTTAGGGATTCCACCTTTAAAAGTATAATTAGCAAGCATGGTGGAAATCTCAGCTTCCAGTATCTTTCTTTTATTTGTCACAATATCCTTCATATACTTAGCATAAGGAGACATTTTCAAAATATCAATCAAACGCATACGTAAAAAGACAGGTCTAAGCATTTCATCAAAGTGCTCAAAATCCTCATCATCCTTTTTCTTGGATGGTTTGGGAGGAAAGGTCATGGGTCTCTAAACCCATGGTTCTCTTTCTCTACCATGTTTCCTAGCAATGAAGTCTCTTTTATCATATCTTTTATTCTTAGATTGTGGGTTATCAAGATCATCAACACGTTCAATCTCCACATCATTATCATTACTAGGTTGAGCATCAACATGAACATCATTATTAATGTTATCACTAGTCTCGTGTTCATCAACAAATTGTGTCTCAGCATCATAAATAGAAATATCATTTGTATTCTCAGATGTATCTATAACGGGTTCACTAGTAGTATTAACTCTTTGAGAATCTTGCTCAATTCTCTTAGGATGGCCCTTAGGATACAAAGGTTCCTGAGTCATTCTACCTCCCCTAGTCACAACTTTAATAGAATGATCATTGTATTTACTATTCATCTCATTAAGTAAATCATTTTGAGCCTTAAGTACTTGTTCTACTTGAGTGGTTACCATGGATGCATGTTTACTAATAAGCTTAAGATCATTGACAGTTCTACTCAAATAATCACCCAAGCGATCAAGCATATAAGCATTATGTTTCAATTGTCTACTAACATAGGCATTGAAATTTTCTTGCTTCACAATAAAATTATCAAATTCATCCAAGCATTGGCTAGCAGACTTATTATAAGGAATATATCTTTCATAAAATCTACTGAGAGAATTTACCTCTACTACCTGTGTCGGGTTATCAAGACCATGTATTTCTTCAATAGGTGGTAGATTCTTAACATCCTCGGCTTTAATACCCTTTTCTTTCATAGATTTCTTTGCCTCCTGCATATCTTCAGGACCGAGGAATAGAATACCTATTTTCTTCTGAATTGGCTTTGGAGGTGGTCCGGAAATGGTCCAATCATTATCATTGCTCAATATATTATTCAATAGTAATTCAGCTTGTTCGACAGTTCGTTCCCTGAAAACACAACCAACACAACTATCTAGGTAGTCCCTAGAAGCATCGGTTAGTCCATTATTAAAGATATCAAGTATTTTATTTTTCTTGAGAGAATGATCAGACAAGGCATTAAGAAGTTGGAGAAGCCTCCCCCAAGCTTGTGGCAGACTCTCCTCTTTAATTTGCACAAAGTTAAATATTTCCTACAAGGCAGCTTATTTCTTATGGGTAGGAAAATATTTTTCAGAGAAGTAATAAATCATATCATGGGGACTACGCATACAACCAGGAGCAAGAGAATTAAACCATATCTTAGCATCACCCTTTAATGAGAAAGGAAACAACTTAAGGTATAGTAATAGCGAATTTTTTCCTCATGAGTAAATAGGGTGGCTATATCATTCAATTTGGTAAGATGTGCCACAACAGTTTCAGATTCATTACCATGGAAAGGATCAGATTCAACCAAAGTAATTAACACAGGATCGACAGAGAATTCATAATCCTTATCAGTAACAAAGATAGGTGAAGTATCAAACTTAGGATGCTATTGCATTCTAGCATTCAAAGATTTTTCCTTCCACTTGCGAAGCAATTTCTTAAGATCATCTCTATCCTCACAAGCAAGAAAGTCCCAAGATACCTCTCCTTCCATAACATATCCCTCAGGTATATCAGGCAATTCATATCCAGGAGAGCTAGGTCTAGCAGATGTATCATAGTGTTCAGTTTCAATAATTTCATCAGATTCAGAAATATTATCAGTTTCAGCATTAGCTCTAGCAATTTGTTCATCAGGAAATTCACCCAGTGGAAAAGTATCATCAAGCAAAGTATCATCATAAGCATCATGCATAGCAGAAGTATCACCAATTACTTGCGACATATCAGAATTAATAGTAGGTGGTGGTGTCGCAAATTTACTCATAACAGAAGGTGAATCAAGTGCAGAGCTAGATGGCAGTTCCTTTCCTGTCCTCGTAGTTGAGGGGTAGATCTTAGTTTTTGGATCTTTAAGGTTCCTCATAGTGATCAACAGATATATATCCCAAGTGACTCAGAGAATAAAGCTATGCTCCCCGACAACGGCGCCAGAAAAAGATCTTGATAACCCACAAGTATAGGGGATCGCAACAGTTTTCGAGGGTAGAGTATTCAACCCAAATTTATTGATTCGACACAAGGGGAGCCAAAGAATATTATCGAGTATTAGAATCTGAGTTGTCAATTCAACCACACCTGAAATACTTGATCTACAACAAAGTATTCAATAGCAAAGTAATATGGAAGTAACGGTAATTGTGGCGAAGTGATAGTAGCAGTTTGTAGTGTTTATAACAGTAGCAAAGGAAAAGTAACTGAGCAAAGATCAATACATGAAAAGCTCGTAGGCAATGGATCAGTGACGGATAATTATGTCGGATGGCATTCATCATGCAACAGTTATAATATAGGGTGACACAGAACTAGCTCCAATTCATCAATGTAATGTAGGCATGTATTCCATATATAGTCATACGTGCTTATGGAAAAGAACTTGCATGGCATCTTTTGTCCTACCCTCCCGTAGCAGCAGGGTCCTATCAGAAACTAAGGGATATTAAGGCCTCCTTTTAATATAGAATCGGACCAAAGCATTAGCACTTAGTGAATACATGAACTTTTCAAACTACGGTAATCACTAGAAAGAATCCCAGTTATTGTCACCCTGGGGGATGCGGATCATAACTCATAATAGGTGTCTACAACTTGCAAGATAGGATCAAGAACACACATATATTCATGAAAACATAATAGGTTCAGATCTGAAATCATGGCACTCGGGCCCTAATGACAAGCATTAAGCATATCAAAGTCATAGCAACATCAACTCGGAACATAGTGGATACTAGGGATCAAACTCTAACAAAACTAACTCGATTACATGATAAATCTCATCCAACCCATCATCGTCCAGCAAGCCTACGATGAGATTACTCATGAATGGTGGACAGCATCATGGAATTGGTGATGAAGGATGGCTGGTGATGACGAAGGCATCGATTTCCCCTCTCGGAGCCCAAAACGGACTCCAGATCTGGTCTCTCGAGGAAGAACAGGAGGTGGCGGCGGCTCTGTATCGTGAAACACGATGAACTCTTCTCTTTGATTTTTTTTTATACTCGAATAGGAATATATAGAAGTGGAAACGAGGTCGGAGAAGCAGCAGGGGGGCCACAAGCCTGTCTGGCACGCCCTAGGGGGGTGGGCGCACCCACCAGGCTTGTGGCCAGGTGGTGGGGCCCCTGTAGTTGATTCTTTCGCTAGTATTTTTTATTAATTCCAAAAATATTCTCTGTAAATTTTCAGGTCAATCTGAGAACTTTTATTTCTGCACAAAAATAACACCAAGGCAATTTTGCTGAAAACAGCGTCAGTCCGGGTTAGTTCCATTCAAATCATGCAAATTAGAGTCCAAAACAAGGGCAAAAGAGTTTGGAAAATTAGATACATTGGAGACGTATCATAGTTCAAGGAGTCACGCATTCCCTCAATAGTTCAAGGAGTCATATATGCTTTGCACTCCATGTCCATAGATATCCTTGTATTTGTCTCTTGTGTGTTGGGACTAACCCATGTAGGTGAGAAGAGTAAGGAAACAACAAGGATGCTCCCAACTCATGGTGATCTTTTGAGCATCCACCACTACTTCACCTACATGAAGTCTTCATCAACAAAACCCAAGGTTAGTTTATCCCTCCTATGGGGGGATGTCACATCTATGGGGAGATTTAATCTAAGACTTGAGTCAAAGCATCTCATGGTATGTGACAACATTAAATGCTTTATGTAAAAGTGGTAACCCCACTTGTGCTTAAACAATGAGTATGACCTATGATCAAGTATTCTTACTTGGCTCCTAAGTCAATATACTCATATATAGATGACTCCGTCATCGCCAAAATGCTTGTTAGATGCTAGTGTGTATGTGCATGTTTGACATGATTTCATTTGACATCTTATTGTGAGAGCATGTTGGTCTGCATTTATTTACTCATTCGAGGACATCCAATTGTTGCTATTTGGCATTTTGATTTTTATTTTGCCAACTGGATGAACAAGAATGCCTAGGACCACTCCTCTAGCTATCTATGCTTTCTCATCTCATATTCCTTTCATGCTGCATCACAAAATTTGAACAGGTACTTTTCGATCTCTTTGTGTGAGGAGCACTCGGAGTTCCGTATCGACAAAGGACACACCAGTAAAACCTCCCAAGTGCATCTCGGTGGAACCAACTCAAAAATCTCGGTCTCACCGAATGCCTAGGGTTGATTTGGTTTTTAATCTCGGTACCACCGATTCCATATTCTTGGTTACACCAAAAATTTAGAATCGGTGTCACCGACAGCCACGGGTATATAAGGATGTGGACCCGACCTTTGAAATTATCCTTCAACCGTCGCCCCATCAAAACCCTACATTGTCGATTCGAGGCCCCTGGTCATCGCCTTTGCTTCCCTAAGCATCTCCACCGCTGGGAATCGTCGTCGCCGATGAAATCTTCATCCTCGTCGCCACCGTAGCGGATCCATCACCAAGCTAGGGTATGGATTCGGCCCTCTATGTGCTCCTCGTCTATATCTTGCGCATTGGAGTTTGCTTTATCTTATCCACCGTTTGCAATCTTCCCATCCAAAGGAAATCTCAATAGATTAGCAAATCGAAGAATTTTAGGTTTAGTTGCCCGCAAAATCGCATCTCGGTGATACTGAGTCAGAAAAATCAATTCCACTGATTTCCTTTTGTGCTACTGAGGACAAAACTCAGTGAGGCCGATTGGCAGTTTTCGGTTCGACTGAAACTGCTGCCAAGTTTCAGCTAAGGGTTTTGTGCATCTCGGCAGCACCAAAAGATTTGACTCGGTGACACCAAAATTCAATTTTGCACTACATCTATGATTTTTTATGTTCAAACTTTCAAAAACAAGCTGCATTTTGTGATGACTTATCTTCTTCTACTCCTCTATACTCTATTCATAGGGTCAGATATGTTAGATGCTGAGGACAGTCAGAATTTGCAGGAGCAGAACGTTGACATGAGTTCAGGCACTAGCCCTGGGTCCAATTCCTTTTCAGATCCAGGCACACCTAGTTCTCCTGGGTTGCCCAAGGCTGCTACTAGGACCAGAAAGAAGCTGAATTCAGATGAGGAGGATTCAGATTGTATGCTAGAGGAAGTTCTTTCCAAGAAGCAAGACAAGGCTGCCAGGAAGTCAGCAAATGAAGCCACCTCTTCCAGGAGGACAGTCAGCAAGACATATGCCCCTCCAGAGTCTATGAGAGCACCTAAGAGTGCTAGGGCTACCATGACCATTGGGCCCCCAAGGAGGTCATTGCCTAATAAGGCAGGAGAGAAGAAGAATGCCAGAAATAGGATAGTTTATGTGACTGGCAGGCCTACCTCAATGTATGATGACACTGAGGAGGCTGTTGGTGTTGCTGAGGAGGAGGAGGAGGAAGAAGAGCAAGTTTTCAAGGCCCCTCCCAAGAAGATGCAGAAGAAGCTTTTGGCAGATGCTATGCCAAAGCAAGGTCCCTCCAAGAGCACCAAGTCTACCCCCAAGAAGGCTACTGCTGAAAAGTCCAAGAGGACATCCAGATAGATTCTAGCTTCTGAGAAGAAGAAGGAATCTACCTTCAGAGAAGCTGATGAGGATGCTATGTCTGCATTGATGAAGCTCAGACCACAACTTCTAGTGCACAATGCCAGCCATCCTTTAGCTGCAGATATGAAGAAGAAGAAGGATGCATGTTTGAGAGAGTGGAGAGCCATTGATCCTTACTCTCAAAGGAAGAAAAACAGGTGTGGACTACATGTTCTACACCAAGGAGCAATAGGATTTCTATGAGACTGTGTTGCTTGACAAGAGTCCAGCTGTGAGTGACATGAGATATGTCGACTGGAAGTACATCAAGGCGGATGAAGACTATTTCCGCAATGTACAAGACAACTTCCACTGTGTTGGCATAGATCAGTTTGTTGGTAGAGAGTTCACTGCATGGAATGATGAGATGATCATGCAATTCTACTCCCCTGCTCACTTCTATGGAGATGGTAGGATTGTGTGGATGTCAGAAGGAGCAAGATATGAGTCAACTGTTGATGAGTGGGTTGCCATCTTAGGAGTCCCAGAGGCACGGGATGGAGATATCTGTGTGTACTCAGAGTCCAAGGCAAGCCACAATGCCATGAAGGACACGTACAATGCCATTCATGCTGCACATCTCTAGTCCCACAAGCTAGGATCTATCTATCACCTCCAGGAAGGTCTCCACATCATCAACACCATTTTGAGGCATACTTTGATGCCCAAGTTAGGTGATGAGAAGATGATCCGAGGCTAATCCATCAACTTGTTGATTCATATTTATCAGCACCAGAGATTCAGAGTGATGGATCTGATAGTGGAGACTGTGAAGAGGGTTGCTATTGATCAGAAGCGCTCATGCTGCTATGCACCCTACATTCAGATGCTCATCAACTCCAAGCTGGAGAAGCACATATTTGCTCTGGATAGACCACTTGCCCTTACAGCCAGACTTTGAGGACAACATTGTGGTGATGGACCTAAACCATCCCACATCAGCTGCAGCTCAGGCTCAGGCACAGGTAGAGGCAGAGGCAACTAGAGCCACTAGTGCTCAAGTCCCTAGATCCAGGAACGAGCAGATGGATATCTTGATCTCAACCGTTCAGGGCATGCAGAAGGACATCACAGACATACTGGAGAACAGAACAGTCTTGTGACGATCTTTGAGGATAGAGTGAAGACCCTCAATGACAAGGTGGATGGGCTGACCAGGACAATAAACGAGCTCAAGAAGGAAGTTGACTCTGTGCCTCTTCCTTATTCCACATATGAGGAGGAGGAGGAGGAGGAGGAGGATGTCTCTCCTCTCAGGCCATCTACTCGCTTCACTACCAAGGTCAGAACAGCCACAGTGCCAGCTCCTGAGTTGAGGCCTTCTTCATCAGCACCTGCTACAATGACTTCAGCTCCATCAGTTCCTTGAGTGCCATAAGTTTCTACTCCAACTCCGTCCAGGACATCTGCAGAGGTCTTTGCCGATGCACTTCTCTCGACCCCGGCATCGACCATCGGAGGAGATCAGCCCCAAAAGAACAATTAGCTATATCTCTTTGAATTTTTTGGTAACTTGTTGCCAAAGGGAGAGAAGTTGTATATAGATCTTTAGGCTTTGAGCGAGAGAGCGTCGATTTCTATTGTTGTTTTAAAAACATTTGGTCTTTTGGTTGCTTGTGTTAAACTTTTGTTCGTGTTTGATCATACGCTTTAATGTGTGTTGCTACTATTTCCTATCCTTTTGATGGTTATGAGATGATCTTTCACTTTGCTTGATGTGTTGTGCTATGATATTAACTCTTATTACTCTCGCACACGACCAAGATGTATGTGGCATGGAAGAAGTGTCCCATGTACCTAATCGATTGTAAGTTTGCATACAAAACAAAATTTAAAATAATGCACAAATTAAGGGGGAGCTCTTGCTTATCACATACTTCTCAAAGCGACGATTATATTCATTGATTATATCATATGTCGAAGCTTTGATCTATATGTTGTCATCAATTACCAAAAAGGGGGAGATTGAAAGCACATTTGCTCCCTTTGTGGTTTTAGTAATTAATTACAACACATATGCCATTGAACTAATGTTTCCACTAAGTATATTTCAGGAAAAGTTCAATGATGGGTTGGCAAAAGGTTGTGGAATACCCCAAGATGCAAGGAAATAGATTGGCAAAGCTTCAAGCAAGAGGACTATACATTTTACTTTGTGAGAAATCACTTTGAGTCCATAGGAAAGCCAATACTATTAAAAGGGGGTAAGGTAGTTTTGGTGAACAAAATGTTCATACATGCACAAGTGATAGTCACCACATACACCCACAAGCTCTTCCACAAAAGTCTGTCCAAAGCCAAATATCCAAAATTGGTGCAACCAACACTCCCCACTCGGTGCCACCGATTCTCGGCCTTGGATAGACTCAAGCCAAACCCTATCCCATTGGTGCAACCGATTCTGATTCGGTGCCACCGAGTTTGGGTTGCCAATATTCTGTTACGCAAATTCACAAAATCGGTCCGACCGAGTTTGTAGAATCGGCGTCACCGAGTCTCGCAATATGACCGCTGGTCACCTTATCCTTGCAACCGAGTTTTATGTATCGGTCTCACCGAGATTCAAAAGTTGCTACCTTTTAGGCAACTCGGTACCACCGAGATTAACACATCGGTGTCACCGAGTTGGATTTATTAGGTGTAACGGTTGGATTTTTGGAGATGTCTATATATACCCCTCAACCACCACTCACTCGCAAGAGAAGCACTCAGAATAGAACCCCACTCATACCAATTGATTTTCTGAGAGAGAGTCGCCTACTCATGTGTTGAGATCATGCCATTTCATTCCAACCATATGAATCTTGATCTCTAGCCTCTCCAAGTTGCTTTCCACCCAACCAATCTCTTCCACCATAGCCAAATCTGTGAGAGAGTGATTGTGTGTTGAGGATTCTATCATCTTGAAGCACAAGAGCAAGGAGTTCATCGACATTATCGATCCTATTACCTTTTGGAGGGTGGTGCCTCCTAGACTGGTTAGGTGTCGCTTGGGAGCCTCCTACTTCGTGTTGTGGAGTGAACCATGAAGTTTGTAAGGGCAAGGAGATTGCCTACTTCGTGAAGATCTACCCCGAGTTAGGCTAGTACTTCGTGGACGTAGGCCATCATGGTATAGTCAAGGTTGCTTCTTTGTGGAACCCTCCGTGGGTAGAGCCCTTCGTGGAACCCTCCATGGGTAGAGCCCTTCGTGGACTTTCACTACCATTACCCTCCGTGGTTTGAAGACTCCATAAACGTGGATGTACGATAGCACCACCTATCGGGACCATGGGAAAAATCATCGTGTCTCCAAATTGTGTTTGATCTTCCTACCCTTCCTTTGCCACTCACGCTTGTCTTTACTTTTCGCTGATATAGTCGTAGACATGCATGTGTAGGGTGTTCTTGACTTGCTATGAATGTTAAAATCTGCCAACACTTAAAATTGGGAAGAAGTAGATTTTTAATTGGTCAAGTAGTCTAATCACCCCCCACCCTCTAGACCTACTTATGATCCTACAGTTATCAAATGACAACTCATGTCTATGGTTAGGAAACCTTGACCATCTTGGATCAACGAGCTAGTCTAGTAGAGGCTCACTAGGGACATAGTGTTTATCTATGTATCCACACATGTATCTGACTTTCCGATCAATACAATTCTAGCATGGATAATAAACAATTATCATGAACAAGAAAATATAATAATAACCACTTTATTATTGCCTCTAGGGCATATTTCCAATAGGATTAGTGTCACCGATCTGACTTTTAGTGTTTTTGAGAATAGTCTCGGTGAGGCCGAGTCACCTTTCGGTGAAAGCGAAAGTTGTGACCAAGTCTGTGTAAATGAGATTGTCAGTCTCGGTAGCTCTAAATTCCAAACTCGGTGGAATCAAAACCCATACAGTGGAAATCTGAAACCAAATTTTTGAGTTCAATTTTTGCAAAAACTACTGTGTTTTGTGATGCTCATATATTCCACTCCCTATATCTATTCACAGGGAGAGTTTGTGAGTGCAACATGTCTAGATCAGAGGATAACTAGAATGATTTAAGAGATCCAAGTACAGAACTTGGATCTGGTACTAGTCTAGAAGCTAGCTCTTCAGAGGACCCAGTCACCCCTAGTTCACATGGTTTTCGCAAGGCAGCCACCAGGGCCAGGAAGAAGCTCAACTCGGATGAGGAGGATGCATATTTCATCTCAGACGATGCTACTTCCAGGAGGAAGATAGTCAGAAAGGAGTATGCCAGTTCAGATGCAGTGAGAGCTCCTAAATCTGCTAAAGGGGAGTTAAATCTCTAGAGGCCCCTGCCTCCTCCAAGAAAACCAAGTCCTTGGTCAAAAATCCTGCCAAGAAGAGAGAGAGGAATAGGATCATTCATGTGATTGGGAGGCCAACCTCCATGGTTAGAACTCCTGATTAGAGTGAGGAAGTGGAAGAACCTGCTGCCAACCCACCTCCTTCCAAGCAAAGGAAGCTCATGGCTGATGATATGACAAGCAAGCCTGCTTCAAAGGCTAAGCCCTCGGCTCCTAAGGCTAATCCAACAACTCCCAATGTCAAGAAGCCATCTACCACCAACCCCAAGAGGACAACAAGAGATGTCCCAGCTGCTGAGAAGAACAAGAGATCCACTTTCAGAGAAGATGAAGAGATTGTTGTTTTGAGGAAGTTGAGACCTCATCTACCAGAACATCAATGAGATCCTTCAGAACCAGAAGAGCCTTGAGAGGAAAGTGGAAACTAAATGTCATGACTTGGATGTCAAGGTAACAAAGTTGACCACCACGGTCAAGCAGTTGAAGCAGGAAGTGGATTTTGTGCCAAGCCCTAAGTCTAGTGATGATGATGACAGTGCTCCTCTCCAGCCTCACACTCAGTTCAAGACATAGACTAGATCTTCTGTCGTGCCATTTACAGGGACGAGACCATCCTCATTGGCACTTGCATCAGCTCCTTCGGCACCTCTAGTGTCTACTCCACCACCTCAGGCGACATCAACTGAAGCATTCACGGACGTTGTTCTTTCGACTCCTTCCACGGCCACCGGAGGAGACCATGCCCAGAGTGACACTTTTATCTATACCTTCAAGGTTTTTTGTAACTTGTTGCCAAAGGGGGAGACATGTTAAAGATCATAGGGCTTCGAGAGAGAGTGTGTTACTTCTTGTCACTCTTCTCGTTTGAAAACATCTGCTTTATCGTATGGATGTCTTAAACTTGTTGTGTTTGATCATACGCTTTAAGTTTGATGCTACTATTTCCTATCCTTGAGATATCTATGTGATGATCATTCACTCTTGATTGGTGTTATGTTCATGGCAATTCATTCATATCATTTATGTGCACCACCAAGATGTATGTGACATGGAAGAGTGACCCATGATTCTAATCGATTGTGCATTTGCACTCAAACGCAAACTTAAATATAGTGCAGAAATTTGGGGGGGGGGAGTCTTTCTTATCAATACTTCTCAAAGAGACAATGCTATTCATTATTTATATCCCCATTGAAGCTTTGATCTATATGTTGTCATCAATTACCAAGAAGGGGGAGACTAAAAGCACAACTTCTCCCTATGTGGTTTTGGTAATTAATAACAACATGTATTTCATTGGACTAATGATTCTACCAAGTATATTTCAGGAAGAGTTTAGTGAATGCTTTGGCAAAGGATTGTGAGGAGATCCCCTAGATGCAAGGAACATCCATTGGCAACAAGCTTCAAGACTCTACATTTTGCTCTTATGTGAGAAATCATAATTGAGTCCATAGGGAAGCCAATGCTGTTGAAAGGGGATGATGTATCTATGATGATCCGGTTGCAAGTGCTTAGATATTAACCACCAAAAATACTCTTGAAATTCTCCCACAAATATTCTGTTAAAACCCTAACACTCAAATTTGGTGCCACCAAATTTTCCAATTCGGCCCTACCGAGTTTCACCCTAGACAGATCCTATTCCAAACCCTTAGGTCTTGGTGACACCAAGTTTGATTTCGGTGAAACCTAAATCAATGACCAACTTTCTGTTGTCCCAATTCTAAACATCGGAATTTCCGATTTTCATGAATCGGTGACACCGAAACTGGTAACTGCCTAGGCCAACCAAAATCGGACCCACCAAGATTTATATATCTGTCTCACCGAAACGCCAAAGTTGCCACATTTTCCACTAGTCGGTGCAACCAAGTTTTTGCTTTGGTTTCACCGAGTTGGGCAATAATGTTGTAACAATTGGTTTTTTGGAGATGCCTGTTGGGAAACGTTGCATGGGAAACAAAAACTTTCCTACGCACACACAAGATCTATCCATGGTGATGAGCATCTACGTGAGGGAGAGTGGATCTACATACCCTTGTATATCGCTAAGCGAGAAGCGTTAAGAAACGCGGTTGATGTAGTTGAACGTCTTCGCGATCCAAATCGCTAGTCATCCCGCGATCTAATCATGATTTGTCCCGATCTAGCGGGGAGAGAGGGCTGCCCCGTGGCTAAGGGTTGGGTGAGGCTACCCTCTCTCCCCTACAATATATATAGGAAGGAGGGGAGGGGATAGCGCCCCTAGGGTTTCCCCTAGGAGTCGGCCGAAGGAGAGGTGGAGGAGTCCACCTCCAATCCCACTCCAAGTAGGATTCCTATCCTACTTGGATTTCCTCCCCCCCCCACTTTGGGGTTTCCTTTCTCCACACCCTAGTCGCATGGGCCCTTAGGGGATGGCTTTCCCAGCCCACTAAGGGCTGGTGCGCCATTCGTAAGGCCCATGTGGCCTCTTGGCATGGGTGGCCCCTCCTGATGGCCCCCGAGAACCCTCGCGGCACCCCCAATACACTACCGAAAATACTCAGAAACGGGACTTCCTATATATCAATATTTACCTTTGGACCATTCCTAAGATCCTCTTGATATCCGGGATATCATCCGGGACTCCGAACAACCTTCTGTCACCACCATACATAACTCAATACTACCGAAATGGCGCTGAACGTTAAGTGTGCAGACCCTGCGGGTTCGAGAACTATGTACGCATGACCGAGACACCTCTATGGTCATTAACCAATAGCGGGACCTGGATGCCCATATTGTTACCTACATATTCTACAAATATCTTTATCGGTTGAACCTCTATGTCGAGGATTCAGTTAATCCCGTATGATGTTCCCTTTGTTCTTCGGTATGTTACTTGCCAGAGATTCGATCGTCGGTATCTCTACACCTAGTTCAATTCCATTACCGTCAAGCCTATTTACTCATTCTGTAATACAATATCCTGTGGCTAACACTTTAGTCACTTTGCTTGCAAGGCTTGTTGTGATGTTGTATTACCGAGTGGGCCCTGAGATACCTATTCGTCACACGGAGTAACAAATCCTAGTCTTGATCCATGCCAACCCAACAGACACCCTCGGACATACCAGTAGAGCACCTTTATAGTCACACGGTTACGTTGCGACATTTGATACACACAAGGTAATCCTACGGTGTCAGTGAGTTGCATGATCTCATGGTCATAGGAACAGATACTTGACATGTAGAAAACTATAGCAATAACTGACACGATCATATGCTACACTCATAGTTTGGGTCTGGTCCATCACATCATTCTCATAATGATGTGATCCCATTATCAAATGACATCTCATGTTAATGGCTAGGAAACCTTGACCATTTTTGATCAACGAGCGAGTCTACTAGAGGCATACTAGGGACACAATGTTGTCTATGTATCCACACATGCATTTGAGTTTCCAATCAATACAATTATAGCATGGATAATAAACGATTATCATGAACAAGGAAATATAATAGTAACCATTTTATTATTTCCTCTAGGGCATATTTCCAACAGTCTCCGACTTGTGCTAGAGTCAATAATCTAGCTCACATTACTATGTGATTTACATTTTAATGAATCTAACACCCATACAGTTCTGGTGTTGATCATGTTTAGCCCTTGGAAGAGGTTTAGTTAACAGGTCTGCGACATTTAGATACGTGTGCACTTTGCAAAAATTTATGTCCTCCTCCTTGATATAATCGCATATGGAATTGAAGTGTCTCTTTATGTGTCTGGTCCTCTTGTGAAACCGTGGTTCCATGGCCAGAGCAATGGCACCAGTGTTGTCACATAATAGAGTCAATGGGTTCAGTGCACTGGGTGTTGGAAATATGCCCTAGAGGCAATAATAAAATGGTTATTATTATATTTCCTTGTTCATGATAATTGTCTATTGTTCATGCTATAATTGTGTTAACCAGAAACCGTAATGCATGTGTGAATACATAGACCACAACGTGTCCCTAGTGAGCCTCTAGTTGACTAGCTCGTTGATCAATAGATGGTCACGGTTTCATGACCATGGACATTGGATGTCGTTGATAATGGGATCACATCATTAGGAGAATGATGTGATGGACAAGACCTAATCCTAAGCATAGCACAAGATCGTGTAGTTCGTCTGCTAAAGCTTTTCTAATGTCAAGTATCGTTTCCTTAGACCATGAGATTGTGCAACTCCCGGATACCGTAGGAATGCCTTAGGTGTGCCAAACGTCACAACGTAACTGGTGGCTATAAAGGTGCACTACGGGTATCTCCGAAAGTGTCTGTTGGGTTGGCACGAATCGAGACTGGGATTTGTCACTCCGTGTAACGAACAGGTATCTCTGGGCCCACTCAGTAAGACATCATCATAATGAGCTCAATGTGACTAAGGAGTTAGCCACGGGATGATGTGTTACGGAACGAGTAAAGAGACTTGCCGGTAACGAGATTGAACAAGGTATAGGGATACCGACGATCGAATCTCGGCAAGTATCATACCGGTAGACAAAGGGAATTGTATACGGGATTGATTGAATCCCCGACATCGTGGTTCATCCAATGAGATTATCGTGGAGCATGTGGGAGCCAACATGGGTATCCAGATCTTGCTGTTGGTTATTGACCGGAGAGATGTCTCGGTCATGACTACGTGTCTCCCGAACCCGTAGGGTCTACACACTTAAGGTTCGATGACGCTAGGGTTATAGGGAAATGGTATACGTGATTACCGAAGGTTGTTCGGAGTCCCAAATGATATCCCGGACGTCACGAGGAGCTCCGGAATGGTCCGGAGGTAAAGTTTGATATATAGGAAGTCCTGTTTTGGTCACCGGAAAGTTTTCGGGCTCATCGGTAGTGTACCGGGAGTGCCGGGAGGGTGCCGGAGGACCCCCGGGAGGGGTGTAACGACCAAAGGACTTCGTGGGCTGTTAGAGGAGGTGTACCAGCCCTTATTGGGCTGGCCAAGTCCTTCCGGAAAGGCCCATGAGGCTAGGGATAAAGAGATAAGGCTAAAGGAGATTCAAAAGGAAGAGATCCACCTCCCTTGTGGTGGACTCTCCCCTAGCTCGGCCGAACCTCTCCTCCTTGGAGGAGGGGACAAGGAAGCCCTCCCTCTCCCTCCTCCTATATATACTTGAGGTTTTGGCTGTTTTGAGACAAGATTTGATCTCTCTCCCACGGCGCAGCCCTACCTCTCTTCTTCCTCCTCCGTAGTGCTTAGGCGAAGCCCTGCCGGAATACCTTGCTGCTCCACCACCACCACGCCGTCGTGCTGCTGTTGGAGATCTTCCCCAACCTCTCCCTCCTCCTTGCTAGATCAAGGCACGGGAGAGGTCACCGGGCTATACGTGTGTTGAACGCGGAGGCGCCGTTGTTCGGCGCTTAGATCGGAATCCACCACGATCTGAATTGCTGCGAGTATGACTCCACCAATCGCATTCTTGTAACGCTTCCACTTAGCGATCTTCAAAGGTATGAAGATGCAATCTCTCCCCACTCGTTTCTGGTTTCTACATAGATAGATCTTGGTGACACGTAGGAAAATTTTGATTTACTACTACGTTCCCCAACAATGGCATCATGAGCTAGGTCTATGCGTAGAATCTGTGCACGAGTAGAACACAAAGTTGTTGTGGGCGTCGATCTTGTTAATTTGCTTACCACTACTAGTATTATCTTTATTTGGCGGTACTGTGGGATGAAGCGGCCCGGACCAACTTTACACATACGCTTACGTGAGACCAGTTCCACCGCCTGACATGCACTTGTTGCATAAGGTGGCTAGCGGGTGTGTGTCTCTCCCACCTTAGTCGGATTGGATTTGATGAAAAGGGTCCTTATGAAGGGTAAATAGCAATTGGCATATCACGTTGTGGTTTTGGCATAGGTAAGAAACGTTCTTGCTAGAAACCTATAGCAACCACGTAAAAACTTGCAACTACAAATTAGAGGACGTCTAACTTGTTTTTGCAGCATGTGTTGGAAATATGCCCTAGAGGCAATAATAAAATGGTTATTATTGTATTTCCTTGTTCATGATAATTGTCTATTGTTCATGCTATAATTGTGTTAACCGGAAACCATAATACATGTGTGAATACATAGACCACAACATGTCCCTAGTGAGCCTCTAGTTGACTAGCTCGTTGATCAATAGATGGTCACGATTTCATGGCCATGGACATTGGATGTCGTTGATAACGGGATCACATCATTAGGAGAATGATGTGATGGACAAGACCCAATCCTAATCATAGCACAAGATCGTGTAGTTCGTTTGCTAAAGCTTTTCAATGTCAAGTATCGTTTCCTTAGACCATGAGATTGTGCAACTCCTGGATACCGTAGGAATGCTTTGGGTGTGCCAAACGTCACAACGTAACTGGGTGGCTATAAAGGTACGCTACGGGTATCTCCGAAAGTATCTGTTGGGTTGGCACGAATCGAGACTGGGATTTGTCACTCCGTGTGACGGAGAGGTATCTCTGGGCCCACTCGGTAAGACATCATCATAATGAGCTCAATGTGACTAAGGAGTTAGTCACGGGATGATGTATTGCGGAACGAGTAAAGAGACTTGCCAGTAACGAGATTGAACAAGGTATGGGGATACCGACGATCGAATCTCGGGCAAGTATCATACCGATAGACAAAGGGAATTGTATACGGGATTGATTGAATCCTTGACATCGTGGTTCATCCGATGAGATCATCGTGGAGTACGTGGGAGCCAACATGGGTATCCAGATCCCGCTGTTGGTTATTGACCGGAGAGGTGTCTCGGTCATGTCTACGTGTCTCCCGAACCCGTAGGGTCTACACACGTAAGGTTCGATGACGCTAGGGTTATAGGGAAAAGGTATACGTGATTACCGAAGGTTGTTCGGAGTCCCGGATGAGATCCCGGACGTCACGAGGAGCTCCGGAATGGTCCGGAGGTAAAGATTGATATATAGGAAGTCCAGTTTTGGTCACCGGAAAGTTTTCGGGCTCATCGGTAGTGTACCGGGAGTGCCGGGAGGGTGCCGGAGGACCCCCGGGAGGGGTGTGACGACCAAAGGACCACATGGGCTGTTAGATAAAGTGTGCCAGCCCTTATTGGGCTGGGCAAGACTTTTGCTAAAGGCCCATGTGGCTGGAGATAAGGAGATAAGGCAAAAAGGATTTAAAAGGAGGAGATCCACCTCCCTTGTGGGAGGTGGACTCTCCCTTTAAGTCGGCCGGCCATCTCCTCTTTGGAGTAGAGGCCAAGCCAGCCCTCCACGTCCCTCCTCCTATATATACTTGAGGTTTTGGATGTTTTGAGACAAGATTTGATCTCTCTCTCTCACGGCGAAGCCCTACCTCTCTTCTTCCTCCTCCGCAGCGCTTAGGCGAAGCCCTGTCGGAATACCTTGCTACTCCACCACCACCACGCCGTCGTGCTGCTGTTGGAGCCCTTCCCCAACCTCTCCTTCCTCCTTGCTGGATCAAGGTGTTGGAGACGTCACCGGGCTGCACGTGTGTTGAACGCGGAGGTGCCGTCCGTTCGGCACTTGATCGGATCTACCGCGATCTGAATCGCTGCGAGTACGACTCCATCAACCGCGTTCTTGTAACGCTTCCGCTTAGCGATCTTCAAAGGTATGAAGATCCACTCTCCCCTTGCTCGTTGCTGGTTTCTCCATAGATGGATCTTGGTGAACGCGTAGGAAATTTTTTGATTTACTACTACGTCTCCCAACAGTGGCATCATGAGCTAGGTCTATGCATAGAATCTATGCACGAGTAGAACACAAAGCAGTTGTGGGCGTCGAGTTTGTTAATTTGCTTGCCGCTACTAGTCTTATCTTGATTCGGCGGTATTGTGGGATGAAGCGGCCCGGACCAACTTTACACGTACGCTTACGTGAGACCGGTTCCACCGCCTGACATGCACTAGATGCATAAGGTGGCTAGCGGGTGTCTGTCTCTCCTACCTTAGTCGGATCGGATTCGATGAAAAGGGTCCTTATGAAGGGTAAATAGCAATTGGCAAATCACGTTGTGGTGTTGACGTAGGTAAGAAACGTTCTTGCTAGTAACCTATAGCAGCCACGTAAAAACTTGCAACTACAAATTAGAGGACGTCTAACTTGTTTTTGCAGCATGTGCCTTGTGATGTGATATGGCCAAAGGATGTGATGTGATGCATTGTGATGTATGAATTGATCATGTTCTTGTAATAGGATTCACGACTTGCATGTCGATGATTATGACAACCGGCAGGAGCCATAGGAGTTGTCTTATTTATTGTATGACCTGCGTGTCAATCATAAACGCCATGTAATTACTTTACTTTATTGCTAAGCGTTAGCCATAGTAGTAGAAGTAATAGTTGGCGAGACAACTTCATGAAGACACAATGATGGAGATCATGATGATGGAGATCATGGTGTCGTGCCGGTGACAGTGATGATCATGGTGCCCCGAAGATGGAGATCATAGGAGCAAAATGATATTGGCCATATCATGTCACTATATTGATTGCATGTGATGTTTATCATGTTTACATCTTATTTGCATAGAACGACGGTAGTAAATAAGGTGATCTCTCAATAAAATTTCAAGAAAGGTGTTCACCCTAACTGTGCACCGTTGCTAAGGATCGTCGTTCCGAAGCACCACGTGATGATCGGGTGTGATAGGTTCTAACGTTCGCATACAACGGGTGTAAGCCAGATTTACACATGCGAAACACTTAGGTTGACTTGACGAGCCTAGCATGTACAGACATGGCCTCGGAACACGGAAGACCGAAAGGTCGAACATGAGTCGTATAGAAGATACGATCAACATAGAGA
This sequence comes from Hordeum marinum, assembly GCA_022496015.1. Taxonomy (NCBI): domain Eukaryota; kingdom Viridiplantae; phylum Streptophyta; class Magnoliopsida; order Poales; family Poaceae; genus Hordeum; species Hordeum marinum. Next base: position 110,364,297 of record CM039672.1, read on the forward strand.
TGTTCACCATGGATGACTAGTCCGTCTCACGTGATGATCGGACACGGGCTAGTTGACATGGATCATGTATCACTTGGAAGACTAGAGAGATGTCTATCTAAGTGGGAGTTCATTAATAATTTGATTAAATGAACTTAATTATCATGAACTTAGTCTAAAAATGTCCTTGCAAATTATGTCATAGATAGCTCGCGCTGTAGCTCCCCAGTTTTATTGATACAATCCTAGAGAAAAGTAAGTTGAAAGTTGATGGTAGCAATAATGCGGACTGGGTCCGTGATCTGAGGATTGTCCTCATTGCTGCACAGAAAGCTTATGTTTTTGATGTACCGCTAACTGCATCACTCCCTCAAGCGTTGTCTTTAGATGTTGTGAACATATGACAGGCACTTTTTGATGACTACGTGATAGTTCAGTGCATCATGCATTACGGCTTAGAATTGAGGCTTCAAAATGTTTTGAACGTCACAGAACATATGAGATGTTCTAGGAGCTGAGATTGTGATCTCAAGCTCGTGCCTATGTTGAGAGGTATGAGACCTCCAACAAGATTCTTTGCCTGCAAGATAAAGGAGAATAGCTTAATCGGTGAGCGTGTTCTCAGATTGTCTGGGTGCTACAATCACTTGAATCAAGTGGGAGTTAATCTTCCAGATGAGATAGTGATTAATGCAGTTCTCCAAGTCACTGCCACCAAGCTACTAGAGCTTCGTGATGAACTATAACATGCCAGGGATGGATAAGATGATCCCTGAGTTGTTCGTGATGTTTGACACCACGAAGGTAGAAATCAATAAGGAGCATCAAGTGTTGATGGTTAAGTGAAAACCACTAGTTTCAAAAGGGGCAAGGGCAAGAAGGGAAAAACTTCAGGAATGGCAAGCCAATTGTTGCTCTAGTGAAGAAACCCAAGGTTGAGCCCGAACCCGAGACTAAGTGCTTCTGTTATGAGGAGAATGTTCGCTGAAGCGAAAAAACCCTAGATGATTGGTAGATAAGAAGGCTGGTAATGTCAATGGAAGTATATTTGATATACATGTTAGTGATGTGTACCTTGCTGGTACTCCTAGTAGCACCTGGGTATTAGATACCGGTTCGGTTGCTAAGTGTTAGCAACTCGAAATAAAAGCTACGGAGTAAATGGAGACTAGCTAGGTGAAAGGTGACGATGTGTGTTGGAAGTATTTCCAAGATTGATGTGATCACCATCGCACGCTCTCTCTACCTTCAGGATTTGTGATAAACCTAAATAAATGTTATTTGGTGTTTGCGTTGAGCATAAACGTGATTAGATCATGATTAGTGTGATACGGTTATTCATATAAGTTAGAGAATAATGGTTATTCTGTTTACATGGATAATGCCTTCAATGGTCATGCACCCACTCGAAATGGTTTATCGAATCATGATCGTAGTAGTACACATATTCATAACATTGGTACCAAAAGATACAAAGTTAATAATGATAGTACCACATGCTTGTGGCACTGCCACGTAATGTCATATTGGTATAAATCGCATGAAGAAACTCCATGATGATGGATGTTTTTTGACTCACTCGATTTCGAATCGGTTGAGACATGCGAGCCATGCCTCTTGGGCAAGATGACTGAGACCCCGTCATCCAATATGATGGAGCGGGCAAGTGGCTTATTGGAATTAATACATGTTGATGTATGTGGTCCAATGAGTGTTGAAACACACAGTGGATATCGTTGTTTTTCTTTACCTTCACTGATGATTCGAGTAAATATGGGGATATTTACTTAATGAAACACGAATCTGAAATGTTTGAAAGGTTCAAGGAGTTTCAGAGTGAAGTTAAAGATCATCGTGACAAGAAGATAAATGTCTATGATATGATCATGGAGGTGAATATCTAAGTTACGAGTTTGGTATGCAATTTTAGACAATGTGGAAATTGTTTCACAGCTCACGCCTCCTGGAACACCATAGTGTGATGGTGTGTTCGAACGTCGTAGTCGTGCTCTATTGGATATAGTGAGTACTATGATGTCTCTTATCGTTTTACCACTATCGTTATGGGGTTATGCATTAAAGACAAATCCATTCACTTTAACAGGCCACCATCTAAGTCTGTTGAGATGACACCGTGAGAATTATGGTTTGACAGAAGCCTAAGCTGTCATTTCTTAATGTTTGGGGCTGCGACGCTTATGTGAAAATGGGTTTTTCACCTAGCGAGCTCGAACTCAAAGCAGACAAATGCATCTTCATAGAATACCCTAATGAGACATTGGGTATACCTTCTATCTCAGATCCAAGCGCAAAAGGTGTTTGTTGCTAAGAACGGGTCCTTTTTGAGAAAGAGTTTCTCTCGAAAGAATTGAGTGGGAGGAAGATAGAACTTGATAAGGTTGTTGAACCTTTGTTTCAACCAGAGAATAGCGCAACATAGAAAGATGTTTCTGTAGAGCCTACTCAGTTGAAAAGAAAGTTAATGATGATGATCATGAAGCTTCGGATCAAGTCACTATCGAACCTCGTAGGTTGACAAGGACGCGTATTGCTCCTGAGTGGTACGACAACCCTGTCTTGGAAATCATGTTGTTGGACAACGATGAACCTACGAACTATGGAGAAGCGATGGTGGGCCCGGATTCCAACAAATGGCTAGGAGCCTTGAAATCCGAGAAAGGATCCATGTATGAAAACCAAGTATGGACTTTGGTAGACTTGCCTGTTGAATGGCGGGTCATTGAGTACAAATGGACCTTTGAAATAAACATAGACGCTAATGGTGAAATGTCACCGTTTATAAAGCTCGATTTGTCGCAAAAGTTTCCGCCAAGTTCAAGGAGTTGACTGCGATGAGATTGTCTCATCTGTAGCGATGCTAAAAGTCTATTAAAATTTTGTTAGCAGTTGCTGCATTTTTCGATTATGAAATCTGGCAGATGGATGACAAAACAAGGTTTCCGTAATGGTTTCTATGAGGAAGAGTTGTATGTGATACAACCAGAAGGTTTTGTCAATCCTAAGGATGCTAATAATATGCAAACTCCAGCGATCCTTCTATGGACTGGAGCAAGAATCTCGGAGTTGGAATATATGCTTTGATGAGGTGATCAAAGTGTTTAAGTTTATACAAAGTTTATGAGAAACTTGTATTTGCAAGAAAGTGAGTGGGAGCACTATAGAATTTCTTATAAGAATATGTAGTTGACATATTATTGATCGGAAATGATGTAGAATTTCTGGAAGAGCATGAAGGGTTGTTTGAAAAGTTTTTTTTTTCAAAGGAAGACCCAGATAAAGCTACTATTTTATTGAGCATCAAGATCTATAGGGATAGATCTATTCGCTTGATAAGTTTTTTCGACGAAGACATACCTTGACAAGTTTTTGAAGGAGTTCAAAATAGATGGGTCAAAGAAGGAGTTCTTGACTGTATTGTAAGGTGTGAAATTGAGTAAGACTCAATACCCGACCACGGCAGAAGATAAAGAAAAGATGAGTGTCATCTCCTATGCTTTAGCCATAGGCTCTATATAGTATGCCATGCTGTGTACCGCACCTGTGTGTGCCTTGCCATGAGTCTGTCAAGGGGTACAAGAGTAATCCAAGAGTGGATCACTGGACAATGGTCAAAGTTATCCTTAGTAACTTGAAAACTAAGGAAATATTTCTCGATTATGGAGGTGATAAAGAGTTCATCGTAAAGGTTTACGATGATGCAAGCTTTAACTCCAATCCGGATGACTCTTAGTAGAAATCTGGCTACGTATAGTGGAGCAGCCATTTGGAATAGCTCCAAGTGGAGCGTGGGAGTAGTATCTACAAATATGACATGGAAAGTTTGCAAGGTACACACGGATCTGAATGTCGCAGACCCATTGACTAAAAACCTCTTTCACGAGCAGAACATGAACAAACCCCAGAACTTATTGGGTGTTAATCACATGATGATATGATCACATGGTGATGTAAGTGTTAATCACATGGTGATGTGAACTAGATTATTGACTCTAGTGCAAGTGGGAGACTGTTGGAAATATGCCCTAGAGGCAATAATAAAATGGTTATTATTGTATTTCCTTGTTCATGATAATTGTCTATTGTTCATGCTATAATTGTGTTAACCGGAAACCATAATACATGTGTGAATACATAGACCACAACATGTCCCTAGTGAGCCTCTAGTTGACTAGCTCGTTGATCAATAGATGGTCACGGTTTCATGGCCATGGACATTGGATGTCGTTGATAACGGGATCACATCATTAGGAGAATGATGTGATGGACAAGACCCAATCCTAATCATAGCACAAGATCGTGTAGTTCGTTTGCTAAAGCTTTTCAATGTCAAGTATCGTTTCCTTAGACCATGAGATTGTGCAACTCCCGGATACCGTAGGAATGCTTTGGGTGTTCCAAACGTCACAACGTAACTGGGTGGCTATAAAGGTACGCTACGGGTATCTCCGAAAGTATCTGTTGGGTTGGCATGAATCGAGACTGGGATTTGTCACTCCGTGTGACGGAGAGGTATCTCTGGGCCCACTCGGTAAGACATCATCATAATGAGCTCAATGTGACTAAGGAGTTAGTCACGGGATGATGTATTGCGGAACGAGTAAAGAGACTTGCCAGTAACGAGATTGAACAAGGTATGGGGATACCGACGATCGAATCTCGGGCAAGTATCATACCGATAGACAAAGGGAATTGTATACGGGATTGATTGAATCCTTGACATCGTGGTTCATCCGATGAGATCATCGTGGAGTACGTGGGAGCCAACATGGGTATCCAGATCCCGCTGTTGGTTATTGACCGGAGAGGTGTCTCGGTCATGTCTACGTGTCTCCCGAACCCGTAGGGTCTACACACGTAAGGTTCGATGACGCTAGGGTTATAGGGAAAAGGTATACGTGATTACCGAAGGTTGTTCGGAGTCCCGGATGAGATCCCGGACGTCACGAGGAGCTCCGGAATGGTCCGGAGGTAAAGATTGATATATAGGAAGTCCAGTTTTGGTCACCGGAAAGTTTTCGGGCTCATCGGTAGTGTACCGGGAGTGCCGGGAGGGTGCCGGAGGACCCCCGGGAGGGGTGTGACGACCAAAGGACCACATGGGCTGTTAGATAAAGTGTGCCAGCCCTTATTGGGCTGGGCAAGACTTTTGCTAAAGGCCCATGTGGCTGGAGATAAGGAGATAAGGCAAAAAGGATTTAAAAGGAGGAGATCCACCTCCCTTGTGGGAGGTGGACTCTCCCTTTAAGTCGGCCGGCCATCTCCTCTTTGGAGTAGAGGCCAAGCCAGCCCTCCACGTCCCTCCTCCTATATATACTTGAGGTTTTGGATGTTTTGAGACAAGATTTGATCTCTCTCTCTCACGGCGAAGCCCTACCTCTCTTCTTCCTCCTCCGCAGCGCTTAGGCGAAGCCCTGTCGGAATACCTTGCTACTCCACCACCACCACGCCGTCGTGCTGCTGTTGGAGCCCTTCCCCAACCTCTCCTTCCTCCTTGCTGGATCAAGGTGTTGGAGACGTCACCGGGCTGCACGTGTGTTGAACGCGGAGGTGCCGTCCGTTCGGCACTTGATCGGATCTACCGCGATCTGAATCGCTGCGAGTACGACTCCATCAACCGCGTTCTTGTAACGCTTCCGCTTAGCGATCTTCAAAGGTATGAAGATCCACTCTCCCCTTGCTCGTTGCTGGTTTCTCCATAGATGGATCTTGGTGAACGCGTAGGAAATTTTTTGATTTACTACTACGTCTCCCAACAGCATGTGCCTTGTGATGTGATATGGCCAAAGTATGTGATGTGATGCATCATGATGTATGAGATTGATCATGTTCTTGTAATAGGATTCACGACTTGCATGTCAATGAGTATGACAACCGGCAGGAGCCATAGGAGTTGTCTTATTTTATTGTATGACCTGCGTGTCAATCAAGAATGCCATGCAATTACTTTACTTTATTGCTAAACGTTGGCGAGACAACTTCATGAAGACACGATGATGGAGATCATGATGATGGAGATCATGGTGTCGTGCCAGTGACAGTGATGATCATGGTGCCCCGAAGATGGAGATCGAAGGAGCAAGATGATATTGGCCATATCATGTAACTATATTGATTTCATGTGATGTTTATAATGTTTACATCTTATTTGCTTAGAACGATGGTAGTGAATAATATGATCTCTCAATAAAATTTCAAGAAAGGTGTTCACCCTAACTATGCACCGTTGCTAAGGATCATTGTTCTAAAGCACCACGTGATGATCAGTGTGATAGGTTCTAACGTTCGCATACAACGGGTGTAAGCCAGATTTACACACGCGAAACACTTAGGTTGACTTGACGAGCCTAGCATGTACAGACATGGCCTCGGAACACGAAAGACCGAAAGGTCAAACATGAGTCATATAGAAGATACGATCAACATGGAGATGTTCACCATTGATGACTAGTTCGTCTCACGTGATGATCGGACACGGGCTAGTTGACGTGGATCATGTGTCACTTGGATGACTAGAGAGATGTCTATCTAAGTGGGAGTTCATTAATAATTTGATTAGATGAACTTAATTAACATACAATTAGTCTAAAAGTATCTTTGCAAATTATGTCATAGATAGCTCACGCTGTAGCTCCCCTGTTTTATTGATACGGTCCTAGAGAAAAGTAAGTTGAAAGTTGATGGTAGCAATAATGCGGACTGGGTTTGTGATCTGAGGATTGTCCTCATTGCTGCACAGAAGGCTTATGTCCTTGATGCACCGCTAAGTGCACCACTCCCTCAAGTGATGTCTGTAGATGTTGTGAACATATTGACAGGCACTTTCTGATGACTACTTGATAGTTCAGTGCGTCATGCATTATGACTTAGAATTAAGGCTCAAAACATTTTGAACGTCACAGAACATATGAGATGTTCTAAGAGCTGAGATTGGGATCTTAGGTTCATGCCTGTGTTGAGAGGTATGAGACCTCCAACAAGATTCTTTGCCGGGAGGATAAAAGAGAATAGCTCAATCGGTGAGCATGTGCTCAGATTGTCTGGGTGCTACAATCACTTGAATCGAGTGGGAGTTAATCTTCTAGATAACATAGTGATTAATACAGTTCTCCAAGTCACTGCCACCAAGCTACTGGAGCTTCCTGATGAACTATAAAATGCCAGGTATGGAGATAATGATCCCTGAGCTATTCGCGTTGTTTGACACCGCGAAGGTAGAAATCAAGAAGGAGCATCAAGTGTTGATGGTTAAGTGAAAACCACTAGTTTCAAGAAGGGCAAGGGCAAGAAGGGAAAAACTTCAGGAATGACAAGCCAATTGCCGCTCTGGTGAAGAAACCCAAGGTTGAGCCCACACACGAGACTATGTGCTTCTATTACGAGGAGAACGGTCGCTAAAGCGGAACAATCCTAGATAAGAAGGCTGGCAATGTCGACAGAAGTATATTTGATATACATGTTATTGATGTGTACCTTGCTAGTACTCCTAGTAGCACTTGGGTATAAGATACCGATTCAGTTGCTAAATGTTAGCAACTCGAAATAAAAGCTACAGATTGAATGGAGGCTAGCTAAGTGAAAGGTGACGATGTGTGTTGGAAGTGTTTCCAGGGTTGATATGATCACCATCGCACGCTTTCTCTACCTTCGGGATTAGTAATGAACCTAAATAAATGTTATTTGGTGTTTGTGTTGAGCATGAACATGATTTGATTGTGTTTAGTGCAATACGATTATTCATTTAAGTTAGAGAATAATGGTTATTCTGTTTACATGAATAATGCCTTCAATGGTCATGCACCCAATGGGAATGGTTTATTGAATCTTGATCGTAGTAACACATATGCTCATAACGTTGGTACCAAAGATACAAAGTTAATAATGATAGTACCACATTCTTGTGGCACTGCCACAAACGTCATATTGGTGTAAAGTGCATGAAGAAACTCCATGCTAATGGATATTTGGACTCATTCGATTTCGAATTGGTTGAGACATGCGAACCATGCCTCTTGGGCAAGATGACTAAGACCCCGTCTTCCAGTATGATGGAGCGGGCTAGTGGCTTATTGGAATTGATACATGTTGATGTATGTGGTCCAATGATTGTTGAAACACGCAGTGGATATCGTTATTTTCTTTACCTTCACTGATGATTTGAGTGAATATGAGGATATTTACTTAATGAAACACGAGTTTGAAATGTTTGGAAGGTTCAAGGAGTTTCAGAGTGAAGTTAAAGATCATCGTGGCAAGAAGATAAAATGTCTACGATATGATCATGGAGATGAATATCTGAGTTACGAGTTTGGTATGCAATTTTAGACAATGTGGAAATTGTTTCACAGCTCACGCCTCCTGGAACACCATATTGTGATGGTGTGTCCGAACGTCGTAGTTGTTCTCTATTGGATATAGTGAGTACTATGATGTATCTTATCGTTTTGCCACTATCGTTATGGGATTATGCATTAAAGACAAATCCATTCACTTTAATAGGGCACCATCTAAGTCTGTTGAGATGACACCGTGTGAATTATGGTTTGACAGAAGCCTAAGCTGTCACTTCTTAATGTTTGGGGCTACGACGCTTATGTGAAAAGGGTTATCACCTAGTGAGCTCGAACCCAAAACAGACGAATGCATCTTCATAGAATACCCTAAGGAGACATTGGGTATACCTTCTATCTCAGATCCAAGCGCAAAAGTGTTTGTAGCTAAAAACGGGTCCTTTCTCGAGAAATAGTTTCTCTCGAAAGAAATGAGTGGGAGGAAGATAGAACTTGATGAGGTTGTTGAACCTTTGTTTCAACCAGAGAGTAGCGCAGCACAGAAAGATGTTTCTGGGGAGCCTACATCAGTTGAAGAGGAAGTTAATGATGATGATCATGAAGCTTCATATCAAGTTACTATCGAACCTCGTAGGTCGACAAGGACGCGTACTGCTCCTGAGTAGTACGTCAACCCTGTCTTGGATGTCATGTTGTTGGACAACGATGAACCTACGAACTATGGAGAAGCGATGGTGAGCCCGGATTCCAACAAATGGCTGGGAGCCATGAAATCCGAGAAAGGCCATGTATGAAAACCAAGTATGGACTTTGGTAGACTTACCCGTTGAACGACAGGTCATTGTGTACAAATGGACCTTTGAGATGAACACAGACGCTAATGGTGAAATGTCACCGTTTATAAAGCTCGACTTGTCACAAAGGAGTTTCCGCCAAGTTCAAGGAGTTGACTGCGATGAGATTCTCTCATCCGTAGCGATGCTAAAAGTCTGTTAAAATTATGTTAGCAGTTGCTGCATTTTTCGATTATGAAATCTGGCAGATGGATGTCAAAACAAGGCTACCTTAACGGTTTTCGTGAGGAAGAGTTGTATGTGATACAACCAGAAGGTTTTGTCAATCCTTAGGATGCTAAATGGTATGCAAACTCCAGCGATCCTTCTATGGACTGGAGCAAGCATCTCGGAGTTGGAATATGAGCTTTGATGAAGTGATCAAAGTTTTTGGGTTTATACAAAGTTTATGAGAAACTTGTATTTACAAGAAAGTGAGTGGGAGCACTATAGAATTTCTAATAAGAATATGTAGTTGACATATTATTGATCGGAGATGATGTAGAATTTCTGGAAAGCATAAATGGTTGTTTGAAAAAAAGGGTTTTCCAAAGGAAGACCTGGATAAAGCTACCTAATTGCTGGGCATCAAGGTTTATAGAGATACATCAAGATTCCTGGTAATAATTTCATTGAGTGCATACCTTGACAAGATATTGAAGAAGTTCAATATGGATCAGTCCAAGAAAGGGTTCTTGCCTGTATTAGAAGGTGTGAGATTGAGCACAACTCAATGCCCGACCACGGCAGAAAATAGAGAAAAGATGAGTGGCATCCCCTATGCTTCAGCCATAGGCTCTATATAGTATGCCATGCTGTGTACCGCACCTGTGTGTGCCTTGCCATGAGTTCGTCAAGGGGTACAAGAGAGATCCAGGAGTGGATCAATGGACAACGGTCAAAATTATCCTTAGTAACTAGAGGACTAAGGAAATATTTCTCGATTATGGAGGTGATAAAGAGTTCGTCGTGAAGGGTTATGACGATGCAAGCTTTAACACCAATCCAGATGACTCTTGGTAGCAATCCAGATACGTATAGTGGAGTAGCCATTTGGAATAGCTTCAAGTGGAGCATGGGAGCAGTGTCTGCAGTATGACATAGAGATTTGCAAAGTACACACGGATCCGAATGTCGTAGATCCGTTGACTAAAACCTCTTTCACGAGCAAAACATGATCAAACCCCAGAACTGATTGGGTGTTAATCACATGATGATATGATCACATGGTGATGTAAGTGTTAATCACATGGCGATGTGAACTAGATTATTGACTCTAGTGCAGGTGGGAGACTGTTGGAAATATGCCCTAGAGGCAATAATAAAATGGTTATTATTATATTTCCTTGTTCACGATAATTGTCTATTGTTCATGCTATAATTGTGTTAACCGGAAACCGTAATGCATGTGTGAATACATAGACCACAACGTGTCCCTAGTGAGCCTCTAGTTGACTAGCTCATTGATCAATAGATGGTCACGGTTTCATGACCATGGACATTGGATGTCGTTGATAACGGGATCACATCATTAGGAGAATGATGTGATGGACAAGACCTAATCCTAAGCATAGCACAAGATCGTGTAGTTCGTCTGCTAAAGCTTTTCTAATGTCAAGTATCGTTTCCTTAGACCATGAGATTGTGCAACTCCCGGATACTATAGGAATGCTTTGGATGTGCCAAACGTCACAATGTAACTGGGTGGCTATAAAGGTGCACTACAGGTATCTCCGAAAGTGTATGTTGGGTTGGCACGAATCGAGACTGGGATTTGTCACTCCGTGTGACGGAGAGGTATCTATGGGCCCACTTGATAAGACATCATCATAGTGAGCTCAACGCGACTAAGGAGTTAGCCACGGGATGATGTGTTATGAAACGAGTAAAGAGACTTGCTGGTAACGAGATTGAACAAGGTATAGGGATACCGACGATCGAATCTCGGGCAAGTATCATACCGGTAGACAAAGGGAATTGTATACGGGATTGATTGAATCCCTGACATCGTGGTTCATCCGATGAGATTATCGTGGAGCATGTGGGAGCCAACATGGGTATCCAGATCCCGCTGTTGGTTATTGACCGGAGAGGTATCTCAATCATGTCTACGTCTCTCCCGAACCCGTAGGGTCTACACACTTAAGGTTCGATGACACTAGGGTTATAGGGAAATGGTATAAATGATTACCGAAGGTTGTTCGGAGTGCCATATGAGATCCCGGACATCACGAGGAGCTCCGGGATGGTCTGGAGGTAAAGATTGATATATAGGAAGTCCTGTTTTGGTCACCGGAAAGTTTTCGGGCTCATCGGTAGTGTACCGGGAGTGCCGGGAGGGTGTCGGAGGACCCCCGGGAGGGGTGTGACGACCAAAGGACTTTTTGGGCTGTTAGAGGAGGTGTACCAGCCCTTATTGGTCTGGCCAAGTCCTTCCGGAAAGGCCCATGAGGCTAGGGATAAAGAGATAAGGCTAAAGGAGATTCAAAAGGAAGAGATCCACCTCCCTTGTGGGAGGTGGACTCTCCCCTAGCTCGGCCGAACCTCTCCTCCTTGGAGGAGGGGCCAAGGCAGCCCTCCCTCTCCCTCCTCCTATATATACTTGAGGTTTTGTCTGTTTTGAGACAAGATTTGATCTCTCTCCCACGACGCAGCCCTACCTCTCTTCTTCCTCCTCTGCAGTGCTTAGGCGAAGCCCTGTCGGAATACCTTGCTGCTCCACCACCACCACACCGTCGTGCTGCTGTTGGAGCTCTTCCCCAACCTCTCCCTCCTCCTTGCTAGATCAAGGCACGGGAGACGTCACCGGGATGTACGTGTGTTGAACGCGGAGGCGCCGTTGTTCGACGCTTAGATCGGAATCCATCGCGATCTGAATTGCTGCGAGTATGACTCCACCAACCGCATTCTTGTAACGCTTCCGCTTAGCGATCTTCAAAGGTGTGAAGATGCAATCTCTCCCCACTCGTTGTTGGTTTCTCCATAGATAGATCTTGGTGACACGTAGGAAATTTTTGATTTACTACTACGTTCCCCAACACTGGCACTACTCCAATATCTGTCATGAACTCCTTCATCCAGACACCTTCCTTTGCCGCCTCCGAGGCAGCGATGTACTCCGCTTCGCATGTAGAATCAACTGGCATGCTCTGCTTGGAACTGTACCAGCTTACCGCTCCCCCATTGAGAATAAATACATATCCGGTTTGAGACTTAGAGTCATCCGAATCAATGTCAAAACTTGCATCGACATAACCCTTTACGACGAGCTCTTGATCACCTCCATAAATGAGAAACATTTCCTTAGTCCTTTTCAGGTACTTAAGGATATTCTTGACCGTTGTCCAGTGCTCCATTCCTGGATCACTTTAAACCTTCGGGACATATTTATGGCAAGGCTGACACCGGGTCTTGTGCATAGCATTGCATACATGATAGAGCTTATGGCTAAAGCATAGGGGATGACACTCATCTTTTCTCTATCTTCTGCAGCTACTAGGCATTGATTTTTACTCAACTTCACACCTTGCAACACAATCAAGAACCCTTTCTTGGACTGATCCATTTTGAACTTCTTCAAAACTTTGTCAAGGTATGTGCTCTGTGAAAGTCCTATTAAGCGTCTCGATCTATCTCTATAGATCTTGATGCCTAATATGAAAGTAGCTTCTCCAAGGTCCTTCATTAAAAAACTCTTGTTGAAATATTCCTTCACGCTTTCCAACATTTCTATATTGTTTCCAATCAGCAGTATGCCATTCACATATAATATTAGAAACGCTATAGACCTCCCACTCACTTTCTTGTAAATACAAGCTTCTCTGTAAACTTGTACAAACCCGAACGCTTTGATCACCTCATCAAAACGAAGATTCCAACTCCGAGATACTTGCACCGGTCCATAAATGGATCGCTGGAGTTTGCAAACTTTGTTAGCATTCTCTGGATCGACAAAACCTTCTAGTTGCATCATATACAACTCTTCCTTAAGGAAACCATTAAGGAACGTTGTTTTGACATCCATCTGCCAAATTTCATAATCGAAAAATGCAGCTATTGCTAACATGATTCTCACAGACTTAAGCATCGCTACGGGTGAGAAGGTCTCATCGTAGTCAACTCCTTGAACTTGTGAAAAACCCTTTGCCACAAGTTGAGCTTTATAGGCGGTGACATTACCGTCCGCGTCCGTCTTCTTCTTAAAGATCCATTTGTTCTGGGTGGCCTTTCGCCCTTCAGGTAATACTTCCAAAGTCCATACTTTGTTTTCATACATGGATCCCATCTCGGATTTCATGGCCTTTAACCATTTGTTAGAATCCATGCCCATCATTGCCTCTCTATAACTCGTAGGTTCGTCGTTGTCCAACAACATGACCTCTAAGACAGGGTTGCCACTCAGGAGCACTACGCGTCCTTGTCGACCTATGAGGTTTGATAGTAACTTGATCTGAAGCTTCATGATCATCATCACTATATTCCTCTTCAACTGATGTAGGCTCCACAAAAACATCTTTCTGCGTTGCGCTACTCTCTGGTCGAAACAAAGTTTCAACAACCTCATCAAGTTCTATCTTCCTCCCACTCAATTCTTTCAAGAGAAACACTTTCTCAAGAAATGTTTTATTTTTAGCTGCAAAGACTTTGCCTTAGGATATGAGATAGGAGGTATAACCAACTGTCTCTTTTGGGTATCCTATGAAGACACATTTCTCCACTTTGGGTTCCAGCTTTTCAGGCTGAAGCTTTTTGACATAAGCATCACATCCCCAAACTTTAAGAAACGACAACTTTGGCTTCTTGCAAAACCACAATTCATATGGCGTCATCTCAACGGATTTCGATGGTGCCCTATTTAAAGTGAATGCAACTGTCTCTAATGCATAACCCCAAAACAGTACTGGCAAATCGGCAAGAGACATCATAGAACGCACCATATCCAATAAGGTTCGATTACGACGTTCGGACACACCATTACGCTGTGGTGTTCCAGGCGGTGTCAATTGAGAAACAATTCCACAATGTCTTAAGTGACTGCCAAACTCATAACTTAGATATTCACCACCACGATCAGATCATAGGAACTTAATCTCTTCTTACGATGATTCTCAACTTCACCCTGAAATTGCTTGAACTTTTCAAACATTTCAGACTTGTATTTCATTAAGTAAATATACCCATGTCTACTTAAGTCATCAGTGAAGGTGAGAAGGTAACGATATCCACCGCGCGCCTCAATGCTCATTGGACCGCACACATCAGTATGTATGATTTCGAACAAGTCACTTACCCGTTCCATTGTTTGAGAGAACGAGGTCTTAGTCATCTTGCCCATGAGGCATGGTTCACATGTGTCAAGTGATTCAAAATCAAGTGACTCCAAAAGTCCATTAGCATGGAGCTTCTTCATGCATTTTACACCAATATGACCTAAGAGGCAGTGCCACAAGAAAGTGGTACTATCATTATAAACTCTACATCTTTAGGCATCAATGTTATGAACATGTGTATCATCACTATCGAGATTCAATAAGAATAAACCCCTCACATTGGGTGCATGACCATAAAAGATATTACTCATATAAATAGAACAACCATTATTCTCTGATTTAAATGAGTAAACGTCTCACAATAAACAAGATCCAGATATAATGTTCATGCTTCACGCAAGCACTAAATAACAATTATTCAGGTTCATCACTAATACCGATGGTAATCAAAGAGCGAGCGTGCCGACGGCGATCACATCAACCTTGGAACCATTTCCCACGCACATCGTCACTTCGTCCTTTGCCATCCCTCGTCTATTTCGTAGCTCATATTTTGAGTTGCAAATGTGAGCAACTAATCTGGTATCAAATACCCAGGCACTACAACGAGAGTTGGTAAGGTACACATCAATAACATGTATATCATATATACCTTGTTTGGTGTTGTCCGCCTTCTTGTCGGCCAGATACTTGGGGTAGTTCCGCTTCTAGTGACCAGTTCCCTTGCAATGAAAGCACGCAATTTCTGGCTTGGGTCCAGCCTTGGGTTTCTTCACGGGAAGGGCAACTGCTTTGCCACTCTTCTTGGAGTTACCCTTCTTGCCTTTGCCATTCTTCTTGAAACTAATAGTTTTATTGATGCTCCTTTTGGATTTCAGACTCAACAACTTTCAACATCGCAAACAGCTCGGCGACTGACTTGTTCATCCCTTGCATGTTATAGTTCATCACAAAGCTCTTGTAGCTAGGTGGCAATGATTGAAGAACTCTGTCAGTGATCACCTCTGGTGGAAGGGGCATCCCTAACTCAGCCAGACGGTTCGAATACCCAGACATTCTAAGTATATGTTCACTGATAGACCCATTCTCCTCCATCTTGCAAGCATAGTACTTATCGGAGGTCTCATGCCTCTCGATTCGGGCATTCTTCTCAAAGATAAACTTCAACTCTTGGAACATCTCATATGCTCCATGATGTTCAAAACGTCTTTGAAGTCCCGGTTCTAAGCCATACAACATTGCACATTGAACTATTGAGTAATCTCCAGAACGTGCCTCCCAGGCGTTCACAACGTCTTTAGACGACACGAGAGCGGGTGGATCACTAAGCAGTGTATCAAGGACATAAGAATTTTGGGAAGCCGTGAGAACAATCCTCAGCCTACGGGCCCAGTCTACAAAGTTACTTCCATCATCTTTCAACTTGGCTTTCTCTAGGCAAGCATTAAAATCCAGGGGAACTACTACGCGAGCCATTTATCTACAACTTAAATTTGCAAAGGTTACATAGACTATTGTTCAAGATAATGAGTTTAGTTAATCGAATTACTTAAAACTCCCACTCAAATTGACATCCCTCCGGTCATTTGAGTTCTACATGATCCAAATTCACCAAACCAAGTCTGATCATGATGTAAGATGAGGTGGTTTCAATGGCGAACATCTCCATGTTGATCATATCTACTATATGACTCATGTTCGACCTTTCGGTCTCTTGTGTTCCAAGGTCATGTCTATACATGCTAGGATCGTCAAGTTTAACCCGAGTGTTCTGCACGTGCAACACTGGCTTGCACCCGTTGTATGTGAACATAGAGTCTATCACACCTGATCATCACGTGGTGTCTTGAAATGATGAACTTTCGCAATGGTGCATACTCGGGGAGAACACAATTTTATCTTGAAATTGTAGTGAGGGATCACCTTATAATGCTACTGTCGTCCTAAGCAAAATAAGATGCATAAAAGGATTAACATCACATGCAAATCATAAGTGACATGATATGGCCATGAACTTGTGCTTTTGATCTCCATCTCCAAAGCACCAGCATGATCTCCATCATCACCAGCATGAAACCATGATCTCCATCATCTTGATCTCCATCAACGTGTCGCCATGAGTTTGTCGCGCCAACTGTTGCTTCTACGACTATTGCTAACTCATAGCGATAAAGTAAAGCAAAAACAGCGGAAATAAATTAAAGACAACCCTATGGCTCCTGCCGGTTGTCGTACTCATCGACATGCAAGTCATGATATTATATACAAAACATGATTATCTCATACATCACATATATCTCATCATGTAATTGGCCATATCACATCACATCATACCCTGCAAAAGCAAGTTAGACGTCCTTTAGTTGTTGTTGCATGCTTTACGTGGCTGCTACGGGTATCTAGCAAGAACGATTCTTATCTACGCAAAAACCACAACAGTGATACAAAAATTGATATTCAACCTTCTCAAGGACCGCCTTTGTCAAATCCGATCCAACTAGAGTAGGAGAGACAGACACCCGCCATCCATCTTTATGCAACAAAGTCACATGTCAGTCGATGGAACCGATCTCTCGTAAGCGTATGAGTAAGGTTGGTCCGGACCGCTTCATCCCACAATACCGCCGAATCAAGAAAAGACCAAGGGAGGAAGCAATCTGAGCATCAACACCCACAAACTCCTTTGTGTTCTACTCGTGATCTCATCTACGCATAGACCTAGCTCATGATGCCATTGTTGGGAAACGTTGCATGGGAAACAAAAAAAATCCTACGCACGCGCAAGATCTATCCATGGTGATAAGTATCTATGAGAGGGAGAGTGGATCTACATACCCTTGTAGATCGCTAAGCTGGAAGCGTTAAGAAACGCGGTTGATGTAGTCGAACGTCTTCGCGATCCAAATCGCTAGCCGCCCCGCGATCTAATCACAATCCGTCCCGATCTAGCGGGGAGAGAGGGTTGCACCGTGGCTTAGGGTTGGGTGCGGCTACCCTCTCTACCCTCCAATATATATAGGAGGGAGGGAAGGGGCCGATGCCCCTAGGGTTTCCCCTAGGAGTCATCCGAAGGAGAGGTGGAGGAGTCCACCCCCAATCCTACTCCAAGTAGGATTCCAATCCTACTTGGATTTCCTTCCCCCCACTTTGGGGCTTCCTTTATCCACACTCTAGCCGCATGGGCCCTTAGGGGCTGGCTTACCCAGCCCACTAAGGGCTGGTGCGCTACTCGTAAGGCCCATGTGGCCTCCCGGCGTGGGTGGCCCCTCCCGATGGCCCCTCGGAACCCTCCCGGAACCCCCGGTACACTACCCGAAACTTTTCCGGTGACCAAAACGGGACTTCCTATATATCAATCTTTACCTACGGACCATTCCGGAGCTCATCGTCACGTCTGGGATCTCATCTAGGACTCCGAACAACCTTCTATCACCACCATACATAACTCAACACTATTGAAACGTCACCGGACGTTAAGTGTGTAGACCCTGCGGGTTCGAGAACCATGTACACATGACCGAGACACCTCTAAGATCAATAAACAATAGAGGGACCTGGATGCCCATATTGGTTCCTACATATTCTATGAAGATCTTTATCGGTTGAACCTCTATGTCAAGGATTTAGTTAATCTTGTATGCTCTTCCCTTTGTTCTTAGGTATGTTACTTGCCCGAGATTCGATCGTCGGTATCTCTACACCTAGTTCAATCCCGTTACCGGAAAGTCTCTTTACTCGTTCCGTAATACAAGATCCCATGGCTAACACTTTAGTCACTTTGCTTGCAAGGCTTGTTGTGATGTTGTATTACCGAGTGGGCTCTGAAATACCTCTCCGTCACACGGAGTAACAAATCCCAGTCTTGATCCATGCCAACCCAACAGAAACCCTCGGAGATACCTGTAGAGCACATTTATAGTCACCCAGGTACGTTGCGATGTTTGATACACACAAGGTACTCCTCCGGTGTTAGTGAGTTGCATGATCTCATGGTCATAGGAACATATACTTGACATGTAGAAACTATAGCAATAAACTGACACGATCATATGTTACGTTCATAGTTTGGGTCTTGTCTATCACATCATTCTCCTAATGATGTGATCCCGTTATCAAATGACATCTCATGCCAATGTCTAGGAAACATTGACCATCTTTGATCAACGAGCTAGTCTACCAGAGGCATACTAGGGACACAGTGTTGTCTATGTATCCACACATGCATTTGAGTTTCCAATCAATACAATTATAGCATGGATAATAAACGATTATCATGAACAAGGAAATATAATAATTATCACTTTATTATTACCTCTAGGGCATATTTCCAACAATGCCTATATATACCCCTCCACCCGCCTCTTACTCGCAGAGGAAGCACTCAGAACAGATCAACACTTGCCCCATCCGTTTTCTGTGAGCGAACCACCTACTCATGTGTTGAGATCAAGATCTTCCACTCCAACCATGTGAATCTTGATTTCTAGCCTCCCCAAGTTGCTTTCCACCTAATCAACCTCTTCTACCAAGCCAAATCTATGAGAGAGTGACTGAGTGTTGAGAGACTATCTTTTGAAGCACAAGAGCAAGGAGTTTATCATTGTTACTGTATCTATTACCTTTTGGAGAGTGGTGTATCCTAGATTGGTTAGGTGTCACTTGGGAGCCTCCGTCTTTGTGTGGAGTTGAACAAAGAAGTTTGTAAGGGCAAGGAGATTGCCTACTTCGTGAATATCTACCCCGAGTGAGGCTAGTCCTTCGTGTACGTAAGCTATGATGGAATAGACGAGGTTGCTACTTTGTGGACCCTTATAGGTGGAGCCCTCCATGGACTCTCGCGACCACTACCCTCCGTGGGTTGAAGTCTCCATCAGCGTTGACATACGATAGCACCACCTATCGAAACTACGAGAAAAATCTTCGTGTCCCCCATTGCGTTTAATCCTCCTATCCCTTTCCTCCACTTTCATGTGCATGTATTTACTTTCCACTGCTATACTCTTAGACTTGCATGTGTAGGGTGTGCTTGACTTAATATATTTGTTAAAACTTGCCAACATTTAAAGTTTGGAAAATGCTAGATTTTTTACTTTGGTCCAGTAGCCTAATCACCCCCCTCTAGACATACTTTGGATTCTACAATCCTCACACTCAAAGATAAGTTATGATTAGTCCACCCTAGACTACTAGTACATGGCAGTAGTTCTAGTGTTTTTTGAAACACACCCTCAAACATTTTCTTAGGAGTACATTTTTTTATATTGTAGGCATCTCACTATGCTTTATTCAACCGTCAGAATGTTTACAGGGATGAAGGTAATTCCGTTGGGCTAACCTAACCAAACATGACGACCAACCCCCAAAGTCAAAGCATGCTTCGCTAAATTTTGAGCATCATAATTCGAGCTCCTAAATTAGTGAACTGTGTTACTTGAAATAAAAGCAGGTAATCAAAGTTTTATCTCTCTTGAAGGCTTTCGTCCTCCTTTATAAATAAAGCAAACATCCATACAACCAGGTCCAAAGTAACAAATTAAGAACGACGACTAGGGCAACAACACAATCATGCCCAAGGAAAGCATAAGAGAAATATGAAAAAAGCCACCCGGTGTAATGCAACAAGTAGCGACTATGAAGAGGAGAGTCGACGCAAGGTAGCCATAAGCGCATCCATCATGAGCCCAAGCTCATAACGACCATGTTGCCTAGAAATTGGTTGCCGGTGCCAAAGGTGAGTGTCTCCCAGATAATTGCACCATATATTGCCGCACTTCCCTTCTGGATTTCCTCGACCACCACCTTATAGTTAGAAGCCACATGAATATGTTATAGGTTTAGATCTTTATACAAAGTATACCACTTCTCTTATAACAAGGGTTTGTAGAGTAGTAGGATCACCCAACCTGCTGAAGATAGATGCCGCATCACCTAGAAACCCTATGTTTGATCTTTGATTACACCAACCCCTCCATATAAGCCCCCACGACCTATCGTTGCATCAACATGAACTTTGAAATAATTCGCTAGTGATGCCAACCAATGAGTTGGTCTAACGACAGTAGCACTGCCCCGACTGGTCCTGGCCAGATTGATCACTTCTAGCTGACTCGTTCCCCGCGGTTTGGAACATTTCTTTTAGACAAAGGGGTACATTTTTAGGGGAAATAATGCCGCTTTAATTAATCCGAGCTAGGAATCTTGTCTGAAATTACATCCAAAATAAAGTCTGGTGGTGAGCCCACCCAAACCCGAGAGCGATTCTCTCCTACACCTACTTTAGCTAATTTATGCACGGCAAAGTTTCCGGATCGTCGAGCCCACGTCACCTTAAAATCCTCCCTCGAGTTGAGCATCTCCTTGATGTCTTGCACCCAAGGTCCCACTGCTGACAGATTCTTCACGGGTTGATTTAATTACCGAACCACCATTTTGCTATCTAGTTCCAAATGCACTCGTTGCACTTGAAACTCAATAGCTAGCCGTAATGCCCTCTTGTAGGCCAGTACGTCTACAACCTTTGGATCGGAAGAATTAGGGAAAAAATAGCATGCCCCCGCAATGTAAGCTGCCCTATGATCCCTAATTACCATGCCTCCTCCCCCTTTGTCCCCGTGCTTTGAAACTGCACCACCAGAGTTTATTTTGACCCATCCAACTACAGGGCGGTGCCCACCTATGAACAGGTTTTGGCTCCGATTGTGACGCCCTTGTCTCATGAGCATTCTTCCAATCTGCCACCTACACTTTGACCATGGGTATTATTTCGTGTGGCCGTGCTATCCTTCTTCTCTCCCTTGCTTAATTCCTTGCTAGACAAAGTCCATAAGCTGCATGTACCATGACCTCCTTCTCGTCTTCAGATGCCCTGGCGAACCAGCCCAACATCCAGCTGGACAGTAAGCTTTGAGACGTGACATGAATGGGTGGAGAATCCACCCATACTCCCAGCTCTGAGCTTAGTTGTTGCCAGAAGAGGACCGAATGTTGGCATGCCCACAAACGGTGCATCATAGTCTCTTCTCAGCCGCATGCAACACAAAAAACACCCGGTTTAATCCTTCGACAATGTACTTCCGCACCTACAGCCAGAACATTTCGGATCATCCTCCACATATGGATTTTACATTTCACTAGTGCACTCATCTCCCATAGTACCATGTATCCTTTGTGTGTCATCACTGAATTTGTTGACTCCGGCTGTCCGGTAGCCGCTCTCATAAGTGACATCTTTAGGTGGTATGTTGATTTGACAGTAAAAATGCCATTTTCGTGAAGTTCCAAGCAAGATAATCATCAGAAGTTGGCCCCCAATTGCTATTTTCTTAACATCTATTGCATCATGTGGGGTGAACATAGCATCCACCTTTGAGCAGTCCCAAGTTGTCCCGCTCGTGTCCAACAGGTCAGCTACTTTGGTTATTCCATGTATGTAGATCTGTCCCAGCGGACGTGTGCTCCCACTGCGCAGAATCCAAGGATCGTGGTGAATGTTAATACTAGATCCCGATCCCACTCTCCATATCAGCCCTTCTCTAAGCATGTCGCGTCCATGCAATATGCTCCGAAATGTGAACGGCCCTGTAGAGGGGCAGCTCGCCGTGAGAATCGTATCCTCCTTAAAATATCATGCCTTTAGCACTCTAGCACACAGCGATGTCGGGTCTTGTAATATCCTCCAAGCTTGCTTTGCTAGTAACGCTTGGTTAAAAGCCTCCGAGTCTCGGAAGCCCATCCCCCCATTGCGCTTACTTGCACACATCTTCTGCCAAGCTATCCAGTGAACCTTCCGTTCACCATTCATTGCACCCCACCAGAATTTCAAGAAGATCGAAGTAAGGTTCCGGCACATCTTCTTCATGAGGTGGAAACAACTCATGGTGTACATCGGCGTAGCTTGGAGGACAGACTTGATTAGCACTTCTCTAGTTGCCTTAGACATTCCCTGTCCCTTCCATCCACACACTTTTCCCTTTGAGCACTCTGTAACATATTTGAAAGTACCATCCTTGGACCTACCAACCAGTGTTAGAAGTCCCAAATAGCGCTCACTAAGAGCCTCGGTCTAAATACCCACGGTCTCTTTCAAGAGTTCCTTCGTGTTGTTCAGGCACCCCCCCCCCCCCCAAAAAAAAGATGGAAGACTTGTGTAAGTTAACTTTCTGTCCTGAAGCTTTTTCATACTTGTCAAGGATCTGCTCGAGGGCCTCCATATTACCTCTTTTACCCTCCAAAAAATGATGCTGTCATCGGTGAACAATAGGTGAGTTACATGGGGGCCAGTGCTCGCAAATTTTACACCACTTATTTGTTTGTCTCGTTGGTCTCTCTTTAGAAGTGCAGAAAAACCTTCCACACAAAATAAAAATAGGAATGGAGACAAAGGATCGCCTTGTCTAAGTACCTTGGAAGGTGAGAAACTCCTTGAGCAGCTCCCATTAAGCTTAACTAAGTTTTTTTCCGAAGTAACGCACCGCATGATCATAGAAACCCACTGAGGGGCAAAGCCAAAAAGTGTCAAAATCTGCTCTAGAAAAATCCATTCGACCCTGTCATATGCCTTCATCATATCTAGTTTGACCGCACAAAAACTCTTCTTTCTCTTTCTTTTCCTTATAGTGTGTACGCACTCGTAAGTAACCAACACATTATCGGTGATCAACCTTCCCGGAACAAAAGCACTTTGCTCTTCAGAGATAAGAATAGGCAGTATCCCTTTCAGCCTGTTAGCTAGCACCTTAGTAGCTATCTTGTACAAGAAATTACACACACTAACAGGCCGGAATTGAGAGAGCAACTCCGGTGAATTCACTTTTGGGATCATGACAATAATTGTTGCATTGAAAGCGTTTGTGGTCATAGCCCCGTTGAGGAAATCCCTCACCGCTCGGCAAACATCCCCCTTAACCATCGACCAGTGTCGTTGGTAGAAGAGAGCTAGAAGGCCATTCGGTCCTGGTGCCTTCGTCGGTCCCATTTGAAAGAGGGCTACCTCTATCTCTTCATCTGAAATCGGAGCCGCTAGTTTACCATTCATATCTTCCGAAATCACTGGAACGATATTTTCCAGCAGCTCATTTGCGTCGACCGACCCTTCTGAAGTGAAGAGTAGCTCATAGAACCTGGCCGCCATCTCCCTCATTTCCTCATCTACCATGAATTTAGTCCCATCATCTCTTTGGAGCACCCGAATGGTGTTCTTTCTCTTGCGATGGGACGCTCTGTTTTGAAAATACTTTGTGTTTTGGTCCCCGGCACGCAGCCAATCCACCCTCAATCACTGCCTATACATCACTTCTTCCCTATGGTATATCTCCCTGAGCTGCTGCTCAATATCCGTCACCTCCAGTGAGCTTCCAGACACAGCAGCTCGAGTACGAGCATCCAGCATCTGGGCTTTTAGCTTAGCGATTTGGCGCCGGATGGATCCAAACACATTCTGGGCCCACCTCTGCATGCTTCCGGTCATGTTACCCAACCTCCTCCACACATCTGACAGAGAGTTACACTGATCCCGTTGAATCCCACGCTTCCTTGACCATTGTCTCATATTGCCCATGCCTCGTCCATGCCTCCTCATATCGAAATGGCCTCGGTTCCTTGTTGTCAGTACGTGGAGCCGTCTCTAATGCCCGAACAAGGAGAGCCTGATGGTCCGATTCTTTGGTGACAAGATGCTCCACGTACGTCTCTGGAAACATGTCAAGAAAACTATCAGTACACGTAGCTCGGTCCAAGCGCACTTGGATGTTATCAGCCCCATCACGCTTGTTATTCCAAGTATATGGGTATCCTATGAACCCCAGGTGCGCAAGTCCACACTCCGCCAAGCAGTCGCGAAACGCTTCCATCTGAGTAAATGATCTCGGGTTGCCCCCTAGCTGATCAGACTGGAACTGAGCCTCATTGTAATCTCTAGCATAGATCCATGGCAGGTCATCTTGCTTGGCCAGGTACCTGATCGCGTCCCAAGTTTTCTTTTGCAAGTCAGTCCTGGGCTCCCCATAGAGACCAGTGAATCTATAGGGCTTACCCTCCCAAACTATTTGTGCATCAATAAAGTATTGATGGTATCACATCAACTTGCACACTTTCCCTCCACCATAATGCTAAACCACCGCTCAGCCCCTGACAATCCACGACCACACCACTTTTGAATCCCAAACTCCATTTGAGCCTCTCCATTGCCCTAGCCTTCTTTTTAGTTTCTAAAAGAAAAACCACTACTGGGTTGTATGACCTTATGCGGTCCCTTAATTCACCAACTGTCGAGTCCAACCCCAAGCCCCGACAGTTCGAGACAAGGAGATTCATGGCAACCAGCGACCCCCCTCGTCGGGGTCCACCGATTTATCAATTTGTTCAAAGATGCGATCAAACACTTTAGACGTTTTCCGCCTCGTGACGCGAATGAAAGCATCATTTGAAGTCTGCCTGTCTAGATCATCTTTCGCCACCCAGTACTG
Source organism: Hordeum marinum (assembly GCA_022496015.1). Taxonomy (NCBI): domain Eukaryota; kingdom Viridiplantae; phylum Streptophyta; class Magnoliopsida; order Poales; family Poaceae; genus Hordeum; species Hordeum marinum. Next base: position 110,389,151 of record CM039672.1, read on the forward strand.
CCTCAGTCCCCTCTTGCGCCCTTCTCTATCAAAACCCGAGTGCATGTTGTCATGGTGAACTGGCCTGTATTCTTGCCTTGGTTTTCGGACAAAAGTGCCTCTCCTTCGCCCATCTCTACCCCCATATGCTGCCTCCAAACCGATCCCATCACCCCTTCGAGCCTCCGCTCTTATATCATACCTTTTGTTAGGATAGCCCTTTTCCTTTCTATCCCTGCTGCGCTCCTGAGATGCAGAAGCTCCTCTTTGCTATTCCTGCAGCTTATGCCCTAAATCTTTTTCATGCTTCCGTTCTAACCCTTGCCTCAGATCATACTCCATGTTGTCCTCTTTTCCCCCGTTAACCTTGGTAGGGTTGTTTACTTCCCCGTTGTCAGTTTCGGGCCCAACACTAGTGCGTGGTCCGACTGAGCTAGAGAACTCGGCCTGCAGGTTACGTTTAGTCTGTACTTCTCTGTTCGTCCGATTAGCACGTCTTGGGTCACTGCCGCCCGTGCGCGCTGTTCCCATGCTGTTATTACTACTCCCTGACCGTCCATGCGCCCCCACTTTGTGATTAGAGCTTCTCCCAGGCGACGCCCTAAGCCAACCTCCCCACTGAGATGTAGAGTCAATTAGGGGGTCGCATACCCCTCCCACATGTACAAGACGACCACATTCAAAACAAAAACGTGGAACCTTCTCATAATAAAAGTCAAACCATGTCCCCAACTTATCATCAGGTGAAGTCTTAAGGTAGAATCCTCTCACCAGAGGTTCGAAATTGGAATTTTCGCTCGAACCCGGAGGAACTGACCCCTAGCAAACCCATCTTCATCTGTGTCCACCCTAACAATTTCGCCCAGCCAGTTGCCAAGCGCTTTACCAAAAGATTCAGTCCTTTTATCAGGGGGTAAATCATCTATGCGAACCCACATGTCCACCTTGTCAAAAACCATCTTCGAGGGTCTGATGTGTCCTTCATACTCTTTCAGAACCAAAACACTGAAATCATACTACCACGGCCCATTGTTCATTGCATGTTTCCAATCCCCTTCACTACCAAAGTGAACTTCAAACGTGTTCGAGCCGAGATCATAAAATTTGGCCTCTCTGTGCAAACCCCATGCTCTACATGGCCTTCTCAACCACACTCATTATCATCGGCCTTCTCGAGCACACCTTTCCCACCGCTGACCACCTTGTATTCTTCTTCGTTACCTCGTCCGGCTCAGCAAAAACAAACCCTTCTGCTTCCTTGTCCATCAACACCATCCCACCCAATCTCGCCGAAAGACTCGACGTAGGGTCTGGAGTATTACACTCCACTGGAGATTTGGACTCACCTCGGCCAGCCAAATTTCCCCCCTTGCGCGCCAGTGTGGACACCGGACCCCCCACTACTGCCTTTGAGATCTTGCTATGAATCTGCTTCGCGGCTCCCCGAGATGAGATCGCCCTCTTTCTCTGGTCCGGTGATCCTGATGTTGCACCGGGAGAAAACGTCCTGATCGTTGCTGCCATCTGATTCGAATCTCCGTCCATCCCCGCAGGTGTGTTGGCATGCGTCCTTGGAGTGCTCACCGCCCCCCGGGCAGACGAACCCATCTTCTCCAAAACCCTCACCGTCTTCCCCGATGTATTCTCCGCCATTAGCTCCGCCCCCAACAGAGGAGAAACACCGCCGCAGTCTGTATCATGGGCTGTGTCGTCGCCTCCCTAGACACCACCGGAAACACACCACCCCCGTCAGGAGAACCCTAACCCTAGCACCGGAGAACAATCGCCATGCAATCGCCCCCGGTCGCCTTAGGGCTTTCCTACGTGGTGGACCCTCTAGGCTCGACTTGTCATTTGTTTTGAGAGGACGAAGAAACTGACTTTTTTTTGAGAGAGAGAAGAGAAAACGAAGAAACTGACCCGTTCCCCGCAGTTTCGAGCATTAGGCCCACATGTGAATTATCTCATTGTTCTGCCCCTTGCACACGGCCCATGAAACCGACAGCCCAGATACGAGGCTAGGTGCACAGACCGACCTGTCGAACCCAGGGTTTCCCCACCTTCACCTTCTAGAGGATTCGCTACGACCACCAGGCGGCGTATATACACCACCACCCGACCTCCTCTCGTCCGTCTCCCCCTTGCCAAGGAAAAAGCGCTGCTGCCAAGACACCAGCCTCAGCTGCGGCGGCTACCAGAAGCAAAGCGCCAGAAGCTTCTCTGGCCCCTGCAACGGCCTCCACATCGCGGGTACGACCCACTCCCATACCCCCATGCTCGGCTCGACCATGGCGGATGCGTCGATATCGATCTCCCCGTGCTCGGATCCGTCTTTGCTTTTCACCATTAGATCGTGTTTCTAGATTAGGCGTTTAATTCCCTCGTTACTTCGTTGAGGATTATGCTGCGGTCTGTAGAGTTTCGCTGCCGCTGTAGGGCCGCAGGGATGAGTTTGCCAAGGTTTTGGATCTGGGGGTTTGCGGTGGATTTGGGTTAAATTCGAAGACCTTTTGGGCTCTGGGCTATGGATTCGGGAGGTTTAGCGGTTTATAAGTTGAGATTTATGCATTTCCACTGCCTCTCCGTGTTGCCTAACTCCTGGATCTCGTTCTGTGCAGGTGTAGTTTGCGATCTAGATCTTAGAACCAGCAGTGACCGGAAGATAAAAAGGACGGGTCGGAGATGAGTGTGGTGGGGTTTGATCTGGGCAATGAGAGCTGCATTGTGGGGGTGGCGCGGCAGCGCGGAATCGACGTGGTCCTCAATGAGGAGTCCAAGCGGGAGACCCCCGCTATTGTCTGCTTTGGCGACAAGCAGCGTTTCATCGGCACCGCAGGCGCCGCCAACTCCACCATGAACCCCAAGAACTCCATCTCCCAGATCAAGCGCTTACTGGGACGCAAGTTTGCTGATCCTGAGCTGCAGAATGATATCCAGTCCTTCCCATTCCGTGTCTCGGAGGGCCCTGATGGGTTCCCGCTTGTCCACGTACGCTATCTGGGGGAGGAGCGCTCATTCACCCCCACACAGCTTCTTGCCATGGTGCTGTCCAATTTGAAGGCCATTGCTGAGGGTAACCTCAACTCAGCTGTTATTGACTGCTGCATTGGTATCCCAGTGTATTTTACTGACCTGCAGCGGAGGGCTGTTATTGATGCCGCAACAATTGCTGGACTCCGGCCATTGCGTTTGTTCCATGAGACTACTGCGACTGCATTGGCATATGGGATCTACAAGACTGATCTCCCTGAGAATGATCAGCTGAATGTGGCATTTGTTGATGTTGGGAATGCCAGCATGCAGGTCAGCATTGTTGGGTACAAGAAGGGGCAGCTCAAGATGCTATCACATGCATATGACCGTTCTCTTGGCGGAAGGGACTTTGATGAAGCCCTGTTTAAGCACTTCGCAGCAAAATTTAAGGAGGAATATAAGATCGATGTCTACCAGAATGCCCGTGCCTGCATTAGGTTGCGTGTGGCATGTGAGAAGCTCAAGAAGATGCTGAGCGCCAATCCAGAGGCACCAATGAACATTGAGTGCTTAATGGATGAGAAGGACGTACGAGGATTCATTAAGAGGGATGAGTTTGAACAGATCAGCGCACCAGTACTAGAACGTGTGAAGGGGCCGCTGGAAAAGGCATTGTCAGAAGCTGGCTTGACGACAGAAAATCTGCACTTTGTTGAGGTTGTTGGATCAGGCTCTCGTGTTCCTGCAGTAATGAAGATAATTACTGAATTCTTTGGAAAAGAACCAAGGAGAACTATGAATGCAAGTGAATGTGTTGCCCGGGGATGTGCTCTCCAGTGTGCTATTCTTAGCCCCACGTTCAAAGTGCGGGAGTTTCAGGTATTCACTTGCTTGCATATGTTTGCTGCTTTTCCTTCAGTGGTCTCAGTTTTCTCCACAATGTTTCATCTCTAATGTGTTGAAACCTTGCATGTTCCTCCCCTATATGCATGAGAAGTATAAATAGATGTCATTAGAAGTATAGAATAGCTGTTGGACATGAGCTTTCTGTAATATAAGGTAGCTTGACTTTTTGATGCTTAATTGTTAGAGACTTCATTTTGTCTTTCTATGCAGTCATTGTGCTAACATTGTTTTGTTCATGTTTTGCATTTTATCCAGAATTTTTCAGTACCTCTGCCCCTTTCTGACTTTAAGTAGGCGTTAGTAATGTAGGAAATATGACATTTCTTTTTAGAAAAACTAAACACTAAACTTTACTCATAATGATGGACTGTGTGCGAGATCTAACATACATGGGGTTGCCGGTGTACTTGGTAATTATGATGGTAGAGGCCTAGTTGCAAATTATAACTTTAAGCCAACAACTGCTTTAAACTCTTACATTTAAGCCAACAACTTTGTGCGTCCTCTTGCCATGCAATTTGAATTAATTTATGCTGAGCTCATAATCTGCGAGAATAGTGGCTGCACTCTGTTTTCCAACCGCACATGGCCCAGTTTCCCCTTTCCTTTTCTAGGCCATGTAGGCATGCAGCACTTTCCTTCCCCTGCCGCACTTGCCTAGTGTGCTTCTGTTTGTCTTTTTCTTTTAATTTGATTTGCGCCATGTATGTTTCCAACATTCAAAGGAAACAGAAAAATTGACTTCATGCTGCAACGTAGTAGGGTACTCTATTAAAGCAAAGCGGTGGGAAAAGCAAAAGTTCCTAGAGGACCACCCAGTCCACAGTTGACTCATGCTTGCTATGGTAGCCTTGTCGGAATGTAGCGTCAGTTCCGGGATCCCCATAATCTGTTTGATCTTATGGATCTTCTTTTCATAAGAGCTCATTATGTTCTCAAGAAAAATAGTTCCTCAAATTTGCTGAGATTTTACATTATTGGTGCTTTCAGTTGATTTTGATTATCAAGTGTCATATATGCTGCATGAAGTATCTCTGATTTTAATCTCTTGTATAATTTGCAATTTATGCTGATGTTAGATTCATTTCCGAGTGACTGTTTAAGAGAACATGTGGTTCTACTCTTCTTACCCCTCTACTCCCTAGTTTTGACATTGGCTTTATATCTTGTGCAGGTTAATGAAGGGTTTCCTTTTTCAGTTGCTTTATCATGGAAGCCAGATGCTCAGAACAATGAATCCCAACAAACTGTTGTATTCCCCAAGGGGAATCCAATGCCTAGCATCAAGGCTCTGACCTTCTATAGGTCCAGCACATTTGCAGTGGATGTTTTGAATGTTGACACAGATGATTTGCAAATAACACACAAAATTAGCACTTACATGGTGGGTATTGTTATTTTTTAACCCTAGTCTTATGCAATACGTTCTGAGATAAGCTCTGGTTCTAGCAAGTTCAATGGTGCGTGATTTGACTGTGCTCGACATAACTACATGCAGATCGGCCCTTTCCAATCCAGCAAAGGTGAGAAGGCTAAACTGAAAGTGAAAGTTCGGCTCAACATCCATGGGATAGTCTCTCTTGAATCAGCAACGGTAATTTGCAATACCGTGTTCAGTCTTCTTTTTTCTTAAATATCATGTAATATCTTTCTGATATTGTATCCTTTGCTTTGTTGCTATGCAGATGCTGGAAGAGGAGGAAGTGGAAGTTCCGGTTTCATCTACGAGTGAGGTGCCAAAGGATGCTGCTAGAATGGAGACAGATGATGCATCACAGGACCCTGCTTCTAGTGCTGGTGACCATATGCAGGAACCTAAAGGAGCTGCTGATCCTGCTGAGGGTGCTGCTGAAAATGGGGCACAAGATTCCGAGGAAAAAACTGTTCCAATGGATACTGACACAAAGGTACTGTCTTATTCTCTGTATGGTATAGGATTAGTATGCCTGATCTTTTGCTTGCGGCATGTTTTGAAGAGCTATATTCTCCGCAGCTTCAAATATGTGATTTGAATGTACCTATTTATTTGGCTTAGTTTGTCCTTTGTCAGATAATTACACAATATTTATGTTATGAGCTTGGTAGTGATCACCCTTATGGTGCTTATTAGTTATTTTACTATGAGTATCAAAAGAAGTTTCTCCATCATCTTTTTGACAAAGCACTCTATTTTCCCCATGAAAAGGCTTGTAATCATCCTTATGGTGGTAATGACACAGTTCTCTGTTATGTTTTTGCAGCTATAGACTAAAAGTTTTAGTTTTGTGTATCGGTGTATGCATGTTAATATTTTGGCAAAGTACTCAACTTATTTTTCTTGGGCAAGACAATTACTATATGAAATAATTTGCGTACCTTTTAGGTTGAGCCATCAAAAAAGAAAGTTAAGAAAACAAATGTTCCAGTTGCTGAAATGGTGTACGGGGCGATGGGCACTGTTGAGCTAGAGAAAGCTGTTGAGAAAGAATACGAAATGGCTCTTCAGGACAGAGTGATGGAAGAAACCAAGGACAAGAAAAATTCAGTTGAGGCTTATGTTTATGACATGCGCAACAAGGTATATTGAATTGCATGCTCTGATGATTCTTTATGTCTGAGCAGTACCTGATGTCAGCTTCTCTTGTATTCAGATTCATGAGAAGTACAATGATTTTGTCATGTCGGAGGATATAGAAGGTTTGATGGCTAAACTTCAGGAGGTTGAGGATTGGCTGTATGAAGATGGTGAGGATGAGACCAAGGGAGTCTATGTTGCAAAACTAGAAGAACTGAAAAAGGTATGCTCTATCTGGTTTACAGTTTGGTTTTGTTCTCATCTAGGTTCTAGATGATTAACTTTGTTCGTCTGCAGCTTGGTGGTCCTATCGAAATGCGCTACAAAGAGTGGACAGAAAGAGGTCCAGCTCTTGAGCAATTGGTGTACTGCATCCGCAGTTTTAGAGAGGCTGCATTGTCTGCTGACCAAAAGTTTGATCACATAGACATATCAGAGAAACAAAAGGTATGCGCTAACATGAAGTCGATGGCTGGTTGATGTTAGAAATGTTCATGACTCTTGCTTTATCTGCTATAAATGTGAAGTCCTCCCATTCTAGTGGTCAGCTATTTTTATTGTTTGGACTTGACAAAACTCCACGTGCAATCTGAACTGTAGCTCTTAACTGATAAAAAAACATCTTCATCAATATGTGTTGAAGGCGAAGAAAGTAGTCCTTTACAAAATATAACACGCTCGACTTTTCACGATCTTCAATGCATAACTTTGACCAGCAGTATATTAACAAAGTGTATGGACTAGGCATATATGAATAATATTGTTGCAGTGCCTTGCAAAGTACTTTTATGCCGTAATATGTATTTTTAGTAATGTATATAGACATAAGTAGGGGTGTAGAGCGGCATCCTGCCAGAGCCCGCCAGAGTGCTGAGTTAGCACAAATTAAGCTAGAACCACCTCAGTCTGGCTACAACTAAGTCTGCCTAATCTTGAATACGGAGCGGGACGGGTCGGGCGCCGCCTTACATCCCTAGACATAAGTGAAAAACGTAGTCAAAGTTGTGCAGTGAAGACCATGAAAAGTCTGCCTCTATTATGCATTGTATACATGCCACATCAGTGTATAACGGAGTTACGGTTGCTTGGAGTTAAAAATATAGTGTATGTCTATTAAGAAGGACAACCTTCTTTGCTTTTGTTGGGGGTTCCTAGAGACATATTGTCAAATATATGGTTCAGTGTGGTTGCAAATATGAATGTTAAACTGATGCAAACTACTCCCTCCGTCCGGGTTTATTAGGCCCTTTAACAACTTTGCCATAGTATGTTTTTCTAAGGCCTGCTAGATGCACGTGCTTGATTTTCTCGATCTCCTCGGCCGAACTCGCATATGATTGGGCTGGCGTTTCGATTGAACCTCTGCATGCAGAGGAGCAGCATGCAACCAGCTGTAGGCAATAACTACCCAGCGATGTATGTGTGCGTGATTGGTTGCATGCAGGGCAACCGGCTGCTGTGATGCTTTGGAATAACCGCGAATTAATCGGACTAGTTGCTGCTACGTTCAGAATTCAAGGATGGCTACCAATAGTATTCTTTCTTGGTCTTTGTTTTGGTTGGCGGGCCTAATAAATCCGGACGGAGGGAGTACTATACAAGTCTATACAAGTCTCTAAAACGTCTTATATTTATGAACTGAGGCAGTATACTGTTTTATATAATCTGTATAGTTTGTTCGAGTTTGATGCACTCAGTAAGCATCTAGTCAGCTTGAGAGTGGCGGCATCGGTAATTGGCTTAATTTTTTTGGCTAAGCTACATCCAAGTGATTGAATCAAAATGTTGGAATACTTCTATATACAAAGACTACAGAAAGATGAGACGAGTTGCTAATCTTTTGTTCTTTACTATTGCATACAGGTTGTTAATGAGTGCTCAGACGCAGAGACCTGGCTAATGGAGAAAAAGCAGCAGCAAGATGCTCTACCGAAGCATGCTAATCCTGTCCTCCTTGTTTCTGACATAAAGAAGAAGGCTGAAGCACTTGACAGGTAAGCTTGTGTTCCTTCTCTTGAGAAAATCCCCTTGGAAAGAGATTTGTATCTGAACAATTGTTCCACTACTTTCGTCTTGTAGGTTCTGCAAACCCATCATGACCAAGCCAAGGCCAGCGCCAAAGCCACAGACCCCGCCGCCAGCAGAAACCCCATCACCCGAGGCTCATACACCAGAACAATCAAATGAAGCCGATGAGTCTGCTGAACCAGCTAGCGACGGTGCTCAGGATGAGCATGCGGCGGAGCAAATGGACACCGACAAAGATGATCCTTCCCAGGCATAAGAGGTGTCGATCAGAGGAGATTTTATGTCCATGATTGGTTGCTCTCTCTTGTGCTTTTGGCCTGTTAGGGCGATAAACTAGCAGGAATGGTTGTTTTCATACGTTGTGAGGATATGAGTAGAACATGGAGAGTTTCTGCAGTGTTTCTAGACGTCTTTCTCCAATAGCGGTTTTTCTTTGACGACGTTTGGCAGATGCATGCAGGATAAGGGAAGTTTTGGTGGCCCATGGTCTCCAGTGTATTTTTTAATGACGATGGTCCATAACGTTGTAATTTTTATCTACGGTGGCCCATAGCGATTCAGAAATTTTTGGTCACTACGGAAACAATATTTATGTTACTATTGTTATTAAGCTGAATTGTCTTAGTTTGATGATGGAGAACTGCAGAATGTCCGAGCTTCTTGTGTGCTTCTGCTGACCATCCATCTATGGGGCATTCCCACCATGATTTGAGCATCTCCTACAGATGGTGTAGAGGATTTGTGGGCATCAGAAAAATTTCCGCTGTAACAAATGTTGCAAACAAATAATATCAATCTCATGTCAAATTAGATGTCAAAAAACTCATGTCAAACTGCTCAAACACAAATAGTATTCCATCATTACATAGTTTAACAATCATCAAGCTCAGTTTATTCTTTGATGATGAGATCTCTTTGAGCCAGTGGTAGAGGTGTGCTCTTGTTACCCATTCTACATCCACCACTCTTCGACGAGATCTCTTTAAAGATCTTCGTATTCACCTTTAAGGCAAAGCAGATAAGATAAAATAAGTTCTCTAGGTATGCAAGTATTTTTTTCGTTCTTAAATATAAGTTATATTTTAAGATTTCATTCTGGACTACGTATGAAACAAAATCAATAAATTTAGATTTTAAAATATGTTTATACACATTCGTATGTATGTAGTCCGTAGTAAAAGAAGCGGCGATTTGGCTCCCGAACTCAGCTGCACCTGCGATTGACCAAAAAAATCAAAACAAATTTTTTTTAAAAAATTCTATTTTTTTATGTGGTAGATAATTTGTTGCGTGAGGTCCGTTTCAAATTTGAACTCATTTGGGCATCTGAGCAACTCTCGGCAACAAAACAAATCGGGATCTGTAAAAAATGTTTACTGTTCGCACACTGTTCTAACCCGATTTATCTTTTTTTTGTCAAGAGCTGTTCAGATGTGAAAATAGGTTGAAATTTGAAGCAGACTTCACGCAACAAAATATCTACCACACAATTTTTTTTTGGATTTTTTTAGTATTTTTTTTTCTGACCGGGAGCAGCTAAACCTGAGGCAGACTTGGATTTTCGGTAGTAAAAGACTTATATTTAGACAAAGAGAATAATGAGAACACATATATGACAAGGAAGCTCAAGGCAAAGTATGCTAGACAACAATCTATTTCAAAGTTCAGAGTTGTACTCTTCTTTGAAGGGATGACGAAGCCAAAGCTCCGGAGCTCCACCAAGTGGTTCATCCAAGACGAGTCTCAAATCACCCAGGGTTGATCTTGAAGGTGACCACAACACCTTCACAAACCTTCCATAGCACACCACACACAAGGGAGCTTTCGGGCCTTGACTCATAACCGACTAGGAGTCCAAACTCCAAGAGTAACAAATGTTGATGAAGAAATAAAGCGGGGAACATTAATTTGTTTGGTCAAAGTTTAGATTAGGTCTTGCTCCCTCAAACGCCAGAGTATCAACAAGTTCGGGTGTAAGGATTGAGAGTATCAAGCAAATCAGGGTGTGAAAATGATGATAGGCTCACTAGATATCATGGTTACAGATGGAGGTAGAAGGAGGGGGGGGGTTATACCCCTCCTCAAGATGTAGTGGTTGGCTACATGAGGACACCTTGTGCACGAGGCATCGTGAGACAAAATAACACTACCATATGCACAGGGTTGGACCGTGTGTGCATGTTATAAGCCCGCGTTGAAATGGTGTCCAGAGAGTCTTACATTCCGACCCCATGTGCACGAGGCATCTCGAGACAAAAAACACACACTGCCATATGCACGGGGTTGGACCCTGTGTGCATGTTACAAGCCTGTGTGCACGCTACAAGCCCGCGTTTAAATGGCGTCTAGAGAGTCTTACATCCTGACTTCATGTGCACGAAGTGTCCAGAGAGATTTCCCTAGACCCCATGCGCACGCCCATGTACCCCATGTGCATAGGGTATGCAATCAACGGACAGATCATAAGGGTTGATGTATATATTTTGCATGTTCTTACACTTTTTATTCGAGCATCTCAAACCCTCTTAATAGTGTGGTGATTCTGTGGCTCAAAGAAATAAAAAAAAAAGTCGTCGGAGAACCAAGCATTTTCCCTTTAAAGTGGGGCTCAACCCTCTCTTTGTAATAACCTCCGAGGGACCAATAACATGAGACAAACTTAGTAACTGTCATTAGTTTCACTAAACACATTGCCGTCACACCAAAACATCATTTATGGACAAATGTACTTTCGATGCCACTTTGTCTTCTCTCTTTACCCTTCTTCCTAAGTCTCTACAAGCTCCCTGATCCTTTTTCCATCTTCCTCCGCTGGTGCTGCTAGTTAGGTGGGAGAGGCTGTTGGGCTTCTGCTATAGATAATAATATTAGGGTTGTTGTGGCCTTAAAATATCTCGCGAATACCCCCCTAAATAAGCTTGTTGTGGCGTCAAGATGAGAAGATGTGATGATTCCCCCCGTTCCCTTCGAGTTGCGGAGGTGGAAGACAAGGAAACATAGCAAGATCCCTTCACCTGCATCGCTCGCGGTGTGCCTCGTCGGATATGAGCTTCCCGGTAGGTTAGTGTTGCTCCCTGGCTTGCAAGATGATGTCTAGCTCGTTGGAGTACAAGAGCGATGGAGAAGATCCAGATGGTCTATGAGTTTATTATTTATGCAATAGTTTTCAAGAGGCTACGACGCCCACAAAAAGCCGCCAGTCCTCTTTGACGAGTCGCAAAATCTTATGCCAAGGGTGGCCTCTTTTGTTCCTACCGTCCACGATGCCAAATTGGAGGGAGTGCAACTTTAGTGGGGAGTGTATGGCGAGCAGCTGTGGACGTCTCGACGAACCAAATGGCCTCGTCCCCGGGTGTGATTAGTCTCGTATTAGAGTGGCTTTGGACCCAATTTGGCGTCATTGCAGATTTCAAGGACTAGTATGTAATTTCCTGGTTTGTGTTGACTTCAATTGTAAGATGCTCTGTACCTGGCTGTGATGGTTGGTGGTTTTGGCTTTTTGGGTCCCCGAAGGGCTTCTTTGCTTTCCTTGTTAGGCCCTTTTTGCAAAGTGTTGTATCGGTTGTGTTTTGGGTACCTCTATTTTTCTCTTGCAGGTTGATCTTGCTCAAGAACGAATGCATGTAGTTTTATCAGAAAAGGAAAAAAAAAAGGAGTACTCGCGTAGCATAAGCTGGCTACCGTCCCCGCGAATACCTCTAAGCTTTCTTATATAAAAATGTTTGAAAATTAGCACAAAGCACCAGTGGTCTAGTGGTAGAATAGTACCCTGCCACGGTACAGACCCGGGTTCGATTCCCGGCTGGTGCAACATTTTTTTCCCACATCGATCACAACACGGTTGGAGCGAAGAGAAGAAGAGTCGCCCGTCGTAACAGCAGAGCAACAAGTCGATCCGTGCAGCGGCGGCGCATCGATCACCGATCCGAGCCGCAGTCGACGATTTCTATCACGAACTCGGCATGAACCATTTACCGTCCGCACCAGCACTCCCTCTCACATCAGCCGAAATCCCCGGCCCACACGATCGTTGTGAATCTCACCACTCCCAGGCGCCACTTACTACCACTGATCATCAGTACATTAACTGTCGGCGTGCAAGGCACACTCCATTCGGCAGCTAAGCCTTGCGCGCGCAAATGGCCACCTTCCGAGCCTTCCTCCTCTCCTACCCGGAGGTCCTCCTGGCCGCGCTCTGCTTCCTCTCCCTGGCCGCCCTCCGCCTCGCCCTGCGGTGCCGCGGCAGCAGCGTGCCGCTGCGATGGCCGGTCGTCGGCATGCTCCCGTTCGTGCTCAGCAACCTCGGCCACCTCCTGGACGCCGCCACCGCCGCGCTCAGGGACTCCGGGTGCATGTTCGTGTTCCGCGGGCCGTGGCTCGTCGGCGGCGACTTCCTCGTCACGTGCGACCCGGCCGCCGTGCACCACTGCCTCGCGGCCAACTTCGACTGCTACGACAAGGGCCGCGACTTCGCTGAGATGTTCGACGTCGCCGGCAACGGGCTGCTGAACGCGGACGCTGCGTCCTGGCCGCGGCAACGGCAGGTCGTCGCCACCGTCTTCGCCGCCCCCGTGTTCCGCTCCTTCGTCATATCCACCGTCGCGCGGCAGACGGCGCGGCTCCTGCTGCCGTTCCTGGACCACGCTGCCGCGGCCGGGCGCGCCGTCGAGCTCGAGGACGTGTTCATGCGCTTCTCGCTCGACGTCTCCTACGCCGTGGTGTTCGCCGCCGACCTAGACTCGCTGTCCGTCTCCGCCGCCGACGCCCCGTACCCGCCCTTCGGCCAGGCGACCAGGATCGCCGGCGAGGCCGTCATGTTCCGGCACATCGTGCCGGCTGCGTGGTGGAAGCTGATGAGGTGGCTCAACGTCGGCATCGAGAGGAGGTTCGCCGAGGCCAAGGCGGTGCTCGACGAGTTCGTCTACCTCGAGATCGCGAACCGCAAGGCAAAGCCGCTCCAGGTCCAAGGAGAAGGACAAGGCAGCGACCTGCTGTCCATGTACATGGCGTGGCCCAGGGACCCCGCCATGAGCGACCGGCAGAGGGACGAGTTCCTCCGCGACGCCGCCGTCGGCTACATGTTCGCGGCCAAGGACCTCGTCGCGTCCGCGCTCACCTGGCTCTTCTACATGCTCTGCACGCACCCGCACGTGGAAGCCAAGGTCCTCGCCGAGCTCGAGTCGTTGCTACGCACCGACGACGCATGCCGCGGCGGCAAACCGGTCGTGTTCGACTGCGACACGCTCCGGTCGGCGACCTACCTCCACGCGGCGGTGCTGGAGGCGCTGCGCTTGCACCCGCCGGCGCCGTTCGAGGAGAAGGAGGCGCGCGCCGACGACGTGCTGCCGGACGGCACCAGGGTGACCAAGGGCACCAGGATCCTCTTCTGCATCTACGCCATGGGCAGAGTGGAGGGGATATGGGGCGACGACTGCCGGGAGTACCGGCCGGAGCGGTGGCTGTCCGGCAGCGGTCGGGTCCGGCACGAGCCGAGCTACAAGTTCGCAGCCTTCAACTCTGGCCCCAGGAGTTGCCTGGGCAAGGACCTGGGGCTCACCAACCTCAAGATCGCCGCCGCGGCCATCATATATAACTTCCGGCTGGAGCTCGTCGACGGCCATGTGGTGGAGCCCAGCGACTCGGTGGTGCTCCACACCAAGAACGGCCTCATGGTTAAGGTCAAGAGAAGGGAGGCGGCTTGAAGAAGATGAATGAATCCAGACTTTTCATTGCATATTCATATACACAAAAGTGGAGCGAATTACTGCTGAATTACTACATGTCATACAAAAACTTATGTTATCTCTGTTTGTCCATCTGGATTAATCATCTCTATTTTCAAATGGTAGTTGGTGATGAAGGCTGATTTTATTCAACCAAACAGTATGCAATACATTATACATACATGTATATAGCTTGAGAATTTTTTCTATATCACACAGACAGCAATACATAAGAACATCAGTATTTCAGTAATCAGTAATAGTGCTATATATAGTTCACGTAGACACTAGACGGCATGACATAAGTAAAAAAACAAAACAATTATTTCGGTGGTAGCTGCTATATTACTCAGCTCGCGCATGTAATCTTTTGATTGCGCCGGAAAGAATAAATTCCAACTGGTTGCCAGTACAAAAAAATGTTATGCAACAGGTTCATCTGTCAGCACAAAATTGTACAGTAATCTAAACTCAAGAGCAAGAGATAACCGACATGCCGACATGCTATCACGCGAAGAGCAATCCTTCAATTTCTCGCGGGGATTTAATCAATTGATTAACAAAGGAACCTAAAGAGTATTTCTGTCAAGCACTTCATTCCTCAAGGATGTGCATCCAATATCTTGCAGCTAGCTACTGTATATTCTTCAGTCAGCTACCACAGCTATTCAAGAATCGTTTGTGTGCACACATTACCAGTAAAACAGAAAGGATAATAATAGTCGCTGCTGTAAACATGATTGCCTGCACACATCAAACCAGAGGAAACATAAGAAAGAAAACTCAATTGCTGACAGTGTACACAAATGAAAAAACTGGAGAAGCTCATTGATGAGTTTGTATATTAGATTTAAAATGCCCGTACATAACAAGGAAGTAAAGAAGGCCATGCAGGCAATTTAACCATGAATTATGATAATGTGCACCAATGAATGATTGACTAACTTGTTAAACAGGCAAAAAGAATTATTGTTTCTGTATCATATACTAAATTAACCAGACATGAATGATTTGCACGTGTACGATGAATAAAAACTAACCAGAAGAGCAGAAGCGGCAAGCCCAGGCCGTTCTCGAGGATCACGGTTGTAGTACTTGCAGCAATAAAGAAGAGCTGCTATGTACCAAATTAACGGGCACAGGAAGCCTAAAAGAAAACTGCAATGATTTCAATACAGTAAAAAATATAACTGACTGAAAGAATAAAGTAGTAGACTGCCTCACCAACACCATCCAATTCCACAACCAAAGAAGGGAAGCCGTCTTTCGAACATTGCCAATCTTGGATTTTCTTCATCACCAAGTAGTGTGTACTTGCCAAGGCACACCTGGCAACTGCAATATTCATTTGAGTTTCCTATGAAACACAAAACAGTGAATTTAGTTAAACTAAGATAAATACTTCTCCAAGAGACATGTACTATAAACACTCTTCATTATATATGTCTTCTACAGATCAACGAGCATGCTATTAATACAATGAGAGTGCGTTTTGCAACCAATATCTGACAGGCATCTCACACAAAGTAAAGAGCATAAGCAGATTCAGTACCTCCCCTCATAAGTACTACAGTTGTTTGGTCAAGGAACCAGCAGTAAGAAACATGGAGCTTTTCAGCATTTCCGGACTCCTTGTTGTAATGGCTAATGTAAACTAGGATCTAAGAGCTATCATCACATCAAGTAGCTGCACAGAGGAAATCTGAGTAATTAGCATAAACATTAAGCAGCTGCACAGAAACATGAGAATTTGGCAGGAAAATCATATGGCATCTAATCTAGTTATGTAGAATTAAGTGCATTGAAACAAATAGCCGTTTTAGATAGTGCGCCACAGAGATGATGATTCTGTACAACTTTTGCAATTTAGTGCAACTGAACTAGTTATTCATTACATAAATCCAATGAGCAATCCCCACAACGAATGGGAAGTACACAGCTCACCGACACAACAATTCTTTTCAGACCATTTTGATCAAGAAAATATAGCAGAGTAGAACTGTATCCAAATGATATAGGCTTTGTTCGGTTCACAGCCTCAGAGTACCTAAGTTTGTCAAACATTTTTGACTAACTTGTCTCAGAGAAAAACAAGATAAGGCACAAGTGAGTTTCTGAGCTTGCCTAAGCGAATCTTGACAACTCAACAAATCTTTGGGCATGCCTAAACTGTGGCCATGAACCAATTTTACTAACTTGGTCAAACTTGCCTAAGAGAATTGTACATGGACATCCGCTTTGACTTTTCCTGTAGATGATGATAGTTTTAGTGCTAATATTGCAAGCACTTTCATCTGAACTGGGTTCAACTGAAAGAAGCAGGGGAGGATTTAGACGGTGTACTGGCACACTCATAATTGTCAAGGCTAATGTGGTTTAACTAAGAACTTGATGGAAACACGCTCGCACCTCAAAACCCAATGTGAAAGATTGTGGACAAGGCGGAGCCATGGCAAAGTCTAAACATCATGGACATCCACTTTGACTTGTCCCTGATAAGCTGGTAGACAAATTTTTTACCCTTAGGCCTGTAGGTGACAGCTAAAGTGCTAATATTGGAAACAATTTCATCTGAACTGGATTCAACTAAAGAAAAATGCAGTCAGGAAGGTCTCGTGTCCTGCACTGCCCATCACAGGGTTGAACCGTTAAACCAAGCCAAGGTAAGTAAGTTCGATCCAACACAAAGATCTACTAGAATCGAACACCCGGAAATTGATGACGCAGCTCGAGTCCGTAATACCATCGAACGGGTTCTGTTCCTCCCACAGCCAAAGGGTCAACGCCCTGCTTGAAATCGCAGACGAGCGATGTCAAGATCCGGTCCTAGTACATTCCCAAAAGCCATCACATTTTGATCCAACGTATTGTAGTATAATCGGGGTGCCAAGCAAGAAACCAAGAACTGAGCTGAGATCTGCAGAAGCAAGATACGCACACACCACGGCAAGGGTGGCCGCGTCAAACAGCCAAACTGGAAGCTGCAAACTTACATGGCCGAATCGAATCTCCTGCAGGTGGCGGATGGAAAGCCCATGTAATTCTGTGGCGGATGGATACGCCTTTCAGCTTCTGCAGGTGGATCCTTTCAGCTTCTGCAGGTGTTCTTTTGCTGAGATGCGAAAAATTGGAAGGAGGGGGGCGGAGAAGGCGTGAGCGGCTTCTGCCTTTTGGTATCCGTCCCGTTTGGGTGATTGCTTACCCTTTCCAAGTGGCCCTTCTTGATTACCCCGAGTGGATTTTGGCTGCTATTGCAGATGTGACGCTGGATATTTGCTGGTATGGGCTCCGGAGGATCCGTGAGTCAAGTAGTGGTGTGCCCTGCCTATCCCTCTCCTACGAGCATCTCCAACATCGCTTGTTATTTTTAAGCACACAATGTTTCAACGCATGAGAGGGAAAAGATTGGCCTCCAACAGCTGGCCAATCCAAAGAAAACTCCAAAATTATATAGGGCACTCGGGCGGGTGCCGCAAACCAAAAACGTCCTCCAGCCGCACACCCACCCACTCCCAGCCATGAACCCGCACCGTCATCGGTCGTCGATATGTGGATGCCGCCCCCCGTGTGTCCCGTCGTCGTCGGATCCACTTCCATGTCGCTTTCCGTCGCCACGGACCAAGGAATCATCTCACCGCCACCGCATTCACACCGAAATCTGCCCCTGCGCTTCGCCGAGGATGCATAGTCAACATTTTTTCTATACACACTATATTTTTCAAATGCTTAATTAACATATTTTAAATACTTCTTTTAACATTGTTTCAAATGCTTGATTAATATTTTCTACATACAAGATCCACCTTTTCACACATATTGTATATTATATTTTTTTTGTATACCTGAGAAATGTTTTCTTTATATACATAAAGTGTCAACATTTTTTCTATACATATTTTCAACATTTTACAGATGCTTAATTAACATTCTTCAAATAGAAGATTAACATTTTCTGAATACATGGTCAGCATTTTATTCCATACATATTTTAACATTTTCAAATACTTGACTAACATTTTTTCAAATACAAGTTTGACTTTTTTTAATACATGGTGAACATTTTTCTATACACATTTAATATTTGCAAATAGTTGTTCATTTTTTTCAAATGCTTGATTAACATTTTTTCAATACATGATCAATTTTTTTCACACACATTGTATGTTTTTCATATACATGAGAAACATTTTTTTATACACATTTAACATTTTTTAAATGCTTGGTTACTATTTTTCCATATTTTTTATGCAAAGTGTTTTTTAACATATTTATATAGAATATAATAAATGAAAGTAAAAAATAAAATAGAAAGCAAACACATAAAATGTGATAACAATAAGGTGGTGACCTCCCGCGCACCTGTGTCAGCCCATTTAGGTTGGTGCGTGACGCGAGAGTATGCTGGATCTCGCTATATGTGAGACATAGTGATGCCTCCTCATATCCAACCCATTATGAGGCGAATATGAGGATGCCTAGACAAGTGGCTCGTCGGCCATGTCGGTGAATTGACCAGGGTTCACTTAACCGTGTAGATTCTTTTTGTTTTTGTTTCCATTTCTATTTCTTCTTTGTTTTTGTTGTTGTTATACTTCCTTTTTCGTTTCTCTACTCTTAAAAGGGGATTTGGTAGCTTTTTTTTTTCTATTTTCCGTCATCCCTCCCTCCTTCATTCGATATTTTTTTTGTCTTTCCTCATCCACCTAAATATCTCGTCGCACGTAACGATCTCCCACGCACGAAAAAACGGACGAAGACCATGTACCGACCCTCCTCACACGAAGAAACCCAGTTGGCTCAACAGGCTCCTCGACAATCGATCACCACCCACGTCTCCCACATTCTTCTCTTTTCCTTCCAACCCGCTTTGGGTTCCCAACACCCTCATCCTCCATCGCCTCCATACTCATCTCCTACCCAATCGCTTGATGCGATGGGTCGTCGCACCTGCTGTTCTCGCGAGGCACGCCCAACAACGCTACCAGATAGGGCGGAGAAGAGGCCGCAAACCGCCGCCGCCGAGGTGGATGGCGCTGCCACGGTCGTGCTCGAGCGCCTCCGGGTACCCGCCACGCGCGCTGAGGCAAGGCGCCTCCTCGACTTCATCCATCGTTGCTTCGCCGCTTCGCTGATGACCCTGCGAGTCTGCGACGGAGCATGAGGGGTGCTTCCACAACTTCAAATACACGCGAGTTGATGCAGGCTACGGCATGATAACCCACAAGTGTAGGGGATCACGATAGTCTTCACGTGGCCTAGACAATTGAGTTGTCAATTCAACCGCACCCGGAATATCTCTCTGTAGCAAAGATTTAGTAGCACAACAAACAGTAGTAGCAAAAGTAATAGTAGCAGTGACAGTAGCAATTTTGTAGCAGGTGTGACAGTAGCAATAGCAATAGTAACTTAGCAAGATTCAGTATATGTAACGCGTAGGCACGTGGATCGGTGATGGATAATGGTTTAGATGACATTAATCATATAACTGTTACGCACTAGGACAACACAGAACTAGCTCCAATTCATCAATAATGTAGGCATGTATTCCGTATATAGTCATACGTTCTTGTGATAAGAACTTGCGTGACATCTTTTGTCCTACCCTCCCGTGGCACCGGGGTCTTATTGGAAACTAAGGGATATTAAGGTCTCCTTTTAATAGAGAACCGAAACAAAACACTAACACATGGTGAATACATGAACTCCTCAAACTTCGGCAATCACTGAAAAGAATCCCAATTATTGTCACCTTGGGGTATGCGGATCATGACACGTAATAGGTGCATACAACTTGCAAGATAGGATCCAGATCACTCTTTTATTCATGAAAATAAAATAGGTTCAAATCGGAAATCATGGCACTCTGGACCTAGTGACAATCATTAAGCATAGCACAATCATAGCAACATCAATCTCCGAACATAGTGGATACTAGGATCAAGCCTTATCAAACTTAACTCGATTACACGATCAATCTCATCCAATCCCACCACCGTCCAACAAGCCTACAAAGGAATTACTCACTCCCGATGGTGAGCATCATGGCGGTGTTGATGGAGAGGAGTTGGTGATGACGACGACGACGATTTTCCCTCTCCGAAGACCAAAGCAGGCTCCAGATCAACCCTTCGGAGAAAGAACATGAGGTGATGGCGGCCCCGTCTTGTGAAACGCGATGAAATCTTCTCTCCGTTTTTTCTCCATAGATGTAATTTTATAGGACTAGAATTAGGGTCGAAGGGGCCATGAGGGCCCCACAAGCCATTAGGGCGTGCCCCTAAGGAGGGGGGCAGGGTGCCTTTCTCTTGTGGCCCCCTGGCACACCCCCTCCGGCAGGTCTTCGCTCCATAATTCATCATATATCCCAGAAATAATTCACAAAAAGTTTCGTCCAATTCCGAGGACTTTTATTTCTGCACAAAAATAACACCAAGGTAGTTCTGCTGAAAACAACGTCAGTCCGGGCTAGTTTCATTCAAATCATGCAAATTAGAGGTCAAAACTAGAGCAAAAGTGTTTGAAAAAGTAGATACGTTTGAGACGTATCACGACACATGCTTCCATCACCTTCTTGTGTTGCTCGAGCCATGGATCTCCGTGACTCCGTTGTGTGACGCACTATCAAGGATGTCAACCATCTTTGTCCGTATTTTCCTCTCAGGCCACGCTCCCAACCCCGATTCATGCTTGTTTTCTTCATTTTGTTTTTTGATCCGGATATTGGAAGCCCTCAAACGTAGTATTGACATATGAATTTTTTCTCTAGAACATTCCATCCAAATAGTTTAATCGGAAACTGCACTCGCAAAGGTGAGTGGGCACTAACCCATCATTATATGGATGTTGAGATGAGTTTCTCAAATGATTAAGATTGTGTTTGTGCTCCAGGTCTAGAGGAGGTAGAGGATCCCCAGTTTGATCCTAACTATGACATTGCTTCTTGTAAAAATAAATACTGGGGATTATTCGTATCGTAATTTCAGAGTGGGAATTTTTCTTTTCTCAACTATTCGCTATCTGTTATAGCTTTGATGTTTTAGGTGGCCAATTTGAGCTTGTCCGATCATAGTTTCCACAAGCATTGTTCGGCGTTACTGGAAATCAAATGTCTTTACCCTTTAAAAGTTCTGATAGAAAAAGAAATACATTCTTTGTCTTACTACCAAAAGGAGATTCTACTTCATGTGTTGTCTTACAAGCAAATATAATTTTGAATGTAATATATGTTGATGGACAGTAAGTTATAATCATATGGCAGCCTAAAAAAAGTTTAGGAAAAGAAGCATGCTACTGCTTTTGCAAAATATTATGTTCCACTGATGTAACGAGACATGCTAATTTAATATATATATTTCCATTTCAAATCTATAACTGATTCTAATGTGGTATGCATTTCATTCAGTGTGTCCGAATGCATAGAGAGAACACAAATCTAAAGGTATGCTCCTGATCTACAGTACTAATGCCCCTTACCCACCAGCTTCTTATCATTGGTTATCGTGGTTGGTTAAAATAATTATTATGCTCATTGTTAATTGCAGGCTGGCAGTCTTGCACACACCACAAATAAAGGTCTTGGAACTCTATTCCCCAACAGTACCAGTGAAGCTAGCACTCCAATCTCTCTAAATTTTGAATCGGTAAGTTGCGATTGCATGTTTTTAGTCTCAAGAGATATGACCAGACTAGAGGGTAAATTCTTGGAGGCTCGTTCCTGGTGCAAAAAGTTACATCAATCACGAGGACAATTATATTTTCATTGGAGTGTAGTTTAAACAAATTGTAAACTTTTTTAAGCACCATGTGGTGTTACGTTACAGATTCTACTTTATCTTAGCATGTTATGTACAAAATTGAACTGGAAGTATTTTTTTAGCATTAACTAAAAGCAGTTGATCCAGTCTGTTATATACTATATCACTAAGCTCCCTATGATTGAAGGCCTCACAATCAATCGAGGTCTTCAATCAAAATTTGGTCATCAGATACGTCTCCAACATATCTATAATTTTTGATTGTGTCATGCTATTATATTATCTGTTTTGAATGTTTTATATGCATTTATATGCTAGTTTATATTATTTTTGAAACTAACTTATTAATCTAGAGCCTAGTGCCAGTTTCTGTTTTTTCCTTATTTTTGAGTATTGCAGATATGGAATATTAAATGGAGTCCAAACAGAATAAAATCTTCGGAATGATTTTTTCTAGAACGAAAGAGATCTACCAGGCTTGGAGTGCAAGGCAGGGACTCTGCCAGGAGGTCACAAGCCGGGGGCGCTGCCACCCCCCTGGTCGCGCCTGGCAGGCTTGCCACCTCCTGGCAGGTCTTCTAGCCCTAATCTTCATCCTATAAATACCCAAATATTCCCCCAATACCAAAAAGAGCCACGCAAATACTTTTCCGCCGCCAGAAGCCTCCGTTACCGAGAGATCCAATTTTGGATCCTTTTCCGGTAATCTGCCGGAGGGGGATCCGATCACAGAGGGCATCTACGTCAACTCCATTGCCCCTCCGATGATGCGTGAGTAGTCCACCATAGACCTAAGAGTCCATAACTAGTAGCTAGACGGCTTCTTCTCTCCTTTTGTGCTTCAATACCATGTTCTTCATGATCTTCATGGAGATCTATCCGATGTAATACTCTTTTGCAGTGTGTTTGTCGAGATCCGATGAATTGTGGGTTTATGTTCAGATTATCCATGAATATTATTTGAGTCTTTTCTAAAATCTTATATGCATGATTTCATATCTTTGCAAGTCTCTTAGAGTTATTGGTTTGGTTTGGCCAACTAGATTGGTAATTCTTGAGAAGTGCTTAGTTTTGGGTTCAATCTTGCGGTGACCTCACCCATTGACAAAGTAAGGGTAGCGAGGCACGTATTGTATTGTTGCCATCAAGGGTAACAAGATGGGGTTTTCATCATATTGCTTGAGTTTATCGCTCTACATCATGTCATCTTACCTAATGTGTTACTTTGTTCTTCATGAACTTAATACTCCAGATGCAGACATGAGTCGGTCGATGTGTGGAGTAATAGTAGTAGATACAGAATCGTTTCGGTTTACTTGACATGGACGTGATGCCTATATGCATAATCATTGCCTTGGATATCTTCATAATTATTCGCTTTTCTATCAATTGCTTGACAGTAATTTGTTCACCCACTGTGATACTTTCCTTCAAGAGAGAAGCCTCTAGTAAAACCTATGGCCATCGAGTCTACTTTCCATAATATATTTTCAGATCTATAAACCAAAAAAACCAAAAATACCTTACTGCAATTCATTTAATTTTTACTTTCCGCAATCTTTTACATCTATCTCTATCAGATATAATCCTTGCAAATAACCGTGAAGGGATTGACAACCCCTTTATAGCATTGGGTGCAAGAGTTTGATTGTTTGTGTAGGTGCATACATTGGTGACTTTCTTGTTCCTCCTACTGGATTGATACCTTGGTTCTCAATAACTGAGGGCAATACTTATCTACTTCACTGCATCACCCTTTCCTCTTCAAGGGAAAACCAACGCACACTCAAGAGGTAGCAAGAAGGATTTCTGGCGCCGTTGCCGGGGAGGATACACATCAAGCCTACCAAGTACCCATCACAAACTCATCTCTTGCATTTACTTTATTTGCCATTTGCCTCTCGTTTTCTGCTCCCCCACTTCTAAAACAATTTTTAGAAAATACCAAAAAGATTTGCCTTTTTATTTGCCCTTCTTCTGTTCGCCTTTTCGTTTGCCTTTTTTGATTGACCCTTTTCTTGACGGATCTTTTGCTTGTTACTATGACTAGCGTTACTACCTCCCCTTTGTCACTAGATTTTGAAGTTCTATACTTCAAAAAAAACAAGGGGAAAATCTGAAAGATGCCTAGTATAGACTGATGGAATCTCATCGTATCTCCAATCTAAAAGGAGATACAAAAGTTCTTCTTAGAAATTTTTACATCGGATTGGCTTTACATCATAGAAAGTTTTTGGATTTGGCCTCAAAGGGGAATTTTATTGAACTTGATGCAAATACCGCTTATAAAGTCTTGGAAGGAATTTTGGGGGTTCCCCCACAAAAAAGGGGGGCTACCTTTTCACAAAAGGGAGCTCAATTTCTCGACGCATTTAGTGACTTGCATAAACACTTAGTCGAGTTACAAAAATATCACGAACCCCTCAAACACATCAATGGGAATCTCAGTCGCTTAAACACTTTGGTTGCCCTTTGCAATAAGCGTTTGGATATTTTGGATCCTAAGATGGTTTCTTTGCCCGAAAACCCGGGGAAGCGGAAAGAGCCCCTCGGATTCGAGAAGTCCCTCACAAAGGTTGCTAATACCAAAGATAACCATACCTAGATCTATTGTGTTTTGCATAGCTAGGGGCGTTAAACAATAGCGCTTGTTGGTAGGCAACCCAATTTTTTTATGTTCTGTTTTTGCTTATGTTTTTGAGTGTTTTCCACATTATTACTTCTGTAGTAATTGTGTCTTGGTGTTTTAATTAGTGTTTGAACCAAGTAAGACCTTTGGGATGATCTATGGTGGTTGTTGATTTGATCTTGCTGAAAAACAGAAACTTTTGTGCCCAGTCCAGGAATTTTATAATTTTTTAGAGCATCGAATGAGTCTGAAATTTTTAAAAAAGATTGATATAAAAATTTCCCAGATTGTTCTAAGTTTTGAGAATTTGTTGAGTTACAGAAGTATACGAAGTTTTTCAGATTGCTACAAACTCTTCCGTTTTTTGACATTTTTTGTTTTCTTTGTGTTGTGTACCTATTTTGATGTATCTATGGGTTGTATCGGGGGGTATGAACCATGTAGCAGTTAGAATACAGTAGGTATTACACCAATATAAATAAATAATTAGTTCACAATAGTACCTAAAGTGGTGATTTATTTTCTTATACTAACGGATCTCACAAGTTTTATGTTAAGTTTTGTGTTGTGAAGTTTTCAAGTTTTGGGTAAAGATTTGATGGACTATGGAATAAGGAGTGGCAAGAGCCTAAGCTTGGGGATGCCCAAGGCAGTCCAAGTCATATTCAAGGATGCCAAAGAGCCTAAGCCCCTCTTTCTTCTTCAATCCACCGGTAAATTTACTTGAGGCTATATTTTTATTCAACACATGATATGTGTTTTGCTTGGAGCGTCTTGTATGATATGAGTCTTTACTTTTTAGTTTGCCACAATCATCCTTGCTACACACATCTTTTGAGAGAGACACACATTAATCATGAATTTATTAGAATACTCTATGTTCTTCACTTATATCTTTTGAGATAGGCAATTTTGCTCTAGTGCTTCACTTATACCTTTTTAGAGCACGATGGTGTTTGGTTTTAGAGAAATAATTGAAATCTCGTACCTCACTTATATTATTTTGAGAGTATTTAAACAGAATGGTAATTGGTTTAGTTTATGAATTTAGTCCTAATATGATAGGCATCCAAGAGGGATATAATAAAAACTTCCATATTAAGTGCATTGAGTATTATGAGAAGTTTTGATTCCTTGCATAAAGTTTTGAGATATAAAGATGGTAATGTTAAGATTCATGTTAGGAAGTAATTGTGAATTGGTAAAAATACTTGTGTAAAAGTTTTTGATTCCCGTAGCATGCACGTATGGTGAACCATTATGTAAGGAAGTCGGAGCATGATTTGTTTATAGATTGTCAACCTTTGTGTGAGGGTCAGGAGCGCGCGATGGTTTACTCCTACCAAACTCTCCCCTAGGGGCATGCGTCTAATGCTTTGCTTCGATGACTAATAGACTTTTGCAATAAGTATGTGAGTTCTTTATGACTAATTTGAGTCCATGGATTATACGCACTCTCACCCTTCCACCTTTGCTAGCCTCTCTAGTATCGTGCAACTTTTGTCGGTGCGATAAACCCACCTTTCTCAAAACAGCCACCATATATCTTTCCTCAAAACAGCCACCATACCTACCTATTATGGCATTTCCATAGCCATTCTGAGATATATTGCCATGCAACTTCCACCATTCCGTTTATTATGACACACACCATCATTTTCATATTGCTTTGCATGATCGTAAGATAGCTAGCATGATGTTTTCATGGCTTGTACTTTTTTTGATGTCATTCGCTAAGCTAGATCATTGCACATCCCGGTACACTGCCGGAGGCATTCATATAGAGTCATAATTTGTTCTAGTTATCGAGTTGTAAGTAAATAAAAGTGTGATGACCATCATTATTAGAGCATTGTTTCATGTGAGGAAAGGATGATGGAAGCTATGATTCCCTCACAAGTGGGTATGAGACTTCAGACTTTATGAAAATAAAACAGGCGAGCGAAGCCCAAATAAAAAAAGAGGCCTTAGATGACCACTAAAATAAAAAAATGAGAGAAAAGAGAGAGGGACAATGTTACTATCTTTTTTCCACACTTGTGCTCCAAAGTACCACCATGATCTTCATGATAGATAGTCTCCTATTTTGTCACTTTCATATACTAGTGGGAATTTTTCATTATATAACTTGGATTGTATATTCCAATGATGGGCTTCCTCAAATTGCTCTAGGTCTTCATGAGCAAGCAAGTTGGATGCACACCCACCTAGTTTCCTTTTGAGCTTTCATACACTTATAACTCTAGTGCATCCGTTGCATGGCAATCCCTACTCACTTACATTGATATCTATTAATGGGCATCTGCATAGCCGGTTGATATGCCTAGTTGATGTGAGTCTATCTTCTCCTTTTCCTTCACAACCTCCACCATATTCTATTCCACCTATAGTGTTATATCCATGGCTCATGCTCATGTATTGTGTGAGAATTGAAAAAGTTTGAGAAAATAAAAGTGTGAAACAATTACTTGACTTTTCATCGGGGTTGTGCATGATATAAATACTTTGTGTGGGGGAAGACGGAGCATAGCCAGACTATATGATATTGTAGGGATAACTTTCTTTTGCCATTATATTTTGAAGAGATACAATTGCTTTGCTAGTAGGGGTGGGCACTGTAAAACCGAAAACCGAAAAACCGAACCGAACCAAACCGTATTAACCGATATGTCGGTTAATTTGGTGGTTCGATTTTTGGTTCGGTGGGAAATTTTAAGATTGGTTGGTGTTTTGTTTTTGTTCGGTTTTCAGTGCCCAGAAACCGAATAGACCGAACTAACCGATATGTAAGAAACACCATGTAATAACTTGCTTTTAAAAGTGCAATAGTTTGGAGGCATCACGTATTTCTCCGCACATGATACATTTCACGTTTCATGTGATTTTATTTACTTAATTATATTTACTAGTTTGCTTGACCGAATATACCATAGAATGATATTAATGTTGCTAGCTCTTGTGATTATCTTATGCATATTATATAATCCAAATGAGTGCTCTTGAGTCATTACACTTATACTGACAAGCATGTATTTTGGTTTTTCGGTTAACCGAACAAACCGAACCGATATATTATGGTTAATATGGTTCGGTTTTTAAATTTTATGTGATTATTTCGGTTTCTATTTCTTGAAAACCGAAATTATAAAAAACCGAATAAACCAAACCGTATTAACCATATAAACCGAACGCCCAACCCTATTTGCTAGTATGCTTGAAATATTATTGTTTTTATGTCAACATTAAGCTTTTGCTTTGAGTCTTACGGATCTTAATACTCATGCCACAATAAAGAATATTACATGGATAAATATGTTAGGTAGCACTCCACATCAAAAAATTTGTTTTTATCATTTACCTACTCGAGGACGAGCAGGAATTAAGCTTGGGGATGCTGATACGTCTCCAACGTATCTATAATTTTTGATTGTGTCATGCTATTATATTATCTGTTTTGGATATTTTATATGCATTAATATGCTATTTTATATTATTTTTAGGACTAACTTATTAATCTAGAGCCTAGTGACAGTTTCTGTTTTTTCCTTGTTTTTGAGTATTGCAGATATGGAATATTAAACGGAGTCCAAACGGAATAAAATCTTCAGAATGATTTTTTCTGGAACGAAAGAGATCTACCAGGCTTGGAGTGCAAGGTAGGGACTCTGCCAGGAGGTCAGAAGCCAGGGGGCGCGACCACCCCCCTAACCGCGCCTGGTAGGCTTGACACCTCCTGGAAGGTCTCCTAGCCCTAATCTCTGTCCTATAAATACCCAAATATTCCTGAATACCAAAAAGAGCCACACAAATACTTTTCCGCTGCTAGAAGCCTCCGTTCCCGAGAGATCCAATCTTGGAGCCTTTTTCGTAATCTGCCGGAGGGGGATCCGATCATGGAGGGCATCTACATCAACTCCATTACCCCTTCGATGATGCGTGAGTAGTCCACCACAGACCTACGGGTCCATAGCTAGTAGCTAGATGGCTTCTTCTCTCTCTTTGTGCTTCAATACCATGTTCTTCAGGATCTTCATGGAGATCTATCCGGTGTAATACTCTTTTACGGTGTGTTTGTCGAGATCCGATGAATTGTGGGTTTATGTTCAGATTATCCATGAATATTATTTGAGTCTTTTCTGAACTCTTATATGCATGATTCCATATCTTTGCAAGTCTCTTCTGGTTATTGGTTTGGTTTGGCCAACTAGATTGGTAATTCTTGCAATGGTAGAAGTGCTTAGTTTTGGGTTCAATCTTGCGGTGTCCTCACCCGGTGACAAAGTAGGGGTAGCAAGACACATATTGTATTGTTGCCATCAAGGGTAACAAGATGGGTTTTTCATCATATTGCTTGAGTTTAACCCTCTACATCATGTCATCTTACCTAATGCGTTACTCTGTTCTTCATGAACTTAATACTCTAGATGCATGCAAGAGTCGGTCGATGTGTGGAGTAATAGTAGTAGATACAAAATCGTTTTGGTCTACTTGACACGGACGTGATGCCTATATGCATAATCATTGCCTTGGATATCTTCATAATTATTTGCCTTTCTATCAATTGCTCGACAGTAATTTGTTCACCCACTGTGATACTTTCCTTCAAGAGAGAAGCCTCTAGTGAAACCTATGGCCCCCAGGTCTACTTTCCATAATATATTTTCAGATCTATAAACCAAAAATACCAAAAATACCTTGCTGCAATTTATTTACTTTTTACTTTCTGCAATCTTTTACATCTATCTCTATCAGATCTAATCCTTGCAAATAACCATGAAGGGATTGACAACCCCTTTATAGCGTTTGAGTGCAAGAGTTTGATTGTTTATGTAGGTGCTTACATTGGTGACTTGCTTGTTCCTCCTACTGGATTGATACCTTGGTTCTCAACAACTGAGGGAAATACTTATCTACTTCGCTGCATCACCCTTTCCTCTTCAAGGAAAAACCAACGCACGCTTAAGAGGTAGCATCATCCAATTTTGACCGGGTCAACAATTTCTACAAACTCCCCCATTCAATTTTTTATACAATACACTATGCTTCTCAGTTTTTAAATCTTCACAATTAATTGAGGCTTTATTTTAGAACTGGGTCACCCGATTTTGACCGGGTCAACAATTTCTCA
The DNA here is from genome assembly GCA_022496015.1 of Hordeum marinum. Taxonomy (NCBI): domain Eukaryota; kingdom Viridiplantae; phylum Streptophyta; class Magnoliopsida; order Poales; family Poaceae; genus Hordeum; species Hordeum marinum. The sequence continues at coordinate 110,418,825 of CM039672.1, forward strand.
AGGAGCTCTCCCATTTAATTATTTTAATTTTATATGTTTTCTAATTTTAAAACTCTTTCATTCGATTGAGGTATACAATTTTGGATTTGGTTTACGATTTTTCAAATTAATGAGCAGCATCCGGTTTACAAAAACATAGCAACCCCTTGCAAATTTCCATCACCTAGGAAAAAGTGCCAGCATGTGGTACTATAGCACGAATATAGTACATGCAACCACCGACGCAAGAATATCCCCATATAAATATGGGTTGATTAGCGGATAACACATAATTGCACCACGAAAGGCCCACTAAATAACCACATTATAAATAAACTTAAAACACACTCCATCATCCCCCCATCGGCCAAACTAAGTATTCCATCAGTTTCAAAATATAAGGGTTACTAGTTTTCTGGAAAGTCAAATTTATGTTGACCAAGTTTAGAGCAAAAAATATTGACATCCACAATATTAAAAAAATGAAAATTCATTTCATGATGAATCTAATAACACAGATTTCATATTATGAATTTTGATATATTTCTCTACAAATTTGATCAAACTTAAAAATGTTTGACTTTTTAAAAAAGTAATACACCACATATGTTAAAATAGAGTTAGTAAAGTAATTTAAGAATCCCAACAAATTCAACGGCGTGGCAAAGCGTGTCCAACACTTCTAGTTTGTATGAATTTAAGATTTTTTATTTTGAAAGCAGACTTACAATGGTATATATGTGATGCCAAGGAGCGGAAACTTGGAGTAGCATCTCCGACACCCTCCCGATGAGCTGTAGGTAGATCGTAGCTGAGGGCACGGGGATGACCACCGATGTATGCCCTTATCTCCTTGCCCTTCATGCTGGTATCAACTAGGCCGAGAGATATCCAGTCTTTTACAAGCCCAAGCCCGACTTCCTTTCTAGCAATCTGCTAGCGATAGTATAAGTTAACAATCCTCTGTATGTGTTTCTAGGAGATATATGCGCAGGACCAGAGTGCATGCTCGATCGCAGAACTGTCAGGGTGCTTCACGCTCAATAGCTTATCAGCGTAACTGCTCGATCAACAATTTTGATTGTCTATTTGATAATTTAAGCATTTAAGCCATCTGATAGATGTTATTGGTTTGCTCGTGCTCTTTTCTTATGTTGTTTTTTAATCACTATTGGCTTGGATATTCTCTATAGCATCTCAATGATTCTCTGCAACTAGTCAGGTTCTTGTGGGTATTTGATATTGTACGAGTGTAGTAGTTGGAGTCAAAATATCACAACAATCTGTAGGTACAACAACCACTTGAGGCTGAACCGTAGTGTGTTCGCTTTAGCTTCATCTACATCATTAACTAATCTTTCATGTTATTTTAACAAGTTCTGAATTTTTAGCATGCAATTCCATAGTAGTTTCGGAAGCACAAATTGATCTCAGCAACTTATTACTTTCGAATCAATAATATAGGATTTGAATTTATCACATGCAAACACAACTGCTAGAAATTATTTCTCAGTATTAGCATAATTCTTTTGAGAAGTGTCTAGAGCTTTACTAGCATAGTGAATAACATTCAATTTCTTATCAATTCTTTGTCCTAGAGCATCACCAATAGCATAGTCACTAGCATCACACATTATTTCAAAGGGTAGGTTCTAGTTAGGTGGTTGAACAATAGGTGCAGAAATTAAGGTTTGCTTAGGTATTTCAAAGGTTTATACACAATAATCGTTAAAAACAAATGGAACATATTTTTTGTAAAAGATTGGTAAGAGGCCTAGAAATTTTAGAGAAATCTTTAGTAAGCCTTCTATAGAAACCAACATGACCAAGGAAAATTCGAATACCTTTGATATATTTAGGACATGGAATTTTCTCAACTGCATCAACATTAGCTTTATCTACCTCAATACCTCTTTCGGAGATCTGATGCCCAAGGACTATACCCGCATTCACCATAAAGTGGCACTTCTCTCAGTTCACACATATATGCATAACTCGATCAAGGTTGTTTAAGCAATCATCAAGAGAGGTTCTATAAACGAAGAAATCATCCAAGAATATCTCAACAATATTTTAACAAAAGTCAGAGAATATTGTAGTAATACATCTTTGAAAGGTAGCAGGTGCATTACATAAACCAAAAGGCATATGTCTATAAGCATATGTTCCAAAAGGATATGTAAATGTGGTTTTCTCTTGGTCTTCTTTTGCTATAGGTATTTGCGAAAAACCAGAATATTCATCTAAGAAACAAAAGTGTGTATGCTTAGACAATCTTTCTAACATTTGATCAATAAAAGTCAAGGGGTAATGATCTTCTCTAGTAGCTATTGAATTTCCTGAAATAAATTACCATCCTATAGCCAATTACAATTCTATGTGGGATAAGTTCATTTTTATCATTAGGGACAATAGTAATGCCTCCTTTCTTAGGGATACAATGAACATGACTTACCCATCTACTATCAACTATAGGATAAATTATACCTGCCTCCAACAGCTTTAATATTCCAGTTCTTACCACATCCTTCATTTTAGGATTAAGATGACGTTGATGATCAATGACTGGTTTAGCATCTGGTTCCATATTAATCTTGTGCTGACATAAAGTGGGACTAATGCCCTTAAGATCATCCAAAGTATATCCAATTGTAGCATGATGCTTCTTTAGAACCTTAAGTAATCTCTTTTCTTCATGTTCTGAAAGGTTAGCACTAATAATAACAGGATATATCTTATTTTCATCAAGATAAGCATATTTCAGTGTATCAGGTAGCTTCTTTAATTCAAACATAGGGTCACCCTTAGGAGGTAGTGGATCTCCCAAAGTTTGAACATGCAGATTATGTTTAAAGATAGGTGTTAGATTAAAGAATATATCATCTATTTCTTTCCTTTCTTTCATATGCATACCATTTTCCTGGTCTAGCAAATATTGTTCTAATGGATCGGTTGGAGGTACAACAATTGTAGCAAGACCAATTGTTTCATATTTAGTAGACAATTGTTCCCCACGCATTTGTCTACTAAACTTGGAGAAATTAAGTTCACGAGACACATCACCAAAGTTAACACTGATCATTTCTTTAGTGCAATCAATTTTAGCATTAACAATATTCATGAAAGGTCTACCAAATATATCGGAGCAAAAATAATATTGTATTAAAGAACTAGGAAATCATTAGGGTATTTTATCTTAGCACACAAGACTTCCACGTCTCCCACAATCCCAAGCGGTGAAATAGTCTCTCTGTTTGCAAGCTTAGTAGCATCAATGTCTTCTAACTCAACAGGTGCAGTATCATGCATAATTTCTTAATGAAGATTGAATGGAATAGCACTAATGCTAGCATCCATATCATATAGGCCATGATAACAATGACACCCAATCTTAAAAAAAACAATACGCATACTAACAACATGCTTACGTTTATCTTTAGAATCTTGTTTAGAAATGCGGGATGCCTCATCACAGAAATATATAACATGACCATTAACATTATCAACCAATAGATCTTTAATCATTGCAACTTTGGGTTCTACCTTTATGTGTTCAAAGGGTCTATGTGGTTTCATATTACTTTAATAACCATAGTTGCAACTTTACATGTTCCCTAATCTTAACAGGAAAAGTAAGGTTTCAAAATATAAACAGTAGGCACAACTAGATCAGACTTATAGACTATTGTTTCATATTTAGCTATTGCAGGTCCCTCATTAGTTTCTTCAATAGTTGGATGAAATTTAAACCACTTATCCATAGGGAGATCAACATGAGTAGCAAATGATTCACAAAAAGCAGCTACTATCTCAGAGTCAAGTCCATATTTTGCACTAAACTTATGAAAAGCCAGTTTCCATAAAAGCTTTATCAATTTTAAACTCAAGATTTATCCCTGACTCTTTAGCTTTGTCGATTTCCCAATCTTTAGAGTTCCGTTTAATTCTTTCCACAAGATCCCATTTTAATTCAATAGTCCTCTTCATAAAGGAACAAGTAGATGAAGTATCGAGCATTGATGGATTATCATGAGAAAACCGAGCATAAAAGTTTTGTAAGATTATTTCCCTTGAGAGCTCATGATTGGGGCATGTATGCATCATAGATTTAAGCCTCCCCCAAGCTTGAGCGACACTTTATCCTTCACAGGGCCAAAAATTATATATATAATTTTGATCACGATGAACCAAATGCATAGGATAAATATTCTGATGGAATTCCAGCTTCAATCGATTCCAATCCCATGTATCGGCATCATCCAATAGCCTATACCAAATCAATGCCTTTCGCTCTAAAGATAAAGGGAAAACCTTGATTTTAATACTATCCTCAGATAAATGTGCAAGCTTAATTAACGCGCAAATTTCATCTATATAGATCAAGTGCATATCAGGATGTATTGTTCCATCTCCTGCATAAGGATTAGCTAGCAGTTTCTCTAACATATCCGAAGGAATTTCATAGTAAATATTTTCAGTAGGTTCAATATGTTGAGGAGCGTCTCTTTCCACTTTCGAACGAGGTGAATATACCCAAAACAAGTCCCTCAAAGGATTATCCTCCACAGTAACAAGTGACAATAAATTTCAGCACGTAACCGAAGTGTTTCCTTACCAAATTCCACTTATCACAGGCGCTTCACTCCCCAGCAATGGCGCCAGAAAAGAGTCTTGATGACCCACAAGTATAGGGAATCAATATTAATACTTTATATAAGTAAGAGTGTCGAACACAATGAAGAGTAGAATGAATTGACAAGTGGTTTTTAGTACAGAAGGTTTTGGAAGCACTAAAAGTAGCGGTAACAGATAGTTTTGTAGCAAGTCAGTTCGTAACAAGTAAAAAGTAACAATTGTAAAAATGGTGCAGCAAGGTGGCCCAATAATTTTTGTATCGAACGACAAGCCGAAACGTACTCTTATATGAAGTAAAGCGCTCTTGAGGACACACGGGAATTTTGTCTAGTCACGGTTCATCAAGTTAAGTTGATTCGCGTTCGTTACTTCGATAATTTGATATGTGAGTGGACCGATGCTAGGTTGTTGTTCTTACTTGAAAAAACAACCCACTTATGATTAACTACTCTCGCAATCATCCACAACTATGGAAGACGAATTAAGATAAATCTAACCATAGCATGAAACATGTGGATCCAAATCAGCCCCTTACGGAATAACTCATAAACTAGGGTTTAAGCTTGTGTCACTCTCACAACCAATCATCTACTCATTAATCCCAGTGATTTCCCTCATGCCCAAATATGGTGAGGTGTCATGTAGTCAATGTTCACACAACACTACTAAAGGAAGAGCAACATACACGTCATCAAAATATCGAACGAATACCAACATTACATGGTTATTATGACAAGACTTCTCCCATGTCCTCAAGAACAAAAGTAACTACTCACAAAGCATCATCATGTTCAAGATGATAGTTATATGTTAAGGATATAAACATATAATCTTCCACCAATTAAACAAACTAGCATCAACTACAATATGTAATCAACACTACTAGCAACCCACAAGTACCAATTTGAGGTTTGGAGACAAAGATTGAATACAAGAGATGAACTAGGGTTTGGTATGGGATGGTGCTAGTGAAGATGTTGATGAAGATTGGTCCTCCCACGATGGAGGAAGCATTGGTGATGATGGTGGATTTGATTTCCCCTACTGGAGGGAAGTTTCCCCAACGGAACCGCTTCATCGGAGAGCAAAAGTGCTCCTGCATAACTAGCATCAGCTACAAGGTGTAATCAACACTACTAACAACCCACATGTACCAATCCGAGGTTCTGAGACAAAGATTGAATACAAGAGATGAACTAGGATTTGAGATGAGAGGGTGCTGTTGAAGATATTGATGAAAATTGGTCCTCCCGCGATGGAGGAAGCATTAGTGATGATGATGGCTTCGATTTCCCAATCTCGGAGGAAAGTTTCCTCAAAGGAATCGCTCCGTTGGAGAGAAAAAGTGCTCCTCCCTGGTTCCGCCTCAAGACAGCGGCACTTTGTCCTGAAAGTCTTATCTTGTTTTTTTCTAGCATAAATAACATCATATAGGAGAAGATGGGCACCGGAGGCTGATGTATACTATGCAACCTTCTTCTCGTAGACTCGTGTTGGGAGTCCAAGCGCAGAGTTTTGTAGGACAGTAGCAAATTTCCCTCAAGTGGATGACCTAAGGTTTATCAATCCATGGGAGGCGTAGGATGAAGATGGTCTCCCTCAAACAACCCTGCAACCAACTAACAAAGAGTCTCTTGTGTCCCCAACACACCCAATACAATGGTAAATTGTATAGGTGCACTAGTTCGGTGAATAGATGGTGATACAAGTGTAATATGGATAGTAGATATAGGTTTTTGTAATATAAAAATATAAAAACAGCAAGGTAACAAATAGTAAACAGCCAGCAAAACATTGTATAAATGCTTGGAAACAAGGTCTAGGGTCCATACTTTCACTAGCGCAATTTCTCTCAACAATATTGACATAGTTGAATCATATGTAAGTACCTCTCGTGCGACAAAGAGTTCACTCCAAAGTCACAAATAGCGGAGAATTAACGAAGAAATTATTGTAGGGTACGAAACCACCTCAAAGTTTTCTTTTCTGATCAATCTTATGAGCTATCCCAATAATTTTCACAAACATCCCAAGAGTTCGTACTAAAATAACACCTTAAGATACACATCAACCAAAACCCTAATGTCACCTAGATACTCCAATGTCACCACAAGTACCCATGGGCTTGATTATACGATATGCATCACATAATTTTAGATTCATCATGTTCAATCCAACACAAAGAACTTCAAAGAGTGCCCCAAAGCTTCTACCATAAAGTCAAGACAAAAAACGTGTGCCAACCCCTTTGCATAGATTCCCAAGGTCAGAGAACCCGCAAGCTGATCACCAAAACATACATTAAGTCGATCAATAGACCATCCCATTGTCACCACGGATATCCCATCGCAAGACAAACATCAGGTGTTCTGAAATCCTTAAAGACTCAATCCGATAAGAAAACTTCAAAAGGTAAACTCAATTCATCACAACAATATAGAGAGGGGAAAACTCCATATGATTCATCTATATCGATAAAGCTCGCGGTACTTCAATATCGTGCCATCTCAAGAACACGAGAGAGAGAGAGATCGAACACATAGCTACTGGTACATACCCTCAGCCCCGAGGGTGAACTACTCCCTACTCATCATGGAGACCGCCGTGATGATGAAGATGGCCTCCGGTGATGGTTTCCCCCTCCGACAGGGTGCCAGAACGGGCTCCCGATTGGTTTTTCATGGCTCTGGAGGTTTGCAGCGGCGGAACTCCCGATCTAGATTTCTTTTTGGAGGTTTCTATATTTATAGGAATTTTTGGCATTGATCTCACGTCAAGGGGTGCCATGAGGCGGTGACAAATCTGCTAGGGGCGGCCACATGGGGTGGCCATGCCTGGCAGGTTTCTGACCTCCTCGTGGCTCTTCTGGCCCAACTCCAATGCTTCGGGGTCTCTTTTGGTCCATAAAAAATAATACTAAATTTCTAGTCCATTCCGATAACTTTTATTTCTGCACAAAAAACGACAACATGGTAGTTTTGTTGAAAACAAAGTCAGTCCGAGTTAGTTCTAATATAATCATACCAAAATCATATATAATTATTTTAAACATGGCATGAATACTTCATAAATTATAGATACGTTCGAGACGTATCAGAGGCCTGCAAGGGGGCCCATGAGCCGCTAGGGCACGCACCTGAGGCTCGTGGCCACCTAGTGGGTCCCCCGATTGCTCCATATTTTACGCATCTTTAGAGCTCATCTTTTGCACATTATTTTCATATATCAAGTCATATCATATTCCATTGAGCCAATTATACGTCCATATGCATGATTTCATTTTTTATCCTTTTTAGCATGAGCATTGCATAATATTTATTCTTTGTTAGTTTTTATTTGTTTTATTTGTAATTGTGTGTCTTGTAGGTGTGATGGATTTCCCGAGTACTTAGCACGATGAAAGGAGCTCAAACGGCGGACACCTAGGGCCCACACTCGGCCATTTGGAAGGTGGAAAAAGCCATTTCTCCAAAGTGCTCGAAATCAATGTCTAAAACCACAAATGTATCAGCGTCATTCATACGAATCCAACGAGCCCAAGAACAGTCAAACTCCTAGTTCATATGAAGAAATATTGACCATTTTACCTAAGGGAAACAAAACAAAAGAAAACCTTTCGAACGACCACACATTGTCGGTTCAACGGTCATTTGACATGCAGATATATACGAAAGTTGCCCTTCTAGATGAGATTCTTCACCAATTTCGCCCCTATTGTTCCTAGGGGATCCTTGGCTCTTAATGAAGGGATTGGGAGAGGATAAGTCTCATATTGAGCATTTGGTTCAAAGCAGAGAAGCCACATCAAGGGAGGAGGCTATGGGAGAGCCCTTATATATACACCTCGAACCCTCGTCGCCGCCATGATGCTCCAAGTCCATCGGCCATCCACCACAATAACACCATTGTTGCAACCTTGAAGGAGATCGAAAGGGAGCCACCATGGTGGGGCACGACCATGGGCCATAGCCACCATGTTTCCGTCATCACCATCATCATCCATGCTGCCGCCATCACCATCCCTTCTTCCTCCTCCATCAAGGTCTACACAATGGGTGTAACAACTCTTGAACCCCCTTGATGTTATTTGAGCAATTGTTGGCTATGGGTTGGACATTTAGTAGGTTCTTATTTGAGAAATTGTCTACTTATGCGTGTTGCTTTGTGTTGCTTATTTACTATCGGAATTTTAGTGATGGGAGATGTCCTATCCATTAGCATAGTTGGAGACATCCAACTCCCTAGACCGCACATGAAGTATATAGATGGTTGTGCAAACTGATTGACCTATGCTGTGACATATGCATATATCTTGAGGGTAACACAATTATTCTAGGAGCAAGATTGTCCATAGAACCTAATGCCTTCGTCCGACCCTCAAACCACGAGGACCCTAATGTATTTGTGTTATCCGCCTCTCATATGGGGCATGAAGTAGGATGAATGAATTATCTCAATAGTGCATCTTGAGAGATAATGTTATGTGAGGGACCACCCACTAGAAGTAGACCACCATATCCTATAGCGTAGGTACTAAAAGCACAACATCTCCCTAGGTGGTTTTGCTAATTAATAACAACATATATTTCATTGGACTAATGAATCTATCAAGTATAGTTTAGGAAAAGTTCAGTGAATGGATTGGGTAGGATTGTGAGGAGATACCCTAGATGCAAGGAACATGAATTGGCAAAAGCTTCAAGACTCTACATTTTACTTTATGTGAGAAATCACATTTGAGTCCATAGGAAAGCTAATACTATTAAAAGGGGATGATGTATCTATGATGATATGGTTGCTCAAAATGCTTAGAGATTATCCACCAAAAACCTGGAAATTTCTCCCACAAAATATTTTGTCCAAAACCCTAAAGTAAAATTCGGTGCCACCAACATTTCACATATCGGACACACTGAGTTTTCCTTTGACAGAACCCAAGACAAACCCTAGCAAATCACTACAACTGAGTTTTGCTTCGGTACAACCGAAAAGTAGTGACCAACCTTCAGGTATCCATTTGATAAAAATCATAATTTTAGAGTCTTACATATCGGTGCCACTGAAGTGAGGAACTACCCAGGCCAGCCGAATCAGTCTCATTGAGAACCCAAAAGTTAGGACATTTTGCACTAGTCGATGCAACCGAGTTTTTACATCGGTTCCATCGAGTTGGGCAATAATGTTGTAACATTTGGATTTTTGGCGATGGCTATATATACCTCTCCACCTCCCTCTCATTCGCAGATAGAGAACTCAGAACAAGCAAACACTTCCACCACTCATTTCTGAGAGAGAACCACCTACTCATGTGTTGATATCAAGATCTTCCACTCCAACCATATGAATCTTGATTTCTAGCCTCCCCAAGTTGCTTTCCACACAATCAATCTTTTCTACGAAGCCGGATTCTGTGAGACTATGATTGAGTGTTGAGGAGACTATCTTTTGAAGCACTAGAGAAATGAGTTCATCATGCATACCACATCTATTACGTTTTTGAGAGTGGTGTCTCCTAGATTGGTTAGGTGTCGCTTAGGAGCCTCCAAATTTTTTGGAGTTGAACCAAGAAGTTTGAAAGGGCAAGGATATCGCCTACTTCGTGAAGATCTACCCTGAGTGAGGCTAGTCCTTCATGGACGAAAGCCATGGTGGAATAGACAAGGTTGCTTCTTCGTAGACCCCTTGTGGGTGGAGCCCTCCGTGGACTCGCGCGGCCGTTACCCTCCATGGGTTGAAGTCTTCATCAACGTGGATGTACAATAGCACCACCTATCTTCACCAATGGAAAAAATTCATGTCCCCATTGTGCTGGATCGTCCTATCCCTACCCTCTACTTACACTTGCATGTCTTTACTTTCCACTGCTATACTCGTAGACTTGCATGTATTGGTTGTGCTAGACTTGGTAGAATTGCTAAAACTTACCAATAGGTAAAATTGGGAAAATCTAAGGTTTCATTTGGTCAAGTAGTCTAATCACCCCCTCTAGACCTATTTTGGATTGCACAGGTACCAACTTAGTCACAACGTGACATGGTCGTAAAACCCTAACTTCGTTCCGTGTCGGTACCTGCTACCTCTTGAGCATGCGTTGGTTTTCCCTTGAAGAGGAAAGGGTGATGCAGCGAAGTAGATAAGTATTTCCCTCAGTTGTTGAGAACCAAGGTATCAATCTAATAGGAGGAACAAGCAAGTCACCAATGGATGCACCTACACAAACAATCAAACTCTTGCACCCAACGCTATAAAGGGGTTGTAAATCCCTTCACGGTTATTTGCAAGGATTAGATCTGATAGAGATAGATGTAAAAGATTGTGGAAAGTAAAAGGTAAATAAATTACAACAAGATATTTTTGGTATTTTTGGTTTATAGATCTGAAAATATATTATGGAAAGTAGACCCGGGGGCCATAGGTTTCACTAGAGGCTTCTCTCTTGAAGGAAAGTATCACGGTGGGTGAACAAATTACCGTCGAGCAATTGATAGAAAAGCGAATAATTATGAAGATATCCAAGGCAATGATTATTCATATAGGCATCACGTCCGTGTCAAGTAGACCGAAAAGATTTTGCATCTACTACTATTACTCCACACATCAACCGACTCCTGCCTGCATCTAGAGTATTAAGTTCATGAAGAACAGAGTGACACATTAAGTAAGATGACATGATGTAGAGGGATAAACTCAAGCAATATGGAAAAAAAACCATCTTGTTACCCTTGATGGCAACAATACAATACGTGCCTCGCTACCCCTACTTTGTCACGGGGTGAGGACACCGCAAGATTGAACCCAAAACTAAGCACTTCTCCCATTGCAAGAATTACCAATCTAGTTGGCCAAACCAAACCAATAAATTGAAGAGACTTGCAAAGATATGAAATCATGCATATAAGAATTCAGAAAGGACTCAAATAATATTCATGGATAATCTGAACATAAACCCACAATTCATCGGATCTCGACAAACACATCGCAAAAGAGTATTACATCGGATAGATCTCCATGAAGATCATGAAGAACATGGTATTGAAGCATAAAGAGAGAGAAGAATCCATCTAGCTACTAGCTATGGACCCGTAGGTATGTGGTGGACTACTCACGCATCATCGGAGGGGCAATGGAGTTGATGTAGATGCCCTCCGTGATCGGATCCCCCTTCGGCAGATTACCGGAAAAGGCTCCAAGATTGGATCTCTCGGGAGCGTAGGCTTCTGGCGTCAGAAAAGTATTTGCATGGCTCTTCTTGGTATTGAGGGAATATTTGGGTATTTATAGGACGAAGATTAGGGCAAGGTGTCCTGCTAGGAGGTGGCAAGCTTGCGAGGCGCGGCCAGGGGGGATGGCCGCGCCCCTGGGTTGTGACCTCTTGGCAAGGTCCTTGCCTTGCACTCCAAGCCTGGTAGATCTCTTTTGTTCCAGAAAGAATCATCGCGAAGATTTTATTATGTTTGGACTCCATTTAATATTCCATATCTGCAATACTCAAAACAAGGAAAAACAAAAACTGGCAGTAGGCTCTAGATTAATAAGTTAGTCCCAAAAATAATATAAAATAGAATATTAATGCATATAAAACATACAAAACAGATAATATAATAGCATGACACAATCAAACATTATAGATACGTTGGAGACGTATCAGTACCAAACGAGACCATACCTAGATGCGAGCAATCTCATGTAAAACATCACATACTTCTCTTAGTTTATTTCTTCTGCTCAATTTAGTATTTACTTTTTGTTCTTTCTAGTTTAATTTAATTATTTTTTTACCTTTCCCTTGCGACTTACTTAAGTGACCAATTCTGAAACTCCGGTTTGGGTGTGAGTGTGGTTGTGTTAGTGACAACTAAACTGCGGGGATTGTGGTGCCAACCTATTTGCTTCATGTGGGATCGAAAAACATTACTGCTACTTGTGAGTTGCGTTGGGATTTTCCCTGAAGAGGAGAGGAGATGATGTACATTAGAGATAAGCATTTCCCTAAGTGAGGACCAAGGTTATCAAACCAATCAAACTCCCTTTGACAACACCTACACACAAAACCAAACACTTGCACCCAACGCGGGCAAGAGGGTTCTCAAGCCCCTTGAACTCGTTACTTGCAAGGATTAAATCTTGATAGAGATAGATAATGTAAAGGAAAAATAAAATAAAAGCAAATAAATTGCAAAAAAATATTTTTAGTGTTTTCGTATTTATGTTACGTAGACCCAAGGGCCATACTGTCCGCTAGAGAATTGTTTTATGCCCCTAGCTAGGCATAATGCATATATCAAGTATTGTCATCCTTCAAATTGATTCCATAGGTGACCCTCATAATAGATTTATAATATGGTTCAATTCTCCTTCTAGGGAAGTGTTTAACCCCTTTCTTTAATGGGAATTGGAGTCTTATATTACCTTTCTTCATGCCAATAATAGCACCTATAGTACGTAGGAAAGGCCTACCAAGTATAATAGGGCCATACGGATTGCATTCAATATCAAGCACAATGAAATCCATAGTCACATAATTTTTATTATCAATAATAAGAACATCATTTATTCGACCCGATGGTTTAACATCTCGCAACCCACTTTTTTCATTTTTATCAATAAGATCATCAACCTCCAAACAAATGAGACACCTTCTAGCTAAAGTTGAGTCATCTCTAGTCCCTTTATCATCAATTTTCAGATTAGTAAATAAATATTCAATAGGATAAACACCAATTATTTTAACATCTTCATCATGATTACGGTAAAAACCAGGAGGAATCGTTTTTTCTAGGGATTCTCGCTTAGCTCTCAGCCTAGCGGTCCTCTCCTTACTTTCATTAATAGATATTTGGATGGATTTAACAGACTCATTAATATCATGCTTGGGTGGCAAAGTTTTAGTTTTAAAATTTTCCATATCACGAGTAATCCTATCCATGTTTCTAGCGATATCGTCAACTTTATGTCGTTTTTGTTCTACCATAGTATTGAAAATATTTTGAGAACTAATAAATTATATAATTGGGTGGAAAATTATTATTGGAAGAATTACCATAATAATTGACATAATTATTAGAGGAATTATCGGGATATGGTCTAGAATTGAACTTACCTCTATAAGCATTGTTATTGAAATTATTTCTAGAGACAAAGTTCACATCAATAGCATCATTATTTTGCTCAACCAAACCAGTTAATGGCACATCATTGGGATCAACATGAACATTCTTATCTGCAACCATACTCGTATGAGAATCAAACTTATCACTCGAAGTAGTGATTTCTTCAACAGAGTTTACCTTCTTACCAATTGGAGCTCGTTCGGTATACCATTGAGAATAATTTGTCATAATATTATCCAGTAATTTTGTAGCTTCTCCCAATGTAATCCCCATAAAGGTACCACCCGCAGCAGAGTGTAGAAGATTTCTTGACACAAAGTTTAGTCCTGCATAGAAATTTTGTATAATCATCCATAAACTAAGGCCATGAGTGGGACAATTTCTATTCATCAATTTTATTCTCTCCCATGCTTTTGAAACATGGTCTTGCTCATGTTGTTTAAAATTCATAGTTTTGTTTCGGCGAGATATAATCTTTGTAGGAGGAAAACACTTGACAATAAAAGCATCCTTACACTAATCCCATGTTCCAATACTATTGCGAGGCAAGGATGAAAACCAAGTTTAGATTTATATCTTAGTGAGAAAGGAAATAATTTCAATTTAACCACATCATTATACACATCTTTTTTCTTTTGCATGTCACATAATTCAACGAAGGTATTATGATGTGAAGCAGCATCGTCATCAGGACTTCCAGCAAATTGTTCTTTCATAACAATATTCAACAAAGTGGAATTTATATCAAAAGCTTCCACACTAGTGGGGGTGGTATTGGAGTACTAATAAAATAATAATTATCAGTATTTGAGAAGTCACACAATTTGGTATTTTCTCGACACATAGCGACAACACAAGTAAACTAGATAACTAGACACACAAGCAAATAGAAATATTATTGTATTTTTTATTTTATAAAGTAAATTGTAACATAAAATGAAAATTAAAACAAGTGAAAGATAATTTATGTGTAGGGACCCGGCGAGAGTTTGAGGATGTCTCCCCGGTAACGGCGCCAAAAATTATTCCTGCTACTTGTGAGTTGCATTGGGATTTTCCCCCGTAGAGGAGAGGAGATGCAACACAGTAGAGATAAATATTTCCCTTAGTTATAAATAAGGTTATCGAACCAATAAGAGAACCAAGAAAACTCCTTTCAACAACACCTACACACACAAAACCAAACACGTGCACCCAACCCGGGCAAGAGGGTTTTCAAGCCCCTTGAACTCATTACTTGCAAGGATTAAATCTTGATAGAGATAGATAATGTAAAGGAAAAATAAAATAAAATAAAATGATTTATAGAAAATTATTTTTGGAGTTTTTGTATTTATGTTTAAGTAGACCTTGGGGCCATGTGTTCGCTAGAGGCTTCTCTCTCGAAAATAGCATACGGTGGGTAGATAAATTGTTGTTGGGCAGATGACAGAATTGTGCATAGTTATGACATGTTATTCACGACAATGATCATGTATATAGACATCACTTCCGTAAACAAGTAGACCGGAATGATTATGCATCTACTACTATTACTCCACCAATCAACTGACTCATGCTTGCATCTATGGTATTAAGTTCATGACAAATAAAGCAATGCTTAGAGAAAGGTGACATGATGTAGAAATATGTTTAGAGACAAGCAATATGTTTAGATACCGTATGAAAGGACATGGATGTCGCTAGAGCGGGTGAATAGGCGCTTTAAAATAATTACGGTTTAGGCTTGAACAAATGCGGAATAAAACTATCATTTAATTAGTCAAGCACAAAACCTAAAACAACTAGGCTCACCTATGTGCAGCAACAACTTATGCTAAGCAAGATAAACAACCAAGTGATAGAAAGATATATAACACTAAACAATATGGCTATGAAAAATTAAAGTGCATAAGTAAAGGGCTTAGTAAGAGATAACCGAGGCACGCTGAGACGACGATGTATCCTGAAGTTCACACCCTTGCGGATGCTAATCTCCATTCATAGCAGTGTGGAGGCATAATGCTCCTCAAGAAGCCACTAGGGCCACCGTAATCTCCTCACGCCCTCGCACAATGCAAGATGTCGTGATTACACTAAGGGACCCTTGAGGGCGGTTACCGAACCCGTACAAACAAGGTTGGGGCAAACTCCACAACTTAATTGGAGGCTCCCAACAACACCACGAAGCTTCACCACAATGGATTGTGGCTTCGAGGTGACCTCAAATGCTCGGGGCAATCTCCACAACCTAATTGGAGACCCCAAAGCCTGCCCAGAGCTTTGCACCACAATGATTGAGCTTCGAGGCACCACCGACCGTCTAGGGCGCCAAAGCACCCAAGAGGAACAAGCTCTAGGGTGCTCAAACACCCAAGAGTAATAAGATTCTCAACTTCTCACTTCCATGTATCACTATGGAGAACTCAAACCTATGCACCAAATGCAATGGCAAGGGCACAAGGAGTGCCCAAGTCCTTATCTCCCAAATCCCACCACAGCAACTAATGCTATGGAGGAAAGTGAGAGGAAGAATGAAAAGAACATGAAGAACTCCAAGATCTAGATCCTAGGGGTTCCCCTCACATAGAGGGGAAGTGATTGGTCAAAAAGTGGATCTAGATCTCCTCTCTCTTTTCCCTCAAGAACTAGCAAGAATCATTGAAGGGATTGAGAGTTAGCAAGCTCGAAGAAGGTCAACAATGGGGGGCAAACACGAGCTCAAAGGATAAGATCCATTGGGGAAGAATACCCCCTTAAATAGGTGGGGGGAAATCCAACTGTTACCCCCATAGCCCACACACAAGAGGTAGTACCGCCCCTGCGAGCGGTACTACCGCACACACACAAAACTCAACACTAGAAGGGGCAGCGGTAGTACTACTTAGTACTACCGCCCTACTACCGCTCAGGTGGCACTGGTCACCAGAGATAGACAAGGCAGTGTCTGGTGCCCCGCGTGAGGAGCCGGACCCCCCCCCCCCAATAGTACTACCGATGTGTCCAGCGGTACTACCGCCCTCAGGAGAGAAAAAAAGAATCAGAGCAACCAGAAGGAAACAGTAAAACCAGAACTGCCATAACCTTCACATATGAGCTCTGAATTGAGCAAACTCAATCTTGTTGGATTGACGATGACAAGAGCTATCCAACAGCGACGTATAGAGATGATATAGAGATGTGAACATGCCAATTGTATATAGAGATGTGAAACCTCTATGAATGAAGAACCGGCAAAAACTTTAACATCGAAAACATCATAGAAGATGCATATGGACTCCGTTTTCGATGAACTTGAGCTTGTCATGAAGCTGACCATAAGCTCAAGAACCCACATAGAGAAAATCCAACGAAGAACCAAGAAACATGATGATGCCGAGAATGCAATGGTTTGAGCTCTCAACAAATGATACGATCAAGCTACTCACTTGAGAGCCCCCCTTGATAGTATGACTATCGATCCTATAACCCGGTCTCCGAACTACCAACATGAGACCGGTAAAATAGAAAACCCTATCAAGCTCAAATCTTTGTCTTGCGCCTAGTCCACTTGAGATAGATGATGACGATCTTGTCCTTCTCAAGATGGACCACCTTTATTGATTGCGTCGGCTTGATGAAGACTAGTAGATTGCTCCCCCATACTCCACTATGGGTGAGCCACTCTTCGGCACATCTTCACAAGTCCATTGTCACCACAATGGATGACAAGCTTCAAGCATGATCTCTTCGTGATGATTCACTTGAAATTGCACACCGCAACCTTGATAACGATCACCACTTGATGTCATCTTCCATGGGATGTATGGGATCTTCCTATTGATACAAGCCCATGGAAATATACCTAACCCCACAAAGAACTCTCACGTAGACCATGGGTTAGTACACAAAGCGTAATGGACTACCATACAATGGGATCACTTGATACCTCTTGGTTCATCTTTGTACGCTTTGTGTGTTGATCAACTTGATTCACTTTTCGACTTAGTCTTGATCAACCTTGTATCTTATCTTCTCTCTTCATAAAGATGATGTCTTGAAGGTAAACATGAATGCTCACACAATCTTCTTCTTCAAGATATGCTTGCAATAAGCTCAACTCTCACATGACCAATCTTTGGATAAACCTTGAATACCACCTTGGTCACAATATAAACTCCTTGAAACCAACACATGTACTTCAAGAAGTGCCTATGGACAAATCCTTCAAATATAACTCAAGGCAACCATTAGTCCATAGGGACAGTCAACAATTACCAAAACCACATATGGAGAAATATGCTCTAACACCGTAGTTTTATCCTTAATGGCAAAAATACAAATACGTGTCTTGTCCCCTTCTATCACTGGGATATAGAGCACCGTAAGATTGAACCCATTACAATGCACCACTCACGGTGAAGATAAATCAATCTAGTTGGCCAAACCGAACCGATATATCAGAGAGAAATACGAAGCTATACCAATCATGCATAATAGAATTCAAAAAGACTCAATTACTTTTAGTGATTAACTTGATCATAAACCCACAATTCATCGGATCCCAACAAACACACCGGAAAATAAGATTACATCGGATAGATCGCCGCGGGAATTGCGGTGAACATGCTATTGAAGATCAAAGAGAAGAAGAAGCCATCTAGGTACTAGCTATGGAACCCATAGGTCTATGGTGGACTACTCACGCATCATCATGGAGGCATCAAGGTCGATGTAGATGGCCTCCATGGTTGATTCCCCCTCTTATAGAGTATCGGAAAAGGTCTCTAGATGGCCCCCATCGGAATAGAGGTTTGAGGCGGCGGAAAAAGTGTTTCGGGTGGCTCTCTATTGGTTTCCCAATTTTAGGGAATTTATGGAGGTGGAATTAGTTCAGACGGAGCCACAAGGGGCCCAACAGTTAATAGGGTGCACCTACCCCGTGGGCATGCCCAATTGCCGCATTGTCTCCTTGTCTCACTTCACGTCTACTCCCAAAGCTTCTTGGGTCTCTTTTGCCTTGAAAAAAAATCGTCAAAAAGTTGCGTAGCGTTTGGACTTTATTTGGTACAGATTCCCTGGAAAATAAAAAACAGGCAAAAAACAACAACTTGCACTAGTTCTCAAAAATGATATAAAATAACATATTATTGCATATAAAGTATCCTAGATTGAGGTTCCCATGAGGTTTCACAGCGAATAGGAGGGGGCTGATTGAATTGTGCTTCATAGTGCTTATGTACAATTGCATCCTATTAGTCTCTTTTGCATTGATAATTTCTGCAATAATACTTTAGGGTTTGACATGCCGGAGCGAGTATCTACCACTTGGGAGGAAAATAATCTTTTGCATGACTTGCATGAAAATGAAGAAGAGGATGTGCCCCCTACCAATGCCATCTCTAGTGGTGGCTCATATGATGCCCAAATCCTCGATGAAAAGTCTCGAGAGGACTTTGATTGTCTTAATGAATTCACTAAAGTCGTTCATAATGATGAGATAGATATGCAATCTTCAAAGGGAGAATCATTGGCTTAAACAAAAAATCATGAAGTGTTCACCCACAATAATAGCCATCGTAGGAATTAAAATTTATATCTCTCTCTAACCCTCTCATTGCAGACTCATGAGGAGATATGGTTAATAAGCTCGGTGCATCGGTACCTGCCAAGGAGCGAGTATGAATTTACTTATATGATGCCTATGCACCGTAATCGAGTGCGTCTCCGACCGAGCTCTGTTATGAGGTGCTCCAAACCCCGGTCGGGGTTAGGCATCTAACTCGGGGTTGATATCCCTTGGGATCCAGGTGGGTGACTTACCGGAGCATTGAAGCTCAGCTACATGGCTATAAACAAAGCAATTCTTGGGAGGCAACCCGGAAGTAAGTAGGCATCTTTCTTAGATTTGTGTCTTTGTGTCTAGTTGCGTTCATGTTTGCATTGACACTTTTATTTTGTTTTGCATAGTTTCTATTAGAATTGGTGTTGGAATAATCTTTGTTGGTAAAAATTTAGTTTATCGGTAGCCCAATGTTTTGTTGCACACCTCCTCTTATTTTTGATGCAAATATGCTATGTTACCAACGTGAGGAGGAAGCACAATTTTTTTGCGAAGTTCTGCATCTCCAAGGAAAAACACGACGTATCATACGACCGCTACTATCATATTTGCACTCGTATAAGCTCATGACCGCGAGGAGAAAAAGACTAGAACGAAAGATGCCTACCTTGCGAGTGCTCGTGGTCCTATGTGCGATCATATGACCTGGTGGACACGAAGAGCAACCCTATAGATAAAAAGACGGCATTCTGCATGAGCGCTTGCACTCGTATATGCGCCGGTATGAGATGTGGGGATGCGCAAGGACTTCCAGAGCGGAAGACGGCGTACCGAATTACCACACCCGGTTGTATGTGCGCTCGTATGAAGGAAAAAATAACCCCATTTGATCCATTTTCGATGTCTGAGGTCGATGGGTTATTCTTTAACCGATTATTTGCTTTGCGCATTCATCTAATTCCCTTCTAAGCTCCTTGACTAATAAACTTTAGCAACCTATGTTTTCTTTTATTTTCTTTTCAAGTTGGTATACCAAATCGATGATTTTATTTTGTGTGTTATTTTCGCGAGACTTGAACCTTGTGTGGTGATGTGTACGGTATGGTTCCAACCTTATCAAGATCTACACAAGCCACTTGGTTGCTTCCATTCTATAAGCTTCAACTTCGAGTAACCAGTAATGTTTTCCAATTTGGACCTTGCCCCAAATGAAATTTGATTAGTAGTAAGTATCTCATCTTATCTAAGAACCTCTTTTTATTAGGTACTTAGGAGTTGCACACTTGTGTTTTATATTTTGTCTCACATGCACTTAATCCCAACCTAAGAGAGTCCAAACTTCTAGACTTAGTTTGTTGATTTAAGTAAGGTGCTTAGGTTGATATACCAATCTTTATGCGGAAAATGTTTTTTTATCACTTGTGTTGTTCATGCTACAATAAAATTGAAAACCCCCAAAAGCACAAAAATATTTCTTCTTCTTTTTAGTTTGTTTTTCAACAGGTTCTATTAGAGGGCAGCCATCGGACCACAACAAGGAGATCGTAGAAGCAATGTCCATGTCCATTAAAGGAGAGGTTACTTCAACCTCAACGGTAAAAGTATCTAACCCTTGTTTTAACTTAAGCTTGGGTACGTAGGTAACCAATTCTCGTACTCTCCTTTAAAACTGCATTTTCTCTTTTCTTTTGTAATTTTGTCGCATTTGGTATTGCAAAATTCTAAGCTGGGGGAGGTTATGTTTTGCACACGTAGGGTCTTGGGCAATGTTCATTAATATAGGTTTTCATGCAATCATGTATCCCACTGTTTTGGCATGCTTGTTTTGCTTTAGTTTCACCTAACATCATGAAATATTGTGATCTTCTGAAATACATTGCCATATTCTTTTTATCCAAAATTCAATAAAGGAGTCCTTTGAACTGTTGCCTTTCTTTCACCTAATGACTCAAGTTGGGGACTCTAGTGGTAACTTTAATAGCGATTGGATAATTGTAGAGGCTTTCTGCTCATGAACCCAACATCTTTGGTTGATCCAGGACACGCAACGGGGCTTTCCCCCGCCAAACATTCCCTTGGGATATCTAGCTTTTGAGTCTTATGCAATATGACACCGTGTTGCTCTTGTGTACTGTTTGAGTTATTTATGACTAATGCGAGTTTGAAGCCTTTGCACTTCCATTTCATCTTATTTTGCTAGCATCTACGGTACCATTCATTGCACTCTCGCATTGAGACTTGGCGCACACTTCAGAGGCACATCTTGTTCTCCTACACACAAAACACCACATCTCCTCAACACAACCACCATGCCTACCTACCATGGCATTTTCATAGCCATTTTGAGTATATTGCCATGTAACTTCCATAGTTACTATTCACATGACTTGAGCATTCATTGTCTTATTGATTTGCATGATCATATAGAGCTGGCATGATATTTTTGGTGCAACCACCTGATACGTCCATTTTTGCACCATGTTTTTACATTGATATTTACTATGTTTTGAAACATTATTACTCATTATGATGCAATTCTAATGACTTTTCTCTCTTATTTTGCAAGTTTCATACAAAGAGGGAGATTGCCGGCAGCTAGAATACTGGAAAGGAAAGGACCATCAAAGAGCTGGATATTATCTAGAGCTCCAAATGAGCTGAAAATTGATGGATAATTATTTTGGAATATATAAACAATATTGGTGAAGGAATCCACCATAGGGGACCCACCAGATGGCCACGAGACATGGGGGTGCGACCTACCCCCAGGGCGCGTCACCTAGGCTCGTGGGCCACATGGCAGGCCTCTGGTGCCTATCTTCTCATATATGATGTCATTTGCCCTAGAAAAAAATTATAAGAATAATTTCGGGACAAATCGCCACCATCTTGAAGCGGAACCTAGACAGGAGCACTTTTGCTCTCCGGCGGAGCAATTTCGCCAGGGAAACTTCTCTCCGGGAGGGGTAATCGAAGCCCTCGTAATTACCAATGCTTCCTCCATCATGGGAGGATCAATCTTCATCAATATATTGACCATCACCATCTCATCTCAAACCCTAGTTCATCTCTTGTATTCAATCGTTTCCCAACCTCAGATTGGTACGCGTGGGTTGCTAGTAGTGTTGATTACATCTTGTAGTTGATGCTAGTTAGTTTAATTGGTGGAAGATTATATACTTAGATCCTTAATTAAACCTTTTATCTTGAATATTACGATGTTTTGTGAGTAGTTACTTTTGTTCTTGAGGACATGGGAGAAGCCTTGTCTTAAATAATCATGTAATGGTGGTATTCGTTTGATTTTTTGATGATATGTATGTTGCTCTTCTTTTAGTGATGTCGTGTGAACGCCGACTACATGACACTTCACCATATTTGAGCCTAAAATAAAGCATTGGGGAATGATAAGTAGATGATGGGTTGCAAGAATGCTAGAAGCTTAAACCCTAGTTTATGGTTGTTCCATAAGGGGCTTATTTGGATCCACGTGTTTAATGCTATGGTTAGAATTATCTTAATTCATCTTTCATAGTTGCGGATGCTTGCGAGAGGGGGTAATCATAGGTGCGTTGTTTGTTCAAGTAAGAACAACACCCTAGCACCGGTCCATCCACATATCAAAGTAGCAAACGTGAATCAACTAAACATGATGAACCATGACTAGACGAAAATCCTATGTGTCCTCAAGAGTGCTTTGCTTCATATAAGAGTATGCTTTGGCTTGTCCTTCGGTACAAAAAGGATTGGGCCATCTTGCTGCACCATTGCTACTATTTTTACTTGTCACGAATTACCTTGCTAACTTTCAGTGCTTGTAGAAACTTCCGTACGAAAACCACTTGTCATTTCCTTATGCTCCTCATTGGGTTCGATACTCTTACTTATAGAAAGGACTATGATTGATCCCCTATACTTGTAGGTCATCACCATTGTTCATCATTGTTATACATGTTACGTTAGATCATTGCACATCCTGGTACACTACCAGCGGTATTCATATGTAGTCATTTTTTTAGTTTATCTAGTTGTAAGTAAATAAAAGTGTGATGATCATCATTATTAGAACATTGCCTCGGTGAGGAAAATAATGGTGGAGACTTACGACTCCTAAAAAGAGTGGGGATGAGGTCCATGAGACTATTATAAAAAATAAAAAAGAGAGAAGGGGCATGCTATTGTCCTTCTACCACACTTGTGCTTCAGAGTAGCACAATGTACTTCATATAGAGAGTTTTCATAAAGTTCATCACTATGCTAGTGGGACTCTACATTACAGAACTTGGCTTGTATATTCCTATGATGAGCTTCCTCAAATGCTTGAGGTCTTCATTAGCAAGTAAGTTGGATGCACACCCACTTAGTTGAATTAGGAGAGCTTTCATACACTTATAGCTCTAGTGCATCAGTTCCATGGAGAGCCCTACTCCTTGTGTTGACATCCATCATAAGGCCTTCTCCATTGCCTAATGGCCAGCTGCATTGATGCAAGATTTTTTTTCGTTTTTCACTTCTCGAACCCCAATCATTATTCTAGTTCCCCTTTAAGTGTGAGGCATAGGCTTGCGCTCAGCTCTTCATATGTCATGGTTTTGTCATGGCAGATGTCCTCGTGCAAGGTCTTATGTGTGAGGCCATCGCCGCCGGGTGGTGACTCAAAGAGATTGAACGAGAACGGAGGGCGGGTTTACCCAGGTTCGGCCCCTCCGATGGAGGTAATATCCTACGTCTTGTTTTGTGTCTAGATTAATGGAGATCTCGATTACAAGGATGGGGGATCGCTAACCTAGCTTTTAGAGGGTGTCTAACTTGTCATCCCTGCCCCTAGAGACTCGCCTTTATATATATAGGTCAAGACCCTAGGGCTTACAATAGAGTCCAAACCATCGTACGGCTCATAGCCTAACATGTCTCTACTATATCTTGTCTACCAAGTAAGGAGTCCGTCGACACCTTATGCCTTGTGGGTTACAAGCCATACATCCCCTTGCGCTTGGTCCACTAGTGGCGGCTTGCCCATCAACCTTCGTTGTCTTGTCCATTAGGTGTGGTCCGTCTTAACCTTGACTTCAGAGCCGCAACCTTATCGACCCGACCCAACAAGGCGGGTCATACCATGAGCTATATCCCCGACATAAGGCCCCAGATTGATTTGAATGCGTTCATATCAATCTCCCTTATTCTTCTTTGGCGGCTCAACACTATGCCCCCTACCGGCTTAAAACGCCGGCTTGCAACACTTCCAGACTTTTCATTCTTCCAATGCTCATCTTTAATGCCATCACCTTTTGCTGACAGTTGTTCTCTTCAGTCTTCATGGCTAATCTTTCGAAAACCGTGCCAAATCCCGGTCGATGCGAAAATCGAAGCGCACTTCTAGCCACAAATTTACTGTGGCCATTTAGTCTTTTCACCGCGTCACTTCGCTCCCCCCCTCATAAATAAGTCCATCGTGCCTCCACAGTAATTTTCCATCATCTTCTTCCTTCGAGCACTTCCTCGTCCGAGCTTCGCTAGAGCTCCACGCGCACCTCCAGAGTCTTTCGCTCCTTCTTCTACATTCATGAGACTTCTTTGCAATCGCCGGAGCGAACGCATTCATCTCCATCCCCATCACAGCTGACTCCAGTACCATTCTCTCCCCATTAGGGTTTGGTTCGTTCATCATTCATACCAAGTTCATCATGTTCATCACATATGTAGCTTGTAGATATGTGAATCTAATTATACTTCTTAATACGTCATAGCCTTCAATTTAGTCTCCGCCTTATTTGCCCCCAAAACGGATCTAAGAACAGGCCACCGAGAACGTCCCTTGAACGTCATAGTCTCAAACTGTCCGTCCGTAAGAAAAATATTACTTCATTTTTCCTTTATTTGCTAGATCCATTCCAAAGAGAACTTCCTCATAAAGCTCTTTATGAAACACTACATTTTGTTAAGTGTTTTTCCAAACTATGATTCCTCCTTTCTTGACCTTGCCGGCTTAAAGTAACAAACTAATTTAAGTGATTTATGTTCCATGCCATCTCATTTTCTTCATCACCTTTGTAGCTATTTCTTAACTCGCCATGGCACCCAAGAACTCCAAAGCTTGCAACTGGGCTAAATCCAAAGAATCTTGGCTTACTTTGGACAATCTGGTGGATCAGGGCTTTTAGCAGGCTCAAAAAGTCATAAAATGGCGAGCTCCTAAAGAAGAGCTGTTTCTACAACCGCAACAAGGGGAATTCATTGTATTTGCTGATCATCTTCGCAGAGGATTTTGCCCCTGGTTCAAAGTTCTGCAGAGACCTTCTACATTTTTTTGACCTCAGACCCCAAGACATCAGCCCCAACTCCATGACCAATAATGCCAATTTCAAGTTTTATGCGAAGTGTACCTCCAAATCGAGCCGTCTGTGACCTTCTTCAGGGAACTGTTTTATATCAACTGCCAAACCAAAGTAAAGAACGGCTCTGGCTGCGAACTTGGAGGGGTTTCTATTCACAAAAGTAAGAATGGCAGCTTCCCCGAATCGAAGCCGGCGAGTCATCCCAAGGGGTGGAATAAGACTTGGTTCTACTGCAGAAACACCGCACCAAAGGATGAAAATCCCCTGTAGGGTTTCAGACCTGACATCTTAGCAATAAGGTAAAATTTCCGAGTTGGCCAACTGATGAGGAAATGGCTCCATTGGATCCTCTACACACAAAGTTGAGATCCTTGACCGCACATGGCTTAACCAGAATCGATTTGACCCGCTGTTGGTAAAGCTGGCGGATCCATCCTATTAGGGTGAGGGGTGGCTTGATGTGTGAATATTCTGGCAACTCGTCAGACCCTCAAGATTTTTCTTGGAAGGACCTGACTGATGGTGTCTTTAACAGAGAAACAAAAAGATTCTTCTCTGACCCTAAAGAGCAATGTAGTGTCACCGACTTGGGACAATTTTATTTGCTCAACGCGCCTCCTCTGGTATTTTGATATTTTACACTATCCTTCATTGTTTTTCTCTGACCTACCATATCTCACCACACCTTTTTGCAGGAGAAATCTCTTTTTTGGAAAATCTCCTCTCAGACTCGTGCTCGCTCATCGGGTAGTAAAGATGACATGGCTCTTGTGTCATCTTCTGAAGAAGATTCTGAGGTAGAGACCGACTCTCTTGGCCGCCTATTTTTTGAGCTTGCTGATGTACCTTGTTCCTAGAATGACTCGGATTCCAGTCAAGCCAGCGAGACTGAGGTAACTTTTATATCTTCTAATTCAGATACAACAGCTCCTAAAAACCTGAAACGAGCCGTTCGAAAGGTTAAACTGACTCATCCAAATGTTACTCGGCTTCCAATTCCCTTTTGAAGAGGACACAATTTGCTAGATCGTCCAAACGTAAACTCCGGGTTGATTCAGACAATTCAGAACATAGCTTGTTCGTCGCGCCGCCGGCTCAAAAACCACGCATCGAGGTGCCTCATAGTGCAACTAAATCTCATACTAAAGCTAGATTATTTACACAACCTCTCAGTCCTTCGAACTCGCTTTACCAGGCTGCCCCTTCATCTTCAGATGATTCGACGGCTATGCAACTCCCTGATTTTACTATCAACCATGGGTAAGTCTCTGAATTTTACAATTGTCCGCTTATTTTATTCTCAAACTTTGAGTTGTGCTTTCCTTAACATAATACTTAACCTTTACCATCGTAGGGCAAAGGCGACCTCGTCCAAGAAGGTTGGCAGGTCATCTTCTGGCACCATGGACTGCAACACGTCGGTATTTTTGCCAATGAGAACTGACCTTTCTATAAAGAAGGGTCCAGATAGGACTGCTGAAACAGTAGATGATATTGATATGCTTAGACCAGATGAGCCGGTTTTCATGGACATACAAACGGAAGCTCAGGATGCATCAAATGAGCCGTCTACGAGACCACCCAGCCCAATTTGCTCTTCTAGTTCGGCGGCTCCTTTGAATAATCCCAAGAGTTTAGTAGGGCCGGACCAACCGGATGTTATCACTATGAAGGAAATTTATCAAGTTCCAGTTGCATCCACCTCCTTGGCTAAAATCGTGGCTAAGGAAGAACATGCCAATTTAAACAAAGGGAAAGAGATTCTGGAGCTTCCTGAATTGTCAGTCCTTGGTACTGAAGATTTACACCAAAGTTCTTAACTCGGCTATCTGAGAGCCGGGAAATTGAATTGAGTATGATAAATTCCATGAAGAAGAAATATGAGGCATACTTCCTTGCTACTTATATATGGCCATTAGCCTCCAAGAACCAATTTACTAATGGTAAACTGGGTCACAAAAACACTCTGGTTTATACCTGTAGCCCCCAAGGGTCGGGTCATCTTCATGAGATAAGTCGGATCTTGTGATATGTCAAAGATTTGGACCTGTAGCCCCAAGGGCCAACTCATCTTCATGAGACGAGTCGGGTCTTGTAATATTTTGAATATTTTGACCTGTAGCCCCCAAGGATCGGCTCAGTCAGGTCTTGTAATATTTTGAAGATTTTGACCTATAGCCCCCAAGGGTCGACTCATCTTCATGAGAGGAGTCGGGTCTTCGCCATATCAGGCTTGATAGAACTGATGCACATTAGCCCCCAAGTGTCAAGGATGCTGCTTGTAGTTTTCTTGGGACTTGATAAAAAAGTATTCGCTGGTAGACAGCTGAAAGCTATTAAAATTGTTGCTTATATCATGTTTGCACATCTTCGAGGAATATGTTGAGGATGCTCAATCGGTTGCAATGAAGCTACAATAGCTGCTCAAGAAAGATATGAAATTAAAAACTGATGCTCAACTTATGGAGGCTCATTATGAGGAGTCTGCATGCCAAGCTAGCGAGCACTTAAAACAAACCGTAAAGCTCTTTCAAGATGAGAAGGCTGCTCTAGAAAAACGTGTGGACAAAGCAGAAAAGAAACTTGAGCCGTTGCAAGAAAAGTATGCCACACTCGTGAAACAGATAAATGAACTCCCGAAGACAATGTTTGGTATGTGTTTAGCTTCCTTCTATGACATAGCGGCTTGTAATTGAATGATGACTCATCAACCTTTGCTCACTTTCTAGGACGAACAAATCATAACCTTGTATCGCCCCCCCCCTTTGAAGCTGAAGGCCATTTTCTCCCATATAGAGAAGCTTTTTATTGGTTCTGTATATTCCATCATGGCGGTGAAAGATCTGAAGAACCCTACAATAAATTTCAAGGATACGTTTACGATAAATTTCAAGGATATGTTGAAACGACTTTCCATTGTTCCCCAATGGTGATTGAGTCTCAGAAATCAGCCGCTCGAAAACGTGCTAGCATGGCTCTGGCTCGAGCAAAAGCTTATCCTCCTGAATTGGATGTGGAGCAGCTACAAGGTAGCTTTCCTGAGTTTAAACTTGATGGCTCCACATTCACTCAGGCAGACTATGTGAAGTGCATCACATATACGCGTCATTTTGCGACTTTAATAGCCAACGATATTGATCTGTCAAAATACCAGGCTGCATATACCGGTGATAATGAATGTATCAACCCGCCCAAAGATGACCTGGCAGAGTTAATTCCTCCAAGATACAAAGGACATATTGCCTCCAAAGCTGGTTCATCATCTTCTTTTGAGAAGATTTCAAATTTCCAGTCATTGAACTCAATTCGGTGGCAACACAAGGATCAACAATATGACGAGGATGACAACCCAGTTGGTGTTGACCCCAAGGCAGCTGATAATAGGTCATGAAAGGTGAATGAGTCGCCACGCCGCATCAGCCCCCAAGTCATGTAGAAAAAACTTTGGTATTTTGAAGCTCCTTTGTGGGCTTTTAATAGTGGTAGCTTTGAAACCTTCTATGAATTTGTGGTCATGCCATGACGCATGTATGTTTATTTGCTAGTGTTTAGTCCTTCAAGATGTGAGTTCACTCTCTTTCCTTTTATGCCTTAGTCCTTGTGCTTGATACAAGCATTGATCCAATACGAGAACTGTTAGTTCAGGTAGACGACATTTTTTCATACCTGTTAGGAAAACAGCACGAAACAAGAACAGAGGAAAATCTCGCGATGCGGTGGTCAAAATAATCAGGGGTATATATAGAGAATTTTTATTCTTGGAAATCAAGCAAACGGAAAGAAAACAGAGTCAGGAAGGTTCCCGAGGTGGGTACAACCCAACAAGGCACGCCAGGGAGGGTAAGCGCGTCCTGGTGTATCGTGCTCACCTTTGTTGCTTTCCTATTTATGTCTTATTTTGCAAATTTTTGTAATATTCCAAAACTAACAAAAAATATTTTTGCGGATTTTTCAGAGACCGTTTACTTACCGTATCACGTACCTCTTCTTTTTCACGATTCTGGAGTGTTCCGGAAGGTTTCTCTTATGTGTTCCTCCGGTGTCACGGTTTGGATAACATTGCTTTCAACATCAATAGGCGTAACGGAGATATAATGTTTAATTCTTTGTCCGTTGACCACCTTCGGGTTAGTACCTTTGGCATTATTAATCTTAGTAGCCCCACAACGATAAGCCTCTTCGATAACATAAGGTCCTTCCAATTTGGAGAGAAGTTTTCCTGCAAAAAATCTGAAACGAGAGTTGTACAAAAGAACATATTCTCCAACTTTGAATTCTCGCTTTTTGATTATTTTGTCATGCCATCTTTTAACTTTCTCTTTAAATAATTTGGTATTTTCATAAGCTTGGGTTCTCCATTCATCTAGTGAGCTAATACAAAATAACCTCTTTTCAAGTTTGAAATCATAGTTGAGTTCTTTAATTGCGCAAAATGCTTTGTGTTCTAACTCTAGAGGAAAATGACAAGCTTTCCCATATAACATTTTGTATGGATACATACCCATAGGATTTTTATAAGTTGTTCTATAAGCCCAAAGTGCATCATGTAGTTTCTTAGACCAATTTTTTAGAACCTATTGACAGTTTTTTGTAATATTAATTTTATTTCTCTATTGCTAAGTTCAACTTGACCACTAGATTGAGGATGATAGGGTGATGCAATTCTATGGTTAACATCATATTTAGCCATCATTTTACGGAAAGCACCATAAATAAAATGTGAACCACCAATAGTCATTATGTATCTAGGGACTCCAAACGTCGGGAAGATAACTTCTTTAAGCATTTTAATGGAGGTGTTATGATCAACACTACTAGTTGGAATAACTTCTACCCACTTAGTGACATAATCAACAACAACCAAAATATGCGTATACCCATTAGAGCAAGGAAAAGGTCCCATATAATCAAAACCCAAACATCAAATGGCTCAATAACTAGTGAATAATTCACAGGCATTTCCTGACACTTATAGATATTACCAATCCTTTCACATTCATCACAAGACAATACAAACTTACAGGCATCCTTGAAGAGAGTAGGCCAATAAAAACCAGATTGTAATACCTTATGAGCAGTTCTATCTCCCACATGATGTCCTCCCTAAGCTTCGGAATGACATTTCCATAGGATTTGTTCCTGTTCATGCTCAGGTACACGACTTCTAATAATACCATCTACTCCTTTATAAATATGTGGGTCATCCCAAAAGTAATGTCTTAAATCATAGAAGATTTTTTTTTCTTTTGTTTGTATGTGAAACTAGGTGGTATATATTTAGCAACAATGTAATTAGCATAATCAGCAAACCAAGGAGTGTTTTGAGAAACATTTATTGCAGCTAATTGTTCATCAAGGAAACTATCATCAAGAGGTAGTGGGTCATCACAAATATTTTCTAACCTAGACAAGTAATCAGCTACGGGGTTTTCAGCTCCTTTCCTCTCAGTGATATGTAAATCAAATTCTTGAAGCAAGAGAACCCACCTAATGAGTCTAGGTTTAACATCTTTCTTTTCCATAAGATATTTTATAGCAACATGATCAGTGTGAACAATAACTTTGGAATCAGCAATATAAGATCTAAATTTATCACAAGCAAACACAACTGCTAAAAAATCTTTTTCAATAGTAGCATAATTTATTTGGGCACTGTCTAGAGTTTTTCTAGCATAATAGATAACATTTAATTTCTTATCAACTCTTTGTCCTAAAACAGCACCAACATCATAATCACTAGCATCACACATAATTTCAAAATGCAAGTTCCAATCAGGTGGTTGAACAATATGCGCAGTGGTTAAGGCTTTCTTAAGTGTTTCAAAGGATTCTACACAATCATTACCAAAAACAAAGGGAATATCCTTTTGTAAAAGATTAGTAAGAGGCCTGAAAATTTTGGAGAAGTCCGTAATAAGCCTCCTATAGAACCCAACATGACCAAGGAAACTTTGAATACCTTCGATATCTTTAGGACATGGCATTTTATCAATTGTATCAACTTTAGCTTGATCCACCTCAATACCTTGTTCAAAATTTTTTATGCCCCAATACAATACCTTCATTTACCATAAAGTGGCACTTCTTCCAATTCAAGACGGTATTAGTTTGTTCACATCTCTGCAAAACTCGATCAAGGTTGCTTAAGCAATCATCAAAAGGAGATCCGTAAACAGAAAAATCATCCATGAAAATCTCCACAATCTTTTCACAAAAATCAGAAAATATAGTAGTCATACATCTTTAAAAGGTAGTAGGTGCATTGCATAAACCAAAAGGCATACGTTTATAATCATAGGTTCCAAAAGGACAAGTAAAGGTGGTTTTCTCTTGATCAGATTGTGACACGGGTATTTGAGAGAAACCAGAATATCAATCCAGGAAACAAAAGTGTGTGTGTGCTTAGATAATATTTCTAGCATTTGATCAATGAAAGGCAGAGGGTAATGATGTTTTATAGTAGTTTTATTTAGTTTTCTAAAATCATTTACCATTCTATAGCCAGAAACAATTCTTTGTGGGATAAGTTCATTTTAATCATTAGGAACAATAGTAATTCCTCCTTTCTTAGGGACACAATGAACGGGACTTACCCATCAACTATCAGCTATGGGATAGATTATACCTACTTCTAGAAGCTTTAGTATTTCAGTTCTTACCACTTCTTTCATCTTAGGATTCAATCATCGTTGGTGATCAACAACGGGTTTAGCATCAGGTTCTATATTAATGTTGTGCTGACATAGAGGGAACTAATGCCCTTAAGATCCTCAAGAGTATATTCAATAGCAGCCCGGTGCTTCCTCAAAATTTTTAACAATCTTTCTTCTTCATGTTTTGAAAGGTTAGCACTAATAATAACATGATATATCTTTTTCTCATCAACATAAACATACTTCAAAGTGCCAGGCAATTGTTTTAGTTCAAACACACGATCACCTTTAGGTGGAGGAGGACATCCTCGAGTTTTAATAGGTGAATTTTGTTTTAGTAGAGGTTGTTGTTCAAAGAATTTTTTATCTATTTCATTTCTTTCACGCAAGTGCATATCATTTTCATGGTCTAGCCAATATTGTTCTAGTGGGTCAGTAGGAGGAACGACAATAGAAGAAAGACCAATTATTTCATCCTTAC
This sequence comes from Hordeum marinum, assembly GCA_022496015.1. Classification (NCBI taxonomy): domain Eukaryota; kingdom Viridiplantae; phylum Streptophyta; class Magnoliopsida; order Poales; family Poaceae; genus Hordeum; species Hordeum marinum. The sequence continues at coordinate 110,451,539 of CM039672.1, forward strand.
TAGATAATTCTTTATCATAAGGTTGTCTACTAAACTTGGAAAAATTTAAACTCATGAGAGACATCACCAAACTCAACGCTGACGGTTTCTTTTTCACAATCTATCTTAGCATTAACAATGTTCAAGAAAGGTCTACCAAAGATAATGGGACAAAATTCATCTTGTGGGGAACCAAGAACTAGAAAATCAGTAGGATATTTTATTTTCCCACACAAGATTTCAACATCTCTAACAATCCCAAGTGGTGCGATGGTGTCTCTATTAGCAAGTTTAATAGTAACATCGATATCTTCTATTTCATCAGGTGCTATGTCATTCATAATTTCTTGGTATAGATTAAAAGGAATAGCCTCACACTAGCACCCAAATCACATAAGCCATGATAACAATGATCTCCTATTTTAACTGAGACAATAGGCATGCCAACTACGGGTCTATGTTTATCTTTTTCATCGGGTTTAGCAATTCTACTAGCTTCATCACAGAAGTAAATAACATGCCCATCAATATTTTCTACCAAGAGATATTTAACCATAGCAACACTAGGTTCTACTTTAATTTGTTCAGAGGACTTAGGTGCTTTAATATTGCTCTTGCGAACCACAGTTGATACCTTAGCATGTTCCTTTATCCTAACAGGAAAAGGTGGTTTCTCAATATAAGTAGTGACACAACTGGATCAACATTGTAAATGATAGTCTCTTCTTTAGCTATGACCGGTTCTTTGATTTCTTCTTTAATAGGAGGATGATATTTAAACCACTACTCCTTAGGGAGATCAACATGAGTAGCACATGATTCACAAAAAGAGGCCACTATCTCAGAGTCAAGTCCATATTTAGCGCTAAACTTGTGAAAAGCATCGGTATTCATAAAAGATTTACCATGTCAATGCTTTTCCCTTCAAACATAAAGGGAAAACCTTCTTCTTAACTTCATCTCCGGATAAACCTGCAAGCTTAAATAATCCAGAAATTTCATCCACATGTATTAGGTGCATATCGGGATGTTCAGTTACGTCTCCCGCATAAGGATTAGCTAGCAGTTGTTTTATCATACTCGGAGGAATTTCATAACCAATATTTTCAGCAGGTGTAGTAGGTTGAGGGGTAAATAATTATGGTTCCAGTCAAGGTGAAGATACCCTGAACAAACCCCTCAAAGGATTGTTCTCCATAGTGACAAGTGACAATAAATTTTAGCACGTAGTATAAGTTTTTCCACTTACCAAGAGCGCTTCACTCACTGGAAACGTCGCCAGAAAAGGGTCTTGATTACCCAGAAGTGTAGGGGATCAATTGTAGTCCTTTTGATAAGTAAGAGTGTCGAACCCAATGAGGAGCAGAAGGAAATGACGAGCGGTTTTCAGCAAGGTAATTTCTGCAAGCACTGAAATTGTATGTAATAGGTAGTTTGATAGCAAGATAATTGGTAACGAGCAAGTAACGATAACAATAGGTAAGTGTGGCAAGGTAGCCCAATCCTTTTGTGGCTAAGGACATACCAAAATTATCTCTAAGCAAAGTGTTCTTGAGGGTTCACGATAATTTCATCTAGTCACATTCATCATGTTGGGTTGATTCGTGTTCGCTACTTTGATAATTTCATATGTGGGTGAACCGTTGCTAAGGTGATGTTCTTACTTGAACTAATGACCTACTTATGATTAACCCCCTCGCCGGCATCCTCAACTACAAGCAAAGTATTAAGACAAAGTATAACCATAGCATTAAACACGTGGATCCAAATCAGCCCCTTACGAAGTAGCACATAAACTAGGGTTTATGCTTCTGTTACTCTAGCAACCCATCATCTAATAACTACTCCACAATGCATTCCCTTAGGCCCATGAATGGTGAAGTGTCATGCATTAGACATTCACATGACACCACTAAGGGAATCACAACATACATGACTTCTCTCGTGACCTCAAGAACAAAGGTAACTACTCACAAATAATAAACATTCTCAAGATCAGAGGAGTATTGAATAGCATAATGGATCTGAACATATAATGTTCCACCAAATAAACCATATAATAATCAACTACACAAGGTAATCAGCACTACTAGTCACCCACATGTACCAATCTAAGGTTCCGGTACAAAGATTGAACACAAGAGATGAACTAGGGTTTGAGAGGAGATAGTGTTGTTGAAGATGTTGATGAAGATTGGCCTGCCAAAGATGAGAGGGGTGTTGGTGATCACGATAGCTTCGATTTACCCCTCTGGGAGGGAAGTTCCCCTGGTGGAATCGCTCTGCCGGAGGGCAAAAGTGCTCCTGCCCAAGTTCCGCCTCGAGGCGGCGGTGCTTCGTCCCGAAAGTCCTCCTCTGATTTTTTCTAGGTCAAGAGTGGACCAGTTCTTGGGTGTTGTTCTTACTTGAACAAACCTCCCACTGACGATTAACCCCCTTGCAAGCATCCGCAACTACTAGAAAAGTATTAAGATAACATCTAACCATAGAAATAAACATGTGGATCCAAATGAGCCCCTTACGAAGTAGCACATAAACTAGGGTTTAAGCTTCTGTCACTCTAACAACCCATCATTTAATAACTACTCCACAATGCATTCCCTTAGGCCCAAGTATGGTGAAGTGTCATGTAGTTGACTTTCACATGAAACCACTAAGGGAATCACAACATACATATCATCAAAATATTGAACACATGTCAAATTCACATGATTACTTGCAACATGACTTCTCTCGTGAACTCAAGAACAAAGATAATTACTCACAAATAATATGCATGCTCAAAATGAGAGGGGTATTTAATAGCATAATGGGTCTGAACATATAATCTTCCACCAAATAAACTACATAGTAATCAACTACGCAAGGTAATGAACACTATAAGTCACCCACAAGTACCAATCTAAGGTTCCGGTACAAAGATTGAACACAAGAGATGAACTAGGGTTTGAGAGGATATGGTGCTATTGAACATGATGATGAAGAATGGCATCCCAAAGATGAGAGGGTTGTTGGTGATGATGATGACTTTGATTTCCCCCTCTGGGAGGGAAGTTCCCCCGACGGAATCGCTCTGTCGGAGGACAAAAGTGTTCCTACCCAAGTTCCGCCTCGAGACGACGACGTTCTGTCCCGAAAGTCCTACCTTGATTTTTTCTAGGTCAAAACCACTTATATAGCAGAAGATGGGCTCTAGAGGTGGGCCGTGCTGAGCACAACCCACCAGGGCACGCCTGGGGGGCCTGGCACGCCTTGGTGTATTCTGCTCACTAGGGTGTCCCCCTTCGGTAGTTATTTGCTCCAATATTAGTCATATATTCCATAAAAATTCCTCGTGATGTTTCAGCTCATTTGAAGATGTGCAGAACCTTGCAAATTGGGAGAGAAAAGGCATTAGAAATACTCCATGAAGCATTAATATTCATAAAAACATTGTAAATAGCAGTAAGAAATCATGATGCAAAATGGACGTATCAAGCAAAAAAAAGTTAACAACGGTTGAAGGTGGAAAACTAAATGTTGAAAATTACACTTTTGATCAAGAGAATTCTAGGAGAGAGCTTGCACTAATGATCTTCGAACATGAGTACCCTTTATCTATGGTGGATCACCATGGTTTTCGTAGATCTTGTTCTTATCTGCAACCATTGTTCAAGATGGTGAGCAGAAATACTATTAGGAATGAAATTATAGCTATGCATCATTCTCATAAAGATAAGATGGTGAATTGTTTTGCAAGCTTCAAACACCGAGTGGATGTCACTACAGATTTGTTAACAACAGGCTATCAAAAGAGAGGTTGCATGGCTGTTACGACACACTACATAGATGATTGTTGGAACTCGGAGAGCTTTCTTATAAGGTAAAATTATAAATATTCTAGAATTCTAATTATTTCCATGGTTATGTAGCCACTCATGATTTATTTCTATTTTATGGTGTCAGGTTTGCTTATGTGCCATGTCCACATACAACTGAGGTCGTATGTGAAGCCTTGTATGAGTGTCTTGTTGAGTGGCACCTAGAGAGGAAGATTTCCACTGTCACTTTGTACAACTGCACATCTAATGAGAAAGCTATGACTATATTGCCTGATAAGTTGGGTACTAGCTCTCTTATGTTAGAAGGCCAATTTCTGCATATCGTTGTGCTGCACACATATTAAACGTCATTGTGAAAGATGGAATGAGTGTCTTAGAGGAACGTGTAGAGAGAGTACGTGATAGTGTTGCATTTTGGTCGGACACACCTAAAAGACATGAGAATTTGAAAAGATGGTGAAAACATTGAACATAGAGTATATCAAAAGGTTAAATCTTGAGTGTAAGACAAGATGGAATTCAACTTACCTTATGATAAGCACTGCGCTACAATACACAAAGATATTTGAAAAATTGAAGGCACGTGAAAAGAAATTTGATTTCTACCCAACCAAACATGATTGGAAGTTTGCAAAGGAAATGTGTGTTAGGTTGAAGCTCTTCTTTGATATCAGTGAGTCATTTTCGCGAACTAAGTATGTAACAACAAATCTCTTTTTCCCTAAAGTAGTTACCACTCGTTTGGCCATAAGGAAATGGGGTAATAGTGAAAATGAGTGATACGTCTCCAACGTATCTATAATTTATGAAGTATTCATGCCATTTTTATACTAATTCTATATGATTTTGGTATGGTTTTATTAGAACTAACCCGGACTGACGATGTTTTCAGCAGAACTACCATGGTGTCGTTTTTTGTGCAGAAATAAAAGTTCTAGGAATGAGCTGAAAAATTAGTATGATTTTTTCTAGACCAAAAGAGACCCCAAAGCATTGGAGTTGGTCCAGAAGAGCCACGAGGAGGTCACAAGCCTGCCAGGCGCGGCCACCCCCTAGTCGTGCCTAGTAGGCTTGTCACCACCTTGTGGCCCCCATTGACGTGAGATCGACACAAAAAATTCCTATAAATATAGAAACCTCTGAAAAGAAACCTAGATCGGAAGTTCCGCCGTCGCAAGCCTCCAGAGCCATGAAAAACCAATCGGGAGCCCGTTCTGGCACCCTGCCAGAGGGGGAAACCATCGCCGAAGGCCATCTTCATCATCCCGGTAGTCTCCATGACGAGGAGGGAGTAGTTCATCCTCGAGGCTGAGGGTATGTACCAGTAGCTATGTGTTTGATCTCTCTCTCTCTCTCTCGCATGTTCCTGAGATGGCACGATCTTGATGTACCACGAGCTTTATTGATATAGATGAATCATATGGAGTTTTCCCCTCTCTATCTTGTTGTGATGAATTGAGTTTTCCTTTTAAAGTTTTCTTATCGGATTGAGTCTTTAAGGATTTGAGAACACTTTATTTATGTATTGCGATGGGATATCCTTGGTGACAATGGGATGTTCTATTGATCCACTTGATGTATGTTTTGGTGATCAACTTGTGGGTTTCGTGACCTTGGGAATCTATGCATAGGGTTGGAACACGTTTTTTGTCTTGACTTTCCGGTAAAAACTTTGGGGCACTCTTTGAAGTTCTTTGTGTTGGATTGAACATGATGAATCTGAAATTATGTGATGCATATCGTATAATCAAGCCCATGGGTACTTGTGGTGACATTGGAGTATCTAGCTGACATTAGGGTTTTGGTTGATGTGTATCTTAAGGTGTTATTTTAGTACGAACTCTTGGGCTGTTTGTGACACTTATGGGGATAGCTCATAAGATTGATCTAAAAAAATAACTTTGAGGTGGTTTCGTACCCTACAATAATTTCTTCGTTAGTTCTCCGCTATTTTTGACTTTGGAGTGAACTCTTTGTCGCATGAGAGGTATTTACATATGATTCAACTATGTTAGTATTGTTGAGAAAACTTGCACTAGTGAAAGTATGGACCCTAGGCCTTGTTTTCAAGCATTGCAATACCGTTTGTGCTCACTTTTGTTACTTGTTACCTTGCTGTTTTTATATTTTCAGATTACAAAAACCTATATCTACCATCCATATTGCACTTGTATCACCATCTCTTCGCAGAACTAGTGCACCTATACAATTTACCATTGTATTGGGTGTGTTGGGAACACAAGAGACTCTTTGTTATTTGGTTGCAGGGTTGTTTGACAGAGACCATCTTCATCCTATGCCTCCCACGGATTGATAAACCTTAGGTCATCCACTTGAGGGAAAATTTCCACTGTCCTACAAAACTCTGCGCTTGGATGCCCAACATGACTCTACAGGAAGAAGGTTGTTTAGTAGACATCAATGATCTTATACAAAAAATGTTTGAGGAAATGAAGGATAAATTTGAGAAGTATTGGAAAGATATACATGGTCTTATGGCAGTTGCAACAGTCCTTGATCCAAGGTACAAACTTCATATTCTCAGTGTTCTTTATGGTCCTCTCTACGAAAGACATCATGCATCCAAAGAGTAGGGAAAGTAAGGAAGTTAATTGTTGACTTGGTAAAGCAATACCAAGATGAAGCAGAAGCTGAGGACACACAGGATGCTTCTGCTACTTCAATCCCAACAAGAGAAGAGGATGAAGCCATGAAACTCGTGGATATTTACATGTCCAATCGTGTCGTTATGTATTCTTATTTTTTCCGCCCACATAGAATTGGAATTATATTTGGAAGAAGCTTCTGTTCCTAGAACACAAGACCTGGGCATCATTGATTGGTGGAAGGTTGGGGGCATCAAGTATCCTACCTTACAGAAACTGGCGCGTGATATATTGTCTATTCCAATAACATATGTGGCTTCAGAATGTGCATTCAGTACTAGTGGTAGAGTACTTAGTGTACATCGTAGTAGACTTACTCCTAATGTGGATGAAGCTCTCATGTGCATGCAAGCTTGGTCTCATGCTGATGAATTAGGTACTCAATGTTTGCACATGCATCTTATTCTTATTTCCCACATGCCTTACTTTTTACATACTAATTGTTGGTTATTCCATTAGGTGGTTGGAATTCCACCCTCTTTGCAACATTTCAAAGTGTTCTTGAGGATAATGAAGAAGAGATGGTAAATACTTTTGTTTCAACCTTGTTGTTTGCACTTCAAGATTTTTCTCTTCGATTGTAAGATTATTGCCGCATAATTAAACCATATTCTTGGGGTTTGTATTTTGTGAACTTCAATTATCACTCAAGAGTGAAGACTTGGAGCTACTGGTTGGCGGCTACGATAGAAAGCACACTTGTTATTTAGTAAATTCATGTGTCAAGACTTGGAGATGTACTTCTTTGTTTTACATAATTTTGCACTGCTATTGTGAAAGCACAATATGCTCCCTTGGTGGTTTTTATAATTCATGACAACATACATTGTCTCTTGGACTAATACTTTCAACTAGTGTATTTCAGATAAAGTCCACAGAGAAGGTTGGCTAAGGAGTGTGGAGAGTATCCCCAAGAAGAACAAGGAGAAGGAATAGCTTTGGCAAAAGCTTCAAGAAAGAGGACTCTACATTTTACTTTGTGAGAAATCACTTTGAGTCCATAGGAAAAGCCAATACTATTAAAAGGGGGTAAGGTACTGTTGGTGAACAAGATGCTCCACGTGCACAACTGATAGTCACCAAAAACACCCACAAGCTATCCCACAAATACTCTATCCAGAACCCTACCACTCAAATCGGTAAGACCAACAATTCCTATTCAGTCTCACCGAGATTCAAACCCTAGATAGATCCTAAGCAAAACCCATCTCGGTACTACCATCATTCCATTCGGTGCCACTGAATTCAGTTGCCAACTTTCGGGTATCCCATTTTGAAGCATCGGTACCACCGAGTTAAGCCAATCGGTCTCACCAAGATTTGGACCAACATTCTAGTTAGCCATTCTCAAGAATCGGTACCATCGAGTTTTGTGAATTGGTCTCACCGAGTTTTGGACCAACTTTTTGGTTAGCCATTGTCAAGAATTGGTACCACCAAAATTTGAGAATCGGTCTCATCGAGTTGCGAAATCTGACCGTTGGTCATCTAATCGGTACCACTGAGATTCCTATATCGTTCTCACCGAGATCCATTAGTTGCTACCTTTGGAGCAACTCGGTACCATCGATATTCACACATCGATGTCACCGAGTTGGTCACTTAAGGTGTAACAGTTGGATTTTTGGAGATGCCTATATATACCCCTCCACCACCACTCACTCGCAAGAGAAGCACTCAGAACAGATCCCCACTTATCCTCTCAGATTTTCTAAGAGAGAGCCACCTACTCATGTGTTGAGATCATGCCATTCCATTCCAACCATATGACTCTTGATCTCTAGCCTCCCCAAGTTGCTTTCAACCCAATCAATCTCTTCCACCAAAGCCAAATCTATGAGAGAGTGATTGAGTGTTGAGGAGTCTATCATCTTGAAGCACAATAGCAAGGAGTTCATCGACATTATCGAGCCTATTACCTTTTGGAGGGTGGTGCCTCCTAGATTGGTTAGGTGTTGCTTGGGAGCCTCCATTTCATGTTGTGGAGTGAACCAAGAAGTTTGTAAGGGCAAGGAGATCGCCTACTTCGTGAAGATCTACCCAAGTTAGGCTAGTCCTCCGTGGACATAGGCCATCATGGTATAGTCAAGGTTGCTTCTTCATGGAACCCTCCGTGGGTAGAGCCCTCCGTGGACTCTCGCGGCCGTTACCCTCTGTGGGTTGAAGACTCCATAAATGTGGACGGACGATAGCACCACCTATCGAAACCACGGGAAAAATCTTCATGTCCTTCATGCGTTTGATCTCCCTATCTCAAGTCCTTACTTCCATGTGCAATGTCTTTACTTTTCGCTGCTACACTTGATGACTTGCATGTGTAGGGTGTGCTAGACTTGCTATAATTGCTAAAATCTGCCAACACTTAACTTTGGATATTGTGTAGATTTTAATTTGTTCTAGTAGTCTATTCACCCCCCTCTAGACATACTCTTCTAGTGATCCCACATATTGTTGGCTACTCATGTAATAAGGTTATTTACTGTTACGTGTGATTGTGAGCCATTGGTTTTGCGAACATAGTCATAATATTTACTTATGTGTGTTTGTCATTTGTCAGCTTATTAACTATGAATTTTAAGATAATTATTTTTGTTGGATTTGTATTGGTGATTGTATAATATGTCTATTGTTAAGCTGCCTGTGGGCATGGGTACGGGCACGATTTTCTGCCCGTGGGCATGGGTATGGGTGTGGTTTTGTGCCCATGAGCAACATTGGTATGGGTATGGGATTATTGTACCCGCCCTATACCCCTACCCATTGCCATCCATATTCATCATCATATTGTTTTGCATGATCATATAGAGCTGACATAGTATTTGTCGCAAAGCCGCCTTTCATCATATTTTTGATACATGTCATGCTAGATCATTACACATCCTGGTACACTACCAGAGGCATTCATATAGAGTCATATCTTCCTGTTGGTTCTTCATATTGAGTTGTAAGTAAATAGAAGTGTGATGATCATCTTTATTAGAGGATTTTCCTAGTGAGGAAAGTATGATGGAGACTATGATTCCCCCACAAGTCGAGATGAGACTCCTGGCAAAAAATAAAGTAAAAATGGGGGAAGCAGAATGAGCCCACCATGTAACTAAAATGATGAATGGGGGAGGCAAGAAAAAGCCCACCATGATGATAATAATAATAATAATAATAAAAAAAAATGAGATAAAAATAGAGAAGGGACTTTGCTACTGTCTTTTACCACACTTGTGCCTCAAAGTGGCACCATGTTCTTCATATAGAGTCTCTTGCTATGTCACTTCTATATGCTAGTGGGGAATTACCTTTTCATATAATAAACTTTGCTTGTATATTCCGATGATGGGCTTCCTCAAATGCCCGAGGTCTTCATGAGCAAGCAAGTTGGATGCACACCCACTTAGCTTCAGTTGAGCTTTCATACACTTATAGCTCTAGTGCATCATCTGCATGGCAATCCCTACTCCTTGCATTGATATCTATCGATGAGCATCTCCATAGCTCGTTGGTACGCCTAGTTGATGCGAGACTATCTTCTCCACTTTTTACCTCTTTGATATCTACCATCATATTCTATTCCACCTATATGATATGTCCAATGGTTCACGCCATGTATTATGCGAAGAATAAAAAGTTGATGCATATTGAAAAAGTACGATCCAATCGCCTGACTTGGACACCATGGTGCTTGACATTTACATTGATGTGGTGAAGACGGAGTCATCCCTTGCTAGTATAATAAGATGAATGGGGGTAAACATCCTTTTAGGATCGTATACTTTGAAAATCAATGATTTTATTATTATACTTATAAATATTACTATGTTTTGTTTGTTAATTCACCATTTCTCAATGAGCATACATACAAAATATTAATGGGTAGCATGTCAAATAAAAATTCTATTTTTATCATTTACCTACTCGAGGACGAGCAGGAATTAAGCTTTGGGATGCTGATACTTCTCCAACGTATCTATAATTTTTGATTGTTCCATGCTGATATATTATCATTATAGGATACTTTTTGGGCATTTGTTTACCAATTTATAATATTTTTGAGCACTAACCTATTGACCAAGTGCCCAATGCCAGTTGCTGTTTTCTGCATGTTTTTTATTTTTTAGGTTTATAGTACCAAACAAAGTCCAATTGCCACGAAACTTTTGATGATTTTTTCAAAACCAAAAGAAGACCTAGAAGCCTCGGAAGGAGGCCCGGAGCCGCACTAGGGCCCCACAAGCCACCAGGGCGCGTGCCCTGATGGCTTGTGCCTCCCTCGGGCGTCTCCCGATGCCCCTCTCTAGCTTATAAATTCTCTAATATTCCAAAAACCCCAGGGGAGCTCCCGAAACACTTTTTTTTGCCGCCGCAAGTCTCTGTTCCGACAGGAGCCCATCTAAACCTCCGTTCCGGCACCCTGTCAGAGGGGAGATCAATCACGGAGGGCCTCTTCATCAACCTTGTTGCCCTCATGATGATATGTGAGTAGTTCGCCACAGACCTACGAGTCCGTAAGTAGTACTTAGCTGGCAATCTCTCTCTCTTGATATTCAATATAATGTTGATCGCATCTTGGCCTTGATCTATCCGATGTAATCCCTTTGTATGGTGCATTTGTTGGGATCCGATGAATTGTGAGTTTATTTTCAGATTATTCATGAAAATAATTTTGAGTCAAACTTGAATACTAAGTATTATTTGCATGATCAGTATAGCTTCGTAATGCTCTCCGATCTATTGAGATAGTTTGGTCAACTATATTGATATTTCTTTGGTGGGAGTGGTGTGTTGTAGTAGGTTCAACTTGACAAATTTCTATATCTAGTGACAAAGTAGGGGACAATATACGTCTTTGTGTTGCTGCTACCAAGGATAAAAAGATGGGGTTTATTCATATTGATTGAGTTTACTTTGTCTACATCATGTCAATGTTCTCCAAGCATTACTCTGTTTTACTTAATACTCTAGATGCATGCTGGATAGCGGTCGATGAGTGGAGTAATAGTAATAGGTGCAGGCAGGAGTCGGCCTATTTTCTTATGAACGTGATGCCTATATACACATGATCATTACCGTGAAAATCGCATAACTATTCGCTTTTCTAGCAATTGCCCAACAGTAATTTGTTTACCACCGCATGCTATTTCTATGAGAGACACCACTAGAGAACTCTATGGCCCCCGGGTCTATTCACTTCTATATTGACAAATGCTATCACTACCTTGCTATTCTTTATTTTATTTTATTTTATTTTGCAATTTACAATTATCTACATAACTCACTTGCTTGCAAAAGAAATCAAGGGGATTGACAACCCTCTTGTCAGCGTTGGGTGCAAGTTGTTTGTTATTTTGTGTGCAGCCACTGAAGACGGTTGAGGATTAGTATTCCTATTGGTTCGATAAACCTTGGTTTCATAAGTGAGGGAAACACTTACCCACATTGTGTTGCGATAACCCGTTCCTCTTCACGGGAAACCCAACACAAATCACAAGTATCAGTGAATGAATGTTGTTCGAGGTCTCGGATGAGATCCCGGGCGTCACAAGGAGTTCCGGAATGGTCCGGGCATAAATATTTATATATGGGAAGTCCTATTTTGGTTACCGGAAAAGTTTTGGGCATTACCAGTAGTGTACCGAGGTGTCAAAAGGGTTCCGGGGGTCCACCGGGGGTCCACCTGCCCTGTGGGCCCACATGGGATGTAGGGGTGGCACCCTAGAAAACCTAGGCCAGAGGCACTAGCCCCTAGAGGTGCATGGGGCTTGGTGCAAGAGTCCCAAAGGGACAAGGCACCCTGGAGGTGCCTTGGAGGAGGGGGACTCCTCCCTTGCTTGTGATGGGAGGACTCCTCCCTAGCCGCCGGCCCTCCTTGGAGGAGGGGACAAGGCTACATAGTAGAGGAGAGGGGAGGGATGCACACAACAATTCCCACACCCCGGAGGCAGCCCTCTCCCTCGCGTTACTCCGCTTCTCCTCAGATCACATCTACGGTAGCGCTTGACGAAGTTGTGTCAGGATTTCTCCACCGCCATCTCCATCACACTGTCATGCTGGTTGCGGTCCCATATACTTCTCCTCCCCTACTTGCTGGATCAAGAAGGAGGAGACGTCATCGAGCCGCACGTGTGCCGAACGTGGAGGTGCATTCCATTCGGCGCGTGATCGGGACAGGTCGCGATTGGATCGTGAAGACGTATGACTACATCAACCGCGTTTTTAACGCTTCAGCTTTGTGATCCACAAGGGTATGTAGACACACTCCCCCTCTCCTAGCTATGCACCTCCATGGATAGATCTTGCGTGTGAGATTTTTTTTGTTTCCCATGCAACATTCCCCAACATATAGCATATGAGTGGAATAGAATATGGTGGTAGATATCAAAGAAGTCAAAAAATGGGAATGTCTCACATCAACTAGGTGGATCAATAGGCTATGAAGATGCCCATCAATCGATACCGATGCGAGGAGTAGGGATTGCCATGCAACAGATGCACTAGAGCTATAAGTGTATGAAATCTCAAATGAAACTACGTGGGTTTGCATCCAACTTGATTGCTCGTGAAGAACTCGGGCATTTGAGGAAGCCCATCATCCAAATATACAAGCTAAGTTCTATACGAAAAAAATTCCCACTAGTATATGGAAGAACATGGTGCCACTTTGAGGCAAAAGTGTGGTAGAGGATAGTAGCCTTCTCTCTTTTTCTCTCATTTTTTCTTGTTTTTCTTGGTGGGCTCGTTTGGCCTCCCCACTATTTAATTTTCATCCGGAGTCTCATCCTGACTTGTGGGTAAATCATATTCTCCATCATCCTTTCCTCACCGGACAATGCTCTAATAATGATGATCATCGCACTTTTATTTACTTACAACTCCAAAAAGAACAATATGACTATATATAAATGCCTTTGGCGGTGTACCAGGATGTGCAATGATATAGCGTAACATGTAATCAATGATGAACGATGGCTTTGCCACAAATACTATATCAGCCTATATGATCATGCAAAGCAATATGATGATGATGAACACACAAGGCATGTGACGAAATGGTGGAAGTTGCACGACAATATATCTCGTAATGGTTATGGAAATGCCATGATAGGTAGGTATGGTGGCTGTTTTGAGTAAGATGTAAGGTGGCTTATGTGCAATAGAGTGTATAGTATCACAAGGTTTGGATGCACGAGCAAAGTTTGCACCGACTCTTGAGGTGAGAAATGGTAATGCACGGTACGAAGGATGCTACCAAATTACGGAGAGGTGAGAGTGCGTATATCCATGGACTCACATTAGTCATAAAGAACTCATATACTTATCGCAAAGCCTTATTATTTCTCTCGAAGCAAAGCACTATCGCATGCCCCTAGGGAGGAGGTTGGGAGGAGTTAACCATCGCGCGACCCCGATTCAGACAACAAGATATGATTTCATTTTAGACATAAAAATGCTCACACCTCATCACCATTGCCATGACTAATATTTAGTAAATAAGAAACTTTAATATCGATATTTCTACTAACCAATGGTCATGAACCTATATCCTTTCATATTACTACATCAATATAATTAACCCATGTTTCATCTTCGGTGAGCTACATGAAAGTTTTTATCATATCCCCCTTGAATACCTATCCTTTTTGGACTAGTTTTATAACACATGCAAACTACCATTCCTTATGCCTTATACTATAAAAAATATTTAAGTGAAACATGAGAGTTCATCTATTTCTATAAAATATGACCACCTCTGTGCTCTAAAAATATATAAGTGAAGCACTAAAGCAACTGCCTAGCTTAAAAGATATAAGTGAAGCATATAGAGTATTCTAACAACTTATGATGAAAACATGTCCCTGTTGTAAAGTGTGTCCAAAAAACGATGATTGTGGCAAACTAAAATAAAAATAAACTATAATACATGACGCTCCAAGCAAAACTCATATCATGTGATGAATAAAAATATAGCTCCAAGTGACATACGGATAGATTGGAGACGAAAGAGAGGATGCCTTCCAGGGCATCCCCAAGCTTAGATGCTTGGGTATTCCTTGAATATTAACTTGGGGGTGCCTTGTTCATCCCCAAGGTTAGGGTCTTGCCGCTCCTTATTCCTTCATCCATCGTTGTCTCACCCAAAACTTGAAAACTTATGCACACAAAACTCAACAAAATCTTGTGAGGTCCGTTAGTATAATAGACATATCAAATATTATAGGTACTATTATAAATTGATTCATATTTTATTGTTTCATATTATGTATTTTATTCCAACTTCTTCATGACTTATACCCCCCGATACAATCCATAACATCATCAAAACAAGCACAATCAAAAACAGAATCTGTCTAAAACGGAACAGTCTGTAGTGGTATGTACTAAAACCATACTTCTGTAACTCCGAAATTTTTGAAAAAATAGGAAAGCCTGGGAAATTGTATAGGAATACCGTGTAAAATTTTCAGATCAAGAAGACGCTCCAGTAAAATCAGAGAAAGACTATAGTAGGCGTAAAAGATTCTGTTTTTGCACATAATCGATTCCAAATCATCCAAAAGGCTTTACTTGACACAAACACTAATTTAAACATAAAAACACAACCATTAAAGTAGCAATAATTGTATGAACTTAAAATAACAGAAATTAAAAGCAAAAAAATTAAGATAACTATTGGGTTGCCTCCCAACAAGCGCTATTGTTTTATACCCCTACTTAGGCATACTGCATTCTTTCAAGTATTGTCCTCCTTATCATATTTCATGCTTTCCACAACACTCCTACAGATAATACCATCATAATCACTTCTTACTAATTCCCTTCTTTTAGTAATAGACTTTCTATTATGAAAACTCAAATAATGGAACAAGCTATCTTTTGTAACTTTTATCTTCTCCAAATTTGATTTTTGAGAAATTTGGTCATTAAGTGACCTCTCATAGACAACCATAAATTCATCATCTATGATGGCTCTATCTTATCAAAATAATTTTCATCATACCTATGTTTGTTGCCTTCGGCAATCCAAGACTATTGTTGATTGGTATTATTGATAAGATGTTGGATTAAATCAAGTTTTGGAACTTCCTTTCTAGCATTTTTCTCGAAGGCATGGTGATATATAGACATATACCTTCGCATAAAATCTCCATGATAAAGAGTTTCATCTATCATAGGATACTCATAATGCATGTCATAATGATTAAATTTCTCTAGCTTC
This sequence comes from Hordeum marinum, assembly GCA_022496015.1. Classification (NCBI taxonomy): domain Eukaryota; kingdom Viridiplantae; phylum Streptophyta; class Magnoliopsida; order Poales; family Poaceae; genus Hordeum; species Hordeum marinum. The sequence continues at coordinate 110,467,213 of CM039672.1, forward strand.
ACGAACTATATAATGAAACTCACCCATCAAGACAATTGTGGCTATTTTCTTAGCTTTAGGATCATTTATGATCGGAAATTCAAATAACAATCTTTGAAAAGTAGGATGAGTATGAATAAATCTTATTTCAAGCTTAAAATAAGAGCAGAGATGGCTTGAGGATAACTATTGGTTCTTTTAAGAATAAGCTCGTCATTATTTTACTAAAACTCCCGTACAAGTGAAGAATTCTTGAATAACACATTTTCCAATAATGTTACCACTTCCCGTTACAAAAGTTTTAATATCAAGCTTAACGGGAGGGTCTTTCTTATCAGGCTCATTATCCTTACTATCGCCCTTAGCGATCACAAAGTCACATATGATAGCAACTTCAAGCAAAACAAGCAAACTAAGCAAACAAGCAAATAGAAATATTTTTGTATTTTTATAATAAATCAATAGATAAATAAAAAGACAAGCAAAATTAGAACAAGTGATTCATAGTTTGTGTGAAGGGACCTCGTGTGAAGTTGGTGATATCTCCCCGACAACGGCACTAGATATTTTTTCTGCTACTTGTGATACGTTGGGTTTTCCCCCGAAAAGGAAGGGCGAAGCAATATAGTAGCGATAGTATTTACCTCAGTGAGAACCAAGGTTATTGAACCAGTAGGAGAATCACAACAACTTTGCATCAACAATACCTACACACACAAAACCAAACACTTGCATCCCACGCGGGCAAGAGGGTTGTCAAGCCCCTTTAACTCGTTACTTGCAAGGTCACTTTTGATAGTGATAGATAAATACATATAAAATTAAAATTAAAAGAAAGTAAATAAATTGCAGCAAGGTTTTTAGTTTTTTGTAATATGATTTGAGTAGATCCGGGGGCATAGTTTTCACTAGAGGCTTCTCTCTCAGACACATATCATACTATTGGTCAATTGGTAGAAAAGCGCATAGTTATGATGTTATTCATGGCAATGATCATGTATACAAGCATCACATCCGTGATAGGTAGATCAAAATGATTTTGCATCCAATCGACCGCTATCCAACATGCATCTATGGTATTAAGTTCATGACAAACAAAGTAATGATTTAAGAAAGATGACATGATATAGATAAAGTAAGACCAAGCAATATGTTCAAATCCCATTGTTTTACCCTTAGTAGCAATAATATAATACATGTCTTGTCCCGTTATGTCACTAGGATGTAGAGGACCACAATATTGAACCCACTACAATGCACTCCTCCCACTGAAGATAAATCAATCTAGTTGGCCAAACCAAATGGATAGATCAGATAAGCTATAAGAATTGTGCATAATAGAATTTAGAGAAGACTCAATTAATTTTCATGAATAATCTGATCATAAACCCGAACTTGTTGAATCCCAACAAACGCACTACAAACGAAGATTACATTAGATAGATCATCGTGAGAATCGCAAAGAACATTGTATTGAAGATCAAAGAGAGAGAAGAATCCACCTGGCTAATATTTATGGACCCATACGTCTGTGGTGAAGTACTCACACATCATCATGGAGGCAACAAGGTTGATGTAGACGGCCTCCATGATCGATTCCCCCTCCGACAGAGTACCAAAAAGGGCTCCAGATGGGATCACGGAAAACAGAGACTTGCGATGGTGGAAAAAGTGTTTCAGGTGTCTCTCTGTTGGTTTTGATATAATTGGGAATATAAAGAAGTGGAATTAGGCCAGGAGGTGCCACGATGGGCCCATGATCCAGGGGCGCGCCCTACCCCCAGGGTGCGCCTTGGTGGCTCGTGGCCACCTCATGGATCTCCTGGCTTCCCCTCGAAACTTTCTGGGTCTCTTTTGGTCCAAAAACTCTCGTAATTTTTTATCAAATTTGGACTCCGTTTGGTATTGGTTTTCTAAAAAGTCTAAAAACAAACAAAAAACATAAACTATCACTCGACAGTGAGTTAATAGGTTAGTCCCAAAAATGATATAAAATAGCATATACTTGCATATAAATTATTCAAGATTGATAATATAATAGCATGAAATAGTCAAAAATTATAGATACGTTGGAGACGTATCAGACCACGACATAATCATGCAACAACTTCAATCTCCATCCATTTTCATCTGACATGCACCGACATGCCATGTCTTCCCTTCAACCTCCGGTCCAATGGTTAAGACCAGCTGCGGGTGGTGGAATACCCTATTGTCGCAACACCACTACAAAGTCACATACTTGGTGGATGCATGGCATGGCCCTCTCACGCCCCACATTACGTTGGGAGAGCATGTGAGCTCTCTCGAGGAGGATAACTCGGATGAGGTGGACATGGAGGACACATAGGAAGACGAGTCGCGCATGATGGTTGGACCTTCCATGCCAATCGTCAAGCTCACCTCCACCGACGACGGGCTCCAACAAGGAATATGACGTGAGGAGCAGGACGTGCCAACATACACATGCATGCCCACAACGGGCGAAGATTTAGACTATAGAGACAATTAACTTTGGACGCCGATAACCACCACACGTGTGGTGGGAGCAACACTTGACCACATGCCCTATGACCACGTATTGCGTCACGTCACCGCATGCATGCACAAGTGACAAAAATGATGATGTCAGCAGGAATCTTTTGTGTTTTCAGTTTTTAAAATATTTCATCTCTTAAATGAAAAATCCGCTTGGAAAACGGTTTCACTATTAAATCCGTCGCGACAAGATCTTTGAAACTAGATCTCCTATTGAACATCAAAGAGAGAAAATAAGCCATCTAGATACTAGCCATGGACTCGTAGGTCTGTGGTGAACTACTCACACATCATCATGGAGGCGACAATGTTGTGTAGAGGGCCACCGTGATCGATTGCCTCTCCGACAGAGTACTAGAAAAGGCCTTCAGATGGGATCATGGAAGAACAGAGTCTTGGGCGGCGGAAAAAGTGTTTCGGTGTCCCTTTGTTGGTTTGGAAATATTTGAGAATATATAGAGATGAAAATAGGTCAAAACGATGTATGGGGAAGTCATGAGCTCAAGGGGCATGCCCTATCCTCAGGGTGCGCCCTGTGAGCTCGTCACTCTCCCGTACATCTTCTGGCCTACTCACGGACCTTCCAGGGTCTCTCTTGGTCTATAAAAGATCACCGTAAAGTTTCATCATGTTTGAACTTTGTTTGTTATTTATTTTCTGAAAAGTCAGAAAAAAATAGAAACTGACACTGGGCAATGGGTTAATATGTTAGTTGCGTATAATTACATATAAAATATCCAATATTGATAATATAATAACATGCAACAATTAAAAATTATAGATACGTTGGAGACATATCAACATGTAAATTGGCATCACGAGTAGGCAACTAATTAGAAAATGCCAAGCAACTATAACACCCACTATAGGCAACTAACTAGCAATGACAAACGTTCGAGCATCAACCGTAGACTAGTTCAAAAAATTATAGGGGATTTATCAACAATGCCATATATATATATGAGCATCAATGGTTGGCAACTTATAAGTCGGAGTGAGCAAATTGCGAGAATGTTAGACAAAATTAACCATGACACAAAATGAACTGAAGTGGCTAGATTGTAACACCAAAGTTGCCTCTCATAATAGAAAGGTTGCTTTTGAAAATAATGTGATGTTACCAACCTCTGTGCCGAGGTTGTTCACTATTGATAATTAATTTCCTATCAATGCTAATCAGTTGCTTTTAATGAAGTGAAGTTGACTACTTTATTTATTTTCTAACATTAATCCTAATTCAGTCGACAAGTTATGCTATAGGAAACTTTACAACCACGATAGACAATTAGGAGAATTTTTTTACCTTCTTTTATAAGACATAGATAGGAGATAATAGGGACTTTATGCATAATACATCTTGTATGCACCTTTGTAGCGCGAGTTGTCTCCTTTAGTGTTGAAAGTTACCTCCATTTAATGCCAACGTTGCCTACCAATGATGATTAGTTGCCTATATACAATAAAAAATTTATCGGTCATGATTTCTATGTTGTCTATGATGTACTATTTGCTAAATAAATTCATTAATACACATGGTGCAAGAAAGTGCTTTTCATTAGCACTAAAGTTGCCCCAACTACAACCAAAGTTGCCTTTTTAAAATCACCAAAACATATTTATATGAGATCTAATTTCAAAAAGCTTGTCGCGAGAAACCTAACGATAAAAATGAAAACGAATCTTCGTTCTGACGCTCGGTTCACAGGATATAACTTTTGAAAACAAATGAGACAAAGTAAAATAGAATGGCATCCACATACGCATGCAGCTAATCCTTACACATAATCCATTACCTCACAATGCGTGAAATAACTGCAGGTCACATGCGTACACCGTTTCCGTCCGCGTGTAGCTATTGATTCGGAGCAGACGGTGCGCACAACGATGCGATTGATGCATCTAACTAATGCAGCTGCGTTAATAAGCACTTAGGCCCTGTTTGTTTCAGAAGTCCTGGGACTTTTTTTGTCCTAACTTAAAAGTCCCTAGTCCCTACCCGTTTGTTTTCAGGGACTAAACAGGGACTAGAGGTCATTAAATGACATACAAAAAGACCATGTTACCCCTGACCATATTATTAAATAACACTTGTTCATAAGCAAAGATTACAAAAGCAAAGAACTCTTGTTCATAACACTTGTTCATAAGGAAAGATTATAGAAGCGAACAACACTTGTTCATAACAACAGAAATAATATCATTGCTGTTTCAACGACCATAACCATCAGCGACCCAATCTCTAAATTGATTCATAACAGCACTATCCGTCTCATTGGTTGAATCATTTATTGGAGTAGTTGTTGGCATAGACAATGGTACATAATTTTCATCTTGATCACACAAGTCAAAATCTATATCGAATAGTTGACTTTGTCTAATAAAATTGTGCAATGCAATGCAAGTCACGATGATTTTGCTTTGTTTCTGTTGTGGATAACTAGGTAAGTGAAACAAAATCCTTCACTTGTTCTTCAAGACTTCAAAACACCTCTCAATGACATTTCTAAGTGAAGAATGGCTGAAATTGAAGTGTTCCTTTTTTCCTCTAGGCATTGTCCCATCACGGTACTCTTGGAAATGATAGGTTAAACCCTTGTATGGTGCAAGATAACCCGATCTGTTTGGTTATCCTGAGTCGACAAGATAGAACTTTTGAGGTGGTGGTTTTGGAAACTTTGCACCAAATCTGGATTGGGCATCATTGAAGACCCTCATGTCATGCACTGATCCTGGCCAACCGGCTAGGACAAATGTGAATCTCATATCAAAGTCACACACACACATCACATTCTGACTCATCTCTTTATGTCTATTCCTATGCTGGATAGCAGTGGCAACTAGTACCACAACTTGTATCTGTGTCCCATCTATTGCTCCAATGCAATTGTCCATAAATGGTGAATATTTTGTACATCTTAGTTTTGAGTGCACAATGATGAATTGAGGATCTGTTGGCTTGATAATGTCTTTTGCTAGCTTGATCAGACATGCCAAAACCTTATCAAACTTCCTTACAATTGTGTCCAGTGACCTAACAATTCTGTTTTGTGCTTGTCTTAAAGATTGAGGGGAACCTACTATCCACAGAAACAGGCCTAGAGACTCAACTGATGACATTTTTTTGCTAGACTTCAAACCATAGGAATCAACAAGCACACTATGCAAATTCTCAAACACTGGTCTATGCATTCTAAACATGTTGTAACAGGAAGTTTTGTTGGCTAGTGTTGTCATAACCCAATCATGCCCAGTCTGTATTGGTACTCTTCTAGGTCCTTTGTTACAGTAAGAGTCCAAGTAATACATACCAACCATGCAGGCCATATGCAGCATTCTTCTCTTCTTTTTTTGGTGCATCAAGAACATCAGTGCTTCATCATCACTGCTACTCCCATCGGCACTGCTGCCATCATCCTGAAACATGCAAATATTAGTACAACTTTCTTTATCATGCACCACCTCTTCACCCAACAAACATTATGAAACACATAAAATGCAATGATCATTTAACAAGGTCACACACTACAGGTCCATTACATAGTTATATTCGAAAAGAACACTAGTACACTAGTACAACTTCTTCATCATGCACCACCTCTTCAACCAAGTGAGTCTAGCCTCAGTAGTTGAAATGTTCTGAAATATGACTCTATTTGCCTCATCTGCAAACAGTTGAGTTGCCATGAAGTACTCAACACTTGTTTCATCTGCACCACATTGAACTGCCAACAATTGACAATGAGTAATAGATTCTTTAGTGTTGTTTGATTTCTTCTCTTTTGCCTTGTCCTTTGCTTCCTGCCTTTTGTTTGCATATTCAGTGATCATGTCAGAAGTGTTCTCACTCTTCATAGTATTGATCAGCCCTGTCATCAGTTTCACCATTGGGCTCTTGTGTTTCTTACCTGGGCTTGATGCTGACTATTCAGCGCCGCTGCTTCCCCTCTTCCTGCTGGTGGTGCTCATTGGACTCTGCTCATCTACATCATCGGCAGCAACATACTGTTCTTCTTCCTCTTCATCTATGGGCACAAAAGTTGATGATCCATCAACTGCCACACCTTGGAATAGCTCTATAAGCATATCCAAATAGTCAGGATTGCCACCCTTGAATTTTCTGACATCTGGTCTCTCCTGTAGCATTAGTTAGGTAATTAGGACAAGGCTAAATATACCAGTGTGAGCAATGCAACTGTAATTTGCAGAATAATATACCTTAATTTTTTTGTTCCACCACTCAGTTGATACTGTTATAACTCCGTCTCCAGTTCGGCCACAACCAGTTTGCTGCCCCAACCACACCCAAGCACTATAGTAGTTTTTCAGTCTAGTTAAACAATTTTTGAATTGCTTGGTACTATGGAGGAGGCCAGTGCGACGATAAAATTTTGCCTTCATATTCTTGTATGCTCTAGTTGTCCAAGTACCATTCACACAATGCCCATCCCTAGCTTCCTCACAGGCAATGTTACAAAAAACAATAACATTCTCCTCTATCCAATCAGCCTTGGCAATGTTTTTCTAAACAAAAAAAAGATGAATTTGCACAACTCTTTTCCTTGTAGACAAAAAACTGAATATGCAGACGAATGAGAAATTCATACCTCTCCCGCAGCGTCGTTGTCGTCTCCATCTTCAAAACCTTCGCTGTCGTCCGCATCTTCTGAAGGCACAGCGGATGACGATGCACGTTGCTGGCTTGCAGAGATGGAAAAGCCCCGTCCTGCGACACCTCGAATGCCGGTCGATGAGGCACCACGGGCTCGACCTACACCGCGTCCAGTGCCCTGGGACAAGGGCCTCCCACGCCCTCTGACGCCTCCGTCAATGGTAGCTGTGCCAGGGGCGACGAATGGACGCCTGTGAGCGTTGCCGATGCTCACAGACCGGGTCAGGCCTCCTCCTCCCTGGGACACAGACCTACCATGACCAGGTCCAACTGGAGGAGAACCATGAACGGTCAGCTCGTCAAGGAGGAGCTGTTGGTATGAGCCCAACTCGGGGAAGTCATCGATGTTGATGTTCAGATCAAAAAAAAAAACAAATCCCCTCCCCAGATTTCCGCCGGCGGAGGAGCCCTGGGATGTCGGTTGATGCGAGGGGAACGGAGAGGGGAGCTGCGTCTCGTCGTCTTCATCTGTGGCCATGGCGGCGGCGGCTGAGGGCACTAGCGGCGATGGAGGGGAGGAGCGAGCGGCTAGGAGGGAGAGGCGAGCGCGAGCGGCTGGGAAGAAGAGGCGAGCGAGCGGATGGGCAGGGACGAGCGAGCGGATGGATAAGGTGGGCTGCGGGGGCAGAGTAGGAAAAAAGTCCCAAAAAGACCCTCCACCAAGGACTTCTTCCTTTAGTCCCAAATACCCTCTTTTAGTCCCTAAAAGTCCCTCCTGTTTGTTTCACGTGGGACTTTTTAAGACTTTTTTTAGTCCCTACACGAGAAAGTCCCTGGAAACAAACGCTCCCTTGCTTGAACACCGACCGGTCTCGCAAGGAGGAGGAGGAGAAAGAGAAACTACCCCCCGCAAGCGAGGATGCACCGAAACCCTCGCGTCCTCCTCCGCGCCGCCGCCCATCTCCTCCGCCCCTCCACCGCCGCTCCGCAACCCCTGACGAACGCCAGACCTCCCCTGCCCCTTCCTCCGCGGGGCATCATCCTCCCTGCACAACGCCGCGCCTTCTCGACGGACTACGGCAAGGACGTCGACGAGGTGAACCGCAAGTTCGCCGAAGCGCGGGAGGAGATCGAGGCTGCCATGGACAGCAAGGAGACGGTGTACTTCAACGAGGAGGCCGCCTGCGCGCGCGACGCGGCCGGTGAGGCCCTCGGCGCCTTCGACGCGCTGCTCGCGCGGGTCCCGCCCGCAGACGCCGACGCGCTCCGCCGGTCCATGGGGCTCAAGATGGAGCAGCTCAAGGCCGAGCTCAAGCAGCTCGAGGAGTAGTGGTTGCTCCAGGCCGTTCTTTGATGACCGCATCGAGGTCAGATGGTTTTTTTTTTGGGAGCAAATCTTGGCGATCTTTGTTTCGGTCAGTATATGTTCCTAAAATAGTTCCTGGATATTCTGATTGGGAAATAAAATCAAAGCTGCTGCACTTTGTTCCTGTAGTGGGAGATTAGATTTGGAGCTAATTGTCCATGTTGATGCAAATTGGTCGCATACAATTTGAACCAGCAAAATTGGTATTTATGTTCATTCTTGATTGATGGAGCCTCAGAATTAAATTATAAGAGGGTTTTAAGCTGCAACTATTATTTGCTATCTGTAGTAATGCTTAGGAAAACAGGCAGCTTTTGATGACATCTTTTTTGACGAAAGGCAGTTTACCCTGCTTTCAGCACGACTAGATAGGAACAGAGTTATACAGCTCAGACACTAAGCCTGAGTGAAATGCTCCCAAAGGAGAAAAGAAAATGAAACAAAGGGGGAAACAGGCAATCTCACATTTAATCAGGCTCACGAGGACGGCCGACAAGCAGTAGGACAAACATCTGGCCAGCCTCAGTTCACATCTGAGCCTCCATCTGGAGTTTCCGGAACAAAGTGGTGCCTCCATCTGGAGTTTCCGGAACAAAGTGGTGAGCGAGCATGAGTGATGCCTGAAGACACGTTCATTCCTTTCTTTCCAGATTGACCACCAAACTAGCGTCACGATCGATCTCCAGGACTTGCTGCATCTTCATTGAGACCCAAGGAGCTACGGTCTCACCAAGCAGTCAGAGTACCATCAGTCGAACTAGACGCCATAGATCTGAAGCAAAAGGACAGATCGCAAAAAGATGCAGCGAGAATTCAGCAGCAGTTAAGCACATCAAGCACCTGGGGTCATGGTCCCAGCCACGGCGGGCAAGGTTATCCGCAGTTAAGCATCAGCCTTGCAAAGCTAGCAAAGTGAACAACTGACATTTGGGTGGAGCATCAGAATTCCAGGCCATCTTGGCAAAAGGTGGCTTCATACAACCTGAGAAGTGCAGAGCATAGGCCGAGCTAGCACTGTAGGTGCCAATAGCAGTCCAGAGCCATGTTAATGAGTCCGTTTGGCCCTGGGTAAGCTGAAACTGACGGAGATTGTTCCGCATGCCCGAGAACTGGAGTAAGGAAGCTGCAGTCAGATCAGCCTTGAAGTGATGCAACCATTTGTGTTGTGCCAAGGCATCTTTAATTGTGATCCTACGCAACGTGCATTGGTGAAACAGCTCTGGGTGTTTTATGCTGATTTTTTTTATTTAACCAAGGATCCACCCAGAATTGGGTTGCCGCACCATCGCCAATGTTCAATTTGATGGAAGCCGCAAACAGGGACTTGACGGCAGCATTCATAGGCAAATGCAGCCCTATCCATAGTCTCGAGCTGTCCATCCAAGACAGCCATATACAATGACAACGAAGCGCATCACGCTTTAGGAGAAGGTTCGGAATACCCAGCCCGCCACAAGCACGCGGGAGACAGAGCTGTTTTCAGTTCACCAGACACCTACCACCGGACGTCTCGGCCTTGTTAGCCCAAAGAAGCCCCTGCAAGCCTTGTCAAACTTTTTCACCAGCCAAATTATTGGGGGGGGGGGGGGGGGGGAGGTCAATGGCCATTAGTTGCACAGGTTGGCAAATTCAACCTGTTTCATCCAGTTGTTTTACCTTCAAAAATGGGCTGATAATGGACTCTCAGCCATGCCCAAAGAGGTGCATGGGAACTCCTTGAGCGAACAGTTCAGCTCCGCAGTCAACTGTGAGACATCAATGTCGTCACAGCTGATAGGGCAAATGGAGCTTTTTGCCAATGTTCAGGATATCGGTAACTGGGACCATATCGGCCAGAAGCCGCAAACAAGGACTTGACGGCAGCACTAATAGAAAAGGCAGCTGTATCTACAGTCTCGAGCTGTCCATCCAAGACAGCTATAGACAACGACAACGACAACGAAGCTCATCATGCTTTAGGAGAAGGTTCAGAATACCCAGCCCGGCACAAGCACGCGGGAGAGAGCTGTTTTCATTTCACCAGACACCTACCAACGGACGTCTCGGCCTTGTTAGCCCAAAGAAACCCCCGCAAGCCTTGTCAAACTTTTGCACCAGCCAAATTGGGGGGGGGGGGGTTGCACAGGTTGGCAAGTTCAACTTGTTTCATCCAGTTGTTTTACCTTGAAGTTTATCAAAAATGGGCTGATAATGGACCCTCTTCAACTTCTTTAATCCGAGAGCCATGCCCAAGTAGGTGCATGGGAACTCCTTGAGCGAACAGTTCAGCTCTGCAGTGAACTGTGAGACGTCATGTTTGTCACAGCGGATAGGGCAAATGGAGCTCTTTGCCAATGTTCAGGATATCGGTAATTGGTACCATATCGGTCGGGGGCTGATAAGGGATTAATCGGCGAATCGCCCATTTAACTGAATATATTGGTAATCCATTTGTCGGTAGGTTAACTAGGGCAATATCTATATATTCTAGGCTACATAGCAACATGCATTGTACCGAATATCTAAATATGCAATCCTAGGCTACATAGCAACAAGGAAGAACGTTACCTTAATGATCTGGTGATGTCTAGATCTACATAGAAGAGCACCAGCACCAACAACAGCACAACAGCAGTATTCGTACATCACTATCTAACATCAAAGGAGAGCAGCACAGCAACAATGCTACTTGTACATCACATAAGAGAGCAGCACAGTAGCAGCATCAGCATTTACAGTACAACACAACACAGGAGAGTAGTCTTTTTCTTGGCATAGGAGAGTAGCTGTGGGCCAAAAAATGCTTCCCAGTTAATCGGCCTGATAACCGATAAATCGGCTTGTCAGACCCATTAACTGGCCCTCCCAGTTAATGGACTCGAATAGCACTTTCTCGTATCGTGAGGGGTCCGAGTAGCAGTGGACTGCCGTTAACTGACCGATATTTCGAACATTGCTCTTTGCATAGTTGGTCCTGAGGCCACTCAAATCACCAAAGATATCAAGAATGACCTTCGTAGCATGAATGTCAGAGGCGTGCAGTGCAATGAAAAGGATCACATCATCGACATGGAAAGAGGCCCTAATCCTGGGGATATGGTGACCAAGAGAGGTAAACACCATAACTTCTTCAGCAGTCTTGAGCATGGCTGCACATAACCAGCACAAACAGGAGAGGGGACAATGGATCTCCTTGGCGGAGCCCTCGTTGGCGAGTAATATTTTCAGAGATCTCGCCGTTAACCAAGATCATAGTCGATCTCTCCATCTCCTGCCAAACCCTTTGGCCGACAATACTGGTAGGAGGAATTCCCAGGAGACTATATCAAAAACCTTCTCCACATCAAGCTTGAGCATCAAAGCAGGGGCCTTCTTGATACTAAGCAATCTTCAAACTATTCTATCCACATACATCTCGATTGCTGTTTTGGTACCATAATACCGATCCGAGCTGCACTTGTGAGCTTTTGCTCCATGGAAATGATTGATCTACTGCACTTCGATATGCCCACTGAGACAAAATTTCAGTGTCGCGAGTAATCTGGGCAGTGTATGTTGGATCTTGGGTCACTTGATCCTTACGTATCCTTGGCCTTAATAATTCCTTTGACGTGGATGATGAATTTGAGGTCAGTCCATTCCTCAAAAGGTCCATTTTCAGATGACGGTAGCTGAGGACCTGCACTGAATATTTTACACAGCTTAGATTTCCCACTTAAATCTATACCGGTATTCCTTGTGCCCATGTCTCTCTCGCCTTGTCTTCCCTGTGCAAGCCAGCCTGGTAGCCCTACGCCCTGATCGTCGCTCTGGAAGCCAGCCTTACAGCAACTCTAGTATACCGCAATGTATGCAGTCGGCATATGAGCACGCCGTCATTTTTGCAGTCCATATCGCATATGAAGCGCAACTCTAGCAGAGTTGACATATCTGTAGTCGTCATATTGCATATGGAGTGTGCAAAGTCCGTGATATCTACAGTCGACATATTGCATAGAGAGCGTGCTCAATATGCATATGCATTTGGAGGTTGGTCAAGCGACATGCAAACTTGTGCATATGCATTTGGAGGTTGGTCAGGTAATCAGGCGACGTGCAAACTCAAAGCCTGTCATATCTCAGCCTTATTAAATTCTGTTTTGTTTTCCTTATTAAACACTTCAATTGCCTCCAAAACCAAACGTTCTGTCACACATTCTGAGAGCAATCATGTACTAGTGTAATTTTTTTAGGGGTAAAAACACCCATTACAAACTCAACATGATCACACTCAAAACAAAAAAGAAAAAGAACTCAACATGATCCATCATTACTTGGAACATCCCGGAGCTGGGCTGGGACGTCTTCCAACATGATCAGATCCCCAACAGTTCTAGCATGTGCCAGGAGGAGAAATTTTCCGCCATTTCTTGGATGTCACAAGTATCCTGCCGACCGAGGTAAAACATCATGCTGCAACTCTGTAGCCAGGCTTGCACAGTCGGTTTTTATGATGATTGGGCCTTCATATATTACTGCGAGCTCTGAGGCCAGACAGGATCCCCATTGCCTGCGCTTCCTCCACACCTGCAGATCATGGATGAACAAGATGCATGAACAAGAATATTTAACGACGACATGTACAAGGTGTGCATGGTCTCCTTCCACTTCAGCATGTGCACCGTCCCCTCTTCTGGGGTGTCACCTGTATTTGCTCCGGCAGCCCTGAACGTGTGATTGCCATTCTTGTCTCCTGAAATGCTCACGCCACCGGATCAATGGCGTTATGATCCAGCATGATGAACCGATTCTGCTCAGCTATCCGTTCATTTGTCGCTCGATGCTCCTCAAATTTTGAGCCTATGAGCTTCCATCTCTTCCTGTCGCCTCAAAAAGATGGAATATTTGCTCTCTTGGAAGCTATTTTGCTCCCTTGAAGCTTAGATAAAGCAAAAAATGTCGTGGAAGAATATAAGAGCATCTACAGCCAGACACCTTAAGCCGGTCTCAAATGCCTGGGTTGTATGGCACCGCTCGTATTCATACCAAATCTCGAGCGGATATGAGGAGGCCAAATCTTGGGCGGATCCATCACATCATCTCCGCCCATGCCGGCCCACTACCACCACACTACGTCGCCACAAAAACACCATCCAAAGAAAACTTTAGCTCACTTCACTTCGCTCCGCTATCCATCTCTTCTCCTTCTTTTCCCCAACCTGATCCCCTCTACATCTCCGTCCACCATGTCCAGTAGCGGCGAAGGTGAAGAATCAAACGACAATTGGGATGCCAACCTCCGCGATGTGGCGAGCGATAAGGAGCTGGCCCTTCGCATCGCGCTGCAGTGCTCGCGGGTGGAGATGGCTGCCCGCTCTCGCTTTGCTTCATCCCATGTTGTCTGCCGCTGCAACGCCTATGCGCAGAGCGGTCCTGTCTCGCACCACCCAGAGCTTTGTGGGTTGCACCTGCTCCACCACTGCGAGTGCCGGCGGTGCCTGATGACAAGGAGCGCCTCCTCGCGTGGGTTTCCGATCGCTTACGAAAGCGGAGACACATGCTTGCCGGCTCTGGCGAAAAAACGTGAAGGCTGAAATCACATTTGCTCCCTTGGTGGTTTTGGTAATTAATAACAACATATAAGTCATTGAACTAATGTTTCCATCAAGTATATTTCAGGAAAAGTTCAATGATAGGAATGGCAAAAGAATTGAGAAGATTGTGGAATTACCCCAAGATGCAAGGAAATAGGTTGGCCAAGCTTCAAGCAAGAGGACTCTACATTTTACATTTGTGAGAAATCACTTTGAGTCCATAAGAAAGCCAATACTATTAAAAGGGGGGGGTAAGGTTTTGTTGGCGAACAAAATGCTCATACGTGCACAAGTGATAGTCACCAAAAACACCCACAAGCTTTCTCACCAAAGTCTGTCTCTAGCCAAACATGCAAAATTGGTGCAACCAACTTCCCTATCCCGGTGCCACCGATTCCAAACCCTAGACAGACTCAGCCAAACCCTAGCCATTTCGGTGCAGCCGACACTTCTTTCGGTGCCATCGAGTTGGGTTGCCAACTTTCTGTTACGCAAGTTCACACTTTTGGTCCGTCTGAGAATGTTGAATCGGTGTCACCGAGTTTGGCAATTCTGATCGTTGGTCACCTTGTCGGTGCAACCGAGATTCAAAAGTTGTCACCTTTTGGTCACTTGGTACAATCGAGATTAACATATCGGTTTCACCAAGTTGGTCATTTTGTGTGTAATAGTTGGATTTTTTAAGATGCATATATATACCCCTTCATCACCACCCACTCGATAGAGAAGCACTGAGAACTGTTCCATACATATCCTACTCAGTTTTCTAAGAAAGAACCACCTACCCTTGCGTTGAGATCAAGATCTTTCACTCCAACCATATGGATCTTGATTTCTAGCCTCCCCAAGTTGCTTTCCACCAATCCCATCTCTTCTACCAAACCAAATCGGTGAGAGAGTGATTGTGTGTTGAGGAGTCTATCATCTTGAAGCACAAGAGCAAGGAGTTCATCGTCATTACCGAGCCTATTACCTTTTGGAGGATGGTGCCTCCTAGATTGGACAGGTGTCGCTTGGGAGCCTCCTACTTCGTGTTGTGGAGTGAACCAAGAAGTTTGTAAGGGCAAGGAGATCGCCTACTTCGTGAAGATCTACCCCGAATAAGCCTAGTCCTTCGTGGATGTAGGCCGTCATGGTATAGTCAAGGTTGTTTCTTCGTGGAACCCTCCGTGGACTCTCGCGACCGTTACCCTCCGTGGTTGAAGACTCCATGAACGTGGATGTACAATAGCACCACCTATCGGAACCACGGGAAAAATCATCGCGTTTACAATTGCGTTTGGTCTTCCTACCCTATCCTTTTACTCATGCTTGTTGTTACTTTCTGCTGCTATACTCTTAGACTTGCATGTGTAGGGTGTACTTGATATGTTATGAACCAAAAATTAAAATTGGGAAAAACATAGTTTTATTTGGTCAAGTAGTCTAATCACTCCCCCTTTGACCTACTTTCGATCCTACAAGTGGTATCAGAGCTTTGGTCTCCATTGCATTGGTTTCATAACCTAGGAAAAGTATGGCATCTAGTGAGAGAAATTATCATCATAGAGGTTCGTACTTTGATGGCACTAATTTTGCTAGTTGGAAGCATAAAATGAAAATGCATTTGCTTGATCATAATCCTGTCGTTTGGGCTGTTGTTCGTGTTGGCTTGCAAGGTGAATTCTTTGGTGATGAAAGAGAATCAGATCGTGAAACGAACGCGGAAGAATTAAAGATGTTGCAACTCAATGCTCAAGCATGTGACATTATCTTTAACTGCCTATGCCCCGAAGAATTCAACAAAATCAGTCGTCTTGAACAGGCAAAAGATATTTGGGATACTTTGGTTGATATGCATGAAGGAACTGAGTCCGTGAGAGAATCCAAGTTAAATGTTCTTCAAGGTCAACTTGACAAATTCAAGATGAAGGATGGTGAAGGAGTCGCTGAAATGTACTCTAGGCTAGCTCTCATCACCATTGAGATTGCCGGCTTAGGAAGCGAAGAAATGACAGAAAAATTCATCATCAAGAAGATACTTTGAGCTTTGGATGAGAGATATGACACTGTGTGCACCTTGATCCAAATGATGCCCAACTACAAAGAGCTCAGACCAATGGAAGTGATTGGTAGAATTGTTGCTCATGAGATGACATTCAAAGACAAGGAAGAGCTTCACCACAAGTCTAGCGGTACTTGCAAAGCCACAAGTGATGCTCCCGCTACCTCAAGCGACAACCTTGTCACAAATGAAGAGATAAGCCTCATGGTCAAGAAATTCAACAAGTTCTACACGAATAGAAGCAAAGATCGTAGCTACAACCCAAGACATGAAGAGAAGCGTTCGTCAAGTCATGACCAAAACTGCTATAATTGTGGGAAGTCCGGACACTACTCCAATGAGTGCACGACTCCCTACAAACGAAGAGAAGAGTCACCTAGAAGACGGAGCTCAAGAGATGAATCACCACGAAGAGAGAGAAGGAGTAGAGATGATCGTTATGAACGAAGACCCTGAAGGAGAATTAGGGACTCGGAGAAGAAGGACAAGTACACCAAGAGCTACTCAAGAAGGAAACATCAAGCTCATGTTGGTGAATGGGTTTCCGGCTCCGACTCCGACAACCACTCCGAGAGAAGCTATCACTCCAACTCCGACTATAGTCAAGACGATGGTATTGCCAGAATTGCTCTAGTGACAACCAACTCCTATGATCTATTTGATTCACCAACTGAAGGGAGTGGAAGTTGCTTCATGGCTAAAGATCCCAAGGTATCACGCCCCGAATATCTTGATTTCGATAGTAATGAAGATGATTTTCTTTACGATGATGACTTGCTATGTGATAAAACTAGTGATGTTGATCATAATGAACTTGATATTTCTCGTGCTAGTCAAGATAGGTCAATTAACGATGATAAGATGAAAATAGAAGAACTAACTAAATAACTCAACACTCTTAAGTTAGCCCATAAATCTACTCTTGAAGATCACAGAGAGCTTGTAAGAACTCATGAGAAGCTATGCTTTGAGAAGCTCAATTTGGAGCAAGAACATGAATTTCTTAAAGCTATCAATGACGATCTCCGAAAGAAGACTTCATCTTATCTTGTCAAACGACTACTCTTGTCTACATTCATGCCACAAGTCAAATCTAAGCAAACTAGTAACAAAGGCAAGAAAGGTTCTTCGTCTAGTAGCAACAATAAAAATGCTAAATCCAATCATGTTGCTCCTAGTAGTTCTATTGATTCCACTAATGATGATTCTTTTAGCCAAGTTACATTTGAGCAAGAAAATGCTTTATTGAAAGGAATTATAGAGAAATGTATCTACAAGAGTCTTGCCGGGTGCAATTTTTTTGATGAGATTGTACGCAAGCATGGAGGATACCGGAAGAATCGTGGTGTTGGCTACTTCAACGCTAATGGAGTTGAATGGGAAGAAGGTCAATATCCCGAGCCCAAGTTTGTTCCTCAAAAGGAGAAGTATGAAAATACTCTTCCTAAGGGGACACACACTCAAGATGATCTTCCACCACAAGACACCAAGCTCAAGGGCAAGAACAAGCTACAAGAGGACTTTGACTCTTATGAAGATGAATCCCAAGCTTTGGTGAAGTGGGTTCCCAAGGCTACTACAAGCTCAACTTCTACAAGTGCTACTTCAACACCAAGGATCCCCATCAACTTGATGTGGGTCCCCAAGAAGAAGAACTAGAAAGTTCTTGAGGGGTGACTCCGCCAATGAAATTCACTCACATTCATTATCGAAAAGATCTATTTGCAATCAACATCAACCCTATGCAATAGAACAATGACTCACACATTCCCTCAAAGGTAAGTAAGGGACAAGGCAATCAACAAATCAATGGACATCATCACATATGCTTTGCATTCCATGTCTATAGATATCCTTGTATTTGTCTCTTGTATGTTGGGACTAACCCATGTAGGTGAGAAGAGTAAGGAAACAACAAGGATGCTCCCAACACTTGGTGATCTTCATCAACTTTGAGCATCCACCACTACCTCACCAAAGTCTTCATCGACAAAATCCGAGGTTAGTTTATCCCTCTCATGGGGGGATGTCATATCAAGGGGGAGCTTTACTCTAAGACTTGAGTCAAAACATCTCTTAGTATGTGACACCATTAAATGCTTTATATAAAAGTGGTAACCCCACATGTGCTTAAGCGATGAGTATGACCTATGATCAAGTACTCTTACTTGGATCCCAAGTCAAATACTCATATATAGATGACTTCGTCATCGCTCAAGTGCTTGTTAGATACTAGATGTGCATGTTTGCCATGATTTCATTTGATATCTTATTGTGTGAGCATGTTGGTCTGCATTTATTTACTCATTCGAGGATAACCAATTGTTGCTATTTGACTTTTGATTTATCTTTTGCCAATTGGATATACAAGAATGCCTAGGACCACTTCTTTAGCTATTTATGCTTTCTTACCTCATACTCTATTCATGTCGCATCACAAAATTTGAACAAGTGCTTTTCGATCCCTCTGTGTGTGGAGTACTCGGAGTTCCGTATTGACAAGGACTGGCCATTAAAACCTTCCAAGTGCATCTCGGTGGAACCAACCACAAAATCTTGGTCTCACCGAATGCCTAGGGTTGATCTGGTTTTCAATCTCGGTACCACCGATTCCATATTCTCGGTTGCACTGAGTTTCCCTGTCAACTGACAGTTGAGGAACTTGGTGACACCGAAAAGTTAGAATCGGTGACACCGACAGTGATGGGTATATATACTGTGGACCCCGACGCTTTGAATTTCACCCTCAAACCATCACACCTCAGAACCCTAAGCTGCCGCCTTCGAGACCCCTGGTCGTCGCCCTTGTCTCCCTACGCTCCTCCGCCGCTGGGAATCGCCGCCGCAGACGAAATCCTCTCCCTCATCGCCACCGTAGCGGATCCGCGTCAAGTTAGGGTATAGATTCGACCTCTTTTGTGCTCCTCGTCCGATTCTTGCGCAATGGATTCAAGTTTATCTATAAGCCACTCATTGCACGTACTCCTATCCACTCAAAATTCCAATAGTCTAGCGAATGTTAGATTTTCTAGGGTTTTGCTGTCCGCCCGATGGAACTCGATGGAACCGAAGCAAACAAATCGGTCTCACCGATTTGACTTTCTGTGTTGCTGAGAACTGTTTCGGTGGAACCGAGCACTTCTTTTCGGTCTCATCGAAAAGAGTGCCAAGGTTCTGTTAAGAGGGACAGTCAGTCTCGGTGGCACCGAAAATTTTGCTTCGGCTGTACCGATATTCATTTGACAGAATGCAAAAACTTTGAAAATCTATTGTTCAAACTTTCAAAAACCAGCCTCATTTTGTGATGATTCATCTACTTCTGCACTTCTATACTCTATTCACAAGGTCAGTATGTCAGATGCTGAGGACAATCAGAATTTGCCAGAGCAGGGTGCTGACATGAGTTTAGGCACAAGCCCAGAGTCCAGTTTATTTTCAGATCCAGGCACCCCCAGCTCCCATGGGTTGCCCAAGGCTGCCACCAGGACCAGGAAGAAGTTAAACTCTGATGAAGAAGATTTAGATTTTGTTCCTGAGGAGATTCTTGCCAAAAAGCAAGAAAAGGCTGTTAAGAAGTCTGCTACTGAAGCTACTTCTTTCAGAAGAGTTGTCAGCAAGGTCTATGCTAGCTCTGAAACTATCAAAGCACATGAGAGTGATAGGGCCACAATGTCTATTGATCCCCCAAGGAAGTCTATGCCTAAGAAGGCAGGGGAGAAGAGAGCCAGAAAGAGGATTATTCATGTGATTGGCAGGCCCACCTCCATGTATGAAGATCCAGAGGAGGCTGCTGGTGCTGCTGCTGAGGAAGAGGAGGATAAGCCAGTTGGAAAGGCTCCTCCTAAGAAGAAGGCCAAGAAACTTATGGCTGTTGCTATGTCAAAGACTGGCACATCCAAGAGCATCAAGCCTACATCCACGAAGGCTGCTGTTGAGAAGCCAAAGAGGACATCCAGGCAGATTCCAGCTTCTGAGAAGAACAAGGGAACTACCTCCAGATTTGAAGATGATTATGACTTGATAACATTGATGAAGCTTAGACCACATCTTCCAGTACATGATGTCAGCCACTGTGGGGACCCCGACTCATAAGTCGTGATCACCGAATGCACGTGTACAGTGATCCTAGAGATCAATGCTCACTGAACACACAGAAGCTGAATAACAAGAGTCTTACATCTACATTTAGCGTCTTACACAAATAAAGACCATGAAGGTCCAGTCTTACATAGATAGGGCCACGAGGGCCAAACACTTAAATAGAACAAGCAGCGGAATTCTTGATCGAAAGCGTGAACCCATTCCATCTGCCTTAACCTACGGGCATTCTGACTAGGAATCGTCCTAGTTTGCATGTTCGTCACCAACGAACTCTTCAACATACTCCTGTTCTTCCATGCCTGGCCAATTAAATAACCAGTGGTAAGCCAATAAGAACTTTGAATGTACTCGCAAGCAACCCAAGTTGTGGAACAAGGTAACAATGATGCATGATATAACACTAAGTAGATAATTTTGCGGAAAGCTAATTTTAAATGCAATGACATGATCAAGTAACTAGTAAGCATGCATCAATAATAGGCAGATATCCATATGAACAAGATACATATATCATCATAAGTAGGGGTTGAACACCTCATGTTCATTCATCATGCTAAGTCATCGCACTTAGTTCAATTCCCATGCTAAGTCATCGGACTTAGCTCATGTGACCTCTTTGTCACCATCACATCCATACTCACACCAAGTTTCACGAAAACATCTGGACGTGGCATAAGAAGCACCACCCAACTGTCCTTGACCGTGAACATAGCTATTCGAATAGTTTTACACTCTATAGAGGTTGCACACTTCACCCACAAGACTCGGGGAACTTTCGTGTCATCCACGACTCGCGGTATATAACATACCTGAGGTAAGTACCCGAACAATGTCTTTCCCATGGTGATACTAAACAAAGAGTCCACTCGTTGGTGCCATCCCTCATGATGTACATCACATGTATCATCCATGAGGGCATGCAACGGTGTGCCCGGTGCCTGTAAAGACAACGCATGGCCTTCCACTTCCGGAACGACCCCATCTCAAGAGTGACCACTTCTCTCTTACCACTAGTAATGCGGGCTCCTTGCCAATACCAACCATAGTAATCAACAAAGCCCCATCCCATATGGGGTATCGTGGTTGCGCATGTAAGGTTGGGACGGTCGACAAATCTTAAACCCTTCGTTTTTGAAAACACACCCTCATCTTGTTCCGGCACACCACTTCTTTCTCGAGTGGTCACCCAACTCATCATCATCTCCCTCGGGCATTAGTGGCACCCGATGGGGTTTTCGAAAAGCCTTTGAAATCATTTCGTCCTTTCCATCACTATGCATAATTCTCAAACCCACCTGCGTAGCATCTATTAGCATCCTATCTACACCCACCCGCATAACCCTCATAAGGTGGTAAGGTCATGCACGATGCAAGTGTCAACGGTAAAAGTATCAGAGGCAACCCACCGAAGGGGGAACCCCACATCATGATCAAACATCGAAACAACAAGTGCTATATGTCATGCGTGAAAAAGTTTCTTAACATTGTCAAAGGGCTGCTTGCCTGGCTCAACAAAGTCTTCGGGGTCTTCGAAGTCTTCGGGTCCAACTTCTTCGTCAACAGCGCAATCTATCGTCGCGAGTAAAATCGATAAAAATAAGCATCACACAAAAATAGAGCACTCAAGCCACTAAAAAAAATTGTTACCCTACTCTAATAAATACTAAAGACTATATTAAAAATGTTTGTTTAAGGTTTTGAACTTAAAAAGATTTTAAAAAACATTTAAAACAGGGGCTGATATTGCCAAATAGGGTTTTTAAATTAAAACAACACATAAAATGTTTCCAAACATTTTTACAAATGACACTAATAAATTCTATGGAATATTTCAAGAATTTAGGTGAAAGAATTTTGGGCATTGGATAATTATTTTGCCCTTTGAATTTTTTGGAAGACCAGAGAAAAAAAGAAAAGGAAAAAGATTATTGTGCCTTCTCGGGTCACAGTATCGAAGCCGAGCCGGCCCAAAGGGGGAACCAACCCAGGCTGAGGCATCGCGCGTGGCAGGTTTATTTTTAAACCTGCCCGCGGGCCCTCCTTGCCAGCGAGAGAGGAGGGGGCGAGGGGATGACAGGTGGGCCCCACCTGTCATCCCTCTCCTCGCGACAGGGAGCAGGGGAGGCTCACCGGAGGCGCTACGGTCGACAACGAGGCTAGCCAAGGGCAAGGGCATGCTCGGGGGAGTGCTGCCTGTCGCGTGGGACCGGAGGGGGTCGCCGGGGCAGAGGGAATCGCCGGCGAGGGAGAAACCCTCACGGCGGCGAGGGTTCGGTTCAGCTCGAGCTCCCGAGCACAGGGGCGAGGGGGCTAGGCTCTGGGGATAGTCTAAGGGAAGGAGAGAGCGAGGGGAGAGGAGCAGGAGGAGCGGGGGGCCTATATATAGGCGGGCTCCGGTCCACCGCGGGCGTGGTGCGCCGGCGAGGACGCGGCCGTCGCCACAGGCCACGGGGGGGGGGGGGGGGCTCCAGGCCGTGTCCTGGGTGGTCGTAGACTTAGTCTGCGCACACGGACAGGGGAAGGGCGGCCAGGGGGGACCGAAGGTGCGCGCATGCGAGCGCGACCATTGGCCGGCTCGGGCGGTGCCGTGTGCGCAATGGAGGGTAGCGGAGGAGGGAGGAGGGGCCCCGACCACCTGGCGCCTTGCGGACGTCAAGGGTGGCCAGGGGACATGCTGGGGAGGCCCAAGGCTGTCGGGGGGGGGGGGGGGGCGCCGGGCAGGGGCGGCTACAGTGCGGGAGTGCACTGTAGCGCGCTCCAGAGCGCCCATATGGCATGCCCTGGCATAAACTAAGCCCTCCAGCGTGTCCTCTAGTGTCTTGGGGTTACTGGAGATGCCCATGGGCTAGGAGGAGCCAGGGGAGGCTTAGGAAGAAAAGAAATGGGTAGGAGAGATGTAGAAAAACATGCTGCCAGGGGGTAAATGTTTTTTTACCACATCAACATGTGGGCTATGACCATGAGATCTTTACTGGAGGTGAAAGGCAATACCAGGTAGCTGTGGTAAAAGTTTGAGAGCAAGGGGAAGAGTGGAAGGGGTGTAAATAGTGACTTTACTATTTTACCAGAAGGTGTTTGATAAGGTTTTGGGCAAGAAAAATTTACCCAATTACTGTGATATTTGACAGGGTCAAGGGTTAGGTAAAAACATTCCCGATCACCAAGTTTGAGCTCAAATGAGTAAAGCTGATAAATGCAACTTTGTGAACTCTAGAAACTAACAGAATCAGGTTACTGTAGATCTAGTTATGCTAAGCTTTTACCCTTGATGCCCCACTTAGTGTAGCATCATTATTTGGTAATTAGAGCATGTCCACAAAGTTTGAGGTCAAGGGGAGAAACTTCACAATGTAAAGTTGTTCAAATTTGAATTTGGACAGGAAGGGTTTTGGGATGGTTTGATGAACCAAATCAATTTGGATTGAGATGAAACTTTGCAAGATCATCACCTATGATAGTGTTGACTTGCTGGAATTTTCCTAGAATTTATTGAGAATATTTCTTATAGAAATATTTCAAAAGTTTGATTTGAACAAAAAGGGTTTTGAGGGATTTTGCCCATGATTTGAGCATGCCCTTGTGTTGAAACTCATATATATGGAAAACATATGTCCATTGAGTTTCCCTAAATTTTCTCAAATATTTGAAAAGCATTTAAATAATTTTTCCCCATGAATGACCTTTTCTGGTCTTAAGAAAAGGCCTTTAAATAAAATATAAGAATAATCTTTACAATTAATATTTGGCGGTTTTGGAAAGTCTTATATATAGTAGGTTTGAAGTAAAGCTTTTGGGGGAGAAGAACCCCCCCAATTCGAGGACTTGTAGTGCAAACCTCATTTCAGGGTTTTTTGAAAACCTAATTTGAATAAATCATTTTTGGTTAAAACAAAATTTGATAAAAATAGTTTTGGGCACTATTCACATGGCATGATCATGGGGCAAGAAGTTTGGGTCAAGGAAGATGATTATGAAGAGGGATAGAATCTAAGAGTGCCACAACCACAATCAACAAGCAACAATTCAAACAAGCACAAGCACTGATAAAAAGTTTTAATTGGTTCCAAATTTTATAAATCCAAACATGACAAGGTGATACAAACACAGGGTGTGACAGACCTTCCCCCTTTACAAGAATCTCGTCCCCAAGATTCCTAGGCTAATCGCTAAAAAGATAAGGGAACTCAGATCTAAGATAGTCTTCACGCTCCCAGGTTGCTTCAGCTTCAGTGTGGTTGCTCCACTGGACCTTGAAGTACTTGATGGTGCGGCTCCGGGTGCAGCGCTCGGCTTCATCCAAAATGCGAACCGGCCTCTCACGATAAGTGAGGTCTGACTGAAGATCGATGGCTCGATGGTCGATGTCCTTGTAAAGGTTGAGGCGGTTGGGAACTTGGAGACACTTCCGGAGCTGTGACACATGAAAGACGTTGTGTATATCTGATAGCTCGGAATGTAGCTCTAGCTGATAGGCAACTTCTCCTTGCATTGCGGTGATCTTTAAGGGGCCGATACATCTTGGTGCAAGCTTTCCTTTGACGTGGAAACGCTTGGTCCCTTTGAGAGGTGTGACTCGGAGGTAGACGTGGTCACTGACACAGAAGTCCACTTCTCGGCGGTGGGAGTCGGCATGGCTCTTCTGTCTTGATTTGGCGGCATCCAGTCATTCTCGGACGAGTTGAACTTGCTCTTCTGCCTCGCGGAGGATATCTGGTACGAAGACTAATCCTTCTCCGGTCTCTGACTAGTTGAGGGGAGTACGACACTTGCGTCCATACAACACCTCAAATGGTGCCATCTTGAGACTCGCCTGGTAGTTGTTGTTGTAGGAGAACTCGGCGAATGGTAGGCAATCTTCCCACTTGGCTCCATATGCCAAAACACAGGCATGGAGCATATCTTCGAGTATCTGATTTACTCGCTCTGTTTGCCCACCGGTCTGGGGGTGAAAAGCGGTGCTGAAGGAGAGCTTAGTCCCCATAGCTTCTTGAAACTTCTTCGAGAATCTTGAGGTGAACTGGGTCCCTCGATCCGACACGATCTCCTTTGGAACACCATGAAGACTCACGATGCGGTTGATGTAGAGGTTCGCGAGCTGGCTTCCATCATAGGTGGTCCTGACGGGAATGAAGTGGGCTACCTTGGTCAGGTGGTCGACAATGACCCAAATTGAATCATGTCCTTTACTTGACCTGGGTAATCCGGTGATGAAATCCATCCCGACTTTATCTCACTTCCATTCAGGCACTTTGAGAGGTTGCAATAGCCCTGCACGTCGCTGGTGTTCAGCTTTGACTCTCTGGCATATGTCACACTTAGCAACGAACGTGCCTATTTCCCGTTTCATGCCATGCCACCAGAATCTTGCCTTGAGGTCTTGATACATCTTGGTTCCTCCAAGGTGGATGGAGTATGGAGTGTCATGAGCTTCTTGGAAGATCAAGTTCTTGTGCTCTTCTTTGTTGGGCACGCAGATGCTCTTCCCAAACCATACCACTCCTTGTTCATCCACCGAGAATCCCGGGGCCTTGTCTGCCTTGATCTTCCTCTTGATGCCTTCGATGCTCTCGTGTCCCTTCTGAGCTTCTTTGATATCATCCATCAAGGTAGGCTTTGCTTCGAGGTTGGCGAGGAATCCGGGTGCAACAAGTTCCAAGCCGAAGCTCTCAAGCTCTTCATACAGGGCGGGTAGCCTTTCCTTAATCATAGCATTCAAGGAACAAGCTTTTCTGCTTAAGGCGTCTGCTACCACGTTGGCCTTTCGGGGTGGTATTGAATACTAAGGTCGTAATCCTTGATCAATTCGAACCATCTTCGCTGCCTCATGTTCAATTACCTTTGAGTGAAAATATATTTCAAACTCTTGTGGTCTGTGAATATCTCACATCACTTCCCTAGAAGGTAGTGTCGCCATGTCTTGAAGGCATGAACCACGGCTGCCAACTCGAACTTCTTGTCCTTCTTTAAAAGCTGGGTCATGGGTCGGGCAATGCTCGAGAACCCTTCCACGAACTTGCGGCAATATCCTGCTAGTCCGAGGAAGCTCCTGACTTCCTTCACGGTGGTTGGGGTTTGCCATTCAGTCACGGCTTCAATCTTGGCAGGATCCACTGATAATCCTTCTGCAATCAACACATGACCCAAGAATCCAACTTCATGCAGCCAGAATTCACACTTGCTAAACTTGGATAAAGCTGGTGCTCTCGAAGCTTCTCTAGGACCAACCTCAAGTGTTCCTCATGCTCTTCTTCAGACTTGGAGAAGACGAGTATGTCATCAATGAAGACGACGACGAACTTGTCCAAGTACTCCATGAAGACTTTATTCATGATGTACATGAAGTAGGTAGGGGCATTGGTTAACCCAAATGACATGACCGTGTATTCATACATGCCATACCGGATTACAAATGCTATCTTCAGAATGTCTTGGGGTGTGATCTTCAGCTGATAGTACCCGGACCTGAGGTCGATCTTGGAGAACACCTTGGCCCCGTTCAACTGATCAAACAGGTCTTCAATCTTGGGGAGGGGGTACTTGTTGTTTATGGTGACTTCATTGAGAGAACGGTAATCGACACAGAGTCTGATAGTTCCGTCCCTCTTTGACACAAACAGAACAGGCGATCCCCAAGGAGAGGCACTAGGGCGAATGAATGCTTTTCTGAGCTGCTCTGCTAGTTGCTTGTTCAACTCAACCAACTCTTCGGATCCCATCCTGTAGGCCTTCTTATAGATGGGCCTTGATCCGGGCATAAGCTTAACGATGAACTCATTGTCATGGTCAGGAGGCATTCCGGGTAGCTCATCAGGAAACACATCCGGGTAATCACATACCACTGACACTTGATCCAACTCAACTCCCGATAGACAGTTAGCCTGAGGGGCTTGAGTGGAGGAAGGGTTGGGAACATACTTGACTTCCACTCCTTGGCTATTGGTCATGGTAACTATCCTCTTGGCATAGTTTAACATGGCTTGGTGCTTGGTCAACCAATTCATGCCAAGGATGAGATCCAGGCCGGATGAGTCCAGAACTATAAGGTCTGCTAGGAAGTCTACCCCGTTGATGTTAATCTCCAGTCCTTTACAACCTATCCCAGACTTCATAACTGAACTAGGGGTTTGTATCAACATACGACTACCCAGGGGTGTAGGTTTCATGCCACTCCCTAGTGCAAACTTTTGGGTGACAAAAGAATGTGAAGCTCCACAATCAAACAATACTGTTGCTGGGGTTGAGTTGACGAGGAACGTACCGAGTATGACGTCCGAGTCTTCCTGGGCTTCCTCTGTGGTGACGTGATTCACACGACCCTTGCCACTGTTGGGCTGGTTGCGGGGAGCGGGGTTCCTTGGTGGTGCTCCACGGGCTTGACCTTGAGCTGGCGCATTGGGGCGCAGGGCATCTGGCTTCCTGTTGGGGCAAAGCTTAGAGATGTGCCCAGACTGACCACATCCAAAGCAAGTGACTTGCCCAGGGTTGTTGTTGAAGTTTCTGCCACCATTGTTGTTATTGGGGTTGTTGTTGTAAGCTGGCCTGGGATTGGCATACTGCTGAGGCTTGTAGCTCAGATGAGTTGCAGGAGGTCTAGCCTGCTGTGTCTGATAGGTCGGCTTGGTTGGGGATGGCTGCCAAGGGCGAGGCTTCTGGTTGCTTGAGCTACCCTTGCTGATCATCTTGCGCTTGCGAGTGTCGTCTATGGCACGACGCTTATCTTCCAGCATGAGGGCCTTGTTTACCAGGTCAAAGAAGGTACGACAGTCGCAGACGATGAGCTAATATTGCAGGGTCTGTTGAAGTCCTTCCATGAAGCGTTCCTTCTTGGCAGTCTCCGTGTTGACATCTTCAGGTGCATACCTTGACAGTAGGTTGAACTTCTGCAGGTACTCCTTGATAGAGCCACTTCCTTGCTTCAGCGCTCGGAACTCTCTCTTCTTGATAGCCATGATCCCAGATGGAATGTGGGCGGTGCGGAATCCTTCCTTGAAGTCGTTCCAAGTGATCACACGCTCACCTTGCATGACCTTGAACCCATCCCACCAAGCTCGGGTGCTACCTCCGAGGCAGTGAGAGGCATACAACACCTTCTCACGGTCCTCATTGCAATTGACCAGTGCAAGGAGGTCCTTGATGGTGCGGATCCAGTCATCAGCATCCAATGGTTCAACAGTCTCGGTGAAGGTTAGGGGCGAATTCCTCATGAACTCAGACAGAGTGAAGCGGCCATTGCCGTTCCTGCCTTGCTGCTAGTTGTTCACAAGGGCCTGATCCATCTGCTGGATAGCAGCATTGTTGGCTTGGCGCTCCTCCCGGAGAACTTGGAGAAACTGAGCTATGGTCATTTTCTTCGGTGGAGGTGGTGGCGGGGGAATGTCGCCTTGTGGCTGCTCCTGGTGTCCTCCAGCGTGAGCAGCCCCACCAGCTCCCTGTTGCTGGCTTGAGTTGTCGGCTTCAGGGTTAGTGAAGGAGCTGTTGCGGGTAGCAGTCACCATCCTGTTTGGAGCAGCCAAGTCAAACAACTGGGATAGACGAGAGGAAAAGCAACAATGGAAAAGCGTGCCTAAGGGGGTTGGTCGAGTGCAAGTGTGGTAAAACAAAGGTTAAAAGACCAACATATATTAAGATAGACGATGGAGTCGCTTACATGTTGCCTAAGGCAAAAGCGCGACTTGCATCGAAACACAAACAACAAAACAACAATAAGCACACATGGTTTCATATGAACCATTACGCGGACTCGACTTCGCACGAGGGGTACATGACTGATCCTACCCTAGGGGTTCTCGGACTCAGGTGGTGGAGTGCTCGGTTTCATAGTCACGCTCCTCTGGGTCTTCCTCCTGTTCATCATCTGAATGGGCATCATTCCCGGTCGAAGGGGTCGGGGAACGAGGAGGTCCATCCCGACGACGCTTTGCTGATGGGTCGGTGAAGAGCTCACGGTACTCCTTCGCACTCATGCGATGACGATGTGTAGGTGCATCACTAGCTGGGGGTACTCCTCCTCGATAAGCGACCACTGGTCGTCCCTCGGGGGCTCCATCCTTCTTGATCTTGTCTGGCTTCGTCTCGGCTTGCCGAAGTAGCTCTCGGGTGTGGTGAAGTTCCTCATGGAGCTTCACAGACTCCTTCATCAGGTTATGAACCAGACTATCGGCAGAGAGGCCGAAGTAGGTCTGGAACCTGAGTGGTGTGTCATCCTCCTTGGATGGGATCAGTGTCCAACTCTCGCCAAGATCTTCCTTCCTGAAGGGAAGGTAGTGAGTATCCGTCTGGTCAACCATCTTTGGAATAATGTCTCGAAGGTGTAGGAGTGCCTTGCGTGCAACTGTCTCCACTGCAAGTATCATGGTCCCCATTCGTGGTCCTTCAAAGAACCAACTAGTCGGGGAGTCGTTTGCCTTCACGACCACATTCACGTGGTACTCCTTGGTGACGGCATCGACCCAATGCTCATGGTAGAGGAAAATGGGTGGTTGGCGAAACTGGCACTTCTCCAGGCTATCCCCAAGGAGTAAGGGAAAGCCGGATGTCAGGAAGGCTTCGGGTACAACCGCTATCTACAAAGGTTTGAAAGGAGGAGAGTCAGCAAAGTGTTGTGTGAAGAATAGAAGAGGTAAATAGTGCAGAATTCCTAAGTACAAATACTAGGTGTAGTTTTGAAAACGATTGTATCCTGACTAACGTCCATGCTAACTAAGGGCTTACTACAGTCAGGATGGCTCTAATACCAGCTCTATGGGGACCCTGACTCATAAGTCGTGATCATCGAATGCACGTGTACAGTGATCCCAGAGATCAATGCTCACTGAACACACATAAGCTGAATAACAAGAGTCTTACATCCACATTTAGCGTCTTACACAAATAAAGACCATGAAGGTCTAGTCTTACATAGATATGGCCATGAGGGCCAAACACTTAAATAGAACAAGTAGCAGAATTCTTGATCGAAAGCGTGAACCCATGCCATCTTCCTTAACCTACAGGCATTCTGACTGGGAAGCGTCCTAGTTCGCATGTTTGTCACCAACGAACTCTTCAACATACTCCTGTTCTTCCATGCCTGGCCCATTAAATAACCAGTGGCAAGCCAATGAGTACTTGGAATGTACTCGCAAGCAACCCAAGTTGTGGAACAAGGTAACAATGATGCATGATATAGCACTAAGTAGGTAATTTTGCGGAAAGCTAATTTTAAATGCAATGACATGATCAAGTAACTAGTAAGCATGCGTCAACAATAGGTAGATATCCATATGAACAAGATACAGATATCATCATAAGTAGGGGTTGAACACCTCATGTTCTTTCATCATGCTAAGTCATCGGACTTAGTTCAATTCCCATGCTAAGTCATCGGACTTAGCTCATGTGACCTCTTTGTCACCATCACATCCATACTCACACCAAGTTTCACGAAAACATCTGGGCGTCGCATAAGCAGCACCACCCAACTGTCCTTGACCGTGGACACGACTATTCGCATAGTTTTACACTCTGCAGAGGTTGCACACTTTATCCACAAGACTCGGGAAACATCCGTGTCATCCACGACTCACGGTATATAACATACCCGAGGTAAGCACCCGAACAATGTCTTTCCCATGGTGATACTAAACAAAAAGTCCACTCGTTGGTGCCATCCCTCATGATGTACATCACACATATCATCCACGAGGGCACGCAACGGTGTGCACGGTGCCTGTAAAGATAGCGCATGGCCTTCCATTCCAGGGACGACCCCGTCTCAAGAGTGACCACTTCTCTCTTGCCACTAGTAATGCGGGCTCCTTGCCAGTACCAACCATAGTAATCAACAAAGCCCCGTCCCATAAGGGGTATCGTGGTTGTGCATGTAAGGTTGGGACGGCCGACAAATCTTAAACCCTCTATTTTTGAAAACACACCCTCATCTTGTTCCGGCACACCACTTCTTTCTCGAGTGGTCACCCAACTCATCATCATCTCCCTCGGGCATTAGTGGCAGCCGACGGGGTTTTCGAAAAGCCTTTGAAATCATTTCTTCCTTTCCATCACTATGCATAATTTCCAAACCCACTTGCGTAGCATCTATTAGTATCCTATCTACACCCACCCACATAACCCTCATAAGGTGGTAAGGTCATGCATGATGCAAGTGTCAACGGTAAAAGTATTAGAGGCAACCCACCGAAGGGGAAACTCCACATCATGATCAAACATCAAAAGAAAGTCTTCGGGGTCTTCGAAGTCTTCATGATCAAACATCAAAACCGAAGGGGAATGTCATGAAACAGTTTCTTAACATGGTCAAAGGGCTGCTTGCCTGACTTAACAAAGTCTTCGGGGTCTTCGAAGTCTTCGAGTCCAACTTTCTTCATCAACAGCGCAATCTATCGTCGCGAATAAAAGCGATAAAAATAAGCATCACACAAAAACAGAGCACTCAAGCCACTAATAAAAATTGTTACCCTACTCTAATAAATACTAAAGACTATATTAAAAATGTTTGTTTAAGGTTTTGAACTTAAAAAGATTTTCAAAAACATTTAAAATAGGGGCTGATATTGCCAAATAGGGTTTTTAAATAAAAAACACATAAAATGTTTTCAAACATTTTTACAAATGGTACTTATAAATTCTATGGAATATTTCAAGAATTTAGGTGAAATACTTTTGGGCATTGGATAATTATTTTGCCCTTTGTAATTTTTGGAAGATCATTGAAAAAAGAAAAGGAAAAAGGTTACTGTGCCTTCTCGGGCCACAGTACCGAAGCCGAGCCGGCCCAGAGGGGGAACCGACCCAGGTTGAGGCGTCGCGCGCGGCAGGTTTATTTTTAAAGCTGCCCGCGGGCCCTCCTTGCCAGCAAGAGAGGAGGGGGTGAGGGGATGACAGGTGGGCCCCACCTTTCATCCCTTTCCTCGCGACAGGGAGCAGGGGAGGCTCACTGGAGGCGCTGCGGTCTACGACAAGGCCAACCAAGGGCACGGGCGTGCTCGGGGGAGCGCTGCCTGTCGCATGGGACCGGAGGGGGCCGCCGGGGCAGAGGGAATCGCCGGCGAGGGAGAAACCCTCATGGCGGCAAGGGTTCAGTTGAGGCTCGAGCTCCCGAGCACGGGGGTGAGGGGGCTGGGCTCTAGGGAGAGGCTAAGGGAAGGAGAGAGCGAGGGGAGAGGAGCAGGAGGAGCGGGGGACCTTTATATAGGCGGGCTCCGGTCCACCGCGGGCGTGGTGCGTCGGCGAGGACGTGGCCGTTGCCACATGCCACGAGGGGCTCCAGGCCGTCTCCTGGGTGGTCGTGGACTTAGTTCGCACCCGCGGACAGGGGAAGGGCGGCCAGGGGGGACCGGAGGTGCTCACGTGCGAGCACATCCATTGGCCAGCTCTGGCGGTGCCGTGCGCG
The DNA here is from genome assembly GCA_022496015.1 of Hordeum marinum. NCBI lineage: Eukaryota > Viridiplantae > Streptophyta > Magnoliopsida > Poales > Poaceae > Hordeum > Hordeum marinum. The sequence goes on from CM039672.1 coordinate 110,499,793, forward strand.
CGCGATGTAGGGTAGCGGAGGAGGAGGGAGGAGGGGGCCTGACCACCTGGTGCCTTACGGATGTCAAGGGCGGCCAGGGGACATGCTGGGGAGGCCCGAGGCTGTCAGGGGGGAGGGGGCGCCAGGCAGGGGCGACTACAGTGCAGGAGCGTACTGTAGCGCGCTCTAGAGAGCCCATATGGCGTGCCTTGGCATAAACTAAGCCCTCCAGTGTGTCATCTAGTGTCTTGGGGTTACTGGAGATGCCCATGGGATAGGAGGAGCTAGGGGAGGTTTAGGAAGAAAAGAAATGGGTAGGGGAGAGGTAGAAAAACATGCTGCCAGGAGGTAAATGGTTTTTTACCACATCAACATGTGGGCTATGACCATGAGATCTTTACTGGAGGTGAAAGGCAATACCAGGTAGCTGTGGTAAAAGTTTGAGAGCAAGGGGAAGAGTGGAAGGGGTGTAAATAGTGACTTTACTATTTTACCAGAAGGTGTTTGATAGGGTTTTGGGAAATAAAAATTTACCCAATTACTGTGATATTTGACAGGGTCAAGGGTTAGGTAAAAACAAGCCTGGTCACCAAGTTTGAGCTCAAATGAGTAAAGTTGATAATGGCAACTTTGTGAACCCTAGAAACTAACAGAATCAGGTTATTGTATATCTAGTTATGCTAAGATTTTACCCTTGATGCCCCACTTAGTGTAGCATCATTATTTGGTAAGTAGAGCATGTCCACAAAGTTTGAGGTCAAGGGGAGAAACTTCACAATGTAAAGTTGTTCAAATTTGAATCTGGACAGGAAGGGTTTTGGGATGGTTTGATGAACCAAATCAATTTGGATTGAGATGAAACTTTGCAAGATCATCACCTATGATAGTGTTGACTTGCTGGAATTTTCTTGGAATTTATGGAGAATATTTCTTATATAAATGTTCCAAAAGTTTGATTTGAACAGAAAGGGTTTTGAGGGGTTTTGCCCATGATTTGAAAATGCCCTTGTGTTGAAACTCACATATATGGAAAACATATGTCCACTGAGTTTCCCTATTTTTTCTCAAATATTGTAAAAGCATTTAAATATTTTTCCCTATGAAAGACCATTTCTGGTCTTAAGAAAAGGCCTTTAAATAAAATATAAGAATAATCTTTAAAATTAATATTTGGTGATTTTGGAAAGTCTTATATATAGTAGGTTGAAGTAAAGCTTTTGGGGAAGAAGAATCCTCCCAATTTGAGGACTTGAAGTGCAAACCTCATTTCAGGGTTTTTTGAAAACCTAATTTGAATAAATCATTTTTGGTTAAAACAAAATTTGATAAAAATAGTTTTGGGCACTATTCACATGACATGATCATGGGGCAAGAAGTTTGGGTCAAGGAAGCTGATTATGAAGAGGGATAGAATCTAAGAGTGCCACAACCACAATCAACAAGCAACAATTTAAACAAGCACAAGCACTGATAAGAAGTTTTAATTGGTTCCAAATTTTATAAATCCAAACATGACAAGGTGATACAAGCAGAGGGTGTGACAGCCACTTAGTTGCTGAATATATGAAGAAGAGGAAAGACTCAGGATTGAGGACTTGGAGAGCTATAGATCCTTATGCCCAGAGGAAGAAAACTGCTATTGACTACAGGTTCTACACCAGAGAGCAACATGACTTTTATGAGACAGTACTGCTAGACAAGAGCCCAGCTGTTAGTGATATGAGATACGTTGATTGGAAATTTATTAAGGAGAATGAGGAATACTATCCAAGTGTCCAAGATAATTTCCACTGCATTGGTCTGGATGAGTTCATTGACAGAGAGCTTACTGCATGGAATGATGAGATGATCATGCAATTCTATCGCACTGCACATTTCTACGGAGATGGTACAATTGTATGGATGACTGAAGGACCAAGGTATGAATCCATTGTTGTGGAGTGGGCTGCACTTCTAGGAGTTCCTGAGGTTTAGGATGGTGATCTGGATGTATACCCAGAATCCAAGGCGAGCCACAATGTCATGAAGGATATGTATACTCCTATCCCCGGAGACAAAGTTAATCTCACAAGCTAGGATCCATCTACTATGTGCAAGCATGCCTCCGTACCATGAACACTATTCTGAGGCATACCTTGATGCCCAAGTCAGGAGATGACAAGATGATCCGAAGCTACTCCATCAACATGTTGATCCACCTTGACGGACACACCAGGATTAGAGTTATGGACTTACTTGTTGAGACAATTAAGAGGGTTGCTGCTGATCAAAAGCGCTCTTGCTGCTATGCACGCTACATCTAGATGCTTATCAACTCTCAGTTGGAGAAGCACATATTTGCTCTAGATCGTCCATATTTGCCCCTACAGCCAGAACTTGAGGATAACATTGTGGTGATGGACCCAGATCATCCCACATCTGCTACAGCACAAGCAGAGGCAGAGGCAGTTAGAGCCGCCAGTGCTCAAGCCCCCAGATCCAGAAACGAGCAAATGGATCTTTTGATCTCAGTAGTTCAGGGCAAGCAGAAGGATATCAAGAGGATTCTGGACAACCAGAACAGTCTTGTGAGGATCTTTGAGACAAGGATCAAGACTCTTGGTGATAAGGTGGACAAGGTGACAAAGATAGTTATAGATCTTCAGAAGGAAGTAGACTAGTCCACATCCCTCGGGTCTCTTCTACCTCTTCTTCTTCTTCTTCTTCTTCTTCTTCTTCTGATGAGGATGTATCACCTCTTAGGCCGAGCACACAGTTCACTACTCAGGCTAGATCAGCCAGAGTGCCTGCACCAGACTTAAGACCCTCTTCATCTGCTCCTGCTACTATCAGCACAACTCCTGCTCCATCAGCTCAAGTTCCTCCAGTGTCCACTCCAGCTCCATCCACGACATCTGCAAAGATCTTCGCTGACGCCGTTCTCTCGACTCCTTCATCAACAACCGGAAGAGATCGGCCCAAGAACGCTTAGATATATGCCTTTGAACTTTTTGGTAACTTGTTGCCAAAGGGGGAGGAGTGTATATAGATCTTTAGGCTTCGAGTGAGAGAGCGTTTGGTGTTTGTTGCTCATTTTAAAAAACAATTGCTTTTGGTTGCTTGTGATACACGCTTGATGATGTTTGATCATACGCTTTAATGTGTGATGCTACTATTTCCTATCATCTTAATGCTTATGTGATGATCATTCATCTTTGGTTGATTGTGTTGTGCTATGATGTTCATTCTAATTATTCTCGCACTCCACCATGTGGTATGTGACATGTAAGAAGTGACCCATGTACCTAATCGATTGTGCATTTGCATTCAAACGCGAATTTAAAATAATGCACAAATTTAGGGGGAGCTCTTGTTTATCACATACTTCTCAAAGCGATGATTATATTCATTGATTATTTCTTTGTCAAAGCTTGATCTATATGTTATCATCATTTACCAAAAAGGGGGAGATTGAAAGCACATTTGCTCCCTTGGTGGTTTTGGTAATTAATAACAACATATAAGTCATTGAACTAATGTTTACACCCAGTATATTTCAGGAAAAGTTCAATGATAGGGATGGCAAAAGGATTGAGGAGATTGTGGAATTACCCCAAGATGCAAGAAAATAGGTTGGCCAAGCTTCAAGCAAGAGGACTCTACATTTTACATTTGTAAGAAATCACTTTAAGTCCATAGGAAATACAATACTATTAAAAGGAGGTAAGGTTTTGTTGGTGAACAAAATGCTCATCCGTGCACAAGTGATAGTCACCAAAAACATCCACAAGCTCTCCCACCAAAGTCTGTCTCTAGCCAAACATGCAAAATCGGTGCAACCAACTTTCCTACCCCGGTGCCACCGATTCCAAACCCTAGACAAACTCAGCCAAACCCTAGCCATTTCGGTGCAGCCGACACTGCTTTCGGTGCCACCAAGTTGGGTTGCCAACTTTCTATTACGCAAGTTCACACTTTCGGTCCGTCCAAGAATGTTGAATCGACGTCACCGAGTTTGGCAATTCTGGCCGTTGGTCACATTGTCGGTGCAACCGAGATTCCTATATCGGTCTCATCGAGATTCAAAAGTTGCCACCTTTTGGTCACTTCGGTACAACCGAGATTAACACATCGGTTTCACCGAGTTGATCATTTTGTGTGTAAAGGTTGGATATTTGGAGATGCCTATATATACCCCTTCATCACCATCCACTCGATAGAGAAGCACTCAGAACTATTCCATACCTATCCTACTCAGTTTTCTGAGAGAGAACCACCTACCCTTGTGTTGAGATCAAGATCTTTCACTCTAACCTTATGGATCTTGATTTCTAGCCTCCCCAAGTTGCTTTCCACCAATCACATCTCTTCTACCAAGCCAAATCTATAGGAGAGTGATTGTGTGTTGAGAAGTCTATCATCTTGAAGCACCAGAGCAAGGAGTTCATCGTCATTACCGAGCCTATTACCATTTGGAGGATGATGCCTCCTAGATTGGTTAGGTGTCGCTTGGGAGCCTCCTACTTCGTGTTGTGGAGTGAACCAAGAAGTTTGTAAGGGCAAAGAGATCGCCTATTTCGTGAAAGATCTACCCCGAATAAGGCTAGTCCTTCGTGGACGTAGGCCATCATGGTATAGTCAAGGTTGCTTCTTCGTGGAACCTTCCGTGGGTAGAGCCCTCAGTGGACTCTCGCGACCGTTAGCCTCCGCGGGTTGAAGTCTCCGCGGGTTGAAGACTCCATGAACGTGGATGTACGATAGCACAACCTATCGGAACCACGGGAAAAATCATCGTGTCTACAATTGCGTTTGATCTTCCTACCCTATCCTTTTACTCATGCTTGTTGTTACTTTCTACTGCTATACTCTTAGACTTGCATGTATAGGGTGTACTTGATATGTTATGAATGCTAAAACTTGCCAAGAATTAAAATTGGAAAAAAACATAGTTTTATTTGGTCAAGTAGTCTAATCACCCCCCTCTAGACCTACTTTCGATCCTACAAAGGCGCTCCAGCTAGGACTGTAGCCGTCCGCGTGCGTGGTGGCCGAGACATCGAAAGCGGCTAAGCTGAAGAGGTAGCAGGACCGCGCCGCTGTCCGGAGGATGGTGGGCTTCATCGACTCCTCCTCCTCCCACATCATCGCCAGCTTCGACGAGCCACCTCCTGCCAACGGCGTATACAACATCGCCAGTGACTGGAAGGGCAAAGGACAGGCGAGGAAGTGGTGAAGCTTGACCCTCTTCCCGTGTTTATTTTTGTCATTAGTAATCTAGTTTAGAATTTATCGTGGATCAGTCTTATGTATGTTCCATGATCTACGATAGTTTTGCTTCATGTTACAAGCTTTAATATGGATATATATGATATCAAATTTGACATATATGATTGGACGTGGCGATTTTTGGATTGTCCGGTCAATGTATTGTGGACGCGCCCGAGCGTACCAACGGCCCTATGGGGTGCTGGATTTGGCAAGCCCCGGTGTAGAAGCTCTAATTGGACCAGTACGAGTTTGGGTGCATGCTTATGACTTATGAGTTGTATGGGTGTTCCTTGGAAGAGAGTAAATCACAACAAATCAGCTACTTTTCTATCTATCTTGTCCACATTTACAATATACTCCAATATACTGTACAGTGCTATTGCCGTGTGTATTCCATTCTCTGATGACGTCGTTCCTGGTTGGACACCGCGAGCTTGAGGATCACTGAGTTCCTCTCGTCTTCTTTTGCACGTTGTGGTGCCGGAGCACTAGCACGGAGGCGCCGTAGCCGAGCAAGTCGTCCGAGGACAGGAAGTCCCCGATAGGCCCCAGCTCCGGGCATTCCTCGTTTAAGCCTCCCATGCCTTTCGTCATCTCCGCCGCCGCGCCGCCGCCGCCACCACCCTTGCCCACGATAAACAACGAGTACATCCCAACCATGGACCAGAGCGATTCCACCACCCCCACACCGTTTCTCACGTACATTTCCGTGTAAGATACATGCCCAGGTTCCACGAACCTCGCGTAAAACTCCGCCATGAACTCCTCGTCCGCCATACCTTCCTTGTCCGCCACGCCCTCCACCATCACCGTGACGTGGTCATCATCGCCGCCGCCTGAGTCGTCGGCAGACATCGGCATCGTCGGTCGCGCCTCGGTGGTGGCGTCCATGCTCGCTCCTTCTGGAAGGAACCTCGACACCGTCACGCTCACCGACGGGTGAGCCGCCAGCCGCGTCGCGTACGCCACAGCCTCCCGGTCGTCTGGTCCACCGAGGAACACGGCCACCACGTCGTGCGCTGGGGCCGACCCTTTGGCTTCGGGGTCTACCGACCCGCTCTGGTTGCCCTCGGCCGTCGACTGCCTCTCCCCTATGCTACCGAGGCGGCGCTCGACGAGCACCCCGACGGTGCATGGCGCTCTCTGTAGGATTCTCTGGTTGAGCTCCCGCCGGCCCTCGCGGCGGCACACCATCCGCCTGTCGTAGCGCTGCTCCTTGTGGAACGGCACGATGACAAGGGACGCGCGCGTGTCCTCGACGCCATTGCACACATCGGTGTCCATGGAGGCGAGGTTGGAGATGGCCGTCATCTGGCGCACCGCGACAATGGTGTCGTTTGTGAAGCGGTCGACCGCGGCCACCACCTGATCGATCTCCCGGGTGTGGCCCCACCGGCCGTTGTCGTCACGAGCGCCGCCCTTGGGGTGGTAGAGATGCGTGATGGCGTACTTGTGCGCGGTCATGAGCTCGATGAGATGAAGGAGGTATATGGCCACCGGCGTGGTTCCCTTGGAGACCTCGGCCAGCGTGAGCATGGCATGGACGCTCCCGGCGCCGTGGACGCACACGAGGACCCGAAGCTGCTCGTCCAACTTGAGGTCCTGAAGGCAGTGCGAGCGGTACTGGAAGGCCCGGCGCTGCTGACGGACGATGGCGGCGGACGCCGGCCCGGCCATTAAGGTGTTGATGATGGAGGACAAGAGAAGCACACTCTGCGCCGCGTCGCCCCAAATCCCGGCCTTGTCGCCAAGGTTGATTGCGAGGATGTCTGCGTAGCCTTTGACGTTGAGCAGTAAGCCGAGCACGAGCGTCTCCTGCACAGGGATGCCGATCATCCGCCCCGCTGCCACCGTGCCGGCCACCCTCCCGGTAGTGCCCAGCAGTGTGGTGAAGGCGACGACGATAATGAGGTGGGTGGCAGTGAAGCGGCCGAGCTTGGTGAAGTCGAGCCTGGCGCCGGTGACCCCAAAGCAGAGGGGCATGACAATCTGGTGTACCGGGTACGTGAGCTGATCGATGAGGGTGCGCGCCGTAGGGCCGTCTCGCGGGGTGGCGAGACCGATGAGGAACGCGGTCATGGAGGCGCTGTAGCCGAATACATTGAGTCGCTGCGCGGTGTTGACGATGAAGAGGAGCATCGCGCATAGCACGTACATACTGATGTATTGCCGCCCCTTCTTGACCCTGTTGAGCAGCCTGACCAGCCACACCACCACACGTATGGCGATCCAGACGTTGAGCGACAGGAAGAGGAAGATGATGAGCTTTGCCATCGGCTGCCCGAGAAGGTCGTCTGGCCTGGCCTTGCCATCCTTGTCATAGGTGGTCCAGTCGACGTCCATGATGCTAACGGCAACGAGGCTGGCTATGTCATTGGCGAAGGCGGTGCCGATGGCGAGCTGGCCGGTCTCGGAACCGGTGAGCTTGAGCTCCGTGACGATGCGGATGAGGACGGGCGAGGCGGTGCTGGTGAGGACGAGCATGAAGAGAGCGGTGGAAGCATATATGCCGTCTGTGTAGAAGGTCTCTTTCCCTGGGTGGAGAAGGCCGTAGAAGAATGGGCCGGCGACGGCAGCGAGCAGGAGGCACAGCACGGACCCGCCGGAGGCAAGGACGAGGGAGGCACGCAAGTAGCGTCGCAGGTAACACAAGTCCATCTCCAGCCCAGTGAAGAACATGAATACGACGCGGAGGTAGTAGATGGCGTCGTCCAGCGCCATGCCGGTGTCCTCCATGCCTAGCTGCCGGAGGTTGACCATACGACCAAGCACCGTCGGGCCGACCACCACGCCAGCCTGCATCCATTAATTAGCACGACAAATCAAATGCTAGTAGTTATAGATTGTCCCATATACCTAGCTAGCTAGCTAGGGCGATCGATCAATGGATCGGAGCTGCCAAGATACGAACGTACCAGGATGTGCGAGATGATGCTTGGCTGGCCCAGGCGTCGAAGCCCGGAATGGAAAAGGCCGGAGAGGGCGAGGACGCTGGCCATGAGGCCGATGACGACCATCAACCTGGCCATGAAATAGGACCCCTCGAGAACGTCGGCGGAGCACTTGCCGCCATCTTTCCCCGCCATATCTCGCATGGTCTCTTCGGTCGCCGGCCGGCCAGACAGGCCTCCGCCGATGAGCTAGTTTGCTATATATGTTGTTCATGAGCTAGGCGGTTCTTCTTAATTTGTCCAGTGGCGTGATCGATGAACAAATCTAACTAGTTTAATGAGTTGTTACAACTAAATCCATTAACAAGAGCTTCTCCTGGTTTTCTACCAGAGCTTATGCGTAGCCCCACAAGACAAAGATGTCCATTCTAAAAATATATAGACCAATTATGGCCAGCCAATCCGTAGTTAGTTCCATCCTGCATCCTCAATGAACGATCAATGGTTGTCTACAAGTATTATGGAGGGAGTCAACTGTTTGAAGCATGGCTATATCTGCCGTGTTGGGAATGGACCTGTTGCTGCTTAAACACATTGACTCCTCTAGATAATCCTTACTAGATGGACCGGACGCGCTTTGCTACACCGTTAGATTAAGAAAATCTAATCATTCCGTTTTAAAATACAAACGTGTATTACTTTTTAAAATGTCAAACCTTAAATATATCCAAATCCATAATATTAAATTGTTGTGATTAGATTCATCGTTAAATGAATTTTCATATAATTTTATTTAACATGGTGGATGTTGATATTTTGCACTTGGTCAAAGTTGCAGAATTTGGCTTTCTAAAAAACTAATACCCCTCATATTTTGAAACTAATGGAATATTTCATTTGATGTGTGGGGCAGATGACATAGTGTGTTTTATTTTTACTAGCAAAAGGGTCCGTGCGTTGCAACGGGAGAAAAAAAGTCATAATCTCCAATGATGATGACTACATTATGTTCACATCTCATCACATGATTTTAAACATTTGTGCACAAATGCAAGAAAATGTTTTTTTTAAATTTATTCACAAGTTGAAGCAATGTTCACATTTTCGAAAAAATGGTTGTCAAAAAACTTGGTAATTAAAAGAATTATTCTGAATTTTTAAAAACTTATTTTAGAAAACATAGTATAATATTCCGATCCACCCCGGCAGCTAATTTTTCAAAACTCACACGGGTGTATTGTCACAAAGAATCAGAAGCATTGCTGTTTAATTACATACCTTCGATCATTCGTGAAGATGTTCACAAATTTGGGAACATTTTTAAAATCAAGCACATTTTTTTTCAATTTACAGACATTTTTAAAAAATTGTGAACATTTTTTATACTGCGAACAGTTTTGAAGTATTTTTTTGAATTGGCGAACAATTCTAGAATAGACGAGCATATTTTTCGAAGTTGGTGGATTTTCTTCTGAAATTCACGAATATTGTTTGAAATGCATGAATATTTTCTGAATCAACAAACGTTTTGTGAATCAGTAAACTCTTTTGTAATTCGCAAACTGTTTTTAAATTTTAGGACATTTCTTTAAATGCATGAACATTTTTTAAATTAGCAAACATTTTGTTCAATTGCATGATAAAACTGTGAAATGATTTTTTTTTCAAATCATGGACATTTTTGTTTTGACCAACATTGTTTTCAAAATGGTAAGCATCTTTTTTGAATATGCGAACATTTTTAGAAAATTCCCGAGCATTTTTTGAATTCATTTTTTTATGTTTTCTTCAACATTTTACTTAAATTTTTTCAGTTTTTTTAAATTGCAAAAGTTTTTTGAAGTCCTAAATTATGTAAAAGAAAGAAACAAAAACGAACAGAAAAATGAAAATAAAGACGAAACTATAAAAATAGGCACGATTTTTTTTAAATTTGTTAGTACATTTTTGAAAATGCATGAACATATTTTTAATTAGGCATTTTTTGTTAAATTTCATTACGAATTTTTAGTACACGGACTTTTGTTTAACATCATGGACTTTTTATCATTTTAGGAATATTGTTTGAAGATTGGGAACATTTTTTTGTATATGCCAGCATTGTTACAAAAATCCCGAGCAATTTTTGAATTCACAAACATTTTATGTTTTCTTGTAAATTATATTTCAAAATTCTCAGTTTCTTAAAATTTGAAAAGTTTTTTGATGTTCTAAATTACAGTATTTAAAGTAGAAGAACAAAACGGAACTGAAAATCAACATAAAAACAAAACTAAAAAAACAGGCGCCTGCGCATGGGCCGGCCCAAACGAATGTGGTGTATCTTCTTCCATCGCTCAGAGCGTAACATAGGAGGTTCCTAGATGCGCCGCGCCAATCAGGAGATTTTCGTGTGTGAAACGTTTTTTATGACTTATAAGTGGCATTGATGGGTAATTTTAGCCAACTTCGAGGGTAATTTGGATGATGGACGACGAGAAACAGTCTGTGCTTTATTATTAGAGAAGATTTATAATTCAGTAATTTGATGAGCCTTTTGTGGTGTGATCCTATATTATATGCTAAGAAACCTTATATATGTTGGAAAATTTCTACGTCGACGGCTGTATGAGCGTAATTGATATGTTTTTATGGGTCGATTGCTGTTGATTGATTTGAAAAACTGTTGGTTCGATCAAAATCGTAAATCAAACCCATTAGGTAGCATAGTGTATTTGTCTAAAGAATTAAACGAAAAAGTTTTGAGAAAATGTTGAATCGATCAAAATCAGATGACCTGATTTTAATTGGAGTCTTGGAGACCTTAATTGAATGTAGAATCTCTAAAACTAAGGAATACAGTGTTATAAAGGTATTAATAAAATAATTAAATGAAAGAGTTTTGAGAAATTATTGACCAAGTCAAAATCAGATGTCACAATGTTAATTGGAGACCTCAATTGAATGTGAGCTCTTCAATTCTAAGGAAATTTGTGTTATAGTACATTCCGAACAACTATGCATAAAAGCCTTAGAATTAACGGTAGGCTAGCGGGCCACTCTTCAATCAAAGTGCAACAAGACACCCTGATGGTGTAGCTGGGTATAGCACGAGAGGGAGATGCCATTGGCGATGAGGCCATGCAAGCATACATTGACCTATTCTCCAGGCCCCTGCAACCGGCCCACATCGCAGCAATTGTTGGGGCTTTTTGGCTGGCAGGCCGATGTGCTGTCTTTGGGTCGGGGCCAGATGGCATAACAATGTAGTGTTGTGGCCTTGGTGGTTAGTGTAGGCCTTCTCTCATGGCAGATCCTAACAAAGCCATTTTGGTGTGAAACGTCCGTGGCATTAGTAGCCCGGTAAACGTAATGCAATAAAGAACATGGTGTCAAGCTTGGGCGCGGCTGTTGTTTGCTTGCATGAAACTAAGGTTCAAGACATGAACCTGGCCTTGGTGCAACAATGCCTTGGGCTGGTTTTCGACACCTTCTACTTTGTGCTAACGGTGGGCACATGTGAGGGTGTGCTTTTGGTAGGAAAGTCTTGCTGTGTCGCATGTCAAACCGACGCATTATAACGAATGCAACCATGGCATGGATCGAATTCCACGACTCGACAATATGGTGGTTCATGGGGTATATGGACCCCAGGAGGGCGTGGCCAAGGATGATTTTTTTGCAAGAGCTCAAGGATATCAAAGACTTGCACGTGGGCCCCTGGATGCTAACAAGGGACTTCAACTTAATAGCGGACCCATTCGAAAAAGCAATGATAGGATTAATCGACGGATGATGGGGAAGTTTAGGAGATTTCTCATGGACCTCGACTTGAAGGATATCTACCTCAATGGGAGGATATATACGTGGTCGAACGAGCGAAAGACACCCACTCTAGAGAAGCTCGAGAGGATCCTTGTCTCGGTGGATTGGGAACCATTGCACCCAACCTCCTTCCTACCAGCATTAAGCTCGAGAACGCTAGATCATTGCCCACTACACCTGCTCCTGCAAGCTGATCTATGACGGGGCACGCGATTCCACTTTGAGCCCTTATGGACAAAAAATAGATGTCTTCCAGCAAGGGCTGAGGCAGGCATGGAGTAATCATCCATACATTAGGAACCCCTACAAGTGGCTTGCAGCTAAGTTGAAAGCGACTGGGAGGATGCTAAAAAGCTGGAGTGACAAGTACGTGGGGAGCTTCAAGCAACAACTGCACATTGCTAATGAGGCAATCCTTTGCCCCGACGCCGCTATGGAGACGAGGGCATTAACTACGGCCGAGATGGATCCGCAACGCTTGCTCAAGAGGAAGTTGCTTGGCCTCGCCTTCCTCGAAAGATCAATTGCCTGTTAGCGCTCATAGTTGTCTTGGTTGAAACAAGGTGATGCCTATACAACCTTCTTCCATGGACACACAAGTCACAAGAGACCGAAAAATTACATAACAAAGTTCAAGGTGGAGGAGGTACTAACTTCGGATCACGACATCATGACCGAAGATGTGGACTCGTTCTTCTCGGCTTTGATTGGGGAGGCGTCAAACAGAGCATTCACCCTAGACTTGCAGGAGATTTGTCTACCCCGCAAGACCTTGGATCACTTGGAGGTTGAGTTCTCCGAGGAAGATGTGTGGGCAGCAATGCGCACCCAGGGGTTGGATAAAGCATCGGGGCCTGAAGGATTCCCAACCCGCTTTTACGTGGAGTGTTGGCCCATAATAAAGTAGGATTTCATGGACGCCTTTCAGGCGTTTGGGAATCTTGATTTTCGTGATCTTAACTCCATCGACCAAGCATTGGTTACATTGCTAGCAACGACCGCGGGACCTATTGAGATTCGAGAGTTGAGACCCATTAGTCTGATCGATAGCTTCTCTAAGCTAGTTCCCAAAGTCCTATTAGCACGTGTGATGAGCGATATGTCAGATCTGGAAGGTGCGGACCAAAGCGCATTCATTAAGGGGAGATGCCTCCATGAGAATTACTTGATGGTGCAGGAAGTGTTGGAAATATGCCCTAGAGGCAATAATAAAATGGTTATTATTGTATTTCCTTGTTCATGATAATTGTCTATTGTTCATGCTATAATTGTGTTAACCGGAAACCATAATACATGTGTGAATACATAGACCACAACATGTCCCTAGTGAGCCTCTAGTTGACTAGCTCGTTGATCAATAGATGGTCACGGTTTCATGGCCATGGACATTGGATGTCGTTGATAACGGGATCACATCATTAGGAGAATGATGTGATGGACAAGACCCAATCCTAAGCATAGCACTAGATCGTGTAGTTCATTTGCTAAAGCTTTTCAATGTCAAGTATCGTTTCCTTAGACCATGAGATTGTGCAACTCCCGGATACCGTAGGAATGCTTTGGGTGTGCCAAACGTCACAACGTAACTGGGTGGCTATAAAGGTGCACTACGGGTATCTCCGAAAGTATCTGTTGGGTTGGCACGAATCGAGACTGGGATTTGTCACTCCGTGTGACGGAGAGGTATCTCTGGGCCCACTCGGTAAGACATCATCATAATGAGCTCAATGTGACTAAGGAGTTAGCCACGGGATGATGTATTACGGAACGAGTAAAGAGACTTGCCAGTAACGAGATTGAACAAGGTATGGGGATACCGACGATCGAATCTCGGGCAAGTACCATACCGATAGACAAAGGGAATTGTATACGGGATTGATTGAATCCCCGACATCGTGGTTCATCCGATGAGATCATCGTGGAGTACGTGGGAGCCAACATGGGTATCCAGATCCCGCTGTTGGTTATTGGCCGGAGAGGTGTCTCGGTCATGTCTACGTGTCTCCCGAACCCGTAGGGTGTACACACTTAAGGTTCGATGACGCTAGGGTTATAGGGAAATGGTATACGTGATTACCGAAGGTTGTTCGGAGTCCCGGATGAGATCCCGGATGTCACGAGGAGCTCCGGAATGGTCCGGAGGTAAAGATTGATATATAGGAAGTCCAGTTTTGGTCACCGGAAAGTTTTCGGGCTCATCGGTAGTGTACCGGGAGTGCCGGGAGGGTGCCGGAGGACCCCCGAGAGGGGTGTGACGACCAAAGGACTTCATGGGCTCTTAGAGGAGGTGTGCCAGCCCATATTGGGTCGGCCAAGACCATCTATGTGGGCCCATGTGGCTGGAGATAAGGAGATAAGGCAAAAGGGATTTAAAAGGAGGAGATCCACCTCCCTTGTGGGAGGTGGACTCTCCCTTTAATTCGGCCGGCCCTCTCCTCTTTGGAGTAGAGGCCAAGCCAGCCCTCCACGTCCCTCCTCCTATATATACTTGAGGTTTTGGATGTTTTGAGAGAAGATTTGATCTCTCTCTCTCACGGCAAAGCCCTACCTCTCTTCTTCCTCCTCCGCAGCGCTTAGGCGAAGCCCTGTCGGAATACCTTGCTACTCCACCACCACCACGCCATCGTGCTGCTGTTGGAGCCCTTCCCCAACCTCTCCTTCCTCCTTGCTGGATCAAGGTGTTGGAGACGTCACCGGGCTGCACGTGTGTTGAACGCGGAGGTGCCGTCCGTTCGGCACTTGATCGGATCTACCGCGATCTGAATCGCTGCGAGTACGACTCCATCAACCGCGTTCTTGTAACGCTTCCGCTTAGCGATCTTCAAAGGTATGAAGATGCAATCTCTCCCCTCTCGTTGCTGGTTTCTCCATAGATAGATCTTGGTGAACGTAGGAAATTTTTGATTTACTACTACGTCTCCCAACAGGAAGAAAAGCTCCATAGTGATAAACAAGAGGTAGTAATGCTGAAGCTTGACATTACAAAAGCATTTGACATGGTGGACTGGGCATTCTTGCTGGAAGTGCTTTGACACATGAGTTTTAGTGCTAAGTGGACTACATGGGTAGCCGAACTACTATCTTCCTCCTCTACTAGGGTGCTGCTGATTGGTATATCGAGAAAGGTAATATATAACACATGCGGGTTGAGGGAGGGGGACCCGATACCGCCTGCTCTTTATATTAGTCATGGAGGGTCTGCATCACTTATTTCAGCACGATGCTGATCTAGGCATGCTGTCGTGGTTTTCTCACGACAGATGTTCTCATCGGAAAACTTAGGTGTGAGGCCATCGTTGGTGTGTGGTGACTCGAAGGGGTTGATCGGGAACGAGAGACGGATTTACCCAGGTTCGACCCCTCCAATGGAGGTAAAAGCCTACGTCCTGCTGTAGTGTCTATATTGATGGTGATATCGATTACAAAGGTGCAGAATCGCTAATCTAGCTTTCGAGGGTCTCTATGTAACAACCCAAGACCGACGCTCCAAAAGATTCCCCTTTTATTCCATCGTCGTCTTGTGTTTCGTTTGGTTGTTGCATTCACCATCAAATCATTCGCATCATCTGCATAGCATCGGCATTTTGTCAACATGGGTTTTCAACTTGCATGCGTTCGTAGTTGCCGGTTCTCTCCGTTCGTGTCGTTGGCCGTTTCGAGACCAACCACACACGCACGCGCCCGTGGCACCGATAAAATATTGTTTTTAAAAGTGCATTTAAATTATTCTCGGATTGGTTCTAAAGTTGGCATGTGGTCTTGTTTTATCGTCGATAGTCCGCCTGCCAAATTTCGTCGCAATCAGAGGCCGTTTGATATCCGAACGATCAACCGTAGTAGTGCAGTCATCGGTTTATTTGACGGACGATTTCGGTTTATAATACTTCGTTGCCGGGCCGCAAACTTCCCTCTCTTCTTGTCCAGACCCCCTCTACATGGCCCAACACAGCCCAGCTAACCCCCGTCCACTTCCAGACCATCGGATTAGGATCCGAAGGTCCGAAAACGGCCCCAAACCCTCCAAACCCTAGCCCCCTATTTAAACACCCCTTCCAATTTTGACCTTCTTCCTCCTCTCCCTCGTTTTCCGCGCCTCCCAAGCATCTGCCGCCACCTCCCCCATGAGATCCAGCCCTCCCTAGCCCACAGCCACCAAGTGGGAGCAAGCCACGGGCCAGCCGCCGCACCCCGACCAACCGGGGGTCGCCACGTCGCCCCCTAGGTCGCCCCCACGCCGGCCAGCTAGCTGTGGACTGCCCGAACCCTGGGCAGGCCCGCCCGAGCCCATCGGGGCCCGGGAAGCCCGCGCACCGTCGCCGTCCGAGCCGCGCCTCCCTCTGCCCAAGCGCCGCCCGGGAGCTCGCCTCCGCTGCCGCACGACGCAACCGCCTCGCGCCTCTAGCCCCGCCACGTCGGCCGAAGCACCGCCGCCCACCGCGCTAGAGCGCCTGCCGCCATCGCCCTGCACTTGCGCCCCCACTTGTAGCGCCGGCAATACGTCGCCCCGCGCCGCCGGAAGCCGGTCGCCCCCGGTGCGATCCTGATCTGGATCGGGACGAGCCGGCCCCCGTCGCGCCATGGACGTCGCCGTCGGCCCCGGCCTCGCCGCCAGCCAGATCTGATGGGATCCGGCTGCCCGCGTCGCCTCCGCCCATCCCCCGCCTCCTCCGGCGACCGTCGGCCGCCCCCACCATCCTCACCGGGGGGCCATGGCCTCTATCTCGAGCCGGGATGGCCCTGCCCCCGGACCCCGTCGGCCCCACATGCAAACGACCCCGGTACCCCTGCACCGCGAGATCCCGGTACCGAATCGTCCCGATCCCGACTTAGTCAATTTTTGACTAAGTCCTTTTCTGTTTGCGTTTTTCAGCACATATGAATATTGTGGAGTTTGTAACTTTGTGTGTGTGTGCCTCGGATGGAAATGCATATTATATGAAAGATTGCCTACTCAATGTGCTCTTCATCATAGTGGTATTTGTTTGTGCATTAGGGTTCATGTGCATGCCCATGTCCTTGTTGTAAAAGTGCATCCCATCGTAGTTGTGAAATATGTTATTTTATTTGATGTTGTGTGGATGATTGCATCTCAACCGCAGATCTTTTGCATATGGTGTCTTCATGAGTATTGCTCTAGGATATGTCTACTTTGATGCCATGCCTCTAGTTGCTAGGTAGAATATCATTAGCATGTTTATTTCTGGCTCTCAAGTTTCTATCACGTTAAAACTGAAATATGTTAACGAAGAGTTCCATTTTGTGGTACTCGTTTTAAGCAATCCATGCCTCCTTATAGTTGAGTCTTTGGAGTGTGTTGTAGTTTGCCATGTCTACTTGTTGTTGATAGGTTTTCCATGCCATGGATCTTGTGTTTGGCTGTAGATTTCTTCATAAGTACATGCTTAACCAATGTTGCTGTTTTGAGATCTCTAAATATCTCTAAGTCTGGAATCTGTAACATTTTGTTGCTGTCTTGCCATGTGTTTTGCTAGTGATATATAGGTCCTTTGGGGTTGGTGTAATGGAGTTATTTGTAGCTTATAATGTCCTCTAGAATGGTGTTAATTTTCATGCCGTAATATGCACCATAGCTTATAGTTTTACTGCTGTCAATATGCCTTCACGATAAAAACTGCACTGCCAAAAACTGCTATTTTCACTAAGTCTGAAACTGTTTCCAATTAACCATGTTGTGAGCTTCCCACCATGTGATCCATGCCTCTTTTGAGTATGATATGTGTAGATGAAATGAAGTGTGTGTTATACGCTACTGTCCATGCTTAGTTTGTGCATTTTAGGATCTTGTAGCGTGTTGTTTTCATGTATGCGAAATGCTATGTTGCTGTTTGGGCAGATTTGCACTAAACCTTGTATGGGTGTCTGTGGTTGAACCGTAGCTCCGTTTTAGGCATGCCTTATATGAAACTTGCTTAGATTTCTTGTAGCATCATGATATCTTGCTGCATTTATGATTTGAAACGTTCGTGGTTGTCATTTTCATGCATTTTGCATTCATGGCATAAAATCTTGGGATTGTCATAACTTTTAGACCGTAGCTCTGTTTGAGATGTTCCACATATGTAAATCGACTAGAATGACGTGTAAAATTGCATGGTATACTTTATTCTGTTGTTTAACAAATATAAAACATGTTTAGTACAGATCTATACCAAATTCATAATATGCATGTGGGGTCATTTCGGAAATGCTATATGTTGCTTCCGGCCTCATTTAAAATGCCTAGATGATATAGTTGTTCATGCTTCACCTCTTGCCATGTTTAACAACATTTAATATTGATGAGTACCTAAACGGGAGTGAACTAAATAATTCGAACATGGAGTTTCCTCAATATGCAACTCGTTGCATATTGAACTTCACTTAATATGTAGTAGTTGTTTGTTGTGCTTGCCATGCCATGCCCCGCGTTGCATATTAAACCGGATATGCATCATATTTGTTTGCGCATCATGTCATGCATATGTTGTGGTGTATCATGTGTTGATTTTTGTTCCGGATTGCTTCTTCTTGATAGAGTTCCGAAAGTGTTTGGAGTGTGAGGATTCGTTCGACTACGTTGGCTCGACTTCTTCACGGACTCGTTCTTCTTCCAAGCGGGATCTTAGGTAACATGACAATTTCCCTAGATACCACTACTATCATTTATATGCTAGTTGTCCCGTTTTTATCTTTATGTCTCGCTACCTACCACTTGTTTGTCAAGCCTCCCAACATTGCCATGAAAAGCCTCTAACCCACTGAAAGTGCGTTATATCGGCTAGAGGGGGGGGGGTGAATAGGCGATTTTTACAGATTCATCATTTGAGGAATTCCAACTTTGAGGAATTTGAAATGTGATGAATAACTAGCAACGGAATAAGTACTCAAGTGCATGAGGAACATAGTGACAACATAGTCTTCATGATGAAATAAAACATGCACAAATAGAGGATAGCGTGATATAGGATAAGCAGTGATGAACAAGGTAACTTGAAGAATTTGAGGTGAGGAATTTGTGAAAGTCTTCAGTAAAATTCTTCAAACTGTAACAATCAATTTCATCAACAGATATATGAGGAATAGAGGGGTTGAGGAAATAGAACCAGATAGCTTGATGAAGACAATGGTTTGATGACCCAGTTCCAACTGCTGTGACAGTCGTACGTCTGGTTTGGAGCGGCCTGGTATTTAAACCAGAGGACACACAGTCCTAGGACACACGGTCTTACCGTATTCTCCTTGAGCTAAGGTCACACAGTCCTCGCCCAACACTCATGGTAAGTCTTCAGGGTAGACTTCCAAAACCCTCACAAACTGGTCACCCGGCGATCCACAATTTACTGCTGGATGCTCTAGACCAAGGTCACTTCGTGGTCCCCAATTGACTGCAGGAGCACTAGACCATGGCGCCTAACCATCTGGAGGATGCACAGTCCTCAAAGGTAACAAGCGTCGGTTCCACACAGGAATTTCTTCAGTGATGCTCAATCACTATGGGTTTTATGGTTTGGTTGTGGGTTTTTCCTCACTGATGATTTTCTCTCACAGTCCACAGAGGATGGGTTGCTCTCAAATGACAAGTGTCAGTTCTCTCTCGGAGCAGCCAACCAGCTAGTGGTTGTGGGGGTCGGCTATTTATAGCCAGGGTGCAACCTGACATGATAAGACATAAATGCCCCCAATGATATGACCGTTATGTGGATAAGAACGATTGGGGACAGCTGGCGCTAAGCACAGCAACGGTCGGAATTTCGAACTATGAAAGTCCTCAGCTTATCATGATCCTCACTTGTAGGCAGTTCGCACTGGCGAAATCCTAACTCCTCAGTCAGATCAATTTCCTCAGAGACCAGAAGACCTTCGTCTCTGTCACTGAAAAACTTTTCTGAACCGTAAGAAATTTCCAAAGGCTTCACTCGAAGAATTGTATGGGTTGAGGATTTTGGAGTTGAGCATCCGTTGGAAATTTTCCTTAGTATTACCTCGGCCCCCTTTAACATTACGGTGTTTCCTATGACTCAAAATAAAGGAAATGAAACTATGAAAAAAAAAGTCTTCACACTTCATATTCCTCATTCATATCTTCAAGGTCACACCAACTTCTTCATTTTCAAAGTCTTCACAAATTCTTCACCAAAGTCTTCAGAAAGTCTTCAGCAAAGTCTTCACTTGAAGACATACATTTTTAGGGGTCGATAATCTCCGAATATATAAAACTCCTCATCGACTTATAGAGCCTGTGTACACTCACAAACTCATTAGTGCCTTAACCTATAAGTCTTCAATACACCAAAATCACTAAGGGGCACTAGATGCACTAACAATCTCCCCCTTTTTGGTGATTGATGGCAAATAGGTTAAGTTTTCAATGGGGATAAACATATGAAGTGAAAGTACAGATTTTGAGGAATTTGATTGCAAGATAAAGAAGTGCTCCCCCTGAAGATGTGCATATTTGAGGAATTTGCATTGGGCTGCAAATGCACATGGCAGGTTCAAAACATGGAGAACTCCCCCTATATCTTGTAATTCATACACACATTTGAATATATGAAATGAAAAATTTGAAATGCATGAGGAAAATGATGTCTGACGAAATTCAGCATGCATGCATTAAGGTATTTGAGGAAATAAACATGTGAGGAAATAGTTCAAAAGTGTCAGACCACCATCGGACTTAAGTTTACAACTCAATAACCAAAAACTTCAGAAAAGCGAGAGTTGTAACTTAAACAAAAATAGCCCATATATATGTAGACCCGCTTGAAGACTAACTCAAATTTTCTCCCCCTTTGTCATTGAGGACCAAAAGGGAAGAAAAAGTGATGACTAACGCCCCATGAGGAATTTCATCTTGTTGGTGAAGAAGGAGCGCGAGCGTTGTTGGGGTCGATTGTTGATGCAGGTCCAGCAGCAGTATCGTCAATGACTTCATCTTCATCCCGCTCGCGAGATGAAGAATAGGAACTGGTGACCATCAGAGGAACTTGGACTTTCTTGAACTTCTTCTGAGGATAGCGAGCGAAGTCAGGATATTCTTCAAAGTTTAGCTCATCCAATTCTTCAGAAGACATGATGTGATTTAGCACAGCCCAAGAGCGCTTGAGGTTTTCATGAGCATAGTAGTGGTTCCTCTTGACAGTGTTCTGCGTCACAGTCATATTCTGCACAATATACCCAAGTTGACTCTTTACCCACTTATGATTGCGATCGACCTTCTGATGAAGACTTATAAGAAGTTCGCGGTCAGTCATCAATCGAGGGGCACACTCTTTGGAAGCTGAGGCCTTTGCATCAGAGTCTTGTGTGGCAGTGTCATCATTTGTGGAGAAGGAAGCGGCCTTGCGAAACTGTCCATCCAGGGGACGTGTTCCTTCATCAATAACAGACTTGCCTTTCCCTTCAACTGATGAAATTGTACTCTTGATGACTTCAATGGGTGGTAGGAAACTGAAGTGATTCTGGAAATCAGCCTTGTAGTGCACTAAGGACTTATCCCTGATGAATTTCATAATCCAGGGAACATATGGTTTCTGCTCAAATGGAGCGACTGCAGCACTGGCCAAAGTCCTCATGAAGAAATCATGCAAGTTAATGGGAATACCATGGATGACGTTGAAGAGCATATTCTTCATGATTCCTTCAACTTCTTCTTCAGAGTTGTGACCCTTCTAAGGACATATTGTGTTTGTCAATATGCGATAGACTGTGCGAGGCACATAGAGCAGATCCTTCACTAAGAAGACTTGGCGTTGAGGCTTTCCAGATGGCAATGTCTTCATCAGCACATTCATCAGTTGATTGGGTAGAGGAGGTTCATCAAACAACTTGCGAGCTTCTTTTGAGGGAATTTGGACTGGGATACACTGAAGCAATTCAGAGGCTTGAGCAGTGAAGTGTGTTGTGCCAGTCATCCAGTCCAATATCCAAGAGTTGATGTCTGAGGAATCTCCGCTGATATGCAACATGACATATAATTGAAGAATGATTTCCTCATTCCAATAGCAGATGTCAACACAAAATGGAAGGAGTCCAGCATCATATAGAACTTGAAGCACAGAGTAAATGATGGAAGACTTTCCATGTCAGCGTGAGGAATCTGATGGTGCTCGAAGACTTTCTTCTTCTCATAGAGTACCGAAGCATAGTAATTCACTTGAGTTGCAATCCAGAACATGTTTCGACCAGCCCTTGCAGAGTCATAGGGGTTAGGTCCAGAGAAGAATGAGTGTTCATTGAAGAAATTCCTCTTGAGGAATTTGGGACGAACAGTGCCTTTGAAAGGCAGTCTTGGTTTGGGTTGAAGATTTGTTTGTGTACGCCCCTTGATCTCCGTTGGCATGGAAGGAACAGCAGATTGAGTGATTTGTAGAGTTGGTTCCTCAGCAGTGGCCGGAGCATCAGTTTCCTCAGCTGTCGCAGCTGGAATTTCTTCAGGGTCTAGAAGGTACAGGTGTTCAGAGTCTTCATGTATTTCTTCAGTCTGTGCAGGTGACTGAGGAATCAGCTTTAGAGGTGTTGCCATTGGTGAATTGGGATGTGCAGATTCCCAATATTCATCATTGATGACAGGAGTAGTGTCACCAATGTCAACTTCTTCATCAATTTCTTCAGTGCCAGCAGTTAATAGAAACTGGGGCGATGATACCTTGGGAGTTGATGCAGTGTCATCAATGACAATTTCCTCATCAAGAGGCTCTGAGGAAGCAGCCGAATGATTCTCTTCTTCGTGAGGAATGTCATATGCTTCCCCAATTGGCACAATAGCATAGGCTGGTGTAGAGGAAATTGGAGGTGCATCAAGTGGTGTTGCTAAGGAACTTGTCAAAGTTTTCAACTTCTTCAACACAGGGGCTTCAGAAGTTGATGCTTTTCTTTTGAGGGGATTTTCCTCAGCAGGAGCAGTTTCTTCAGGAATGACTGATGCAACCGTCTTGGTTGGTTCAGTTTCTTCACGCACAACATTGGAGGTTGCCCTGGCATGTTCATCAGTGGTTTGAGTTTCCTCAGCAGCACTGGCAGTTGCTTCTGGGGCAGAAGCATTTCTTACTACAGTTTCATCAGGCTGAGCATTTTCATCAGCTGCCTGAGGAATTTCATCTGCAGTACGAGCAATTTCTTCAGACTGAGTCATTTGTGGTTGCGATCGAGCTGCAACCCTGGTGTTGTGATCCTTTACAACTGCTTGAGCAGCCTTGACGAGTCTGACCTTGGTGCCCCTCCATTCAGCATCATATCTCTATTGATCCAAAGAGAGAATGCGAATCTCGGACTGAACTGTGACGAGTTGATTTGGGGTCAAGTTCATCACATTTTCGCGCAGAAACTTTTCTTTGCGAGTCTTGTTCCTCTTAGCTCTCTGAGCTTGCTCTCTTTTCCATTGTTCTTCAGAGATGAAGTGGGTGAGGACATGATCCACTTCAGGAGGCAGATTTAGTGAGGAAAGTGGAGTGCTTGGGTCCTCATGCCATGTATCAATGAAATTGAGGATCAACTTGGGATCCAACATGAGAGGAACAGAGCTACCCTTTGCTTTAGCAGCCCTGTGCTGACTTTGTCTGATGATTTCCACCAATTCCTCCTCCTCCTCATCATCATCGTCATTACCCTCTGAAGAATTTGAGGGGACTGTAACTAGAGCCTTGCTGGTGTGAGAGCTTGGTCTTTGACCACGTCCAGCTGTCTTCTTCAGTTTAAGCGTAGAGGGAGTGGTTGAAGACTTTGCAGTAGTGGAGGGGCTTGCAGTGAGCTTCGGAACTATCATGAAACCCTCAGTCCTTTTGCATGTTGCTAGATGCACTGGGGTTGAGGACTTTTTGGCTGTTGCAGATGACTGAGCAGCAAAAGTTCCAGGTGCTGAAGGTTTTCTGGGTTGAGGCCTTTGACCTTGAGGAATTTGCACTGAGGTTTTTGAAGAGCCAATTTTCAGAGCAGATTTCTTTACCATCTTCTTCGGAGCACTAGCAGAAGCTCCGGCAGAGGCAGCAGCAGCAGAATCCTCGTTGAATTTCTTCACTGCCTCTTTGGCTTTCCTTGCCAACTTGGCTTGTTGCTTCTCCCACATGTCAGGAAAGTCCTCACCAGTTTTGAGGCTAGTAGGATCAGCAATTTGGTTTGGAGCAAGAGGAGGCCTGCTGCAAGGTGGTTTCACAATGAATTTCATCATGTATTTTGGAGTTACATAACGATATTCTCTCCATTCTTTGGCCCATCTCCTCTCAATCTTTTGCAGACGGATCTTCCTCTGCTTGGTCGTCTCCTTTCCATGAGTTTCTTCGTCAGGTGTGCAATATTCATCATACAGATCCTCAATGATCTCAAATGCAGTGCGCACATCTGGCTTTTCCCCTCCTTTCTGAGGTTTCTTTCCATCAGACATTTTCTTCACTTGAAGAATATGAACTCTTGAAGATTCTGAAGAGGTACACAGTTTTTCTTCAAGTAGCGCTGCAAATGAGTTAAGTTGATGAGAACCTAGTGATTCATCAGCGGACATGTTGTACCTGTGAATAGAGTATAGGTGCGAAGAATTTGAAGAGGTCATATGCGTTCTCAGAAATTTTAAGAGAGATAGGTGTGAGGAATTTGACCATGGACATCTTGAGGAATTTTACTAAGTGTTCTTAGCCTTAGGTTCGAGAGTTGTGCAAATTTGAGAATTCGCACAATTGTGGAATCTTGAAGAAAGTCATTACTTAGGGAAAATCATCAAGTATCAAGTATGAGGAGATGTAAGGTGCTTGTGTATTTGATTTATAACATATAAACACCTATTGAGGAATAGTAGTTGTAGTTGAGGATCAAATAGGGGCATTAAAAATAAATTTTAATTACCCTGGTGAAGAACACGACGAACACAGAGAAGAAATGAGGAAGTTCGTCCGTTCAGATCTCCCACGCCCTAGCTTGGCAGAAGGAGACAGCTACAACGGCGGTGGGATGAAGATTTCCGCGACCGATGCGAGTACGGCGACGACGAGGTTGAGGCAGCGAAGCTCTTCCTCACCGACGACGATGACTTTAGCGACAGCTCTAGGTTGGAGCTCGGGAGAGAGATGAGATGCGGAGTAACCGAGCACAGTTGATGGGAAGGGGGCATTTATAGAGGAAGTGAAAACTGATCCTCCCAAAGATTTTGGACAGGATTGCCCCTGACCCTTGCTCTCCACGCGACAGGTGTCACCCACGATCTGGGTAGTGAAGATTATGGAGGATCATGGGTTATCCAGGCGCGGGAATTGGAACAGTTTGAGTGGGAACCGCCAAAAATTTTGGAAGTGAGGATTTCAAAGTTTTCACTCGCAAATTCTTCAGCTATCAAGGACTCAGTGAAGACTTTGAACAAGTTTGAAAGTAGAACGCATATGAGGAATTTGTGAACAGACTGGGTTGAGTTTAGCATAGACGGGGAAAGGGTCCGATCACATTCACTTAGATGAAAATCAACTTGAAGAATTAGCAATAAGTGAATGCTGTTGAGGACATTGAAAAACTCATAGTCAATGAAGAATATGAATCTTAAAAGTTTTGAAGAATTTGAAAAGTTGATGAATTTGAAGACTTGAGGAATTTGCAAATTTGAGGAATTTGATAATTTGATAATTTGCAATAGTGCTCAATTTTGAAGAACTTCAACTTTTGGTTGGTGACGTAACCCACCGTATAAGAATGATGATTTCAGACACCGCTTACAATTGTCGTAGAGTTCTGAGAATCAAATTCTTCATTAATTTCTTCACACTTCGAGATTTATTCTTTATTGATTGAAGAAAAAAAACATTACTTCGTGTGTTGCACATCTAAGTCATCAATTTTGCATACGTGTTAGGATGTGTGGTCTTCATCAAAGAACATTCGAAGATTCTAAGATATTTAGCTCACATCGCAACTTGCAAAACCTCTTTTCATCCAAGGGCTTTGTGAAGATATCGGCCAGTTGTTCTTCAGTAGGAATGTGATTGATGGAGAGGTCACCCTTGAGTACATGATCTCGAAGAAAGTGATGACAAATCTGGATGTGCTTGCTCTTGGAGTGCTGAATAGGGTTGTACGCAATCTTGATGGCACTCTCGTTGTCGTAGTAAAGAGGCACATTCTTCAGCTTGATGCCGTAGTCCTTGAGGGTTTGCTTCATCCATAGTAACTGAGCACAACACGAGCCAGCAGCAATGTACTCAGCTTCTGCAGTAGAGAGTGAAACGCAGTTCTGCTTCTTCGAGGACCAATAGACTAAGGATCGTCCGAGGAAATGACATGTGCCTAAGGTTGACTTGCGATCCACACGATCTCGAGCATAGTCAGCATCAGAGTATCCAATGAGGTGAAGATTTGAGCCCTTGGGATACCACAATCCAAGTGTTGGTGTGTGAGCTAAGTATCAAAGAATATGTTTCTCAGCCTTATGGTGTGATTCCTTCGGTGTTGCTTGGAATCGTGCACACATGCAGACACTTAGCATTATATCAGGCCTAGATGCACATAGGTACAATAAGGAGCCAATCATGGAGTGGTATACCTTCTGATCGAAATCTTTACCATTTTCATCAGTGCAGAGATGGCCTTTTGAAGGCATTGGAGTTTTGACGCCTTTGCAATCTTGCATGTCGAATTTCCTCAGAACATCTTTGAGGTATTTCTCTTGTGAGATGAAGATGCCATTGTCTTGCTGACGAATTTGAAGACCTAAGAAGAATTTCAACTGTCCCATCATAGACATTTGTTATTCTTCACTCATCATATAGGCAAATTCATCACTTTAACGTTTGTCAGTACATCCAAAGATAATATCATCAACATATATTTGGCATATGAACAATTCATTGTCATAGGATTTCGTGAAAAGAGTAGTGTCGAGTGAACCGGGTTTGAAGCCTTTCTTCATGAGGAATTCCTTCAGAGTGTCGTACCACGCCCGAGGGGCCTGCTTGAGGCCATAGAGGGCCTTGTTTAGTCTGAAGACTTTGTCAGGATGCTTAGGATCTTCAAAACCCGGGGGTTGAGCAACATATACTTCTTCCTCAAGCTTACCATTGAGGAATGCACTTTTCACATCCATTTGATATAAGATGATATTATGATGGTTAGCGTAAGCCTAGTAATATGCGAATAGCTTCAAGTCTAGCAACAGGTGCAAAAGTTTCATCAAAGTCAATTCCCTCAACCTGTGTATAGCCTTGAGCTACAAGTCGAGCCTTATTCCTCACCACAAGACCATTTTCATCTTGCTTGTTGCGGTAGATCCACTTGGTACCTATGATGTTATGCTTGCGAGGATCTAGGCCGCTTGACAAGTTCCCACACGTTGTTGAGCTTGAACCTGATGCAATTCCTCTTGCATAGCTTGAATCCATTCGGGCTCCTTGAATGCTTCATCAACTTTGGTGGGCTCTAAGATAGAGACAAAGGCAAAGTGCCCACAAAAGTTAGTTAGATGTGAAGCTATTGAGCGTGTGAGAGGACCTGGTGCATTGATGTCATCGATGATTTTGTCAATCTGCACTTCATTTGCTACTCTTGGATGAGCAGGTTGACGAGGCTGAGGAGTTTCATCAGCACCATTTTCTTCAGGTATATCAGCATGAGAGTCTTCATTTGTTGGAATGATTTCCTCAGTGGGTATGACATCTTCAGTTGCCTTCAGCTTGATTGATTCCTCAGGAGATTGTTCATCTAAGAGAGAAGGCAGGTGCTCTCTTTGCGAGCCATTAGTTTCATCGAACCACACATCTACAGTTTCAACCACCTTGTGATGGTAGGTGTTGAAGACTTTGTAGGTGTGCGAGTCCTTTCCATAACCAAGCATAAAACCTTCATGTGCTTTCGGTGCAAACTTAGAACTATGGTGAGGATCTCTGATCCAGCATTTTGCACCGAAGACTTTGAGATAACTTACATTGGGTTTCTTGCCTGTCATGAGCTCATATGAAGTCTTCTTGAGGAATTTGTGGAAGATATACCCTGTTGATGATGTGGCATGCAGTATCAATTGCTTCAGGCCAGAAGCGACGAGGGGTTTTGTATTCGTCAAGCATGGTTCGAGCCATCTCAACAAGAGTCCTGTTCTTGCGCTCCATGATGCCATTCTGCTGAGGAGTGTAAGGAGCATATAACTCATGAGTAATACCAAGTTCATCAAGCTATTCATCTAGGTTAGTGTTCTTGAATTCAGTCCCATTATCACTCCTGATATGCTTGATCTTGACGCCAAAGTTGGTGGAGGCCCTTGAAGCAAATCGTCTGAAGACATCCTGTACTTCATTTTTGTACAGAATGATATGCACCCATGTGTAACGAGAGTAATCATCAACAATGACAAATCCATACAAAATTGAAGAATTTGTTAGTATGGAGTAGTGAGTGGGACCAAAGAGATCCATATGAAGCAATTCAAAAGGTCGCGTAGTGGTCATGATTGTCTTCGAGGGATGCTTGGATCTGGTCATCTTCCCAGATTCACATGCACCACAAAGATGGTCCTTGAGGAATTTGACACCATCGATGCCAATGACGTGCTTTTCTTCACGAGTGTGTGTAGATTCCTCATACCAGCATGTCCCAAGTCAGTCGATGCCACAGCCAGGCCTTCTGAAGCTTTTGCAAGTAAGCAAGTGGCAGGTTGAGGACCTGTAGAGAAATCAACAATATACAAGTCTCCTCTCCTAAAGCCTTCGAAGACTTTGGAATTGTCAGATTCCATGATGACAACACAACGATATTTTCCAAATACGACAACCATATCAAGATCACAAAGCATTGAGACAGACATAAGGTTGAACCCGAGGGATTCAACTAGCATCACCTTGTCCATGGTTCGGTCCTTTGAGATAGCAACCTTACCAAGTCCCAATACCTTGCTTTTTCCTTTAGTCTGCGTAGGTGATATGCTTCAGAGGAGATGGAGTGAGTGGCAAATTCATCAGTAGATTCTTGTCACCCGTCATGTGGTTTGTGCATCCACTATCGAGAACCCACTCAGTAGCTTTTAGAGTATCATCCTGCAGATGAATTAGTACAACTTACAAACTCATATGCTTCAGAGTGAAGAATATGATATCAATTTCATCAGACAGAATTTCATCACACAAGATAGTAAGCAAGTAGAGTGAGGACGTGAGAAATGAAGAATTCATTTCATCATGGTTAACTTGCGTCCTTTCAAGCATTTCCTCACGGTCTCCAGCAAATTCATCAGATGTTCAAAGTTCATCTGGAGACCTGACCCTACATAAGATGTAGGTTTGTTTTCTTCACCACCCACATCTGGAGGGGTGGCAAAGAATTCATCATTCAGCGAGCACCATGTGAGAAGGGAGGCATTGAAGCAAGTGCGCTTTGTTTCACAGGCAAGGGTTAGAGTATTCAAATGAATAAGCAGATAAATTCTTCAAGGACTTATGAACATAATGGTTTGAAGAATAATGCACATATTCATAACTCTTAGGTTTTCCCTGCGAAACAGAGGCATTACCACGAGAATGATGATTTTGACCGTTTGTGGAATTTGGTCCAAGTGAGGACTTTGGTCCATATGAGGAGTTTGATCTGGGGTTCCGATTCTTCATGAGTGGTGTCGTGAGGATATTCACTTGAAGATTTTGTAGGTAGCTCTTGGGAACCCAGATTTTCTTCATAGGAGAACCGTTCCTGCAGTTAGTTCCAACATATCTAGCAAATACTTCACTTGACTAATTTTTGAAGAATTTGTAATTGGAGTCAAGTGACTCAACAGAGGAATATGAAGTTTCACAAGTAAAGCCAGATAAAGTGGATGGATCCACAGGAGATCCTTTTGTAGCAACCCATGAGGTTTTGGGGTACTCCTTAGGTGTCCAGTAGGATCCATCAACGTTGAGTTTCCTCACAAAGGCAGTACCCTCTTTCCTAGGGTTCCTGTTCAGAATCTGCTTCTTGAGGACATCACAAAGGGTTTGATGCCCTTTGAGACTTTTGTATATGCCTATCACATACAATTCCTTCAACCCTGCATTGTCATCAGTGATACGAGTGGTATCCTCAGATGAGGAATTTAAGACCACGAGAATAGTTGAAGAAATTGCAGCAGTAGAAGCATTTGAACATTCAGGTGAAGAATTAGCAGTTTCACGTTCGATGCATTTCAAACAAGGTGGAACAAATTCTTAATGAGCATTACACATTTGTTGAGCCAGTAAGGAATCGTTTTCCCTTTGGAGATCCTCATTTGACACCCTCAGCTTTTCAAGATCTTGCTTTCTTTGAAGAAATTCATATGAAGGCTTCTCATGATCGGCTAAGAGGTCGTTATGATGACTCTGAAGGTTATCATACTTTGTCTGAAGACTTTTAAGATCAACAGATAGAGTTTGAGTCCGATCCACTTCATGGTTTAACAGATCATCGCTTTTGTCTAGCATTTTCTGAAGCTTTTCAAGTCCACTTTGTTGCTTAGTGGAAATTTTAACAATTTTAGCATAGCTAGGTTTCACATATTTATCAGGTTCACCTTCACTTGATTCAAATGAGGAATGATGTTTCTGTACCTTTGAGCCTTTTGCCATAAAGCAGTAAGTGGGAGCATAATCATCATTGCTGACGTCAGAGTCGTTGGAGTGGTCATATTCTTCATTGTTGAAGATGGACTTGCTAACGAACGCAGTAGCGAGAGCCAGACTAGCAACACCAGATTCTGATTCCTCCTCAGATTCTTCCTCTTCTTCATATTCTTCAGATTCTTCCTCATAATCCATTTCTTTGTCGATGAATGCTCAAGCCTTTCTGGAACCATTGTTCTTGTGCTTTGAGGACTTTGAAGATGAGGACTTTGCAGATGAGGATTTTGAAGATTTCTTCTTTTACTTTGAGTCATCAGAACTGTCATCCTTGTATTTCTTCTTCTTCTTTGAGTCTATTTCCCAAAGAGGACAATCAGAGATAAAATGGCCAGGCTTCTTGAAACGATGACATGTTCTCCTTTTGTAATCTTCTGAGGAATCTGATTTCCTCAAGCCACTTTTCGATGACTTTCCAAATCCACCTCTTCTTGAGAACTTCTGGAATTTCCTCACAAGCATAGCTAGTTCCTGACTTAGTTCTGCAGGATCACCAAGGCTGCTGTCAGAATCTTCTTCTTCATATGAGGAAATTTCTTTTGCCTTCAGAGCACGAGATCTTCCATAGCCTGGTCCATAGAGGTCTCTCTTTTCAGCTTGTTGGAATTCATGAGTATTGAGTCTCTCAAGAATATCAGCAGGATCAAGAGCTTTATAATCTCCACGTTCTTGAATCATCAAAACAAGAGTATCAAATGAGGAATCGAGAGATCGTAGCAGTTTCTTCACCACTTCATGGTCAGTGATATCAGTGGCACCCGGTGCTTTAAGTTCATTGGATATATCAGTGAGGCGATCAAATGTTTGTTGAACATTTTCATTGTCAAGTATCTTGAAGCGGTTGAAGAGATTGCGAAGAACATCAACACGAGAGTCATGTTGAGTGGAAACACCTTCGTTGACTTTGGACAACCTATCCCAAATAAGCTTAGCAGATTCCAAAGCACTCACTATGCCATACTGACCTTTGCTCAACTGACCACATATGATATTCTTCGCTTGAGAATCGAGTTGCTTGAATCTCTTCACATCAGCAGTAGTAACAGTGGGAGCGACAGAGGGCACACCATTTTCCACAACGTACCAAAGGTCGTTGTCAATAGCTTCAAGGTGCATACGCATCTTGTTCTTCCACTAGGGGTAGTCTGTCCCATCGAAAGTAGGACATCCCGCGGAAACCTTGATCAGTCGACATAACTACAGTCGACATAATAGAACTCTAGGTGGTTAAACCAAAATCACACAGAGCGAGGGAGTACCTGCTCTGATACCAATTGAAAGTGCGTTATATCGGCTAGAGGGGGGTGAATAGGCGATTTTTACAAATTCATCATTTGAGCAATTTCAAATTTGAGGAATTTGAAATGTGATGAATAACTAGCAGCGGAATACGTACTCAAGTGCATGAGGAACATAGTGACAGCATAGTCTTCATGATGAAATGAAACATGCACAAATAGAGAGTAGCGTGATACAGGATATGCACTGGTGAACAAGGTAACTTGCAGAATTTGAGGTGAGGAATTTGTGAAAGTCTTTAGTCAAATTCTTCAAACTGTAACAATCAGTTTCATCAACAGATATATGAGGAATAGAGGGGTTGAGGAAATAGGACCAGACAGCTTGATGAAGACATTGGTTTGATGACCTAGTTCCAACTGCTGTGACAGTCGTACGTCTGGTTTGGAGTGGCCTGGTATTTAAACCAGAGGACACATAGTCCCAGGACACACAGTCCTTATCGTATTCTCCTTGAGCTAAGGTCACACAGTCCTCGCCCAACACTCATGGTAAGTCTTTAGGGTAGACTTCCAAAACCCTCACAAACTGGTCACCTGGCGATCCACAATTTACTGCTGGATGCTCTAGACCAAGGTCACTTCATGGTCCCCAATTGACTGCAGGAGCACTAGACCATGACGCCTAACTGTCTGGAGGATACACAGTCCTCAAAGGTAACAAGCATTGGTTCCACACAGGAATTTCTTCAGTGATGCTCAATCACTATGGGTTTTATGGTTTGGTTGTGGGTTTTTCCTCACTGATGATTTTCTCTTAAAGTCCTCAAAGGATGGGTTGCTCTCAAATGACAAGTGTTAGTTCTCTCTCGGAGCAGCCAACCAGCTAGTGGTTGTGGGGGTTGGCTATTTATAGCCAAGGTGCAACCTGACATGATAAGACATAAATGCCCCCAATGATATGACCGTTATATGGATAAGAACAATTGGGGACAACTGGCGCTAAGCACAGCAACGGTCGGAATTTTGAACTATGAAAGTCCTTAGCTTCTCATGATCCTCACTTGTAGGAAATTCGCACTTGCGAAATCCTAACTCCTCAGTCAGATCAATTTCCTCAGAGACCAGAAGACCTTCGTCTCTATCACCGAAAAAATTGTCTGAACCGTAAGAGATTTCCAAAGGCTTCACTCGAAGAATTGTATGGGTTGAGGGTTTTGGAGTTGAGCATCAGTTGGAAATTTTCCTTCATATTACCTCGGCCCCCTTTAACAGTACGGTGTTTCCTATGACTCAAATAAAGGAAATGAAACTACGAAAACAAAAGTCTTCACACTTCATTTTCCTCATTCATATCTTCAAGGTCACACCAACTTCTTCATTTTTAAAGTCTTCACAAAGTCTTCACCAAAGTCTTCAGAAAGTCTTCAGCAAAGTCTTTACTTGAAGACATACATTTTTAGGGGTCGATAATCTCCGAATATATCAAACTCCTCATCGACTTATAGAGCCGGTGTACACTCACAAACTCATTAGTGCCTTAACCTATAAGTCTTCAATACACCAAAATCACTAAGGGGCACTAGATGCACTAACACACCCAAATTGAGGATTTGTAGTGCAAACCTCAACTTAGGGATTTTTGAAAACCTAATTTTAATAAATTCCTTTTGGTCAAAATAACTTTTGATAAAAATAGTTTTGGTTACTATTCACATGGCATGATCATTGGGCAAGAAGTTTGGATCAAGGAAGATGCCTATGGAGAGGAGTAGAACCTCAGAGTGCCAAACATAATCAACCAATCAATCAGTCAAGCAATAGTTCAAACAAGCATGCACTCAAAAAGTTTTAATTGGTTCCAAAATTTATAAACCCAAGTATAGCAAAGTGATACAAATACAAGGTGTGACAGACCTACCCCCTTACAAGAATCTCGTCCCCGAGATTCCTACGGTAAGCGCTAAAAAGATAAGGGAACTCAGATCTAAGATAGTCTTCAAGCTCCCAGGTTGCTTCAGCTTCGGTGTGGTTGCTCCATTGAACCTTGAAGTACTTGATGGTACGGCTTCAAGTGCAATGCTCTGCTTCATCCAAAATACGAACTGGCCTCTCACGATAAGTGAGGTCTGGCTGAAGGTCGATGGCTTGACGGTTGATGTCCTTGTAGAGGTCAAGGCGGTTGGGAACTTGGAGACACTTCCGATGTTGGGACACGTGTAAGACGTTGTGCACATCTGGCAGTTCAGAAGGTAACTCTAGCTGGTAAGCAACTTCTCCTCACGTAGCGGTAATCTTGAAGGGGCCGATATATCTGGACGCAAGCTTTCCCTTGACATGGAAATGCTTGGTTCCTTTGAGAGGCGTGACTCGGAGGTAGACATGGTCACCGACACAGAAGTTCACTTCTCAGCGTTGGGAGTTAGCTTAACTCTTTTGTCTTGACTTGGCGGTCTCCAGGCGTTATCGGACAAGTTGAACTTGCGCTTCTGCCTCGTGGAGGATATATGGTCCAAAGACCAATCCTTCTCTGGTCTCTGACTAGTAGAGGGGGGGTACGACACTTGCGTCCACTCGGCGAATGGTAGGCAATCTTCCACTTGGCACCATATACCAAAACACAAGCACGGATCATATCTTTGAGTATCTGATTCACTCATTCTGTTTGCACACCGCTTTGGGGATGAAAAGCGGTGCTGAAGGAGAGCTTGGTTCCCATTGCTTCTCGAAACATCTTCCAGAACCTCGAGGTGAACTGGGTGCATCGGTCTGATACGATATCCTTGGGAATTCTGTGAAGACTCACGATACGCTTGATGTAAATGCTGGCTAGCTTGTTACCATCATAGGTGGTCTTGATGGGAATCAAATGGGCTACCTTGGTCAGGTGATCAACAATGACCAAAATGGAATCATGTCCCTTGCTTCACCTTGGTAATCCCGTGATGAAGTCCATCCCGAATTTGTCCTACTTCCATTAAGGAACTTTGAGAGGTTGCAATAATCTAGCAGGTTGCTGCTTCTCAGCTTTGACTCTCTGGCATATGTCACACTTAGCAACAAATGTGCCTATTTCCCGCTTCATGTCGTGCCACCAGAATCTTGTCTTGAGGTCTTGATACATCTTAGTTCCTCCAGGATGGATGGAGTATGGAGTGTCATGAGCTTCTTGCAAGATCAAATTCTTGACATCTTCCTTGTTGGGTATGCAGATGCGATTCCTGAACCAGACAACTCCTTGTTCATCCACTGAGAATCCTGGGGCCTTGCCGGTCTTGATCTTCCTCTTGATGCCTTCAATGCTCTTGTGTCCCTGCTGAGCTTCCTTAATATCATCCATCAAGGTAGGCTTTGCTTCGAGGTTGGCAATGAATCCAGGTGCAACTAGTTCCAAGACGAAGCTTTCAAGCTCTTCATACAAGGCAGGTAACTTTTCCATAATCATAGCATTCAAGGAACAAGGTTTTCTGCTTAAGGCGTCTGCTACCACGTTAGCCTTTCCGTGGTGGTATTGAACACTGAGGTCATAGTCCTTGATCAACTCCAACCATCTTTGCTGCCTCATTTTCAATTCCCTTTGGGTGAAAATATACTTCAAACTCTTGTGGTCTATGTATATCGCACATCGCTTCCTCATATGGTAATGTTGCCATGACTTCAAGGCATGAACTACGCCTGCCAACTCAAGATCATGAGTAGCGTAGTTCTCTTCTTGAGGACATAGATGTCTGGATAGATATTGTAAAACTCTACCTTCTTGCATCAGAACACCTCCAAGCCCGGTTCTCGATGCATCACAATATAACACAAACTCCTTGTGAATATCGGGGGTGGCAAAAACTGGGGCTGTGGTCAATCTCTTCTTGAGCTCCTAGAAGCTTTCCTCACACTTATATATCCATTCAAACTTCTTGTCTTTCTTCAAAAGATGAGTCATGGGTCTGGCAATGGTCAAGAATCCTTCGACGAACTTGCGGTAATATCCCGCGAGTCAGAGGAAGCTCCTGACTTCCTTCATAGTGGTAGGGGATTGCCATTCGGTCATGGCTTCTATCTTGGCAGGATCCACTGACAATCCTTCTGCAGTTAACACATGACCCAAGAAATCAACGTCATGCATCTAGAATTCACACTTGCTGAATTTGGTGTAAAGCTGGTGCTCTCGAAGGTTGTCTATGACCAATATCAGGTGTTGCTCATGCTCTTCTTCAGACTTGGAGAAGATGAGTATGACATCAATGAAGACGACAACAAACTTGTCCAAGTACTCCATGAAGACCTTGTTCAGGAGGTACATGAAGTAGGCAGGGTGTAACATCCCAAAATTTCATTTTGGAATGTTATGAAATAGCTATGCATCTATCATCATCATTGCTTGATTTTATGTGTTAGTTGAAATGCCTTTTCTGATTTTCTGAAAGCCCTTTCTACTTTTCCCTATGTTGCCTTCCCCTATTTGAAATTTTGGTTAAATGTTCAAAATAAGAGAGGAGTAACATGACACTCCACACCAGGGTCTAATTGGTGATATATTTGAACAATAATAACCAGGGGTTATTTTTGAAAATATTTGCAAAAAGGGTTTAAAAAAACAATTAGGCAATTTCTGAAAATATTCTTTTTTTAAAAGTATTCAAATGACAGAATAGAAATGTTCATTAAATAGCATTTATTATTCTGTTAATTTTGATATATAATACCCCTATATTTAGAGACGATTTGAATGCTTTAAACGCTTTTGAATGTCTCTGGAAAAATATTAAAGAAAAACAGTAACGGTTTGCATTTAAACGGGCCGGCCCACGACACTTATTTCGCGCATTTACTACGAACCGGCCGACCGACGCGTAACGGACGCGCTCCCTCTCACTGACATCCGGGCCCCACCCCTGACCGACCGTTACACCGAACGGTCATCGTCTCCCTCCCCGCGCTCGCCGGATCCGACGCCGGCAGTTTCTTCCCCTCGCCG
Organism: Hordeum marinum; assembly: GCA_022496015.1. Lineage (NCBI taxonomy): Eukaryota > Viridiplantae > Streptophyta > Magnoliopsida > Poales > Poaceae > Hordeum > Hordeum marinum. The sequence continues at coordinate 110,536,511 of CM039672.1, forward strand.
GATCTCTCTCCCCTCTTAACTCCCGCACCCCTCGAGCGCCCTATAAGTACCGGCCACTTCCCCGCATCCATTCACCCCGAGCCCCCCTTTTCCCCCTCGCCGGAACGCTGTCAATTGCTCGCCGGAGCTACTCCCACACCGAAGCTCGCCATCGACCGTAGCCACCACCTCCGACCTCCGTTCACCCCACCGTCGCCACCAATCGACTCCGGAGAACCGTCGCCGTCGCCCGGACCACTTCCCCGTCTTCCCCGACCACCGGAGTACCCCGACGCCAGCGACCTCTTTACCCTGTGAGCACCCCCTCCCTCCGATCCGAATCCAACGTCCGAGATTAGAACGGACTTAAGTCCGAATCGTTTTCTTCTTCCGATCGGTCGCCCGCCCGTAGCTCTCGCACGCACACCCCCCTTAGCCAATCGGATCGTGCCACGTAGCCCCCTGACCGACACAAATCAGATTTTTTTTTCATTCTTTGTTTTAATTAACAGAATGTTTTCAAATTTTGTTTTTCTTATATCTTTTAATCTATTTAGTGTTTTGAGTTGATTCCTTTTGCAATAGCTCACATTTTTCATGTAGTTTCACCCTGTACTTTTAAATTTCAAATTTGAACTATAAAATTTGAATGTAATCAAATTTGCTCAAAATCTTTAAATCTGAATAACTAGAGTTTGAAAATACATTTTGACATGATTCTTTTTGCTACTGTTTGGTATTAGTTAGGACTATCTTCATGTATAGTTTGAGGATTTTCATGATATATTTGATTAATGTTTTAACCAAAAAACAGAATCTGCTTATTATTATAATATAGTTTTATAAACTTAATTTTAATTAGTTTGATTTAGATGTTGGTTTCATTTGTTTATTAGATTCTGTTAGTAAACATTTAGTGTTTTTACTCACTGTTAATAAAAATATAAATTTGCCTAATTTAATTTTATTTAACATAGGAATCACAACTTATTTTCAAATAGGCATAATTTGATTAAAACAACTAACTAGTAATAGTTTTGTTTTCAAACAAAGGTTTGTATATTTTAATTCTGTTTTCTAAGACAGATTTAATTGTAAATTATTTTCTGTTAAGAACATGTTTTACAAATAAATAATAAGTTTAGTTTTCATTCTTTTGTTAATATAACTATAGTTGATTCATAAAGTGTTTATCAAAACTTTTATAAAATTTACTAGAGTTTTCCCAACAAACTTAAATTGACTTTGTTTACTTTAATAGTAAAATATTCTATTGTTGCCTTGCTGTCAACAATTGTCTTGTTATTTCAAAATAGTTTTATTATGTAGAAGTGTTTTCATCATCCCCTTTGGAAAACAAAACTTTGTGTGTTTTACTTGCTAGAGACTTTTGTGCATTGTTTGCCTTGTTTGTTTAGTACTTCTTTGCTGAATGTTATGAGTACTTATTTTGGTTGTATGCTTATTTGAGTGCATTGTTTGTTTCGTTAGATTATCCGGAGTGCGAAGCTTATTACTTAGAGTCACTCTCGTACGAAGATCATCAATCAGGCAAGTCACTTTGAACATGTTTTACCCATGTTTTATATGCATTAGTTCTACCATCTCCCCAGTTGCATGCAAGATAGGTTAGTTGGAAACTTGGTTACATTGTAGTAGTATCATGTGGTAGATACCCCTCTCAACCCTCTTTGACAACATTGGCCGCGGGAAACGTTGTTTTACTTTTGCTATGCTAATAGTAGACGGGGTTGGTTGTGTGATTCATGGGAGCTGAGAGAGTTAATAATTTCAAGACCTACATAATGAGCAAGATTTCAAGACTCCAAGTTTTCAACATACCTCTGGGTGGATGATGGTTGAACGGCGCCCTGGAGAAACCAGTGGTTAGCCTAGGTGATGCTGGAGATGGCCAGTATTCACGCGGAAAGGTCCACCCAGGCACAAAGGGATGGATGGGTGCTTCAAGACCCAAGGCTTACCTGCACAACCACGAGTCCTTATGGGCTCTGGCTTGGTTGGATATCGTGGTGACCCTGGACAGGCGGTGCTACGAGAGGTAGAAGAACGGTAGGAAAGGATGGGCACCGTCAGAGTCGCAGGGAAACCCTTTGGAAGACCATGTTTTGGTCATCCGTTTCTCAAACACCCTGAAGTGCGAGAAATCAAACGGAGGCGACCAAATCTTGTGGGGAACGTGTGCAAAACTCTGCAGAGTACTCAACCTAATCGATTAGCCGTGTCCACGGTCATGGACAACTTGAGCCAAAGGAATTGGAATTTCCGGAACTCTCAACACAATTAATATGATGATGTGGGTATTAACAATTTTGGGTATGAGAACTGGTTGGTGGAACCATCTCATTAATCAACCAACTTAGTAATGTTTTGCTTAGCCCCTTTTCTTGATGTAGGAAAAAAATTGGCTTTACGCAAAACTTACCACCCCACCTGCCATATATGCATATAGACTAGCTGATTATTTTCACACCTCTACTGTGACTTTGCCGGCATATTCCATATGCTGACCTACATGGCTGCAACGTATCATGTTGCAGAGTATTTTTCCGACCAGGAGTGAGGACGCGTTCTATGCTCAGTGAGATGCCCTTGGAGTCGGATGGACTCATCTACCGTCGACGCTTCCGCAAGATTTAGATATTCTCATGAGTTGGCTTTTAGCCACTTTATTGTAATTTTTATTGTAATAAAGGACTCGATATGAGATTTCGATTAATATAATGCTGTGTGATTTCCCTTTGATATATACATGGATGTACCGTGTGTGTACCAGCATGATCTTGGGATGGTACGGAAACACCGGAGACTTGACCTTTCAGGTCGGGTCGCTACAGAAATGGTATCAGAGCACACGCTAACCGTAGGACGTAACCTCTAGGATTGGAAAGCCTTAGGATTGTTTCTCTTTTTCTTTAAATATCTTATACTCTCATCTATTCGTTTCTGATTTCTCCCCGATTATTTCAAAATTTATAGATGGCCACCTTCATCCCAGTGTTGATCACGGAGTTTTGCCAGCCTGACGCAACGATGCCCTTTGGTAAGGAGCTGATGAGGATCGTCAAGGACGTAAGGATTGCTTTGCCGAGCATCACCGGGATTCCTATCATGGCATTTCCCCAAGATGGACGCTACAGGATCGAGGTGCATATCCCAGGGAAGACTTTTGGGAATCGGAAGGAACCCATAGATCTCAAGTTCGTGGCACCTAGTTGGATACTTGGAAGAGACATGGCCATTCATCGTGCCCTTGGACGTATTCAGGAGGAATACAGAGGTGGAACCATTTCACCAGGACTCAGCATGGTTTGTCGCAGAGATGCCAATGGAAACATCATAACTCCTCCCACTGCAGACACCACTATTTCCTATATCCAGACCCTGGAGACTCACATCAGGACTTTGGAGCTCCGAGTTCGTGCTGATACAAAGACAATCAAGAATCTGATGAACTGCGAGCTGGACCTTGAAGCTGATCTATGAGAGGCCAACTATGAACACGAGCATGAAGTGAAGGACTTCCTAGAGAGGATTGATGAGCAGAATGCACGCGTCGCAACTCTGGAGGAGCAGCTAGACATGGGGGAAAACCTTCACCCCGAAGGAGACATGGCACCCTTCATCAGCGACGATGAAGACTATGAGGAAAGCACCACCGGAGGACCTACGACTATGCACTTCTGTGGAAAAACATTAGTTATGCCCTCCATGTATCTTTTATTTTCAACGTTAAGAGCGTAGGTCGATGCTTAGTTTGATTGAGTATTGTATTCTCGATGTTTGACATTGATTGAATAAATGAATGAGTGTTTGGTGTGATATGTTTGTTGCATTAAATATGGGTAGTGAATTTCTTCTAGACCCTTGTTCTATTCTAATTCTCATCCCTCTGAAAACAGCAAGATGCCTCCACGACGTGAGACCGACTTCACTTTCCCACCAGAACTCACTCAACTCCTTCAGCAGCAGAATGCACTGATGCAGTTATTTATTCAGAATCAGACCAACAACCAGAACAACCACAACCACCATCCACCCCAGACTGACAATCTCACCCGTTTTCTGAGGTTGAACCCTCCAACTTTCTCCAGCAGTACTGAGCCCATTGTGGCAGATGACTGGCTCCGTAGGATGGAGAGAGAACTTGTCACCGCTGGATGTACTGATGCTGAGAAGGTGCGATTTGCCGCACATCAACTGGAAGGACCAGCAGCATCATGGTGGGAGAATTACACCACCACATATCCTATTGCAGATGTGACTTGGGAGCAATTCAAGCTTGCTTTTCGCACCGCACATGTCTCAGCTAGAGCCATGAGTCTGAAGAAGCGCGAGTTTCGCAATTTGCGCCAGGGTAATCGCTCTGTGGCCCAATATGTGGAAGAGTTCAGCATGTTGGCCTGTTATGCCCCAGGAGATGTGGCCGATGATGCGGCCAAGCAAGAAAATTTTCTGGAAGGACTCAATGATGAGTTGAGCATACAGCTGGTAGTGGCTAATTTCAACAACTACCAAGAGCTGGTGGATAAGGCACTTATTCTGGAAGGTAAACAACAGCAGATTGAGAACCGCAAGAGGAAGTACACTCAGGGGAAGTTCAACTCTGGAGCTCATCAGAAGCCTCGTTACTCCCCGTACTCCGGGAATACCGGATCAGGAAACAGTAAGTTTGGAAAACACACTCATGCTGTGCACAACCATGGAGGCCACAATCATGGAGGAAATGGGAACAACCGTCCCAACCATGGTAACTTCAAGAGTGACAATGGGAATGGGAACAACAACCAGCACCGTCAAGTTCCTACTCAGAAGGATCTGAGTCACATTACCTGTTTCAAGTGTCAGAAGACAGGGCACTATGCTAATGAGTGTCCCCAGAACAAGCAAAGCAATGGAAACGGCAACTCCGCAGCCAAGAAACCCAATCCGTTTCCCCGTGCTCAAGTGAATCACATCGACGTGGAAGAAGTCTATGATCAACCCGAGACTGTGGTTGGTAAGTTTTTATTGCATTCACGTCCTGTTAAAGTACTTTTTGATTCTGGTGCAACTCATTCATTCATATCAAGGGTAGTTGTGGATAAGTATGGTTTGCCCACCAAAACCCTTAGTCAGCCCATTAAGGTTAGTTCTCCAGGAGGTATGATGATGGCAGGGATAGGATGCCATGCCTTGAAACTCAATATAGGAAATCATGTTTTTCCCACCGACCTCATCGTCTTAGAGTCACAAGGATTGGATGTAATCCTAGGCATGGATTGGATGACCAAGTATGAAGGAAATCTTGATTGCCTCAGCAAGTCTGTTTCACTCACCACCCCGGAGAACAAGAGGATTAAGTATGTATCCCGACGCACACGTATGAGTGCTAGGTTAAATGCCCTCACAGGAGTTGTTCAGGAGGAAGTACCTGTGGTAAAAGATTATCTGGATGTATTTCCGGAAGAATTACCAGGAATGCCACCAGATAGGGAGATTGAGTTCTTAATAGAGCTACAGCCAGGGACAACCCCAATTTCCAAGAGACCCTATCGGATGCCCGCAAATGATTTGTTGGAAATCAAGAAGCAAATTAAGGAGTTATTGGACAAAGGTTATATTTGCCCAAGTTCTTCACCTTGGGGAGCCCCAGTACTTTTGGTGGAGAAGAAGGATAAATCTTTGAGAATGGTAGTGGACTATCGTGCCTTGAACGAGGTGACTATCAAGAACAAGTACCCTCTGCCGATGATTAATGATTTGTTTGATCAGCTAGTAGGAGCCAAAGTATTCTCCAAGATCGATCTTCGATCAGGGTATCACCAGTTGAAAATTCGTGAACAGGATATACCCAAAACAGCTTTCACCACGAGGTATGGCTTGTATGAGTATACGGTCATGTCTTTTGGATTGACTAATGCTCCTGCCTACTTCATGAATTTGATGAACAAAGTATTCATGGAATACCTAGACAAGTTTGTTGTGGTGTTCATCGATGACATTCTGATATTCTCCAAGAACGAGGAAGAGCATAAGGAACATTTGCGTTTAGTTATGGAGAAGCTAAGAGAGCATCAGTTACATGCCAAGTTCAGTAAATGTGAATTTTGGTTGACGGAAGTCGGATTCCTTGGACATGTTATTTCCGGAGAAGGAATAGCCGTAGACCCCGCTAAGGTTGAAGCCGTCACCGAGTGGAAGTCACCCACCTCAGTTAAGGAGATCCGCAGTTTCCTCGGACTTGCCGGATATTACCGGAGATTCATTGAGAATTTCTCAAAGATTGCCAAGCCCATGACAGAGTTGTTGAAGAAAGAATCCAAGTATATTTGGACCGAGGAATGTGAAACCAGTTTCCAAGAGTTAAAGGAACGTTTGGTCACAGCCCCAGTATTGATCTTGCCCGATATTCGGAAGGATTTCCAGGTTTACTGTGATGCTTCATGTCAAGGACTTGGAGGAGTACTTCTGCAAGATGGAAAAGTTGTAGCCTATGCTTCCAGACAACTACGACCTCATGAGTTGAATTATGCCACTCATGACTTGGAGTTAGCAGCCGTAGTGCACGCACTCAAGACCTGGAGACATTTTCTTATCGGAAACAGTTGTGATGTTTACACCGACCATAAGAGCCTGAAATACATTTTCACGCAGAAAGAGTTGAACCTCAGACAGAGGAGATGGTTAGAGTTAATCAAGGACTATGACATGAGATTACATTACCATCCAGGTAAGGCTAATGTTGTAGCCGATGCCTTGAGTCGGAAAACTTATGTGAACACACTCACAGCTGGAGGATTACCTCAAGAGTTAGTCGATGATCTCAGAGAGCTCAAGCTAGAGATAGTTCCAAGAGGATATGTTGCTACACTGGAAATTCAGTCCATCTTGACCGAAAGAATTTGAGAAGCCCAGAAATCGGACAAGGAGATAGCTGAGATTAAACAGAGAATGGAAGATGGTAAAGCTAAAGGTTTTCGTGAGGATGAACACGGAACTGTGTGGTTTGAGAACCGAATCTATGTGCCCAATGAACCAGAGCTCAGGAAGTTGATACTTCAGGAAGCCCACGATTCACCTTACTCGATACACCCAGGCAATACCAAGATGTATCTCGATTTAAAAGAAAGTTATTGGTGGACAGGTATGAAGAAAGATATTGCAGAGCATGTTGCCATATGTGATGTTTGTCAGCGAGTAAAAGCAGAACATCAGAAACCAGCAGGGTTACTCCAACCTTTGCCGATACCCGAGTGGAAATGGGAAAAACTTGGTATGGATTTCATCACAGGATTGCCCAGGACCCGTTCAGGTTATGATTCCATCTGGGTAGTGGTTGATCGCTTGACCAAGGTGGCTCACTTCATTCCAGTGAAAACCACCTATACCAGTGCTAAGCTAGCCAAGATATATATGACCAGGATCGTATGTCTGCATGGAGTTCCGAGGAGTATCGTGTCAGATAGAGGAACACAATTTACCTCAAAGTTTTGGCATCAGTTACATGAAACTTTGGGTACAAGGCTAGAGTTCAGTACAACTTTTCATCCGCAGACAGATGGACAGACTGAGAGAGTCAACCAGATTCTGGAAGACATGTTGAGAGCTTGTGCACTAGACTATGGTTCTAGTTGGGACGATAACTTGCCTTATGCAGAATTCTCATACAACAACAGTTATCAGACGAGTCTAAAGATGGCCCCTTTCGAAGCTTTATACGGAAGGAGGTGCAGAACACCACTGACGTGGGATAGTGTTGGAGACCGACAACTTTTTGGTCCCGATCTTATCCGAGATTTGGAAGAGAAAGTCAAGTTGATTCGTGACAGACTCAAAATAGCTCAATCCCGACAGAAGAGCTATGCTGACAACAAGCGCAAGGAAGTGACGTATGAAGTAGGAGACAGAGCATATCTTCGTGTGTCCCCGCTTCGTGGAATCAAGAGATTTGGTGTTAAAGGAAAATTAGCACCCAGATTCATAGGCCCCTACAAAATTCTTGAACGTAGAGGCGAAGTTGCATACAAACTGGAATTGCCAGAAGGATTATCCGAAGTTCATAATGTGTTCCATGTGTCCCAGCTGAACAAATGCCATGCTGAGATGGCCGACATCCCTTTGCGAGACACAGTGCCCCTAGAGGCCATACAGCTTGAAAGTGATCTGACTTACGAGGAGAAGCCTGTCAAGATCCTCGAGACATCCAACAGAGTTACCCGCAGCAAGATTATCAAGTTCTGCAAAGTTTTGTGGAGTCACCATACTGAGGAAGAAGCCACCTGGGAACGCGAAGAAGATCTTCGTAGAGACCATCCGCACCTATTTTCTAGCCAACCCGAATCTCGAGGGCGAGATTCATCTTAAGGTGGGTAGGTTTGTAACATCCCAAAATTTCATTTTGGAATGTTATGAAATAGCTATGCATCTATCATCATCATTGCTTGATTTTATGTGTTAGTTGAAATGCCTTTTCTGATTTTCTGAAAGCCCTTTCTACTTTTCCCTATGTTGCCTTCCCCTATTTGAAATTTTGGTTAAATGTTCAAAATAAGAGAGGAGTAACATGACACTACACACCAGGGTCTAATTGGTGATATATTTGAACAATAATAACCAGGGGTTATTTTGAAAATATTTGCAAAAAGGGTTTAAAAAAACAATTAGGCAATTTGTGAAAATATTATTTTTTTCAAAGTATTCAAATGACAGAATAGAAATGTTCACTAAATAGAATTTATTATTCTGCTAATTTTGATATATAATACCCCTATATTTAGAGACGATTTGAATGCTTTAAAAGCTTTTGAATATCTCTGGAAAAATATTAAAGAAAAACAGTAACGGTTTGCATTTAAACGGGCCGACCCACGACACTTATTTCGCGCATTTAGTACGAACCGTCCGACCGACGCGTAACGGACGCGCTCCCTCTCACTGACATCCGGGCCCCACCCCCGACCGACTGTTACACCGAACGGTCATCGTCTCCCTCCCCGCGCTCGCCGGATCCGACGCCGGCAGTTTCTTCCCCTCGCCGGATCTCTCTCCCCTCTTAACTCCCGCACCCCTCGAGCGCCCTATAAGTACCGGCCACTTCCCCGCATCCATTCACCCCGAGCCCCCCTTTTCCCCCTCGCCGGAACGCTGTCAATTGCTCGCCGGAGCTACTCCCACACCGAAGCTCGCCATCGACCGTAGCCACCACCTCCGACCTCCGTTCACCCCACCGTCGCCACCAATCGACTCCGGAGAACCGTCGCCGTCGCCCGGACCACTTCCCCGTCTTCCCCGACCACCGGAGCACCTCGCCGTCGCATCCACCGCTACCGGACTCGCCGGAGTACCCCGACGCCAGCGACCTCTTTACCCTGTGAGCACCCCCTCCCTCCGATCCGAATCCAACGTCCGAGATTAGAACGGACTTAAGTCCGAATCGTTTTCTTCTTCCGATCGGTCGCCCGCCCGTAGCTCTCGCACGCACACCCCCCTTAGCCAATCGGATCGTGCCACGTAGCCCCCTGACCGACGCAAATCAGATTTTTTTTCATTCTCTGTTTTAATTAACAGAATGTTTTCAAATTTTGTTTTGCTTATATCTTTAAATCTATTTAGTGTTTTGAGTTGATTCTTTTTGCAATAGCTCACATTTTTCATGTAGTTTCACCCTGTACTTTTAAATTTCAAATTTGAACTATAAAATTTGAATGTAATCAAATTTTCTCAAAATCTTCAAATCTGAATAACTAGAGTTTGAAAATAGATTTTGACATGATTCTTTTTGCTACTATTTGGTATTAGTTAGGACTATCTTCATGTATAGTTTGAGGATTTTCATGATATATTTGATTAATGTTTTAACCAAAAAACAGAATCTGCTTATTATTATCATATAGTTTTATAAACTTAATTTTAATTAGTTTGATTTAGATGTTGGTTTCATTTGTTTATTAGATTCTGTTAGTAAACATTTAGTGATTTTACTCACTGTTAATAAAAATATAAATTTGCCTAATTTAATTTTATTTAACATAGGAATCACAACTTATTTTCAAATAGGCATAATTTGATTAAAACAACTAACTAGTAATAGTTTTGTTTTCAAACAAAGGTTTGTATATTTTAATTCTGTTTTCTAAGACAGATTTAATTGTAAATTATTTTCTGTTAAGAACATGTTTTACAAATAAATAATAAGTTTAGTTTTCATTCTTTTGTTAATATAACTATAGTTGATTCATAAAGTGTTTATCAAAACTTTTATAAACTTTACTAGAGTTTTCCCAACAAACTTAAATTGACTTTGTTTACTTTAATAGTAAAATATTCTATTGTTGCCTTGCTGTCAACAATTGTCTTGTTATTTCAAAATAGTTTTATTATGTAGAAGTGTTTTCATCATCCCCTTTGGAAAACAAAACTTTGTGTGTTTTACTTGCTAGAGACTTTTGTGCATTGTTTGCCTTGTTTGTTTAGTACTTCTTTGCTGAATGTTATGAGTACTTATTTTGGTTGTATGCTTATTTGAGTGCATTGTTTGTTTCGTTAGATTATCCGGAGTGCGAAGCTTGTTACTTAGAGTCACTCTCGTACGAAGATCATCAATCAGGCAAGTCACTTTGATCATGTTTTACCCATGTTTTATATGCATTAGTTCTACCATCTCCCCAGTTGCATGCAAGATAGGTTAGTTGGAAACTTGGTTACATTGTAGTAGTATCATGTGGTAGATACCCCTCTCAACCCTCTTTGACAACATTGGCCCCGGGAAACGTTGTTTTACTTTTGCTATGCTAATAGTAGACGGGGTTGGTTGTGTGATTCATGGGAGTTGAGAGAGTTAATAATTTCAAGACCTACATAATGAGCAAGATTTCAAGACTCCAAGTTTTCAACATACCTCTGGGTGGATGATGGTTGAACGGCGCCCTGGAGAAACCAGTGGTTAGCCTAGGTGATGCTGGAGATGGCCAGTATTCACGCGGAAAGGTCCACCCAGGCACAAAGGGATGGATGGGTGCTTCAAGACCCAAGGCTTACCTGCACAACCACAAGTCCTTATGGGCTCTGGCTTGGTTGGATATCGTGGTGACCCTGGACAGGCGGTGCTACGAGAGGTAGAAGAACGGTAGGAAAGGATGGGCACCGTCAGAGTCGCAGGGAAACCCTTTGGAAGACCATGTTTTGGTCATCCGTTTCTCAAACACCCTGAAGTGCGAGAAATCAAACGGAGGCGACCAAATCTTGTGGGGAACGTGTGCAAAACTCTGCAGAGTACTCAACCTAATCGATTAGCCGTGTCCACGGTCATGGACAACTTGAGCCAAAGGAATTGGAATTTCCGGAACTCTCAACACAATTAATATGATGATGTGGGTATTAACAATTTTGGGTATGAGAACTGGTTGGTGGAACCATCTCATTAATCAACCAACTTAGTAATGTTTTGCTTAGCCCCTTTTCTTGATGTAGGAAAAAAATTGGCTTTACGCAAAACTTACCACCCCACCTGCCATATATGCATATAGACTAGCTGATTATTTTCACACCTCTACTGTGACTTTGCCGGCATATTCCATATGCTGACCTACATGGCTGCAACGTATCATGTTGCAGAGTATTTTTCCGACCAGGAGTGAGGACGCGTTCTATGCTCAGTGAGATGCCCTTGGAGTCGGATGGACTCATCTACCGTCGACGCTTCCGCAAGATTTAGATATTCTCATGAGTTGGCTTTTAGCCACTTTATTGTAATTTTTATTGTAATAAAGGACTCGATATGAGATTTCGATTAATATAATGCTGTGTGATTTCCCTTTGATATATACATGGATGTACCGTGTGTGTACCAGCATGATCTTGGGATGGTACGGAAACACCGGAGACTTGACCTTTCAGGTCGGGTCGCTACACAGGGGCATTGGTCAACCCAAATGAGATGACCGTGTACTCATACATGCCATACCGGGTTACAAACGTCGTCTTCGGAATGTCTTAGGGCCCGATCTTCAACTGGTAGTACCCTGACCTGAGGTCAATCTTGGAAAACACCTTAGCTCTGTTCAACTGATCGAACATGTCTTCAATCTTGGCGAGTGGGTACTTGTTGTTTATTTTGACTTCATTGATAGAATGGTAATCCACACAGAGTTTGATAGTTCCATCCCTCTTTGACATAAACAGAATAGGCGATCCCCAAGGAGAGGCACTAGGCCAAATGAATCCTTTTCTGAGCTCCTCTGCTAGTTGCTTCTTCAAGTCAGCCAATGCTTCGGATCCCATCCTATAGGGTTTCTTATAGATGGGCCTTGACCCAAGCATTAGTTCAATGATGAACTCAATGTCACAGTTAGGAGGCATCCTGGGCAGCTCATTAGGAAATACATCTAGGTATTCACATACCACTAGCACTTGATCCAACTCGATTCCTGACGAACAGTTAGCCTAATGGGCTTGACTGGAGGCAGGGTTGGGAACACACTTGACTTCCACTCCTTGGCTATAGGTTATGGTGTCGGTCCTCTTGGCACAATCTAAGTAGCCTTGGTTCTTGGTCAGCCGATCATGCCAAGGATGACTTCCAAGCCTGTTGAATCCAGGACTATGAGGTCTGCTAGGAAATCTACCCCATTGATGATAATCTCAACTCCTTTACATCCTATCTTCGACTTCATACCTGAACCTGGGGTTTGTATTAACATATGACTACCCAGGGGTGTAGGCTTCATGCCACTCTCTAGTGCAAACCTTTGGGTGACAAAAGAATGTGAAGCTCCACAATCAAACAATACTATTGCTGGGGTTGAGTTGACGAGGAACGTACCCAGTATGACATCCAGGTCTTCCTGGGCTTCCTCAACGGGACGTGATTCACACGAACCTTCACATCGTTGGGATGGTTGCGGGGATCTGGGTTCCTTGGTGGCGCTCCACGGCCTTGACCTTGGTTTGGTGCATTGGGGTGCGGGGCATCTGGCTTCTTGTTGGGGCAAAGGTTAGAGATGTGTCCAGGCTGACCAGACCCAAAGCAAGTGACTTGACCATAGTTGTTGTTGTTGTTCCAGCCGTCGTTTGTTGTTATTGGGGCTGTTGTAAGATGGCTTGGGATTGGCATACTGCTGAGGCTGGTAGCTCGGACGAGGTGTAGGAGGTCTAGCCTACTGCGGCTGATAGGTTGGCTTGGCTGGAGCTGGCTGCGAGGGGCGAGGCTTCTGGTTGCTGGAACTACCCTTATGATCATCTCGCGCTTGCGAGTGTCGTCTATGGCATGACGCTTGTCTTCCGACATGAGGTCCTTGTTCACCTGGTCAATGAAGGTCTGACAGTCGGAGACGATGAGCTGAGACTGCAGGGTCTGCTAAAGTCCTTCCATGAAGCGTTCCTTCTTGGCAGCCTCCGTGTTGAGATGTTCAGGTGCATACCTTGACAGCAGGTTGAACTTCTGCAGGTACTCCTTGATAGATCCACTTCCTTGCTTCAGCGCTCGGAATTCTCTCTTCTTGATATCCATGATCCCAGAAGGAATGTGGGTGGTGCGAAATCCTTCCTTGAAGTTATCCCAATTGATCACATGATCGCCTTGCGTGAACTTGAATCCATTCCACCAAGCTCTAGCGGTACCTCCGAGGCAGTGAGAGGCATACAACACCTTCTCACGATCCTCATTGCAATTGACCAGTGCAAGGAGGTCCTCGATGGTGGGGATCCAATCGTCAGCATCCAAGGGTTCAGCAGTCTCAGTGAAGGTTGGGGGCGAATTCCTCATGAACTCAGATAGAGTAGAGCGGCCATTGCCGTTCCTGCCTTGCTGCTGGTTGTTCACAAGGACTTCAGCCATCTCCTGAATGGCAGCATTGTTGGCTTGGCATTCCTCCCAGAAAACTTGGAGAAACTGAGCTATGGTCATGTTATCCGGTGGAGGTGGTGGCAGGGGAATGTTGCCTTGTGGCTGCTCCTGGTGTCTTCCAGCCTGTGAAGTCCCACATGCTCCCTATTGCTGGATGGAGTTTCCGGCTTCAGGGTTGGTGAAGGAGCTGTTGCGGGTAGCAGTCACCATCCTGTTTGGAGCAGCCAAGTCAAACAACTGGAATAGACGAGAGAAAAAGCAACAATGGAAAAGCGCCCCTAAGGGGGTTGGTCGAGTGCAAGTGTGGTAAAACAAAGGTCGAAAGAACAACACATATATTAAGGTAAGATAGATGATGGGTTCACTTACATGCCTAAGGCAAAAGCGTGACTTGCATCAGAAAAACAACAACAAAATAAAGTACCAGCACACATGGTTTCATATGAACCAATACACGAACTCGACTTCGCATGAGGGGTACATGACTGATCCTACCCTAGAGGTTCTCGGACTCAGGTGGTGGAGTGCTCGGTCCCATAATCATGCTCCTCTAGGTCTTCCTCCTGTTCATTACCCGAACGGGCATTGTTTCCGGTCAAAGGGGTCAAAGAATAAGGAGGCCCATCCCAATGATGCTTCGTTGGTGGGTAAGTGAAGAGCTCATGGTACTCCTAACACTCATGCGATGATGATGTGTGGGTGCATCTCTATCTAGGGGTACTCCTCCTCGGTAAGAGACAACTGGTCATTCCTCTAGGGCTCCTTCCTTCTTCATCCTGTCTGGATTCGTCTTGGCTTGTCGAAGTATCTCCTAGGTGTGGTGAAGTGCCTTGCGGAGCTTCACGGACTCCTTTATGAAGTTGTGAACCAGACTATCGGTAGAGAGGCTGAAGTAGGTCTTGAATTTGAGTGGTGTGCCATCCTCCTTGGATGGAATCAATGTCCAACTCTCGCCAAGATCATCCTTTCTGACAGGTAGGTAGCGAGTAGCCAGCTCGTCAACCATTTCTGGAACGATATCTTGAAGGTGTAGGAGTGCCTTGCGTGCAGCTGTCTCGACTGCGAGTACCATGGTCTCCATCTGTGGTCCTTCGAAGAACCAACTAGTCGGGGAGTCATTTCCCTTAAGGACCACATCCATGTGGTACTCCTTCGTGACAACACCGACCCAATTCTCCTGGTAGAGGTAAATGCGTAGTTGGCAAAACTCGCACTTCTCCAGGCTATCCTCAAGGATTAGGAGAAAGCCGGATGTCAGGAAGTCTTCGGGTATGATGGCCATCTACAAAGGTTTGAAGGGAGGAGAGTCAGCAGAGTGTTGTGTGAAGAATATAAGAGGTAATGAGTGCAGAACTCCCAAGTATAGGTGCTAGGTGTAGTTTTGAAAACGGTTTTATCCTAACTAACGTGCATGCTAACTAAGGGATTCCTACAATCAGGATGGCTCTGATACAAGATCTATGGGGACCCCGACTCATAATTCGTGATCACTGAATGCATGTGTACAGTGATCCCATGAATAACTTGACTCTTACATCCTTACATATCGTCTTACACAAATATAGACCATGTAGGTCAAGTCTTACATAGATAGAGCCGAAAGGGCCAAACACCTAAACATAACAAACAGCAGAAATCTTGATCGAAAGCATGAACCCATGCCATCTGCCTTACACCTACATGCATTCTGACTCAGAAGTGTCCTAGTTCGCATGTTCGTCACCAACGAACACTTCACCATACTCCTGCTCTTCCATGCCTGGCCAATTAAATAACCAGTGGCAAGCCAATGAGTACTTTGAATGTACTCGCAAGCAACCCATGATGGAACAAGGCAATAACAACGCATGATATAGCACTAAGTAGGTATTTTGCAGAAAGCTAATTTTGAATGCAATGACATGATCAAGTAAGTATGTAAGCATGCATCAACAGTTGGCAGATATGCATATTAAGAAGGTACGGATATCATCGTAAATAGGGGTTTGAACACCTCGTGTCCAGTCATCACATCAGGTCATCTGACTTATCTCAAGTATCACCTCTGTGTCATCCACACACACGCCAAGTTTGTGAAAACATCGAACGCGGTTTAAGAAGGACCTCAAACTGTCCATGACCGTGGACACGGCTATTCGAATAGTTTTACAATCTGTAGAGGTTGCACACTGTATCCACAAGACTCGGGGAACTTCTGTGTCATCCATGACTCACAGTATATTACATACCAGAGGTAAGCACCCGAACAATGCCTTTCCCCTAGCGATACTAAACAAAGGGTCCACTCATTGGTGTTGTCCCTAATGATATACATCAAACGTATCATCCATGAGGGCACGCAACAGTGTGCCCGGTGCCTATAAAGACAGAGCATGATCGTCCATTCCGGTACGACCCCATATCGAGAGTGACCACTTCACTCCTGCCACTAGTGATGCGGGCTCTATGCCAGTACCCACTAAGGTAATCAACAAAGCCCCGTCCAATAAGGGGTATCGTGGTTGTGCATGTAAGGTTGGGACAGTCAACAAATCTTAAAACTCTGTTTTCGAGAACACACCCACAACTTGCTCTAGTAGACCACTTCTTTATCAAGTGGTTACCTAGCTTAACACTATCTCCCTCAATAACTAGGGGCACTCAACGGGGTTTTTGAAAAGTCTTTGAAAACATTTCTTGGTTTCAATCACCATGCATAAATCTAATCCCACTTGCGTAGCATCTACTAGCAACCTAACTAGTCCCACCCGCACAACCCTCATAAGAATGGGAGTGTCATGCACGATGCACGTATCAATGGTAGAGTATCAGAGGCATCCCACCGAAGGGGATACTACATCAACATAATCATCACTCAGAAATAATGTGCTATGTGCCATGCAAAAAGAGGTTTCATAGTCATGGTCAAATGGGTGCTCGCCTAGCTCAACAAAGTCTTCGGGGTCTTCAAAGTCTTCGGGTCCAACTCCTTCATCAACAATGCAATCTATCGTTGCGATAAATAACGATAATAATAAGCATCATACAAAAACAGAGCACAAAAATCTACTACTAAAATGCTACCCTACTCTGCTGAATACTAAAAACTATACTAAGAATATTTGTCTAAGGTTGTGGGGTGAAAAAGGTTTTTAAAACTAATTATAACAGAGGCTAAAAATGCCTAAAATCGGTTTTAAAATAAAACAACAGGAAAAAGGTTTTTAACAAATTATACAAATGGCACTATTATATTCTATGATTTTTGGTGAAAAAATTATTGGCATTAGAATTATGTTCGGAGTTGTGGGATTTTTGGAAAACTGACAAAAAAGGAAAGTAAAATAAAATGGGCACTAGGCCCTGGGCCCTGAGGAGGCCAGCAGCTGGGCCGGCCCAGCCAGCAGGCCAGGTGCGCGTGCCTCGTCGTTCCGAACCCAATAAGCGGGCCCCTAGCGCCAGCCGCACAGAGAGGGAGGGAGAGGCAAGGAGAGGCCGATAGGTGGGGTCCCCTTGTCGGGTCCTTCTTCCTTCTCTAGAACCAACGAAGGGAGGCTCACCGGTAGTGAAGTACGACACAGAGAGGGGACCAGGAGTGGGAATGGGCGCAGCATCGAGCCACCGGTCTCCTAAAGGTGGAAGGGTGGCCGGAGGTGGTCAGGGTTGCCGCCAGCGAGGAGGCCGCGATGGAGTAGCTTTGGGTTTGACTTCGAACGCCCGCCCTGTCCTACAAATCGAACGGGAGAGATGTAGAAACGAATCAGGGCACCGAGGGGTCTCCAATGGGACGTAAATGAGGGCCGGGGAGCCTATGTACCCGGAGATCAATGATGGTATTACCGCAACGACGTTTGGCTCGATTCCGAGCGCAGGGGCTTCGGGAGCTCACCGACGTGGTTGGGCATGCGATTGGGAGTGGGGAAGGAGCAGCAGAGGGAGAGAGGGGCGTCGGGTGCCCTTATATGGGTAGCCTGTGGTTCACCGAGCTCGGGTACGCCGACTAGTTCAGGGTCGAGGCTAGAATCCATGGGAGGAGGGGAAAGGCAGGTCTATGGTCCACCTAGGGCTTGTCCACGGCCAGGTGAAGCAAGAGGAGGAGCGGGGGCTTGCGCGCATTCGCGCCCCAAGATTGCCCGAGCTGGGCGGCGTGGGGCATGTGCGTGGGAGGTCGTCAGAGAGAGACTAGAGTGCGGGCCGATCGCTTGGAGGGACACGGACATCAAGGGAATCTCAGGGGACACGAGGGGGAGGCCCTAGGTGGTCGAGGGCAGGGATTGGGTGGCGGCTACAGTGCGGGAGCACACTGTAGCGCGCTCCAGAGCGCGCGTTTTGCATGCCATGGCGTGCTGCTCACGCTCTGGCGTGTCCCACCTTGTCCTCTAGCTCCCAGAGTAAGTTGGGATACTCCTTGGATGCTTTGAGAGGTCAGGAGAGGGGTAGAAGTAAAAGGGGAGTGTAAAAATGGTGCTTCCATCACTGACCAGGGGTGAAAAAGGAGGTTTTCACCCCTCAATCATGGATCTGCAGCCAAGCAAAGTTTACTGGAGGTGAATGATCGTTGCAATATGATGTGATAAAAATTTGAACTCAAGGAGAACAGAATACGGGGGGCAAACCTGGGATTTACCATTCTGGCAGAAGGTGTTTGATGGAGATTTGGGCAAGCAAATGAGCTTTTCTTTCCATAAGATTTGATAGGGTCAAATGGTGATTAGAAATAGGCTTGACCTCTAGCTTTGAGCTAGATTGATGAAAGCTCATAAGGTAACTTTGTAAAATCCTAGAAATCAATAGAATCTGGCTTCTATAGATCTAGTCATGCTAAGATAATCTCCATTATGCACCACTTAGTGTAGCTTCATTATTTTATGATTGGAACATGTCCACAAAGTTTGCGGTCAAGGGAAGAAACTTTACAATGTAAAGTCGATCAAATTTGAATCTAGACAGGTATGGTTTTTGAATAAGTTTATGAAGCAAAACAATTGGGATTGAGATAAAATTTTGCAAGATCATCACATATGACAATGTTGAGTTGCTGAAACTTTCATGGAATTTATTGAGCATATTTCTTATAGAAATTTTTCAAAAGCTTGATTTGGACAGAAAGGGTTCTGAGGGGTTTTCCCCATGATTTTGAACATGACCATGTGTTGAAACTCATATATATGGAAAATATATTTCCACTGAGTTTCCCTAAATTTTATCAAATATTTTCAAAGCATAAAAATATTTGTTCCCTATGACAAACCATTTCTAGCCTTAAGAAAAAGCCTTTAAATAAAATAGTCAAATAATCTTTAAAACTAATATTAGGTGGTTTTGGGAAGTAATATATGTAGTATGTTTCAAATAAAGCCTTTGTGGCACGAGGATCCACCCAATTTGAGGACTTGAAGTGCAAACCTCAACTCATGGGATTTTAGAAACCTAATTTGAATAAATTCTTTTTGTTCAAAATAAATTTTGATAAAAAAGTTTTGGTTACTATTCACATGGCATGATCATTGTGCAAGAAGTTTGGATCAAGTAAGGTGAATATGGAGAGGAGTTGAACCTAAGAGTGCCATACATAATCAACCAAACAATCAATCAAGCAACAGTTCAAACAAGCATGCACTCTAAAAGATTTAGTTGGTTCCAAATTTTATAAACCCAAGAATAGCAAAGTGATACAAATACATGGTGTGACACGGTGCTGACAAGCTGTGCGATGCGCCAAAGCCAGTCATGGCGGTCGAGGTAGGGCGGTAGCGCAGCACCTCGCACGCCATGGCTAGTGCACCTGATCTATGCGCCAGCCTAGGGCGAGCGTGGGAGGTCGACCCAGTAGCTGGAATGATCGATGGAGTGGCGGTGCGACCGTGACATCGGACGGTGACCGGCTATGACGAGTCCTGCTGCTCGTGGGCTTCTCGGCCCATGGCGGCGTTGAAAGCACATTTGCTCCCTTGGTGGTTATCGTAATTAATAACAACATATATGTCATTCAACTAATGTTTCCACTAAGCATGTTTCAGGAAAAGTTCAATGATGGGTTGGCAAAAGGATTGTGGATTACCCCAAGATGCTAGGAAACAGATTGGCAAATCTTCAAGCAAGAGGACTCTACATTTTACCTTTGTGAGAAATCACATTGCGTACATAGGAAAGCAAGTACTATCAAAAGGGGGTAAGGTACGTTTGGTGAACAAAATGCACATATGTGCACAAGTGATAGTCACCACATACACCCACAAGCTCTTCCACAAAAGTCTGTCCAAAGCCAAATATCCAAAATTGATGCAACCAACACTTTCCACTCGGTGCCACCGATTCTTAGTCTCAGACAGACTCAGCCAAACCCTAGCCCTCGGTGCAACCGATTGCGTTTCGGTGCCACCGAGTTTGGGTTGCCAACTTCCTATTATGCAAATTCACAAAATTGGTCTGACCGAGTTTGTTGAATCGACTTCACTGAGTTTGGCAATCTGACCGTTTGTCACCTTATCGGTGCAACCGAGTTGTGCGTATCAGTCTCACCGAGATTCAAAAGTTGCTACCTATGAGGCAACTCGATACCACCGAGATTAACACATCGGTGTCACCGGGTCTGACTTATTAGGTGTAACGGTTGGATTTTTGGAGAAGCCTATATATACCCGTCCACCACCACCTACTCAAAGAGAAGCACTCAGAACAGTTCCCCACTCATACCTGCTAATTTTGTGAGAGAGAGCCACCTACGCATGTGTTGAGATCATGTCATTCCATTCCTAGCGTATGAATCTTGATCTCTATCCTCCCCAAGTTCCTTTCCACCCAAGCAATCTCTTCCACCATAGCGAAATCTGTGAGAGCGTGATTGTGTGTTGATGAGTCTATCATCTTGAAGCACAAGAGAAAGGAGTTCCTCGACAATTATCGAGCCTATTCCGTTTTGGAGAGTGGTGCCTCCTTGATTGATTAGGTGTCGCTTGGGAGCCTCCTACTTTGTGTTATGGAGTGAACCAAGAAGTTTGTAAGGGCAAGGAGATCGCCTACTTCGTGAAGGTTGCTTCTTCGTGGGACCCTCCATGGGTAGAACCCTTTGTGGACTCTCGTGACCATTACCCTTCATGGTTTAAGACTCCATAAACATGGACGTACGATAGCACCACATATGGTAACCATGGGAAAAATAATCGTGTCACCAATTGTGTTTGACCTTCCTACTCTTCCTCTACTTACATGCTTGTCTTTATGTTCCGCTGCAATACTCGTAGGCATGCATGTGTAGGGTGTACTTGACTTGCTTTGAATGCTAAAATCTGCCATGACTTAAAATTGGGAAAAGGTAGATTTTTATTTGGTCAAGTAATCTAATCACCCCCCTCTAGCACTACTTTCGATCCTACAAGTGGTATCAGAGCATTGGTCTCCAGTGCAATGGTCTCACAACCTAGGAGACTATGACGTATAGTGAGGGAAACTATCACCATAGAGGTTTGTACTTTGATGGTAAAATTTTTGCTGTTGGAAGGACAAAATGAAAATGCATCTACTTGGTTACAACCCTGCCGTTTGGGTTGTTGTTCGTGTTGGATTGCAAGGTGATTTTTTTACGGATGGAAGGGAACCGGATCGTCAAGCGACTGCGGATGGATTTAAGATGTTGCAACTCAATGCTCAAGCATGTGATATTCTATTGAGAATGAAAAAGAGATTTGGGATACTTTGGTTTATATGCATGAAGGTACCGAATATGTGAGAGAATCCAAGTTGGATATTCTTCAAAGTCAAATTGACAAGATCAAGATGAAGGATGCTGAAGGAGTTGCTGAGATGTACTCTAGGCTAGGTCTCATCACCAATGAGATTGCCAGGTTAGGAAATGTAGACATGACTGACAAATTTATCATTGTGCAGACACTTCAAGCTTTGGATGATTGATGTGACACCGTATTCAATGATGCCCAACAAGAAAGATCTCAATCCAACAAAAGTGATTGGAAGGATTGTTGCTCATGAGATGACTCTCAAGGACAAGGAAGAGTTTCACCATAAGTCTAGCAGTGCTTACAAGGCCACAATTGATGATCCCGCTACCTCAAGCGACAACCTTGTCACAAATGAAGAGATAAGCCTCATGGTCAAGAAATTCAACAAGTTCTACAAGAATAGAAGCAAAGATCGAAGCTCCAACTTAAGATATGAAGAGAAGCGTTAGTCAAGTCGTGATCGAAATTGCAACAATTGTGGGAATCCCGGACACTTCTCAAATGAGTGCATGACTCCTTAAAAAGGAAAGAAGTGTCACCAAGAAGACGAAGCTCAAGAGACGAGTCACCTCGAAGAGAGAGAAGGAGTAGGGATGATCGTTATGAACGAAGACCCTGAAGGAGAAGTAGGGACTTGGAGAATAAAGACAAGTACACCAAGAGCTACTCAATAAATAAACATCAAGCTCATGTTGGTGAAGGGGTTTCTGGCTCCGAATCCGACAACCACTCCGAGAGAAGCTACCACTCCAACTCCGACTATAGTCAAGATGAAGGTGTTGCTGGACTTGCACTAGTGACTACTGACTCCTATGACCTATTTGATTCACCAAATGAAGGGAGTGGCTGTTGCTTAATGGCCAAAGGCCCCAAGTTATCACACCTCGATTATCTTGATTTCAATTGTGATGAGGATTACTTGTTAATTGAAGATGACTTGCGATTTGATAAATTTAGTAATGTTAGTCAAAAGAAACTTGCTAGTAATCACTCTAGTCTAGATAAGTCGTGCGATGATGATAAGTTGGAAATAGAACGACTAACTCAAGAACTAAACACTCTTAAGTTAGATTACGAGTCTACTCTAGAAGATCACAGAGAGCTTGTAAGGACACGTGAGAAGTTCCACTTCAAGAAGCTCAATTTAGAGCAAGAGCATGAGTTCCTTAAAGCTATCAATGACGATCTTCAAAAGAAGAGTTCCTCTTATCTATCCAAGCGACTTCTCTTGTTTATGTTCATACCACAAGTTAAATCTAAGCAATCTAGTAACAAAGGAAAGAAAGGTTCTTCAACTAGTAGCAATAAAAATGATAAATCCAATGATATTGCTTCTAGTAGTTCTATTGATCCCACTAACTCTTCTCTTAGACAAGTTACACTTGAGCAAGAAAATGAACTTTTGAAAGGGATTATAGATAAAGGTATCTACAAGAGTCTTGAAGGGTGCAAACAATTTGGGGAGATTGTACGCAAGCATGGAGGATACCGGAAGAATCGTGGTGTTGGCTACTTTAACTCTAATGGAGTTGAATGCGAAGAAGGTCAATACCCAAATCCCAAGTTTGTTCCTCAAAAGGAGAAGTATTAAAATACTCTCCCCAATGGAACAAAAGCTCAAGATGACCTTCCAGCACAAGACCCCAAGCTCAAGGGCAAGAACAAGCTTGAAGAGGACATTGACTCATATGAAGACGAATCCCAAGCTTTGGTGAAGTGGGCTCCCAAGGCTACTACAAGCTCAACTTCTACAAGTTCTACTTCAACACCAAGGATCCCCATCACCTTGATGTGGGTAACCAAGAAAAAGAACTAGGGAAGTTCTTGAGGGGTGTCTCCGCCAATGAAATCCACTCGTATTCATTATTGGCAAGAACTAGTTGCAATAAACATCAACATCATGCAATAGTTCAAGGAGTCACACATTCCCTCAAATGGAAGCAAGGGACAAGGTAATCCACAAATAAATGGACATAATAACATATGCTTTGCACTCCATGTCCATAGATATCCTTGTATTTGTCTCTTGTGTGTTGGGACTAACCCATGTAGGTGAGAAGAGTATAGAAACAACAAAGATGCCCCCAACTCTTGGTGATCTTCATCAACTTTGGGCATCCACCACTACTTCACCTACATGAAGTCTTGATCGACAAAACCCAAGGTTAGTTTATCCCTCCTATGGGGGAATGTCACATAAAGGGGGAGCTTTACTCCAACACTTGAGTCAAAGCATCTAATAGTATGTGACAACATTAAATGCATTATATAAAAGTGGTAACCCAACTTGTGCTTAAACGATGAGTATGACCTATGATCGAGTATTCTTACTTGGCTCCTAAGTCAATATACTTAGATATAGATGAATCTGTCATCTCCAAAGTGCTTGTTAATTGCTATTGTGTTTGTGCATGTTTGCCATAATTTCATTTGACATCTTATTCTGTGAGCACGTTGGTCTGCATTTATTTACTCATTCGAGGATATCCAAATGTTGCTATTTAGCTTTTGATTTTTCATTTGCCTATTGGATATAAAAGAATGCCTAGGACCCCTCCTCTAGATACCTATGCTTTCTCACCTGATATTCTATTCATGCTGCATCACAAAAATTGAACAAGTACTTTTCGATCTCTCCGTTTGAGGAGCACTCGGAGCTCCGTATCGACAAAGGACTGACCATTAAAACCTCCCAAGTGCAACTTGGCGGAACCAACTCAAAAAAACTCGGTCTCACCAAATGCCTAGGGTTTATCTGGTTTTCAATCTCGGTACTATTGATTCCATATTCTCGGTTGATAGTTTCCCTATCAGCTGACAATTTAGAAACTCGGTGACACCGAAAATATAGAATCGGTGTCACCGACAATGAAGGGTATATAAGCTGTGGTCCCCGACACTTTGAAATTCCATCTTCAAACGTCACACCGCAAAACCCTAAGCTGCTATTCCAAAGAACCCTGGTCATCGCCTTGCTTCCCTGAGCGTCTCCGCCGCTGGGAATCACCGCCATCGACGTATTATACAACATCGTCGTCCCCATAGCAGATCCATCGCAAAGTTAGTGTATGGATTCGACCCCCTCTCGTGCTCCACCTTCTGATTCATGTGCATTAGGGATATTTCCTAGTCTAGCCACTGTTTGAGATCACTCTATCCATGAGAAACTTCCATTAGATAGCAAACGATTGATCTTCTAGGGCTTGCCATCCGCCCGATGAAACTCGGTGGAACCAAAGTGAACAAATCGGTGTCACCGATTTCCCCTTAGTGCTACTGAGAACTCTCTTGGTGAAACCGAGTACTCCTTTTTGGTCTCACCGAAAGGAGTGCCAAGTTTCTATTAATGAGAAAGCCAGTCTCCGTAGCACCGAAACTTTTGCTTCGGCTGTACCGATTTTCACGTGGCAGGATGTAAACCTTGAAAATATTTTGTTCAAACTTTCAAAAACTCTACATTTTGTGATGAGTTATACTATTCCACTCTTCTTAACTCTATTCACAGGGTCAGATCTGTCACATGCTGAGGATAGCCAGAACTTGTAGGAGCAGAACATTGATATGAGTTCAGCACTAGCCCCGAGTCCATCTCTTTCGCAGAACCAGGCATCTCTAGCTCTCATGGGCTGCATAAAGCTGCTACAAGAACCAAGAAGAGACTGAATTCTAATGAGGAGGAATCAGATTATGTGCTAGAGGAGGTACTTGCTAAGAACCAAGAGAAGAAGTCAGCCAGTGAGGCCACCTCATCCAGGAGGGTGGTCAGCAAAACTTATGCACCTACAAACACAAGCGCACCTGAGAGTGCTAGGGCTACCATGTCTATTGAGCCCCAATGGAAGTCTTTGCCTAAGAGGCAGGAGAGAAGAAGGCTATGAAGAGGATCATTCGTGTTGTTGGCAGGACAACCTCAATGTTTGAGTATCAATAGGAGGCTGTTGGTGCCGCTTAGGAGGAGGAGGAGTAGGAAGAGCATTTTGTCAAGGCCCCTCCCAAGAAGAAACAAAAGAAGATGTTGGTAGATGCTATGCCAAAGCTAGGTCCCTCCAAGAGCACCAAGGCTGCACCTAAGAATGTTGCTGCAGGGGAGTCCAAGAGGACTACCAAAGACATTCCAGCTGTTGAGAAGAACAAAGGATCGACTTTCAGATAAGGTGATAATGATGCTACGAAAGCTTTGATGAAGCTTAGACCTCACCTTCCTGAACACAATGTCATCCATTCAATTGCCGAGGATATGAAGAAGATGAAGGATTTTGGTTTGAGGTCATGGAGAGCTATTGATCCATATACCCATAGGAAAAAAGTAGTTCTGGACTATAGGTTCTACACACAGGAACAACAAGATTTCCATGAGACAATCTTGATTGACAAGAGTCCAACTGTCAGTGATATGAGGTAGGTTCACTGGAAGTCCATCAAGGCTAATAAGAACTATTTACCATGTGTTCAAAACAACTTTCACTACATTGGCCTTGATCAGTTTGTTGGCAAAGAGTTTACTGCTTGGAATGATGAGATGATTATGCAATTCTACTCCACTCCTCACTTCTATGGACATGGCAGGATAGTGTGGATGATAGAAGGAGCAAGATACGAGTCTTCAGTTGATGAATGGGCTACTATCTTAGGAGTCCCGGAAGTGAAAAAATGTTGACTTGGATGTCTACTATGAATCCAAGGAGAGTCATGATGCTATGAAGGATATGTACAATGCTATCCCTGCTGCTAACTTGAAATCACACAAGTGTGGATCCATGTACTTCCTCCAGGCTGGCCTCCGTAGCATGAACACTATCTTGAGGCATATATTGATGCCTAAGTCTAGAGATGAGCAGATGATTCGAGGCTATTCAATCAACATGCTGATCCATCTTGATAGTCATACCAGGATTCGAGTGATGGACTTGATTGTAGAAACTATGAAGAGGGTTGCTGCTGATCAGAAGTGCCCATGCTGCTATGCACCCTACATTCATATGCTCATCAACTCCAAACTTGAGAATAACATCGTTGCTCTGGATAGACCCCACTTGCCACTGTAGCCAGACTTCGAGGACAATTTTGTGGTGAGGGACCCAGACCATCCCACATCAGCTGCAGCTTAGGCACATGGAGAGGTAGAGGCAACTAGAGCCACTAGTGCTTAGGTCCCCATATCCAGGAACGAGCAGATGGATTTCTTGATCTCTACTGACATGGACATGAAGAAGGACATCAAAAGCATACTAGATAGATAGGAGAGCCTTGTGAACATTTTGAAGTATAGAGTGAAGACTCTAAATGACAAGGTGGATGGGATGACCAAGGCCTTCAACGAGCTCAAGAAGGAAGTAGATGAGTCTAATTCTTCTTCTGATGATGAGGATAGTGCACGTGTAAGGACAAGAGCCCAGTTCTGGACACAGGCCAGGACACCTATAGTACCAGCTCCGGAGACGAGACCTTCATTTTCTGCTCCAGTCATAGTGACTTCATCAGCTTCTCTAGTGCCTCTCGTTGCTACACCAACTTCGTCAAGGACAACAGCAGAGGTCTTCGCCAACACTGTTGTCTCGACTCCGACATCGACCACCGGAGGAGATCAGCCATACAAGGACGATTAGTTATGTCTCTTTGAACTTTTTGGTAACTTGTTGCTAAAGGGGAAGAAGTTGTATATAGATCTAGGCTTCGAGTGAGAGAGCGTCTGGTTTTTATCGTTGTTTTACAAAACATTTGTTCTTTCGGTTTGGATGTTATATACTTTTGTTCGTGTTTGATCATACGCTTGGATGTGTGTTGCTACTATTTCCTATCCTTTTGATGGTTATGTGATGATCATTCACTTTGCTTGATGTGTTGTGCTATGTTGTTAACTCTTATTACGCTCGCACACCACCAAGATGTATGTGATATGGAAGAAGTGCCCCATGTACCTAATCGATTGTGCATTTGCATTCAAACACAAATTTAAAAATAATGCACAAATTTAGGGGGAGCTCCTTCTTACCACATACTTCTCAAAGCGATGATTATGTTCTTTGATTAGATCATATGTCGAAGCTTTGATCTATATGTTGTCATCAATTACCAAAAAGGGGGAGACTAAAACACATTTGCTCCCTTGGTGGTTTTGGTAATTAATAACAACATATATGTCATTGAACTAATGTTTCCACTAAGCATGTTTCAAGAAAAGTTCAATGATGGGTTGGCAAAAGGATTGTGGATTACCCCAAGATGCAACGAAATAGATTGACAAAGCTTCAAGCAAGAGGACAATACATTTTACCTTTGTGAGAAATAACTTTGAGTCCATAGGAAAGCCAATACTATCAAAAGGGGGTAAGGTACTGTTGGTGAACAAAATGCTCATACATGCACTAGTAATAGTCACCACATGTCGGGACCCCGATCCTAAGCCATATGAATCCAGACTGTAACATATCACATCACTTTGCGGCCTCACGCACGGTAAGCTCCATGGCTGTAGCCTTGCCTTAGTCGGGACCGTTTACGTATTTTGACACACGTATGTGAACATGTCGTTGGCAATCACACGATAGAGAACCTGGGCCAACATTACTAGTCATAGAACCCAAGTGGCACATCCGTACGGAAACATGCATACGTAACCCAGCAATGCAGGTGTAGGTCTCAAGCATGCGTAGATGAGTCATAGCAAGCTACAAGGACTCCATTACACAGTGAGACATAAATGGCATCACTGCATGTAGACGAGTCGTAATAGGATACAAGGACTCCATTACACTGCGAGACGTTTCCCTGAAGGGACAGACATAGCAGCAAAGAAGGATAAATGCCGCTCAGTCAATGTGTCCGGAGCAGTGGCAAGCTACCATGGCTCGGTGGAAGCACAAAGTGACAGTTTCCCGTAAAGAGTACTACTAAAGGCACACGACTAGGTGTCGGATCCCATACATACCGTTGCACGTCACACGTACGCATGACATGCCCGATATGCATAGATACAACCATGGCATCACAACATAACCATACAACAACATGAATTTTATTTAAGAGGCTCAGACGAGCCTTGCATAATATGTTCTTATAGATAGGGGTCACATAACCCGACACTCAAGTCATACTACGAACCAAGCGGAAGTGTAAGCTGTCTGAGTACAGACAGATGAAAGGGGTATAAAGACACATGGCCCAACTATCTACAACCCGCCATAGGGCATAATGTCGTAGCTAGGACACCAGCTATTCGACATCGTCGACATCTAGAAAGAACCCACCTGATGGGTCCTGGGTCTCATCTGCAACATTTATTAAGCAAACGTGAGTACAAACGTACTCAGCAAGTCTTTAAAATAGACCTAGTCTAATCATGCTCATGTATCAACAAGGGAAGTGGTGGAGTTTATGCAGCAATGCCAGCTTTGACTCATGGCTAACCTGCACTCCTCAAATTTTAACTCTTTGTTACAATTTTAGATATCGCACACGAGTCCACTAACTTCATAGTAATACACCACCATGGATTCACTTCCCTCTCCTGGGAGAGTGCCATCCACGGTACTCACACTTGTCTTGATATTTTTATGAGTATCCATTTGATTATGTATGAACAACATAGTTCTCCAAGTAGTCCAGATCCAAGGATGTGGCTATTCGAATAGTTTCATACCCTGCACACACGCTCTCGCTATTTATCTCTGTGTGCTCATAAAACAATGCACCTCGGCAACCTTCAAGCGGAAGCCCAGCGAGGGAGTCGGCCACGACTGTCAATCACATAAGACCTCTAGTCCAGGCTATCGCCTATTTGAGAGTGAACCCGCACGAAAGTCCGGCCAAAGTTTTCGCTACAGCCCCAAATGATGTGCGCAGGGTTCCCAAGCCCACCATTCGGGTGACCCTTGGTACACCGTGCCACTGCCTACCGAGTCGTAACCCTCCCCTAGGGTCAGCACTACGCACAGACTCCAACATGCTATAAACACCAGAAACTACTTGCAACTCCTAGACCAAGGACTAAGCGATTGGTAAGTCGAGAGGGGTCGAGTTACCGGAACCCAATGTGTGGTTGTAACTAGTCTTGGTTAACAAACACGGAACTCAGTTCCTAAGAACGGTCCCAATGAGACAACCTGCTATGTACTCCTACATAGCCTCTGATCGCTACCTTTACCAAGTCAGGTTCATCATAAGTCACCACATTAGAACAACATTGTTTCACTCAGTTCATCACCAAGATGAATCAGACCTGGCACAACTCTAAGCATAGCAAGCATAGAAGGCAAAGTAAGCTAAGCACATCATGGGACAAGCATCTACCAGGTATGCTAGGTTGCAAGGTTTAGCTATTTACTGTGATAATGACAGGTCATGCAGCAGATTAGGGTCATCTACCATGTATCACTAACATGTGGTCGATTGTCCTAATGCAATAAACAAGAGCAGGAGCAAGAGTGTGGGATATTATCGAAATGATCAAAGGGGTTGCTTGCCTTGCTAGATAGTGGGAAGGTTTTCTCCTTTGTTGGAATACTCAGAGGTATCCTCGGAAACAGGGCCTACCGCAATGCAGATAAGAAACAATCAATACACGCAAGTGCAACAATATGATGCATGATCATGGCATGATAGCACGCGTGGATGAGCTAATGCAACTAGTGTTCATGTTGAGTTGAAATGAATTTGAATATAGGTTCAAAATCGTTCTTCATTTCAAATTCCATATACTACCCTATTAGTAAATGTCAATGTTCACCTATTTAGATTGCTCTAGCATGCATGACAATAACACCATTGGATTCATTGGATTTTTCTGATAAATTTTCATATATAAATTATTTTCATATGATTTCAGATTAATTTATATGAATTTTTGAAGTTTTGAATAATTTTTGGAATTCTTTTTAAACTAGAAAATAGAATTATGACATCAGCCTAACGTCACAATGACGACAGCTGATCAGCTGACCAGGCCAGAGTCAAACCTGACATGTGGGGACCAGATGTCAGTGGCTCAATCATTTAACTAAATAATTAAAACTAATCCTAGCTAATTAGTATTTCTGAGCCCATTGGTCAGTGACTAATTAGGTTAATTAACTTAATTAATTATTTTTTCTTAATCTAACTGAATTAGAGGTTCGAGCCCACATGCCAGTTGACCTGGGATCAAACCCCCATGGTCAACTCCGGCAAGCCCCACCGGCGTTGAGCCGCCGGTGGCTCTAGAGATGGCAGAGGGGCTCGGGATCCCTCCTCCGGTGACCAAATGGACAGCAGAGGGCACCAAACGGACCTATGCTCACGCGCGCGTCCATCCCGACACCTCCCAAGAGCTGAGATGGTCGGAATCGACACCGACGGCGAGCTTGGCGACTGCCGGAGCTCGGGCGAGCATGAGCCCGTCGAACCAGGGTGCAACACGACCTCTACTTGGCACCTACAGCCTCTACGCAGCCTCACGAACACGACGGTGGCCTCTGATGGACCAGCTGGTCACCGGAGCATGGCCGACGTCAAGCTCGAGCGGCGGGGCACCTCGGACCTCGATGGAATCCGGCGCTAGGGCACGCAAACGAAGGGGGAAAGAGGGAGAAAAGATCCAGGGGCTCACGACGGTTGTAGAGACATCGAGAGCGGGCTCGGGGAGGGCCTGGAGCAGCGGCGAGCTTCACTTTCTTGCCGACGGCCAGAGATTGAAGACGACAATGATGCAGCAATAGGGAGCTCCCGGCGGTGCGCGGCCAGGCGAGAAGGAAGAGGGGATCTAGGCGGAGCCTTTGGTGGGATCAGAAGGGCGCGAGGGCGGCTAGAACGGCGGAGGTACGGTGGCGAGCAACTCGGCCGTGGCGGAGCAGAGGAGGGGAGAAAGAGAGGCAAGAGAGAGAGAGGGGGGAGGCGATGGGGACGACTCTGGGAGCTTAGCCCCGTCATGTTGGCGAGGAGAAAGCAGGCAAGCAACTGCTAGCGTGGAGGCACAGCAGCGCGCGCACGTCGGCCACACTCCCGTCCTCCTGGCCGCTAGGAGGACGATGACCTCCCTCGGCCAGGTGGGCAGGCCTAACCTGGGCTTCTATCTCCTTTTTTTCTTTTTTTCATTTCTTTTCTAATTTTTGACATTTGTTTAATTCTTTTGCAGGCACAAAATGACTTTGCAAAATATCCCAAGTATTTTCTATAATGGTGTTTGAATATTTCAAACTTATCTAAAAAGTTTCAGGATATTTTGAAAACAATAGTAATGATAATGCTTTATTTGGCATTTTCAGGATCTTTAACATTTATTTTTAAATTGTTTTGGATGTTCAAATATGTAAAATGGTCCCTGTTATAATCATGTCCAAATTTATTAGACATAGGGAACATTTTTAAAGAGCATTTTGGATTTGTTGAATTTTCACCAACTTTGAATTGTTTTGATTCAATGTGATCTTGGGGTTTCTTCAACTTAACATTTCAAGTTGATGCCAAATTGAAACATGATGCACCCACAAGCTCTTCCACAAAAGTTTGTTCCTATGACTTCTAGCTAGGGATGTGACGCCAAATTGTTTTGAAGCACTAGAGCAACGAGTTCATCAAAATTATCGAGCCTATTACCTTTTGGAGGGTGGTGCCTCCTAGATTGGATAGGTGTCGCTTGGGAGCCACCTACTTCGTGTTCTAGAGTGAACCAAGAAATCTGTAAGGGAAACGAGATCGCCTACTTCGTGAAGATCTACCCCGAGTTAGGCTAGTACTCCGTAGACGTAGGCCATCATGGTATAGTCAAGGTTGCTTCTTCGTGGAACCCTCCATGGATAGATCCCTCCGTGGACTTTCACGACCGTTACCCTCAGTGGGTTGAAGACTCCATAAACATGGACATACGATAGCACTACCTATCGGAACCACGGGAAAAATCATCAGGTCACCGATTGCGTTTGATCTTCATAGCCTTCCTCAACTTATATGCTTGTCTTTACTTTCCGCCGCAATACTCGTAGACAGGCATGTGTAGGGTGTACTTAACTTGCTATGAATGCTAAAATCTGCCAAGACATAAAATTGGGAAAAATTAGATTTTTATTTGGTCAAGTAGTCTAATCACCCCCCCTCTAGCCCTACTTTCGATCCTACAGGCGTCGGCCACTACCGAAGCCCACCAGCACCATCTGGGCGAAACGTGCAGCACGGTGCTCGGTGTGGGTTTTGTGAGCGTCAGCCATCGGAGCGGTGGAGCGGAGAAGGAGCGAAGCTTGAGGAAGACCTTGACACGTCCCCTACCAGCTCTGGTTGTATAGGGATATCCACCAGTCAGGAAAGGACCTGGTGAGTCCTCCTTCTTCCGGGAGGCTTGGTGTCATCCTCCTCGTGAGGGCAGGGCTCTCGCGAGGGTCTTGTCTTGAGTGAAACTATGCTGGGACGGATGGATCTCTGAAGCGGGCCATGCCCTGGGCCGTAGGTAGGCAAGCCTAGGTACCCTCGTTCCCAGGTCGCGGACAGATTCCTTGGCAACCCGCATACATCCTTGTATCCTTAGAACCAAAGAGGAAACTGTCCTCCTCCTGTTCCTGCTGGCACCCACCTAGCTTCGTCGTCAGAACCCACGTCATCCCGTCCTCGGGAGGTTGGGCACTTGCATAGGAATCTCCGCTCCTTGGGAGGCAGCCTAGCGGGATGCTACTCTCCAGAGGTCTTGACGTTGTTCTCCTCACGAGGCGGGGGGGGGGGGCTCGTGAGGGTCTTGGTTGGAGGAACTTGTCGATGGGCCGTACCAGGCCACAGTAGTGGCCACGCGCTGTCCCATAGGCAAGCAAGCCTGGGTACCCCTGGTACTAGAATGCTGAAAATCCCTTTCTTCTTGTGTCGCGTAGTCACAAAGATTGTTCTTATATGTAAGCCGGCTATCATAGTAAGCCGACAGAGGAGACTAGTCATCAGGATAAGTTTCCTTACAATAAAATAAGGTCATGTGCCATCCTATGGGGTGAATCGCTAGTTTGAGAGAGGGAAAATACAGTCCTTCCATTTCCGAATGGTCACCGCTTCACACTCAACATGAGCACCACCTTTGTGCTTAGTTTGTTTGTTAAAGTAGAAGAATTCTAAGAACAATTCTATTGTCCGCTCCATCTGCAGATAAACCTCGCAAAAGGTCTGGAAATTACTCTGATTGAGGATTGATTTTGGCCCTAGGTCTTGAAGATGCAAGTTTAATAATGAAGAACAACTCTAAAAGACTTGGAAACTGGCGAGCTCAATCCCTAGGTCAGATGAGCAGTAAAGACCACCACTTCTTCTGGCTGGGGCTAGGGTCGTGTCTCTTCCCCAGCGACACTCCACTCGATGTGTTCTTGAGGTGGCAACAAGTAGTTTTGCACATATTCCTTGAGATGAAGGGTGGTCACTTGGGATTTGGCCCAGTTTGCTAGTTTCACTTGCCACGTGGATAAACCACTGGCCAGCTTACTAGATTTCCTTCCCTTTGGGGTCATGGTTTTCGAATGCATGAGCTGATGACTATAAAGTTAAAGTTAAATGGGACGAGTCGGTTTGGTCTAGGAAGAGCCAAAGTGAAAGGTAATTCCTAGTCATGTACAAAGGTGAACTGGTCGCGACATAAGCCGAGAAGACTAGGAGGTGTCGTTAAACAAGATGAGCCAGCATGGAATAATGTGGCACATAGTCAGAATGGCTCATGATTACAGTATCACGAGCTGACTCGTGGAATAACTACAGGATAACAAAAGGCAAGCTGATCATAGTTTTCACGCGCGGCTCACGAGTGAGATACACTATTGCAAGAGAATCTAAGCCGACCATTTTTTAAAGCAGTTGTCGGGTCAAAGGGCAAATGTCATCCGATGAGTTAAAGATAGTTCAATAGATTTAAGAAATAGATCAAAATTGTGGTGCAAAATTTTATGACCTAGAACACGACATCAGTGGAGGAAATCTACATCGACATCTTAAGCATGAACTTGTTTGGATCTAAAAACATGGGTTGAATAGATCTGAATTAGAAAATGAACGGTTTTTGCATAAGTATGTGGAAGAACTCAAGGAATGACAACAAATGCTAAAAGATCTAATGTGGGTGCCCGAGAAGAGTGGGAGGAATTACAGATATGGCGAGAGAAGCTGGCCAAGCTCGCGATCGCAGGCAGGATTCAGCTTTAGTATAGATGCTCGGATGACGAGGATGATGGTTAACGCAGGTCCGATGGCTTCGGGCACGCTAGAGCTTGCGATATTTTCGATGAATGAGAAGAAGTGGAGGAAAGGATAAGTAATGTACTCAAGCATGCCCTTTCCTATTTATAAAGGAAGGGGCGAGAAACCCAAGGCGACAGCCCGACAAAAGGGTATATCCTAAATTTTTACGGATACAAATGTCCTCGATCGGGATCGTATGCAGGAATTGTTATCGCCATGTGACGTGTTATTTCATGGAGATCTAGTCGCGGCAAGAAAAAAATACTAAGTGTGAACAAATTAAGCTTGCCATGGACAGATCCAAGGTAACCTGGGGGCTAATGTTGAGGGATACCGTTGTAACAGGGATTTGTTATAACCCTGGGGCTAGACTCGGTATGTATGGGCAAGCCCTAGGATTTCCCCTAGGCTCTCCTGCTAGGCTCCTTCCACCGGTTGCCACGTCGGCCACGGCGGCCACCTCTCCGGCCTTTGGGGTGCTAGCCACCTTCCCTGTCGGGCCATGGATCGTCCTTCTCCCAACTTCTCCTGAGGTAAGGAGTTTCAACTTTCCATGAGGTAGAAGTTTGGCATCCTGTGGTGTTTTCTCTTGATTTTCGTCAATGAGAGTTTGTGCTTATTGTTTCCTTTTGTCGAGCATGTTTTCGTTTGATCCTCACATAGTTAGTACTAGTTGTCAATCATGCTTTGGAGGGTATCCTTGAGGGTTTAGAGTGCTTCACCTGAAGGATCATTCATTCAAGTTCTCTTTGGCCTCTAAGGTAGTAGGCTTTGAGATATACAATTGGGGTCGAATTACCGAGAAATAATTTAAAGTGGTTTTTAATCTATGGGGTGCAGGGGAACTATATGGAGGCATGAAGAAAAATTATACCATCAACAAGTTGCTTCCTAGACTTTAGTGAAACGTTCATCTGGATCCTGTTCGCGCGTGGTTCCTCCGGCCAACATCAGCGATCGCCGATGACAATCAATTTTCCTTCGGTTAGCTAATGTTCCGGCAGATAGTAATCTTGTGGTTAATGAGGAGGTTAATGACTAGGTTAATGATCATGTTAATGACGAGTGCAACATCTTTGCCACAGGTCAAAGGAGCGCCAATCCATCCTTTTCAAATAATGGGCCTCATTATTTTGGCTATAGACCGTTGGTACACATCGTTCGTTTTTGCCCCTGGTCTCGTCTACCTGGGATTTCATCCTTCTTGCTTTTTGCCACCTTCCAAGGCCCACCTTAAAACAAACGGGCACCAGGAACGGTTAGCGACTACTTTCGCTCGTTTGGACAGTCACGACACCCTATGATAGTTTACTCTTTTAGAAATCTTTGTTTGGGGGATTTTCCTAATTTTATTCACAGATTGGAAATTCCCTCCTCGGCTTCTCCTCCCACTGCCTCAGTGGCCCTGCTGGTCCACATGTCCCCTTATTCCCCTCCACGCCATTGCCCCCCCCCCCACAATTTACCAACACATGGCCAATATTCCTTTGGACCCTTTCCGCTTTGTGTTGCATGGCTTCGAAATCCAGCATGTGGAGGGCCATACTGGAGTTGCTAGGGTGGAGGTTCCTCATAGGCCTTGGATGCATTAAGATTGGGTGATTGCCACCATTGACCCTCTTCCTGATGAGTTATTCTCCCCCAATGTCCGAGAAGTCTTAGAAGAGTTCGTTGAGGTGCATAAGCAGCTGGGTCTAAGAGACATTCAGGGTTCATCATTTGGAGAGGCATACGTTCGCCTAATGCATTCATGACAGAGATAAATTAGTGATGGATAGTCTGCATGCTTTTTGTGATGTTTTCATCTCCTTTGTCCAAAACGAAGAGGGGAGGAATCACCGTAGAGTTCAACTCAATATGCTTGTTTGGCTGCTTCTCATGGGAGTTCCATTTGATTATCTTACTAGTGAAGATTTTGTAAGGGCTGCCAATACTTTTGGCCACTTAATTTCTTAGGAAATAGAAGATGCTCACATGGATCGTATCCTAGTCCACGCGAGAGTGAAGGATTTGGAGATTATTCTTCAGAGTCTACGTTGGTCCGAAGGTGAGGACTTTGAGGAGGATTCTTGATCTTCCTCAGTTGAAATCCTGATGAGCAGCTGGGAGGGGAACCTGCTAATGAGGATGCAGTTCCTCTTGACAACATGGACCCACATCCTTTTCCGAAAAATGAAGTTCATTTCCCTGGATTCCATAATGCTGCTATGGAACAACCCTTACAACCTGAAAAGAACGAGGAGATGTGGAAACAAGATGATAACTCGGCTTTTCCACATAATGGTCAGGACAATGCAACATTGGAAACCCTTCTAGAGATTGTTCAACATGAGGAGTTGGCCTGGGGTGATGAAGAGCGGCTCGGCCCTTTTCAAGATGGTAGTAGCAACATTACTTACTCAGATGCAGATCACTCCAATAATCTTGGGTTGATTTTGGTACAAGGTGAAGTTAACCAGCTTCAAAACAATCAGGTTGCACCCAAGCTCCTCAGCTTGATGGAGTTTTTTGAATTGGAGTCCACAAATCAAGCAAGCATATCAATCAAATGATTAAGAAGATCATATAATACAATTACATGTTATCCAAGAACCTATGGACCTCTCTGGTGCTCCCGTTGATGTAGTGAGGGAGATGTCTAAAGGTGTTGGGGCCGATGCTGCTGCTGCTATACCCCCTGCTTCTATGAATCCCTTTGCTTCCCCTGCTGACGTGGTGATGGAAGTGGTTAAAGAAACTAGAATAGTTGATGCTCCTCCTACTCATGTTATACTTGCTAATACATGTTCAAGTGCTGAGGATATGCCTCATGTTGCTGAGAAGGAAAAATTAGAAAATCCTACCAACCCCAACTCTGATCTTGTGACTGTGGATCCTGCTGCTGAGAAGGAGGGTTTAGACAGCTCTGACAATCCTAGCTCCGATCCTGTGGCAGTAGAGAATATTGCTACTTCTTAAGATTGCGTTGGTTTTCCCTTGAATAGGAAAGGGTGATGCAGCAAAGTAGATAAGTATTTCCCTCACTTGTTGAGAACCAAGGTATCAATCTAGTAGGAGGAACAAGAAAGTTGCTGTGAGAGCCTGGCTTAATAGGAATGATACACTACTCATATCAACAAGGAATTCCTTCTTTTATGGAAGCCCACTCGAAAAGAACTCCAAAGTTAAGCATGCTTGGCTTGGAGCGATTCTAGGATGGGTGGCCGACCGGGAAGTTGGTCCCGGGTGCGCACGAGTGAGGACAAAGTGTGCAGGAAAGACTAGTGTTGGTCTGTGGGGCCAATCTAGACCCCGCCAGGCGTAACGGGGTGTTACAATTGGTATCAGAGCTGACCCTTGCGGTTATATGGGCATGCACGGGTCAGGTGCACGGGCATGTGGCGCATGGCGTGTGTGACCCGTCATGGCGCACAGCATGGCACATGTGCCGGACTTGATGCGCATACGTGCGCCAAAAGGGAACGTTCCTGATGGGTCGATGAGGACGTCAGTTCCTTTGAGTGGGAGTGTATGTGAGAGCCTAGCTTAATAGGAATGATAGACTACTCATATCAACAAGGAATTGCTTCTTTTCTGGAAGCCCACTCGAAAAGAACTCCAAAGTTAAGCGTGTTTGGCTTGGAGCGATTCTAGGATGGGTGACCGACCGGGAAGTTGGGCCCGCGTGCGCACGAGTGAGGACAAACTGCGCAGGAAAGACTAGTGTTGGTCTGTGGGGCCAGTCTAGACCCCGCCAGGCGTAACGGGGTGTTACAGTTGCCAATATATGCACCTACAAAAACAATAAAACATTTGCACCCAATGCTATAAAGGGGTTATCAATCCCTTCACGAGTGCTTGCAAGGATTATTTCTGATAGAGATAGATATGGAAGATTGTGAGAAGTAAAAGGTAATCTAAATTGCAGCAATGTATTTTTGTTATTTTTGGTATATAGATCTAAAAATATAATATGGAAAATTTACTCGTGGGCCACAGGTTTCACTAGAAGTTTCTCTCTTGAAGGAAAATAATACGGTGGGTGAACAAATTACTATCGAGAAATTGATAGAAAAGCGCATAGTTATGACAATATCCAAGGCAATGATTATGCATATAGGCATCACGTTTGGGTCTAGTAGATCGAAACGATTCTGCATCTACTACTATTACTCCACACATCGACCGACTCCTGCCTGCATCTAGAGTATTAAGTTCATGAAGAACGGAGTAACACATTAACTAAGATGACATGATGTAGAGGGATAAACTCAAGAAATATGATGAAAACCCCATCTTTTTATCCTTAATGGATACAATACAATATGTGCCTCGCTACCCCTACTATGTCATTGGGTGAGGACACCGCAAGATTGAACCCAAAACTAAGCACTTCTCCCATTGCAAGAATTACCAATCTAGTTGGCCAAACCAAACCAATAACTCAAGGAGATTTGGAAATATATGAAATCATGCATATAAAAATTCAAATAAGAACAAAATAATATTCATAGATAAGCTTATCATAAACCCACAATTCATCGGATCTCGACAAACACACCGCAAAAGAGTATTACATCTGATAGATCCCCATAAGATCATGGAGAACATGGTATTCGAGAACAAGGAGAGAGAAGAAGCCATCTAGCTACTAGCTATTGACCCGTAGGTCTTTGGTGGACTACTCACGCATCATCAGAGCGGCAATGGAGTTGATGTAGATGCCCTTCATGATCGAATCCCCCTCCGGTAGATTACCGAAAAAGGCTCCATGATTGGATCTCTTGGGAATGGAGGCTTCCGGTGGTGGAGAAGTACTATCATGGCTCTTTTTAGTATTGGGGAAATATTTGGGAATTTATAGGTCGAAGATTATGGTTGGAGGACCTACAGGGGGAGCCACAAGCCTGGGGGCGCCCCCTGGCTGCGCCATGGTGGCTTGTGACCTCCTGGTAGGTCTCTTGTCCTCCTCTCCAAGTCTTGTAGATGTCTCCTAGTCCAAGAAATATCATTGCAAAGACTTTATTCCGTTTGGACTCTGTTTAATATGCCTTATCAACAATACTCAAAAACTAGGAAAAACAGAAACTGGCACTGGGCTCTAGGTTAATAGGCCAGTCCCAAAAATAATATAAAATAGCATATTAATGCATATAAAACATCCAAAATAGATAATATAATAGCATGGAAGAATCAAAAATTGTAGATACGTTGGAGACGTATCAGCATACCCAAGCTTAATTCTTGCTCGTCCTCGAGTAGGTAACTAGTAAAAACAGGAATTTTGATGTGGAATGCTACCTAACATACTTATCCATGTAATATTCTTTGTTGTGGCTTGAATGTTCAAATCCATAAGACTCAAAACAAAAGCTTAATGTTGACATAAAAACATTAATATTTCAACCATACTAACAAAGCAATTATGTCTCTTCAAAATATAATGGCAAAAGAAATTTGTACCTGCAAAATCATATAGTCTGGGTATGCTCCATCTTCCCCACACAAAGTATATATAGCATGCACAACCCAATGACAAGTCAATCAATTGTTTCACACCTTTTATGTTCTCAAACCTTTTCAATTCTCATGCAATACATGAGCGTGAGCCATGGATATAGCATATATGTGGAATAGAATATGGTGGATGTTGTAACAAAAAAGGAGAAGATAGTCTCACATCAACTAGGCGTATCAACAGGCTATCGATATGCCGATTAATAGATATTAATGTGAGTGAGTAGGGATTGCCATGCAACGGATGCACTAGGCTATAAGTGTATGAAATCTCAAAAAGAAACTAAATGGGTGTGAATCCAACTTGCTTGCTCATGAAGACCTATGGCAATTTGAGGAAGCCCATCATTGGAATATACAAGCCAACTTATATAATGAAAAATTCCCACTAGTATATGAAAGTGACAAAATAGCAGACTCTCTATCATGAAGATCATGGTGCTACTTTGAAGCACAAGTGTGGAAAAAGATAGTAGCATTGTCGCTTCTCTCTTTTCTCTCATATTTTTTTTATTTTGGTGGGCATATTTGGTCTATTTTTTTATTTGGGCTTCATTGACCTCTTTTATGTTTCATAAAGTCCGAAGTCTCATCCCATCTTCTGAGGGAGTCATAGTTTCCATCATCCTTTCCTCACATGGGACAATGCTCTAATAATGATGGTCATCACACTTTTATTTACTTACAACTCAAGAATTACAAATCGATATCTAGAACAAAATATGACTCTATATGAATGCCTTCTGCGGTGTATCGGGATGTGCAATGATCTTGCATAGCAAATGACATCAAAAAATGGACAAGCCATGGAAACATCATGCTAGCTATCTTACAACCATGCAAAGCAATATGAAAATGATGGTGTGTGTCATAATAAACGGAATGGTGGAACTTGCATGGAAATATATCTCGGAATGGCTATGGAAATGCCATAATAGGTAGGTATGGTGGCTGTTTTGAGGAAGGATATATGGTGGGTTTAATGCACCGACGAGAGTTGCGCGGTACTAGAGAGGCTAGCAAAGGTGGAAGGGTGAGAGTGCATATAATACATGGACTCATATTAATCATAAAGAACTCACATACTTATTGCGAAAGTCTATTAGTCATCAAAGCAAAGTATTAGACGCATGCTCCTAGGGGAGAGGTTGGTAGGAGTTAACCATCACGTGCTCCCGACCCTCACACAAAGGTTGACACTCAATAAACAAATCATGCTCCGACTTCCTTACATAACGGTTCACCATACGTGATTGCTACATGAATCACAAACCTTTACACAAGTATTTCAACCAATCCACAATTACTTCCTAGCATGACTCTAATATCTCCATATTTATATCTCAAAACTTTATATAAGGAAGCTAACTTCTCATAATATTCAATGCACTTTATATAAAAGTTTTTATTATATGCCTCTTGGATGCCCATTATATTAGGAGTAAATTCATAACCTAAACCAATTACCATGCTGTTTAAGGACTCTCAAAGTAATATAAGTGAGGTACGAGAGTTCAAGTGTTTCTATACAACAAAAAACCA
Organism: Hordeum marinum; assembly: GCA_022496015.1. Classification (NCBI taxonomy): domain Eukaryota; kingdom Viridiplantae; phylum Streptophyta; class Magnoliopsida; order Poales; family Poaceae; genus Hordeum; species Hordeum marinum. The sequence goes on from CM039672.1 coordinate 110,578,256, forward strand.
CTCTACTCTTAAAAAGATATAAGTGAAGCACTAGAGCAAAATTGCCTAGCTGAAAAGATATAAGTGAAGCACACAGAGTATTCTAATAAATTAACGATTCATGCGTGCCTCTATCAAAATATGTGTTCAACAAGGATGATTGTGGAAAACTAAAAAGCAAAGACTCATATCATACAAGACGCTCCAAGCAAAACACATATCATGTGGTGAATAAAAATATAGCCTCAAGTAAATGAACGATGGATTGAAGACTAAAGAGGGGATGCCTTCCTGGGCATCCCCAAGCTTAGGCTTTTTGGCATCCTTGATTCCTTGGGTTGCTTTGGGCATCCTCAATCTTGGTCTCTTGCCACTCCTTATTCCATAGTCCATCATATCTTTACCCAAAACTTGAAAACTTCACAACAAAAAACTCAAGAGTGATCCGTTAGTATAAGAAAATAAATCACCACTTTAGGTACTATTGTGAACTCATTCTTCATTTATATTGGTTTAATATCTACTTTATTCGAACTTCTCCATGGTTCATACCCCCTGATACGACCCAGAGATACATCAAAATAGGTAAACAACACAAAGAAAACAGAATCAGTCAAAAACAGAACAGTTTGTAGGAATCTGGAAACTTTGTATACTTCCATAACTCCAAACATTCTGAAAAATTATGAAAACCTGGGAAATTTGCATATAAATCTTGTGTAAAATTTTCAGACTCATTCGGTGTTCTGGTAAATTTATAAAATTCCTGGACTAGGCGCAAAAGTTTCTATTTTTTAGCAAGATCAAATCAACAATCACCATAGACCATCCCAAAGGTCTTACTTAGCTCAAACGCAATTACTACAGAGGTAATAATGTGTGAAACACTAAAAAACAGAAGCAAAAACAAAAACATAAAAATAAAATTGGGTTGCTTCCCAACAAGCGTTATTGTTTAACGCCCCTTGCTGGGCTTGATGATTGCAATGATGCTCACATAAAAAGTAGTAATTGGAATATGCAAGAGAGCATCATGAATCTCATGACAAGAACATTTAAATCTAACCCACTTCATATGCATCGGGATTTTGTGAGAAAACAATTAGTTGGAACAAGAATCAACTATCATAGGAAGGCAAAACAAGCATAACTTCAAAACTTTGAACACATAGAGAGGAAACTTGATATTATTGCAATGTGTAAAAGCATATTATCCTCTCTCATAGAAATTTTCACTAGCATCATGAATAAATTCAACAATATAACTATCACATAAATCATTCTTTTCATGATCCACATGCATAAAATTCTTACAATCTTCCAAGGTAGTGGGATTGACACTAACTAAACTCATGACCTTTCCAAACCCACTTTCAATACTATGGTAAACATTATTATCAATAACATATTGAACATGAGGCTTAAATAAATTTTCAAGATAATAAGAAGCACTATCACCCCAATCATGATCATTGCAATAAGAACTCGACATCAGAAAATTATCATCTCCAAGCTTGTAGTTTTGCATATCATTAACATAATTGACATTAATAGCATTCATAGTAACATCATATCAATCATGCTTTTAAATCAAGGATCTATCATGAATCACCTCATAAATTACTTCTTTCAACACTCAATCAAAATTTATAGATTCATGATTTTCAAACGAAACTTCATAGAGATAATCAAGCGCACTCAACTCATTAGCAATTGGTTCATCATAATTTGGTCTGTTGGAAAGATTAGCAAGTGTATGAGGATCCATATACATAGATTTTTAGCCAGCGAAGATGCAAGCAAATAGAAGGCGCATGGCAACACAAGCAAAGATAGGAAACAAGAGATCTGACGAGAGAAAGGAAAACGAGAAAGAGAGGGCAAATAAAAAGGCAAATGTTTTTGGTTTTTTCTGAAAATCATTTTAGAAGTCATGGAGAGGAAAATGAGAGGCAAAAGGAAAATAATGTAAATGCAAGAGATGAGTTTGTGATGGGTACTTGGTAGGCTTGATGTGTATCCTTCCCGGCAACGGTGCCAGAAATCCTTCTTGCTACTTCTTGAGCTTGCGTTGGTTTTCCCTTGAAGAGGAAAAGGGTGATGCAGCAAAGTAGATAAGTATTTCCCTCAGTTGTTGAGAACCAAGGTTTCAATCCAGTAGGAGGAACAAACAAGTCACCAATTTATGCACCTAATCAAACAATAAAACATTGCACCCAACGCTATAAAGGGGTTGTCAATCCCTTCACGATTACTTGCAAGGATTCAATCTGATAGAGATAGATATGGAAGATTGCGAGAACTAAAAGGTAAATAAAATTGCAGCAAGGTATTTTTTGTATTTTTGGTATATAGATCTGAAATATAATTTGGAAAATAGACCCAGGGGCCATAGGTTTCACTAGAGGCTCCTCTCTTGAAGGAAAATGATACGGAGGGTGAACAAATTACTGTCGAGCAATTGATAGAAAAGCTCATAGTTATGACGATATCCAAGGAAATGATTAGGCATCATGTCCGTGTCAAGTAGACTGAAACGATTATGGATCTACTACTATTACTCTGCACAACGACCGACTACTGCCTACATCTAGAGTATTAAGTTCATGTAGAACATAGTAACACATTAAGTAAGATGACATGATGTAGAGGGATAAACTCAACCAATATGATGAAAACCCCATCTTTTTATACTTGATGGCAACAATACAATATGTGTCTCGCTACCCCTGCTATGTCAGTGGGTGACGACACCGCAAGATTGAATCCAAAACTAAGCACTTCTGCCATTGCAATAATTACCAATCTAGTTGGCCAAACAAAACCAATAACTCGAAGAGACTTGCAAAGGTATGAAATCATGCATATAAGAATCCATAGAAGAACCAAATAATATTCATAGATAAGCTGATCATAAACCCACAATTCATCGGATCTCGACAAACACGCCGCAAATGAGTATTACATCGGATAGATCCCCATGAAGATCATGGAGAACATGGTATTGAAGAACAAAAAGAGAGAAGAAGCCATCTAGATAATGGCTATGGACCCATAGGTCTGTGGTGGACTACTCACGCATCATCGGAGGTGTAGTGGAGTTGATGTAGCTGCCCTCCGTAATTGAATCCCCCTCCGGCAGATTACCAAAAAAGGCTCCAAGAATGAATCTATCGGGAACGGAGGCTTTCGGTAGCGGAAAAGTATTTTCGTGGCTATTTTTGGTATTGGATGAATATTTTGGAATTTATAGGCCGAAGATTAGGGTTGGTTGACCTGCAGGTGGGCCACATTCTAGGGGGCGCACCCCCTGGCCGTGCCTGGGTGGCTTGTGACCTCGTGGTAGGTCTCGTGCCCACCTCTCCAAGTCTGGCATGCGAAGATTTTTTTCTGTTTGTACTCCATTTAATATCCCTTATGTACAATGCTAGAAAACAAGGAAATAATAGAAACTAGCACTGGGCTCTAGGATAATAATTTAGTCCCAAAAATAAAATAAAATAGCATATCAATGCATATAAAACATCCAAAACAGATAATATGATGGCATGGAACATTCAAAAATTATAAATACGTTGGAGACGTATCAAATATTGATGTTACTACTAATACCTCTTCTAGCAGTGCACAAAGTGAACATGCACGTAGTTTACCTCTCTCCTTAGTAGTGTCCTTCCCAACCGAAGCTACTATAGAAATTGATAATTCTTGGAAACAAGTATTGGATGAGTCGTTAACATGTCATTCAAATACTGTGTATGACGCCCTTCTTAATTTACAAAACCTTCACTCATTGGCAGTTGCTAATTATGGTACTACCATGTTTGATGAAGGGGTGGAACTTTGGGCTCAGCATTTTGCAGCTAAGGATCACAAGAACTCCAATGTGCTGTCTATGGATATTTGTCGGTGCACTAGAGTTTTTAGGACATCTAGTGCCCCTTTTACTCGTGCGCAGGCTGTAGTAGCCGGCCCGGCGGCAAGGCCCAGCAAAGACATATCAAGCACTAGCACAGAAGACTAAAGACTACCGGCAAGACCTTGCCAGGAGGGATGTAGAGCCTCCAGGCAAAGCAAGGCCCTCGGCAAGGCAAGGTCCCGGCAAGGCAAGGCCCCGACAAGCAGTGTCAGCGCACAGGCCAGGTGTCGATTCACCTGGACGCATGTCGCAGTGTCGATGTTGGAGGGAGCTAGGCGGCGCCGATGGGATGGACCCCCATCCCATCCCACTGACAAACTGAGACACTTGATGGAGTATTAAATGCTCTTGTCCTACTCCGACAGAGTTAGGTGCGATAGCACTATAGTACTATGCATCCCGTGTGCACACTGTATGCCACCGTTGGGATCCCCTGAGGTATAAAAAGAGGCATAGGGCGTTATAGAAAAAGGACTTTTAGGACTTTTGGACTTTTGGTCTTTTGACCTTTTGGACAGTTGGAGGGCTTTTGGGCTTTTTGACAGTTAGACGACTAGAGGTTGTGAAGCTCCTGTAGCAGTCGTTCATGGTGCTCTTGTTGCTAGAACCCTAGAACACAACCAATATAACCAATCAGGAGTAGGGTATTACGCATCCGTGCGGCCCGAACCTAGGTAAAAACTCACCACGTGGAAGCTTACCAGACCGGCTCTTTGCGTGAGCCCGCCCCTTGCCAAACCGAAAGGGATCCCTATGATCCCATAGGTGTTTGTTCCCCACAACATCTTTGCCGTGCCAGGTAGGGGCGCGGGAGTGGTGCGAACCCGTTCTGGTAATCCACGCCCCAGTTTCATCATCGCTATGGCCCCCAGGAAGAAGGGCCTGACAGCAGTTGCCCCATCCACGTCCGTCATCCCTGTATCTGCGTAGACAGGAGACGACGTAGACGCGGGTGGAGGAGGAGGAAGTGGGGGTTAGGAATTTCCGCGACGCTCCGGTGACAAAGGCCAAGCAAGCGGCGACGCTTGCCGCGGGGACGCCCATGGCGACGGTGGGAACCCCCACGACCCTAGGTCTCAGGACGGAGCGATACCGCCTACGGGTGGTACGGCGAACTCCGAGGTCGGAAGAGTATCTTCCAGGGAACCCAGGCTGGCACCTACGCCGCGACCTTCTCAGGAAGCCTGCGGAGAGCTGCCCCACGGTGCCCGCTTTCCTCAACATCCCCACGAAATAGCCCCTGCGCATGATTCCCAAGATGCACGGGACCAGCATGCTCACCAGCATGCAAGCGGCAGTGGCATGCCAATGCGGGACCATGGCGGTGCACCTTCTAACATGGTTAGGAGTCAAAGCACCTCGCTTTCCTCCCACCATTCGTTGCCGACCACGTCAAAGGAAGCGATGGCGCGGGCGTAGCTACTCCTAAACTACCCTCCTGGTGCAGAGAAGCTCGACGAATGGAGAGCCACCATCCGGAGCCTCCTCAGCCTCGCAGATAAGCTTCGACCCACAGGGCCACCTCAGACCAGTAGTGAAGCGCCCAGAATCAGCGCGACCTCACCGCACTCTCCTCCGGGACAGCATCGCCGATCGCCGACCCGACGGGCCGACGCCTTCGACGGTTACTCAACAACGTCGTCTGGCCCATAGACGCATCATGATCAGCGTCATGTTCTTCAGGAATTTGGCAAGGTAGATGCCCGAACCGCGATCGAGCGGCGACGGGAAGCGCACCTCCAGTCGGACAGACACGCGGGGCCCACTATAGACAAGTTCGGGGGGCTGCCGGGGGCTGCGACGACAAGATATTGGCCAACTACTTCCCATTGGTGCTTAATCCCAACGTCAGTTCATGGTTGATTCCCTTGTCGAAGAGGTCTAATGCTTCCTGGGCGGACCTATGTCACGAGTTCTTTGGTGCCTTCACCAGAGGTCATCAAGCTCCTGGCCAGGAAAGAGATCTAAAAATTATCCCCTAGAAGGAAGGCGAAACTCTACGCAAGTACATCCAGAGGATTAGTCGCGTTCACCACAACATCCCAGACGTTCGTCCCACCGCTGTTATCAGCATGTTCCATCAGAACGTGTGCAACCGCAGGATGCGGGAAGAGCTGGCGATGAACAGAGTCAGGGACATCGCCGAGATTTATGCTCTGGTAGAGAAATGTGCTCGAGCTGAAGAAGGGAGGTGACTCCACGGCGAAGACGTCTGCGCAGGGGTCGACTCTGAAGATGAAGACGCCGCTACCCCAACAAAGAAGGGCTGGCGGCGGAACAAGAAGCGCAAGGGCAAGACCATACTTGTCGTCGAGGGATCCGACAACCCTGGCACTGCCAAGAAGGGCAAGGTTGATGGCCTCGGCGACGATGTTGCCGGGTGCAGCTCCTTCCATGCCCTGGCGGTTGCCGACAAGCTAGAGGGCTCCGGCAAGAAGTATTGCAAGATCCATCGCACAAAAGGCCATGATCTCCAAGACTGCCGGCAAGTTGAGCAGCTTGCGGAGAAGCAAAAAGCCGAGTACGAGAGGCGAGATATGGAGAAAGGCCAGGATGGTGCTGAGGGGTTCTGCATGAAGCGTGTTGGCCGAGGGGGTCACCGCGGAAGGCCCAAGCAACAAAAAGACCGGCCCGCCCGCGGCCGTGATAAGCAAGAGCGAGATGATGATGATGTCAGAGAGGACGACGAATCTAGCGAGCATGAGTTCTAAAAGGCTACAGAGATGATGTGCATAGAGGGAGGCGCCTCATCGCTTTCCTCCCACCACCAATTTAAATAGTGGGCGCGCGAGGTTAATGCGGAGGAGCCCTCTATCGGTGCCCAGAGGCCTCTGAAGTGGTCCAACACTCCTATCATCTTGGACGCCGAGGATCACCCTGATCGCATAACTACGGTCGTCTGCCTGTCGTTGTTGGTTTCTCCAACAATCCACCACCTCAAGGTGATGAAGATGCTAGTCGATAGTTGGGTCAGCCTGAACCGGATCTCGCCTGATGTCATCCAAAGGATGCAAATTCCTGATGAGGATCTCAAGCCGACAAACGCTTTCCAAGGGGTCAATTGGGGAAGAACTCAGCCGAAGGGCAAGGTCACGCTGCCAGTGATGTTTGGCACCGACGTCAATTTTAGAACGGAGAAGATCGTTTTTGACATCGCCAAGATTTCATTGCCATACAACAGCATCATTGGTCGCCCAACACTGGCCAAGTACATGGCGGCCACCCACTTCGCTTGCAACGTGCTAAAGATGCCTCGACCAATGAGCGTCATCACTATCCACTCCGAGAAGAGGAGCGCACTTATCTGCGCCGACCAACTTTACGGAGGGACAGCTGCAGCACCTCCCGCCAAGGCACTTGCTCCCGCCGCTGAAGCTCCCGGGGGGGGGGGGAGAAGACTGGCAAGGCCTTTGGCGCACATGCCGGCAAGCGCACCTCCTTGGAGTGCTGCGCTCCCGTTGACAATGTGCTAGAGAGCTCCACCGGCAAGAGAAAAATGTCCAAAGCTGCTCTACCAGAGACCAAGAAGGTGCCCGCCAAGGAGGACGGCACGGGGGGAACTTTCACTGTAAGTTCCACCCTTGATGACAAATAGGAAAGTGCGCTCGTCGCCTTCCTGTGGGGCGAATGTCGATGTGTTTGCATGCCAACCATATGATGTCCCCGGTGTTCCCAGGGAGGTAATTTGAGCACCACTTAGCCGTTTGTCCTCATGCACGGCCCATCAAGTAGAAGGTCCAGAAGCAAGCTTTGGAGCGGAACAACTTATTGTCGATGAGATCAAGAAGTTAGAAGCGGCTGGCTTGATCACAGGAGTACTCCACCCAACGTGGTTGGCCAATCCAGTTCTAGTGCATAAGGCGAATGGGAAGTGGAGGTTGTGCTGATCAGAACTGCTCATGCTGCAACGCACCCTATATCCAGATGCTTATCAACTCTCAGCTTGAGAAGCACATCTTTGCTCTAGACAGTCCACATTTGCCACTTCAGCCGGACTTTGAGGATAATGTTGTGGTGATTAACCCAGATCATCCCACATCAGTTGTAGCTCAGGCACATGCAGAGGCAGCTCGAGCCACTAGTGCTTAGCTTCCCAGGTCTAGGAAGGACTAGATGGATCTTTTGATCACCACTCTCCTGGAAATGAAGAAGGACATCAAGATCATCATGGATACTCAGGAGAGCCATGCAAACATTATTGATGATAGAGTGAAAACTGTGAATGGCAAGGTTGATGGGCTGACTAAGACAGTTAATGATCTCAAGAAGGAGGTTGATGAAGCCCCAATCCGTCACACCTCTTCAGAGTATGAGTCTTATGATGATGATGAGGATAGTGCACCTGTCAAGACGACTGCCTAGTTTATGACTAAGGCTAGGACTCCTACAGTACCAACTCCAGAGACGAGGCCATCATCTTCTGCTCTAGCCATAGTATGTTCAGCTCCATCAGCTCTAGTGCCTCTAGTATCTAATCCACCTCCATCTAGGACTTCAGCAGAAGTCTTTGCTGACGCAGTTCTCTCGACTCCGACCTTGACGATCGGAGGAGTTCAGCCGCAGAATGATCAGCTATATGCCTTTGAACTTTTTGGTACCTTGTTGCCAAAGGGGGAGAAGTGTATATAGATCTTTAGGCTTCAACTGAGAGAGAGTTTTGGTGTTTATTGCTTTTTCAAAAACATTTGCTTTTGGTTTGATGTGAGATACTTTTGTGTTTGTGTGTGATCATACGCTGTGATGTGTCTTGCTACTATTCCCTATCATTTGATGATTATGTGATGATCAATCACTTTGCTTGTTGTGTTGTGCTATGATGTTAACTCTAATTATTCTCGCACACCACAAAGATGTATGTGACATGGAAGAAGTACCCCATGTACCTAATCAATTATGCATTTGCATTCAAACGCAAATTTAAAATAATGCACAAATTTAGGGGGAGCTCTTTCTTACCACATACTTCTCAAAGCGATGATTATATTCTTTGATTATATCAGATGTCGAAGCTCTGATTTGTATGCTGCCATCAATTACCAAAAAGGGGGAGATTGAAAGCACATTTGCTCCCTTGGTTGGTTTGGTAATTTATAACAACATATAAGTCATTGAACTAATGTTTCCATCAAGTATAATTCAGGAAATGTTCAATGATAGGATTGGCAAAAGGATTGTGGAGATTGTGGAATACCCCAAGATGCAAGGATATTGGTTGCCAAAGCTTCAAGCAAGATGACTCTACATTTTATATTTGTGAGAAATCACTTTGAGTCCATAGGAAAGCCAATACTATTAACAAGGGGTAAGGTTTTGTTGGTGAACAAAATGCTCATACGTGCACAAGTGATAGTAACCAAAAACACCCACAAACTCTCCCACCAAAGTCTGTCCATAGCCAAACAATCAAAATCGGTGCAACCAACATTCTACACTTGGTGCCACCGATTCCAAACCCTAGAAAGACTCAGCCAAACCCTAGCCACTTCGGTGCAACCGATTCCATACTAGTGCCACTGTGTTGGGCTGCCAACTTTCTATTATGCAAGCTCGCAGTTTCGGTCCCTCCAAGATTGTCAAATCGGTGTCACCGAGATTGGGCATTCTGACCGTTGGTCACCTTATCGGTGCGACCGAGTTTCCTATATCGGTCTCACCAAGATTCAAAAGTTGCCACCTTTTGGGCACTTCGGTACCACCGAGATTAACACATCGGTGTCACCGAGTCTGACTTATTGTGTGTAACGGTTGGATTTTTGGTGATGCGTATGTATACCCCTCCACCACCACCTACTTGATATAGAAGCACTCAGAACTATTCCATACCTATCCTATCAGTTTTCTGAGAGAGAACCACCTACCCTTGTGTTGAGGTCAAGATCTTCCACTCCAACCATATGGATCTTGATTTCTAGCCTCCCCAAGTTGCTTTCCACCAATCCCATCTCTTCTACCAAGCTAAATCTATGAGAGAGGAGTCTATCGTCTTGAAGGACAAGAGCAAGGAGTTCATCGTCATTACCGAGCCTATTATCATTTGGTGGGTGGTGCCTCCTAGATTGGTTAGGTGTCGCTTGGGAGCCTCCTACTTCATGTTGGGGAGTGAACCAAGAAGTTTGTACGGGCAAGGAGATCCCCTACTTCATGAAGATCTAGCCCGAGTAAGGCTAGTCCTCCGTGGATGGAAGCCGTCACGGTATAGTCAAGGTTGCTTCTTCGTGGAACCCTTCGTCGGTAGAGCCCTCCATGGACTCTCGCAACCGTTACCCTCCGTGGGTTGAAGTCTCCATGAACGTGGATGTACGATAGCACCACCTATCGGAACCACAAGAAAAATCATCGTGTCATCAATTGTTTTTTCTCTTCCTACCCTCTCTTTACTTACATGTGCAATGTCTTTACTTTCTGCCGCTATACTCTTAGAAATGCATGTGTAGGGTGTACTTGACATACTATGAATGCTAAAATCTGCCAAGAATTAAAATTGTGAAAAAGTAGATTTTTATTTGGTCAAGTAGTCTAATCACCCCCCTCTAGACATACTTTTGATCCTACATCATTGCTCTACATCCCACGCCCCACTTTGCAAAGCTTCCCTCATGGATGAAAATCCCTCCTAGGATCAGGGCAAAGAATCTACTCGAGAGCATATGTCTCATATTTTAGGCTCTGATCAAGCTCTCCTCCTCCCTTTTGGGCCTAATAATACTAGGAAGAGGAGGGGTGGCAAGAGTCCTCTAATGGAATCAGAGGTAAGACAAAGTGATAGACTTAGGAAAGAAAATGTAGGCTATAAAAGAAACTCTTGTTCTAATAGTAAATTTCTGCCTTGCAATGTTGTCCCACTTGTAGCTCATAAAAATGTGGCTAAAAATCTTGCTTCTGCATTTTGTAAGGTGGATGAGGAGGAACTAGAAGGAAAGATCTCTAAGAAGTCTAAGAAGAAGGGATAGGAAGGGCTGGCCAAGGTGTCTTTGGCCAAAGGCGAAGCTACCATCCTAAGAGATAAATGATGTGTCTCGCTGTTGGAAACAAGCCCTTAGGTAGTGAAAGTAATAGTCTTTTGGTTGATGGCCCTGTTAGCATTTGCTGGAGAATTTACACCTCTATGAATCTATGTTATTCACTATGTAAAACTAATTGTTGGAGCAAACTCAGACTGTTTATGCTGCTACATGCTATTAATTCCCTAAGTAGTGAATGAGATGCACTGAGCTGTGGCATGAGTTGGCACTGCCAGTTTTGGAATTTTTATATGTGCTTCCATAATAACAACAGAAATACGAATATACTGGACTAGAACATTAAAGGTCTTAATGAAAGAAATAAACTGGTGGCTATCAAAAGCAAAATCACTCAAGATCGTCGCCCCGCATCCACGTCGGCTCACCGCCGCGGTTCATCGTGCCTCACCTCAGCTTGCATGTCTTCGTGTCTGTCTTTGTGCTGGCCTCAGGGCGAGCCATCCTGGCTATTGTGGCCTCTCCCCGCCTTGAGCCATGGCCTCCGTCGTTCGTCTCAGCCCCACAACCTCCGTCGCCCACCTGCTGCCGCTGTGCCATGGCCGTCGCACGGGCATCTGCCGTCACGGTCTCGCCCTGCGCACACCCGCCTCCAATGGCTCTCGCATCGCCGCGTGCTGCCTCGCCTCTACGCGCCGCTGACCTATCACATCCCTAGCTAGTTGTCCTAGGATAGCATGTGCTTGCATCATGTTTCATTCTATTGCATCAACATGAAATGGGGAACAAAAATAAACCCCAAGATCACTTTGAATCCAAACAATTTAAATTTGGTGAAAATTCAGCAAATCCAAAATGCCCACTAAAAATGTTCCCTATGTTTGGTAAATTTGGGCATGATTATAACAGGGACCATTCTAATTATTTGAACAATCAAAGTAATTCAAAAATAATTAATAAGGCTCCTGAAATCATTAAATAAAGCACTATCATTATTTTTGTTTTCAAAATATCCTGAAACTTTTTAGAAAAGTTTGAAATATTTAAACATCATTATAGAAAATATATGGGATATTTAATTGAGTCATTTGTACCTGAAAATAAAATAAACAAATGTTAGTAAAAGAAAACAAACAACAAATAAAAGGAAAAAATGTGGAGAAAGGCCCAGGCCAGGCCAGCCCACCTGGCCCAGGGAGGTCATCGTCCTCCTGGCGGCTAGGAGGACGAGCACGTGGCCGGAGCACACGTGCTGCCGTGCCTCCACGCCGGTAGCTGCCTGCCTGTATCGTCCTCGCCAGCACGACGGGGATAAGATCCCCAGAGCCATCCTCATCGCTCCCTCTCTCTCTCTCTCTCGCCCGCCTCTCTTCCTTTCCCTTCTCTGCTTCGCCATTGTTGAGCCCTGCTCGAGCTCGCCACTGTCGCGTTAGCCGCTCCCCCTCGCCCCTGAGCTCCCCAATCGATCTGCCTAGCTTTCCTATTCCTCCTCGCCGAGCCGTGCCCCGCTAGGAGCTCCTCATCGCTGTCTTCGCGTTGTCTTCAACCTCTGGCCGCCGGAAATCAAGTGGAGCTCGCCGCTGCTCCAGGCCCTCCCCGAGCCCGCTCTCGACGTATCTGTGACCGCTGTGAGCCCCTGAGTCTTTTCCCCCTCTTTCCCCCTTCGATTGCGTGCTCTAGCATCGGATTCCATCAAGGTCTGAATGCCCCCACCGCTCGAGCTCGACGCGGGCCATGTTTCGGTGATCAGCTGGTCCGTCTGAGGCCTCCATCGTGTTCATGAGGCTGTGTAGAGTCGTAGGTGCCAACTAGAGCTCATGTTGCGCCCTGGTTCGACAAGCCCATGCTCCCCCGAGCTCCGGTCGCCGCCTAGCTCACCACCGGCGTCGATTCCGACCATCTCAGCTCCTAGGAGGGGTCGGAATGGACGCGCGCGTGTGTGCTGAGTCGTTTGGTGCCATCTGCCGTCCTTTTGGTCGCCAGAGGAGGGATCCCGAAGCCCTCCGCCGTCTCTGGAGCCACCGGCGGCTCAACGCCGATGGCTTTTGCCGGAGTTGACCACGGGGTTTTACCCCGTGACTCACTGGCAAGTGGGGCCCGACACTGACAAGTCAAAGTTAATTAAGAATTTAATTAATTATTTTAATTAACCTAATTAGTCACTAACAGTGGGCCCAGTTTCTGTTAATTAATTACGATTTAGTTTTAATTAGTTAGTTAAGTGTGTGAGTCACTCACATGTGGCCCCCACATGTCAGGTTTGACTCTGGCTCGGTCAGCTGACCAGCTGACGTCATAATGATGTCATGCTAATGCAATAAAAGCAATTTCTAGTTTAAAAATAATTCCAGAAATTATTCAAAACTTCTTATAAATTAATCTGTAAGTCAGATGAAAATAATTTATATATGAAAATTTATCTGAAAAATCCAATGAATCCAATGGTGCTACTGTCATGCATGTTAGAGCAATCTAAATAGGTGAACATTTAAATTTATTAATAGGTTGGTAAATGGAATTTGAAATGAATAACAATTTTGAACCTGTATTCAAATTCATTTCAAATCAACATGAACGCTAGTTGCATTAGCTCATCTATACATGCTATCATGCCATGATCATGCATCATATTGTTTCACTTGCCTGTGTTCATTGTTTCTTATTTGCATTGCGGTAGGCCCTTCTCCTGAGGATACCCCCGAGTATCCCGATGAAGGAGAGAATCTTCCGTTTCCCAGCAAGGCAAGTAACCCCTTTGATCATTCCGATAACATCCTACTCTCTCGCTCCTACTCTTGGTTATTGCATTAGGACAATCGATCACATGTCATTCATACACGGTAGATGATCCTATTCTGCTACATATCCTGACATTGTCACAGTAAATGGCTAAACCTTGCAACCTAGCATACATGGTAGATGCGTGTGCCTTGATGTGCTTAGCTTACTTTGCCTGCTATGCTTGCTATGCTTAGAGTTGTGTCAGGTCGGATTCATCTAGGTGATGAACTGAGTGAAACGATGTTGTTCTGATGTTATGATGTTATGATGAACTCGTTATGGTAAAGGTAGTGATGAGAGGCTATCTAGGAGTACATAGCGGGTTGTCTCATTGGGACCATTCTTAGGAACTGAGTTCCGTGTTTGGGATCCAAGTCTAGTTACTACCACACGTTGGGATACTTAATTGACCATCTCGACTTATCAGTCGCTTAGTCCTTAGTCTAGGAGTTGCAAGTAGTTTCTGGTGTTTATTGTATGCTGGAGGCCGTGCGTAGCGCTGACGCTAGGGGTGGGTTACGACGCGGTAGGGAGTGGCACGGTGTACCAAGGGTCACCCCAATGTTGGGCTTGGGAACCCTGCGCACATCGTTTGGGGCCGTAGTGGAAACTTCGGCCGGACTTCCGTGCGGGTGCAGACTCAAATAGGCGATAGCCTGGACTAGAGGTCTTATGTGATTGACGGTCGTGGCTGACTCCCTCGCTGGGCTTTCGCTTGAAGGTGGCCGAGGTGCCTGGTTTTAAACGCAGGTGGGCCGGCCCGTTTCAAATTAAAACGTTTCCTTTTCTATTCTAGGGCATTCAAATCTCCATTAAAGCATTCAAAACGTTTCCAAATATAGGAAATATATATATCAAGATCATCAGGAGAATTAATGCTATTCAATGAACATTTTTCCTCTATCATATTGAATACTTTGAAAAAACATTATTTTCAGAAATTGTTTAATTGATTTTAAACCCTTTTGGGAAAATTTCAAATAACCCCCCTGGTTTAATTGCTCAAATATCTCACCAAGATGCCCCTGGTGTGGAGTGTCATGCTACTGCCCTCTTTTCTTTGAACTTTACCAGAGATTTTCAAATAGGTGAAACAGGAAAAGGGAAAGATGAAAGTGGCCTTTGCGAAATTCAAAGGAAGCACTTCAACCATTTTATTCATTCAAACAATGTGATAATGATGCATATCTATATATATCATAACATTTCAAAATGAAATTTTGTGATGTTACACAGAAACTCCAAACAACTCACTTGAATCAAACCAATTCAATGATTGTGAAAAACCAACAAATCAAAAATGCCCATAAAAAATGTCCCCTATGTCTGATAAATGTGGACATGAATATATCAGGGGTCATTCTAAATATTTGAATCTATATAGTATTTCAAAATAAATATGAAAGCTACTAAAAATGCCAAATAAAGCATTATAATCATTTCAGATTTCAGAATATTCTGAAACTTTTTATAGAGGTTTGAAATATTAAAACTAAGTCCTATAAAATACTTGGAATATCATGACCCTAGGATTTGTGCCTAAAAATAAATAAAACAAATGTCAGAAAATAAAAACAGGAACTGGAATTTGAAAAAATGGGAGAAAGCCCACCTAGGCCGGCCCATCTGGCCCAGCACCGTCGCCGTCCTCCTAGCGGCTAGGAGGACGAGCGCGTGCCCACCGTGCACTCGCATCGGAGCTGCCACGCAGCTCCTTGTGCGTCTGCCTCCCTAGTCACGCGACGGGGATAAGCTCGCGCTGCCATCCCCATCGCTCTCTCTCTCGCCCATTCGCCCCCCCCCCCGCCTCTCCCCTGTCCTTTGCTCCACCATGGCCGCCGCCGTAGCTGCCTCTCCAGCCGCTTCCTCTTGCCCCTGAGCCCCCTTGTAGCTCCACCCCGATGTGCTGGTCCTCTCCGTCGAAGGAATCGAGCCCGGAGGCCCCCCAGCATTGACCTCGATGCCTTCTTCCTCCTCAGTCACCAGAGACTGCCGCCGTCCGTTCGTCGCAAGCAAGGCCTCCCCGAGCCCGCTCTAAATGCCGTCGCATCCGCTGTGAGCTCCTGCTCCTTCTCTCCCTTTTCCCCATCGCTAGCGCATTCTAGCGCCAAATCACCTCGTGTCCGAGAGCCCCTCGTCACCGGCGAGGTCATGGCATCGCTATGGCGGCCCAAGCTCACACCTGGGCGCGTAGTCGTGCTCAGGAGGATCTCAGGTAGCCTTAGGATACCGTAGTTCGGTCATTCGAGCTCCAGCTCGACGAGCCCGTGCTCACTCGAATTTCGGCAGCTGCCACGCTCATCCCAGCCCCTGGGAGGTGTTGGGTTCGATGCGCGCAAGCTCGTAGGGCCGATCGGTGTGTTCCGCCATCCATTTGGTCGTCGGAGGAGGGTTTTCGATCCCCTCCACCGTCCCTGGCATCGCCGGCGGCTCAACGCCGGTGAGCCAACTGGTGTTGACAATGGGGGTTTGCCCCTTGGGTCACTGGCAAGTGAGGCCGGGTCCTGTTTAATTAGAATTCGATTAAGAAAATTAATTAAATTAATGACCCACTCACCATTGGGCCCTTATCCTAACTAATTAGTAATTAGTGTTTTAAATAATTATGTTAGAGATTGGGTCACTGACATTGGACCCCAGTACTCAGGTTTGACCTGTCAACGGTCTGTTGACCAGCTGACTTCAAGATGATGTCATGCGGATAAAATAAAGAATTTCCTAAATTAAATTAATTCCAGAAACTATTCAGAACTTAGAAAATTCATGGAAATTAATGTATAACTGAGATTGAAATAGTTTATATATGAAAATTTATCAGAAAAATCCAATGAATCCAATGGTGATGTTATCATGCATGTTAGAGCAACCGATGTAGGTGAACATTGACATTTAGTAATAGGTTAATATATGGAATATGAAATGGAGAACGATTTTGACGTATATTCAAAACTACTTCATTTAACTTGGATAATAGTTGCATCAGCTCATCCATACATGTTGCTATGTCATGATCATGCATCATATTGTTGCACTTGTCATGCATTAATTGTTACATATCTGCATTGCGGTAGGCCCTGCTTCTGAGGATACCCCCGAGTATTCCAACGAAGGAGGATACCTTCCCACTTCCTAGCAAGGCAAGCAACCCCATTGATCATTCCGATATCATCCCATTCTCTCACTCCTGCTCTTGTTTATTGCATTAGGACACACATTTAATTATCTGTGAATTGCGGTAGTTGAACCCATTCCTTTGCATGACCTGTCATTGTCACAGTAAATAGCTAAATCATGCAACCTAGCATACCTAGTAGATGCTTGAGCCATGGTAAGCCTTACCCGCTTTACTTACTATGCCTGTTATGCTTAGAGTTGTGTCAGGTCTGATTCATCTGGGTGATGAACCGGAGTGAAACAGGTTGTGCTGATGTAATAAGCTTAATGATGAACGCGATTTGGTAAAGGTAGCGATGAGAAGCTATCTAGGAGTACATAGCAGATTGTCTCAATGGAACTGTTCTTAGGAACTGAGTTCCGTGTTTGTGATCCAAGTATAGTTACTGCCACATGTTGGGACCTGAAATATGACCGTGCTCGACTTATCAATCGCCTAGTCCTAGGTCTAGGAGTTGCAAGTAGTTTCAGGGGTTTATAGTTGCTGGAGGCTGTGCGTAGCATTGACCCTAGGGGAGGGTTACAACGCGGTAGGAAGTAGCACGGTGTACCAACGGTCACCCGAATGGTGGGCTTGGTAACCCTGCGCACATCCTTTGAGGCCATAGTGGAAACTTTGGTCGGACTTCCGTGCGGGTTCAGTCTCAAATCGGCAATTGCCTGGACTAGAGGTCTTGTGTGACTGACGGTCGTGGCCGACTCCCTTGCTGGGCTTCCGCTTGAAGGTTGCCGAGGTGCATGGTTTTACGAGCACATAGCGATAAGTGGCGAGAGCGTGTGTGCAGAAGTACACCCCTGCGGGGTATGAAACTATTCGAATATCCGCGTCCTCAGATATGGACTACTTGGATAACTAATGTTGTTCATAGATAATTTGAAGGATAACTAAGTGTGAGTACCGTGGATGGCACTCCCATAGATGATGGAGGTGAATCCATGGTGGTGTGTTGATGTGGGGTTAGTGGACTCGTGTGCGATACCTAAAACTTGATCAAAGATTTAATATTTGTAGTTTAGGTTAGCCAAGAGTCAAAGCTGGCAATGCTGCATAAACTCCAACACTCCCTTTGTTGATACCTGAGCATGAATAGACTAGGTATGTTTTAAAGACTTGCTGAGTACGTTTGTACTCATGTTTGCTTAATAAATGTTGCAGATGAGACTAAGGACCCATTAGGTGGGTTCTACCTAGATGTCGACGAAGCCGAAGAGTTGTTGTCCCAGCTACGAACTTGTGCCATGTGGTGGGCTGTAGATAGTCAGGCCATGTGCCCCTTTTACTCCTTCATCTGTCTGTACTCATATAGGTTTATGCTTCCGCTTGGTTTGTATGAACTTGATTGTATGACTTGAGTGTCGGGTCATGTGACCCTACCTGTAAGAACGTAATATGCAAGGCTCCTTTGAGCCTCTTAAATAAAAGTTGTATTGTTGTATGGTTATGTTGTGATGCCATAGTTGTATCTATGCATACCGGGCTTGTCGTGCGTACTTGTGACGTGCAACGGTATCTATGGGATCCGACACCTTGTCGTGTATCTTTAATAGTACCCTTGACGGGAAACTGCCTTTGTGTGCTTCCACCGAGCCTTGGTAGCTTGCTACTGCTCCAGACACGTTGATTGACCAGCATGTATCCTTCCTTGCTGTTGTGTCTGTCCCTTCGGGGAAATTTCTCGCAGTGTAATGGAGTCCTTGTAGCTTGCTACGACTCGTCTACACCTGCTTGAGGCCGTCACCTACATTGCTGGTTTACGTATGCCAGTTTCCATACGGATGTGCCAATAGGGTTCTAAGACTAGTTATGTCGGCCCGAGTTCTCTATTGTTTGAATGCTAGCGACATATCCACATACGTGAGCCAAAAGATGCAAACGCTCCCAGCTAAGGTAAGGCTGCAGCCGTGGAGTTTACCATGCGTGAGGCCGCAAAGTGATGTGATGTGTTACAAGCTGTATTCCTATGACTTAGGATCGGGGTCCCGACAGCGTTGGTATCAGAGCCTGACTGACTGTAGGACTACCAAGCCAAACCGGTCAAATGTAAGGGAATTGATTATGGAAGGGAATGTAAGGCTCTTTTTACTCCTCTTCCTGAGTTATTCTATTCTGAGTCACTCTCATGTCGTGCGTACGTGTGACGTGCAACGGTATCTATGGGATCCGACACCTAGTCGTGTATCTTTTGTAGTACTCTTTACAGGAAACTACCTCTTTGTGCTTCCACCGAGCGTTGGTAGCTTGCCACTGCTCCTGACACATTGATTGACCAGCATGTATCCTTCCTTGCTGTTCTGTCTGTCCCTTCGGGGAAATGTCTCGAAGTCTAATGGAGTCCTTGTAGCTTGCTACGACTCGTCTACACCTGCTTGAGGCCGACACCTGCATTGTTGATTTATGTATGCATGTTTTCGTACGGATGTGCCACTAGGGTTCTAAGACTAGTTATGTCGACCCGGGTTCTCTGGTGTTTGAATGCTGGCGACATATCCACATACGTGAGCCAAAAGACGCAAACGGTCTCGGCTAAGGTAAGTCTACAGCCATGGAGTTTACCATGCATGAGGCTGCAAAGCGATGTGATATGTTACAGGCTGGATTCCTCTGACTTAGGATCGGGGTCCCGACAGCGTTGGTGGCACGGTGTACCAAGGGTCACCCGAATGGTGGGCTTGGGAACCCTACGCACATCGTTTGGGGCCGTAGCGGAAACTTCGGCCGGACTTTTGTGCGGGTTCAGTCTCAAATAGGCGATAGCCTGGACTAGAGGTCTCGTGTGATTGACGGTCATGGCTGACTCCCCTCGCTGGGCTTCCGCTTGAAGGTTGCCGAGGTGCATGGTTTTATGAGCACACAACGATAAGTGGCGACAGCGTGTGTGAAGGAGTACACCCCTGAAGGGTATGAAACTATTCGAATAGCCGCATCCTCGGATATGGACTATTTGGAGAGCTTATGTTGTTCATGGATAATTTAATGGTTACTCATAAAAATATCAAGACAACTGTGAGTACCGTTGATGGCACTCTTGTAGGAGACGGAGGCGAATCCATGGTGGTGTATTGATGTGGAGTTAGTGAAGTCGTGTGAGATATCTAAAATTTGAACAAAGAATTAATACGTGTAGTAAAGGTTAGCCAAGAGTCAAAGCTAGCATTGCTGCATAATCTCCACCACTCCCTTTGTTAATACATCAACATGAATAGACTAGGTCTGTTTTAAAGACTTGCTGAGTACATTTGTACTCATGTTTGCTTAATAAATGTTGCAGATGAGACTCAGGACCCATCAGGTTGGTTCTACCTAGATGCTGACGAAGCTGAATAGCTGATGTCCTAGCTACGACCTTGTGCCTATGGTGGGCTGTAGATAGTCAGGCCATGTGCCCCTTTTACCCTTTCATATGTCTGTACTTAGACAGCTTTATGCTTCCGCTTGGTTTGTATGAACTTGATTGTATGACTTGAGTGTCGGGTCAGGTGACCCCTACCTGTAAGAACATAATATGCAAGGATCCTCTGAGCCTCTTAAATAAAAGTTGTGTTGTCGTATGGTTATGTTGTGATGCCATAGTTGTATGTATGCATACCGGGCATGTCGTGCGTAGGTGTGACGTGCAAGGGTATCTATGGGATCCGACACCTAGTCGTGTATCTTTAGTTCTACTCTTTACGGGAAACTAACTCTGTGTGCTTCCACCGAGCCTTGGTAGCTTTCTACTGCTCCGGACACATTGATTGACCAGCATGTATCCTTCCTTGCTGTTGTGGCTGTCCCTTCGGGGAAATGGCTCACAGTGTAATGGAGTACTTGTAGCTTGCTACGACTCGTCTACACCTGCTTGAGGCTGACACCTACATTGCTGATTTATGTATTCCTGTTTCTGTGCGGATGTGCTACTAGGGTTCTAACACTAGTTATGTCAGCCTGGGTTCTATGTTGTTTGAATGCTCGTGACATATCCACATACGTGAGCCAAAAGACGCAAACGGTCCCGGCTAAGGTAAGTCTGCAGCCATGGAGTTTACCATGCATGAGGCCGCAAAGCGACGTGATATGTTACAGGCTGGATTCCTATGACTTAGGATCGGGGTCCCGACAGCGTTGGTGGCACGGTGTACCAAGGGTCACCCGAATGGCGGGCTTGGGAGCCTTGCGCACATCGTTTGGGGCCGTAGCGGAAACTTCGGCCGGACTTTTGTGCGGGTTCAGTCTCAAATAGGCGATAGCCTGGACTAGAGGTCTCGTGTGATTGACGGTCATGGCTGACTTCCTCGCTGGGCTTCCTCTTGAAGGTTGTCAAGGTGCATGGTTTTATGAGCACACAACGATAAGTGGCAACAGCTTGTGTGAAGGAGTACACCCCTGCAGGGTATGAAACTATTCGAATAGGCGCGTCCTCCGATATGGACTATTTGGAGAGCTTATGTTGTTCATGGATAATTTAATGGTTACTCATAAAAATATCAAGACAACTATGAGTACCGTTGATGGCACTCTTGTTGGAGACAGAGGCGAATCCATGGTGGTTTATTGATGTGGAGTTAGTGAACTTGTGTGCGATATCTAAAATTTGAACAAATAATTAATACGTGTAGTAAAGGTTAGCCAAGAGTCAAAGCTAGCATTGCTGCATAATCTCCACCACTCCCTTTGTTAATACATCAGCATGAATAGACCAAGTCTGTTTTAAAGACTTGCTGAGTACTTTTGTACTCATGTTTGCTTAATAAATCTTGCAGATGAGACTCAGGACCCATCAGGTTGGTTCTACCTAGATGTCGACGAAGCTGAATAGCTGGTGTCCTAGCTATGACCTTGTGCCTGTGGTGGGCTGTAGATAGTCAGGCCATGTGCCCGTTTTACCCTTTCATCTGTCTCTACTCACAAAGATTTATGCTTCCGCTTGGTTTGTATGAACTTGATTGTTTGACTTGAGTGTCGGATCATGTGACCCCTGCCTGTAAGAACATAATATGCAAGGATCCTCTAAGCCTCTTAAATAAAAGTGGTGTTGTTGTATGGTTATGTTTTGATGCCATAGTTGTATCTATGCATACCGGGCACATCGTGCGTACGTGTGACGTGCAACGGTATCTATGGGATCTAACACCTAGTCGTGTATGTTTAGTAGTACTCTTTACGGGAAACTACCTATTTGTGCTTCCACCGAGCCTTGGTAGCTTGCTACTGCTCCGGACACATTGATTGACCAGCATGTATCCTTCCTTGCTGTTCTGTCTGTCCCTTCGGGGAAATGTCTCATAGTGTAATGGAGTCCTTGTAGCTTGCTACGACTCGTCTACACCTGCTTGAGGCCGACACCTGCATTGCTGATTTACGTATGCCTATTTTCGTACGGATGTGCCACTAGGGTTCTAAGACTAGTTATGTCGGCCCGGGTTCTCTGTTGTTTGAATGCTGGCGACATATCCACATATGTGAGGCAAAAGACACAAACAGTCTCGGCTAAGGTAAGTCTGCAGCCATGGAGTTTACCATGCATGAGGCCGCAAAGTAATGTGATGTGTTACAGGCTGGATTCCTATGACTTAGGATCGGGGTCCCGACAGCGTTGGTGGCACGGTGTACCAAGGGTCACCTGAATGGCAGGCTTGGGAATCCTGCGCAGATCGTTTGGGGCCATAGCGGAAACTTCAGACGGACTTGCTTACGGGTTAAGTCTCTAATAGGCGATAGCCTGGACTAGAGGTCTCATGTGATTGACGGTCATGGCTGACTCCCTCGCTGGGCTTCTTCTTGAAGGTTGCCGAGGTGCATGGTTTTATGAGCACACAACGATAAGTGGCGACAGCGTGTGTGAAGGAGTACACCCCTGAAGGGTATGAAACTATTCGAATAGCCGCGTCCTCGGATATGGACTATTTGGAGAGCTTATGTTGTTCATGGATAATTTAATGGTTACTCATAAAAATATCAAGACAACTGTGAGTACCGTTGATGGCACTCTTGTAGGAGACGGAGGCGAATCCATGGTGGTGTATTGATGTGGAGTTAGTGAACTCATGTGCGATATCTCAAATTTCAACAAATAATTAATACGTGTAGTAAAGGTTAGCCAAGAGTCAAAGCTAGCATTGCTGCATAATCTCCACCACTCCCTTTGTGAATACATCAGCATGAATAGACTAGGTCTGTTTTAAAGACTTGCTGAGTACGTTTGTACTCATGTTTGCTTAATAAATCTTGCAGATGAGACTAAGGACCCATCAGGTTGGTTCTACCTAGATGTCGACGAAGCTGAATAGCTGGTGTCCTAGCGACGACCTTGTGCCTGTGGTGGGCTGTAGATAGTTAGGCCATGTGCCCCTTTTACCCTTTCATATGTCTGTACTCAGATAGCTTTATGCTTCCGCTTGGTTTGTATGAACTTGATTGTATGACTTGAGTGTCGGATCATGTGACCCCTACCTGTAAGAACATAATATGCAAGGCTCCTCTAAGCCTCTTAAATTAAAGTTGTGTTGTTGTATGGTTATGTTGTGATGCCATAGTTGAATCTATGCATACCGGGCACGTCGTGCGTACGTGTGACGTGCAACGATATCTATGGGATCCGACACCTAGTCGTGTATGTTTAGTAGTACTCTTTACGGGAATACTACCTTTGTGTGCTTCCACCGAGCCTTGGTAGCTTGCTACTACTCCGGACACATTGATTGACCAACATGTATCCTTCCTTGCTGTTGTGTCTGTCTCTTCGGTGGAATTTCTCGCAGTGTAATGGAGTCCTTGTAGCTTGCTACGACTCGTCTACACCTGCTTGAGGCCGTCACCTGCATTGCTGGTTTACGTATGCCTGTTTCCATACGGATGTGCCACTAGGGTTCTAAGACTAGTTATGTCGTCCCGGGTTCTCTGTTGTTTGAATGCTAGCGACATATCCACATACGTGAGCCAAAAGACGCAAACGGTCCCGGCTAAGGTAAGGCTGCAGCCATGGAGTTTACCATGCGTGAGGCCGCAAAGTGATGTGATGTGTTACAGGCTGGATTCCTATGACTTAGGATCGGGGTCCCGACAGTGTTGGTATCAGAGCCTGACTGACTGTAGGATTATGAAGCCAAACGGGTCAAAGTTGAGTCTAGTAATACTATAGAAATGTAAGGGAATTGATTGTGGAAGGGAATGTAAGGCTCTTTTTACTCCTCTTCCTGAGTTATTCTATTCTGAGTCACTCTCATATTTTCTACGGGGTTAAGATCTAGGCTTCTTATCTATTTCTTAGGATGCCGAGTTACTAACCATGGACTATTAGCTAGTTTGTTCACAAGTGAACTCCGATTCTAGATTATTGTTTGGTGTGGCAATCAGTTGGAATAGAAACTTGAGTCTAGATGGTCGACTGGATATGCTATGCAATCTTTTGCAAATGTCTCAAGATCTTTTGAGCAAATTACAGCCGTTATCCTGTCCGATTTCTACTAGGATCTCTCATGTCTGGCGTCATTCTCTGTTTCAGATGCGCTCTTGTCCTATCCGTCAAGTGGTCCGTCTGACTAGGTGCATCAATGTACTGGGTCACACGGCCATGTTGGTTACAGTTATGATGGAGGCTGGTTACCGTTGGTACCCAGAGTATGTAGTGGAGGAGCAGTATCGAGACTTCAATCAGAGCCAGTACCCGTGTACCGTTAGGATATATCCATCATATTCTGGAGATGCAGAGCCGCTTCATTGGACATATGGGTTAGGTGTCACCATAGACATGGCAGTTCAGGAGCCCGCCTACACCATGTTGAATATTATGAGATCTCACCATGGACTGCTTCAGGACAATGAGTTTTGTTATGTTCCTCGTACTCTAGGAGGAGAGGATGGATATCTTAGAGCATCCTATTATGATCATTCTCATGAGGACCCTAGGCTTTAATTGACCGCTCAATTGTTGGTGAACAGGGATCGTGATGCACGAGCCCTTCACATGGAGCTATATGCTACCCGTGCATGTTTTTGGACAACCTTGACACAGCTAGCACCCGTCGTGTAGACATGCTATGGGGATTTGGAGATGCTGAACCCATGGCGGACTCATCTGCCAGCTTGCGTAGACTGGCCCGATGTTGGAGGCATCACTCCTCTTCGAGGACCGTTGTTGCCACCAACGAGGGGACCAAGGCCACATCCGTGTCCTTATGGTTGCCTGGGATCGCAGGCCAGGGTGTTTCCAGATCCTCAGGTTCAGCTCCAGGGTCACAGGGGTAACTTATATGAGGTGTTCTATGGCAATGCTTGAGTGTGTATATGTTAGTACTAGTTTTGTAGTAGTTGTATTTCCACAGTCCTGCGTGTCTTGTGGGATATGATTGAGGTGTGACTTGATTTCCGGAGGTGTAGATAGATAATGTATAGGAAGCTTGTAATGCCTCCGATGAATTGTATCATCTTGTAGTAGTTTGTACTTCAGCTTGGGCTTGTACTGAACTATGTCATGGTGTTCTTATGGCAGTTTGTTTATTACCATGTTGATCGGGTATCTACCCATGCATGCCATATTGTCTAGTACATTCCTCATGTCATGTCTTAGAGTTGATGTCTTCCTTGTCTAAGCCTTGGGTTTGTTTTCGCAGGATGGTGTCAACTAGGAATAACCCCGTGCTTGCCTTCGAGCAGGGCGAGGGAAGCCAGCAAAGACAAGAGAACCTGCCGCAACCACCATCTCTCGCAGAGGTGATGCTTGAAGCCGAGCGAAATAAAAGGGAGACCAACAAGCTGTTGGATTGTATTGAGCAGAATACAATGCGTCCTCCTTGCAATGAGCACAATGATTGTGTGTCCCTCAATGACTTCATCAAGTTGTGCCCACCAAAGTTTCATCACTCGGTCGACCCGCTTGATGTTGATGACTAGCTGACCAACATGTTTCGCAAAATCCGAGCTGCCAATGTATCTGAGGCCAACAAGGTGACCTTCGGTGCATACTTCCTGGAAGCAACCGCCAACATATGGTGGGACAATTATGAAGCCATGTGTCCCACAGGCCCCGCACCTACCTGGGCAGATTTCAGTGAGGCATTTCGTAACCATCACATTCGGGAAGGGCTGATGCATCGCAAGAGAGAGGAATTCTGTGCTTTTACCCAGGGCAGACTGACAGTGGATGCCTATAGCCGTGAGTTCGGCAACCTTGGTCATTATGCACCAGAGGAAGTGTCGACCAACGCCAAGAAACAAGCTAGGTTCCGTAAGGGACTTAACCCTAAGCTTCGTCGAGACTTGCGACTGCATGAGTGTACTACCTTCCAGGCCCTCGTCAACAAGGCTATCAATGCTGAAACTGGACAGACTAATTATGAGGCAACCAAGATGCACACCCGTGACTTCATCCCTCCATCTGGCTCAGGCCCTAACAAATGTCGGGTGTGGGTGCCCAACATAGCTCTGCCAGCAAGGTACACCGCGAGGCCATCCTTCCAGGCTCCTCGCGCAGCTCAGCCCAACCCTCCAGCTAGGACATTTGGAGGTTCCCCTGGCAATGTTGCTCCCCGTTCCACCATTGTCAGTTACAAATGTGGAGAACCAGGACACTATGCCCGTGAGTGTACCCAGAACAGGGCCAAGCTGGCCGGATGTGGGAAGCCGGGAAAAGCCTTCTATGTGAAGCCATCTCCTACACATGGACGAGTGAATTATGTTTCTGCCGAAGAAGCCCTAGAGGATCCTGATGTTATCCTAGGTACGATCCTTGTCAGTAGTCATCCAACATCTGTTCTATTTGATACTGGAGCATCTCATTCATCCATCTTAGAAAGTTATGCACATTTGCACAACATATCTTTTTGTGATATGCCTACTCCTTCAGTAGTTCAGACTCCTTGCTCAAAATGGCAAACTTCTAGGGTGAGCCATGACAATGAGATTATTGTGTATAGGCTAATCTTCCTAGCATCTTTGATAGCCCTCAAGCCTTCACATATCAATATCATCTTAGGCATGGACTGGATGAAAGCCCACTATGCTAAGATTGATACTCATACTAGGAATGTTCAACGTACACATTCATCGGGTGAGATAGTTAATGTCTCTACTCGAGCTGTCGAGCGCCAACTCCAGAACTTTCCAGATGTCTTTCCAGAAGAACTGTCAGGAATTCCACCTGTCAAAGATATAGAGTTTGTGATAGAGCTCACTCCAGGGACTATCCCAATAGCTAGAAGAACCTATAAGATGGCACCCTTAGAACTAGCCGAACTTAAGAAACAACCCGATGAGGCTTTGAAGAAAGGTTTCATCCATCCTAGTTCTTCTCCTTGGGCTTGCCCCATCTTCTTTGTTAAGAAGAAGGATGGATCAGATCAGATGGTTGTGGATTATCTGCCAGTGAATCTGGTTACCGTAAAGAACAAGTATCCGCTTCCCCGGATAAACGATTTGTATGATCAACTTGCTAGATCCTCTGTCTTTTCCAAGATGGATTTGAGGTTGGGTTACAATCAACTCAGAATTAGAAACGGGGACGTTCCAAAAACGGGTTTTGTTACTCGTTATGGCCAATACGAGTACACCCTCATGTCCGTCGGTTTAACCAATGCCCCGACCACTTTCTCTCGGTTGGTGAATTTGATCTTCATGGAGTACCTGGATAAATTCGTCATAGTCTACCTCGAGGATATACTCGTGTACTCGAAGAACGAACATGATCATGTCAAGACTTTAAGGCTAGTATTGATGAAACTTTGAGAGCATCGTTTGTATGCCAAATTATCCAAGTGTGAATTTTGGTTACCAGAAGTGACCTATCTAGGCCACGTGATCTCTGGTAAGGGTATTGTCGTCAATCGTGAGAGAGTTCAGGTGGTCCTTGATTGGACTCAACCTGAATCGGTTAAGCAAGTTTGGAGTTTCCTTGGCTTAGCGAGCTATTGTTGCCGCTTTGTCGAGAACATCACCAAGGTTGTGAAGCCTCTGACTGAGCTCCTCAAGAACGATAAAAACTTCGAGTGGACCCCTCAATGCGAGCACAGTTTTCAGGAACTGAAGAGACACCTAACCTCTGCTCCCGTTCGGGTGCCAGCAGATTTCTCGAAGGACATTGTTATCTTTTGCGACGCCTCGCGACAAGGATTAGGTTGCATTCTCATGCAAGATCGTCATTTGATTGCATACGCATCTCGACAGCTGCGTCAACATGAGGATAACTATCCAACACAAGATCTTGAGCTTGCAACTGTAGTCCATGCATTGAAAACCTAGCGACATTACCTTCTGGGTAATCGTTGCGAAATTTACACTGATCACCAAAGTATGAAATATATTTTCACCCAGCTCAACTTGAATCTCGAGAAAAGACGGTGGGCTGAGTTGATTATAGATTACGACCTAGGGATAACTTACACCCCGGGGAAAGCAAATGTCATGGTTGATGCACTAAGTCGTAAGTCTTATTGTAATAACCTGATGTTTCAACAAGGTCAACTACTTATCTATGAGGAATTTCGGAAGTTGAACCTTCACATTGTTCCTCAAGGATTCCTTTCCAAACTGGTGGCGAATCCTACTCTTTCGGATCAAATCATAGCTGGCCAAAAGCGTGATAGGGTCATATCCTAGATCAAAGAGAACCTCGTTAGCGGTAACGCTAAGGATTTCTCTATTGATGACCAAGGTGTAGTGTTCTTTTAGAACCGTTTGGTGGTTCCCAAGAACCCACATCTTCGGCAGTTGATCCTTTAGGAGGCGCATGACTCTCACAATTCATCCTGGTAGTACCAAGATGCATCAGGACCTACGCCAGAGGTTCTGGTGGACTAGGATGAAGAGAGAAATTGCTCAGTTCGTTGCTAACTCTGATGTTTGTCATCGCGTTAAGGAAGAACATCAAAGGCCTGCTGGCACCCTTCAACCTTTAGCTAATCCTGAATCGAAATGGGATAAGGTCGGTATGGATTTCATCACCAGATTTC
Source organism: Hordeum marinum (assembly GCA_022496015.1). Classification (NCBI taxonomy): domain Eukaryota; kingdom Viridiplantae; phylum Streptophyta; class Magnoliopsida; order Poales; family Poaceae; genus Hordeum; species Hordeum marinum. Next base: position 110,606,990 of record CM039672.1, read on the forward strand.
CCAGGACCAAGAGAGGGAATAATGCTATCTTTGTGGTCATTGACCGTCTTTCCAAAGTGGCTCATTTCCTTCCTGTTCGGGAGAGTATAACTGCTAGCCAGCTAGCGGAGTTATACATTTCTTGAATAGTTCCTATTCATGGTGTTCCCTTGGAGATTAACTCAGACCGCGGAAGTATCTTTACTTCCCAATTTCGGGAAAGTTTCCAAACCGCTATGGGGACTCATCTATCCATTAGCACTGCTTTCCATCAATAGACAAGTGGTCATGTTGAGCGAGTCAGTCAAATCCTTGAAGACATGCTACGAGCTTGTGTTATATCCTTCCATATGAATTGGGAGAAATGTCTTCCATTTGGCCAATTTTCTTATAACAATAGTTATCAATCAACCTTGGGCAAAGCCCCTTTTGAAGTTGTCTATGGACGAAGGTGTCGAACACGTCTTAACTGGTCAGAAACCGGAGAGAGGCAACTCTTTGGTCCAGATATGATTCTGGATGCAGAGGAGCAAGTTCGCATTATTTGTGAAAAGTTGGAAACAGGCCAATCTCGTCAAAAGAGCCAATATGATCGCCATCATAAGGCCGTGACCTATGAAGTTGACGAGAAGGCTTATCTTCGGGTTACACCTCTGAAGGGTACCCATCGATTCGGTATCAAGGGCAAGTTGGCTCCTCGTTACATTGGACCTTTTCACATTCTTGCTAAACGAGGAGAAGTTGCCTACCAATTGGAACTTCCGCCACATCTTTCAAAGGTTCGTGATGTCTTCCATGTCTCGCAACTCAGGGGTTGCTTCTCGGACCCTGTCCTCAAAGTGGACCATGAAGCGCTTGATCTCCAAGATAACCTTACATATCCAGAATAACCTGTTCGTATTCTTGATCAAGCTGAGCATACGACTCAGTGTCAAAACATCAAGTTTGTCAAGGATCAGTGGTCACACCATTTTGAGAAGGAGGCCACATGGGAAATAGAGGATCATCTTCGACTTGAGTACCCCGCGCTCTTCCCGATGACTTCCAAATCTCGGGACTTGAATGGGGGTGAGTTGTCACATCCCTAGCTGGCTTACCTAGGATAGCATGTGTGTGCATCATGTTTCACTTTTTCCATCAATTTTAAATGGGGATTAACAGAAACCCCAAACAACTCACTTGAATCAAAACAATTCAATGATTATGAAAAACCAACAAATCCAAAATGCCCATAAAAAATGTCCCCTATGTTTGATAAATATGGACATGAATATATCAGGGGTCATTCTAAATATTTGAATCTATATAGTATTTCAAAAATAAATATTAAAGCTAATGAAATTACCAAATAAAGCATTATAATTATATCAGATTTCAAAATATTCTGAAACTTTTTATAGAGGCTCGAAATATTGTGAGCCTAGCATTTGTGCCTAAAAATAAATAAAACAAATGTCAGAAAATAAAAACAGGAACTAGAATTTGAAAAAAAGGGAGAAAGCCCAACCAGGCCGGCCCATCTGGCCCAGCACCGTCATCATCCTCCTCGCGGCGAGGAGGAGGAGCGCGTGCCTGTTGTGCGCTCGCGCGGGAACTGCCACGCAGCTCCTTGTGCGGCTGCCTCCCCCGTCGTGCGATAGCGATAAGCTCGCGCTGCCGTCCCCACCACTCTCTCTCTCTCCCATTCGCTCCCCTACCTCTCCCCTCTCCTTTGCTCCGCCATGGCTGCCGCCTTTTCGCTTCCGTAGCTGCCGCTCCAGCCACTCCCTCTCGCCCCTGAGCCCCCCTGTAGCTCCGCCCCGACATGCTGGTCCTCTCTGTCGAAGGAATCGAGCCCGGAGGCCCCCAAGCGTCAACCTTGATGCCTTCTTCCTCATCGGTCGCCGGAGACCGGCGTTGTCCGTTTGTCGCAAGCAAGGCCTCCCCAAGCCCGCCCTCGACGCCGTCGCATCCCCCGTGAGCTCCTGGTCCTTCTCCCCCTTTTTCCCCATCGCTAGAGCATTCTAGCGCCGCATCCCCTCGGGTCCGAGAGCACCATGTCGGCGGCTAGGATGTGGCCGTCGCTGCAGTGGCCCAAACTCGCACCTAGGCACGTAGTCATGCTCAGGAGGATCTCAGGTAGCCTTAGGAGCCCATAGTTGGGTCATTCGAGCTCCGGCTCGATGAGCCCGTGCTCGTCCGAACTCCGACAACCGCCGCGCTCATCGCCGGTGTTGACTCCAGCCATCCCACCCCTGGGAGGTGTCGGGTTCGACGCGCGCGAGCACGCAGGGCTAATCGGTGCTCTCCGCCATCCATTTGGTCGCCGGAGGAGGGTTTCCGATCCCCTCCGCCATCCCTGGCATCGCCGGCGGCTCAACGCCGACGAGCCAATCGGTGTTGACCATGGGGGTTTGACCCTAGGGTCACTGGCAAGTGGGGTCGGGTCCTATTTTAATTACAATTAGATTAAGAAAAATAATTAACTAAATTAATTAAGTTAATGACCCACTAAACAGTGGGCCCCAATCCTAACTAATTAGTAATTAGTGTTTTAAATAATCCTGTTAGAGACTAGGTCCCTGACGAATGGACCCCAGTAGTCAGGTTTGACCTCTCAACGGTCTGTTGACTAGATAACGTCATGATGATGTCATGCGGATGCAATAAAGATTTTCCTGAATTAAATTAATTCTAGAAACTATTCAAAACTTAGAAAATCATAGAAAATAATCTATAACTCAGATTGAAATAATTTATATATGAAAGTTTATTAGAAAAATCCAATGAATCCAATGGTGCTACTATCATGCATGTTAGAGCAACCGATGTAGGCGAACATTGACATTTACTAATAGGTTAATATATGGAATATGAAATTGAGAACGATTTTGAACCTATATTCAAAACTACTTCATTTGACTTGGATAATAGTTGCATCAGCTCATCCATAAATGCTGCTATGTCATGATCATGCATCATATTGTTGCACTTGTCGTGTATTGATTGTTACATATCTGCATTGCGGTAGGCCCTGCTTCTGAGGATACCTCCGAGTATTCCAACGAAGGAGAATACATTCCCGCTTCCTAGCAAGGCAAGCAACCCAATTGATCATTCCGATATCATCCCATTATCGCGCTCTTTCTCTTGTTTATTGCATTAGGACACACATTTATTTATCTGTCAATTGCGGTAGTTCAACTCATTCCTTTGCATGACCTGTCATTGTCATAGTAAATAGCTAAACCATGCAACGTACCATACCTGGTAGATGCTTGAGCCATGGTGTGCCTTACCCGCTTTACTTACTATGCCTGCTATGCTTAGAGTTGTGTCAGGTCTGATTCATCTGGGTGATGAACCGGAGTGAGACAGGTTGTGATGATGTAATAAGCTAAATGATGAACACTATGTGGGAGTATATAGAGGATTGTATCATTGGAACCGTTCTTAGGAACTGAGTTCCGTGTTTGTGATCCAAGTTTAGTTACTACCACATGTTGGGCCCTGAAATGTAACCCCACTCGACTTATCAATCACCTAGTCCTTGGTCCTGGAGTTGCAAGTAGTTTCTAGTGTTTATAGTTGTTCGAGGTCATGCGTAGCGCTGACCCTAGGGGTGGGTTATGACGTGGTCGGCAGTGGCACGGTGTACCAAGGGTCACCCGAATGGTGGGCTTTGGAACCCTGCGCACATCCTTTTTGGTCGTAGCGGAAACTTCGGCCGGACTTCTATGAGGGTTTAGTCTCAAATAGGCGATAGACTGGACTACAGGTCTTGTGTGCTTGACGGTCGTGGCCGACTCCCTCGGTGGGCTTCTCCTTGAAGGTTGCCGAGGTGCATGGTTTTATGAGAACACAACGATAAGTGGCGAGAGTGTGTTTGAAGGAGTACACCCCTGCAGGGTATGAAACTATTCGAATAGCTGCGTCCTCGAATTTGGACTACTTGGAGAGCTTATGTTGTTCATGGATAATTAAATGGTTACTCATAAAAATATCAAGACAAGTGTGAGTACCGTGGATGGCACTCTCGTTGGAGACGGAAGTGAATCCATGGTGGTGTATTGATGTGGAGTTAGTGGACTCGTGTGCGATATCTAAAATTTGAACAAATAATTAATATGTGTAGTAAAGGTTAGCCAAGAGTCAAAGCTGGCATTGCTGCATAAACTCTACCACTCCCTTTGTTGATACACAAGCATGAATAGACTAGGTATATTTTAAAGACTTGCTGAGTACGTTTGTACTCATGTTTGCTTAATAAATGTTGCAGATGAGACTCGGGACCCATCAGGTGGGTTCTACCTAGATTTCGACGAAGCCGAATAGCTGGTGTCCCAGCTACGACCTTGTGCCCTATGGTGGGCTGTAGATAGTCAGACCATGTGCCCCTTTTACCCTTTCATATGTCTATACTCAGACAGCTTTATGCTTCGCTTGGTTTGTATGAACTTGATTGTATGACTTGAGTGTCGGGTCATGTGACCCATACCTATAAGAACATAATATGCAAGGCTCCTCTAAGCGTCTTAAATAAAAGTTGTTGTTGTATGGTTATATGGTGATTCCATGGTTGTATCCATGCATACCGGGCTTGTCGTGCGTACATGTGACGTGCAATGGTATGTATGGGATCCGACACCTGGTTGTGTATCTTTAGTAGTACTCTTTACGGGAAACTGCCTCTTTGTGCTTCCACCGAGCCTTGGTTGCTTGCTACTGCTCCGGACACATTGATTGACCAGCATGTATCGTTCCTTGCTGTTGTGTCTATCCCCTCCGGGGAAATGTCTCGCAGTGTAATGGAGTCCTTGTAGCTTTCTACGACTCGTCTACACCTGCTTGAGGCCGACACCTGCATTGATGGGTTACGTATGCTTGTTTCCGTATGAATGTGCCACCAGGGTTCTATGACTAGTTATCTTGGCTCAGGTTCTCTATTGTTTGAATGCTGGCGACATATCCACATAAATGAGCCAAAAGACGCAAATGGTCTGGGCTAAGGTAGGGCTGCAGTCATCGAGTTTACCGTGCATGAGGCCGCAAAGTGATGTGATGTGTTACAGGCTGGATTCCTATGACTTAGGATCGGGGTCCCGACATTAGAGCATGTCAACAAAGTCTCAGATCAATTGGTAATACTTGGCAATGTGAAGTTTCTCAAATTTGTATCTCGACACAAACGATTTTGGGATATTTTAGTGAACCAAAACAATTGGGAATGAGAGGAAACTTTGCAAGATCATCACATATAGCATGTGTGAGTTTCTAGAATTTTCCTGGATTTATTTGAGAATATTTCTTATAGAAATATTTCAAATGCTTGAACTAGGAAGAAAGGGTTTTGGACGGTTTTGTCCAATGTTTTGAAAATGACCATGCGTTAAACTCATATATATGGAAAATATAAGTCCACTGAGTTTCCCTAATTTTTCGCAAATATTTTGAAAGCAAATTTTTTTCCTATGAAAGACCATTTCTGGCCTTAAGAAAAAGCCTCTAAATAAAACAGGAAAGTAATATTTGGTGGTTTTGGGAAGAATTATATATAGTGGGTTCCAAATAAAGCCGTTGGGGTAAAACATGCCACCTAATTTTAGGACTTGTAGCACAATCCTGAATTCGGTGGTTTTGGAAACCTAAATTGAATAAATGCTTTTTTGTCCAAAATAATATTTGGTAAATAATAGTTATAGGTCCTATACACATGGCATGATCATTCGGCATAGATTATGGATCAAGTAGATGAGTATTGAGAGAAGAAGAATCTTTGAGTGCCAAAACACAATCAACCAAACAAGCAAACAACAAACTATTCAAACATGCACTAGCACCCAAAATGTTTTAAATTGGTTCAAATTTTACAAAAAATAAAAGCATAGAAAAGTGATACAAACACAGGGTGTGACATACCTACCCGCCTTACAAGCATTTCGTCCCCGAGATTCCTAGGCTAAACACGAAAAAGATAAGGGAACTCGGATCTAGGAAACTCTTCATGCTCCCAGGTTGCTTCTGCTTCGGTGCGGTTGCTCCATTGGATCTTGAAGTACTTGATGGTGTAACTTCGGGTGCATTGCTCGATTTTATCCAAAATGCGAAGTGGCCTCTCTTGATAAGTGGGGTCTAGCTGAAGGTCGATGGCTTGATAATTGATGTGCTTGTAGAGGTCGGGGCGGTTGGGAACTTTGACACACTTTTGGAGTTGTGACACGTGGAAAACATTGTGCACATCTGATAGCTCGGAAGGTAGCTCTAGCTGGTAGGCAACTTATCCTTGCTTTGTAGGGATGTTGAAGAGGCCGATGTATCTTGGTGCAAGCTCTCCTTTGATGTGGAAAGGCTTGGTTCCCTTGAGACGCGTGACTTGGTGATATACATGGTCTCCGGCACAGAAGTTCACTTTTCGGCGGTGTTAGTGAGCATGGCTCTTCTAATTTTACTTGGCGTTCTCTAGACGCTCTCTAACTAGTTGAACTTGTCGTTCTGCTTCACGGAGGATATTTGGTCCAAAGAATAGTCCTTCTCCGATATGTGACCAATTGAGGGGAGTACGACACTTGCGTCCATACAACACCTCAAATGGTGCCATCTGAAGACTAGACAGATAGTTCTTGTTGTAGGAGAACCCGGCGAATAATATGCAATCTTCGCACTTGTATCCATACGCTAAAACTCAAGCACGAAGCATGTCCTCGAGTATCTGATTTACTCGTTCCGTTTGTCCACAAGTCTGGCGGTGAAAAGCAGTGTTGAAGGATAACTTGGTCCCCATGGCTTCTTGAAACTTCTTCCAGAACCTCGAGGTAAACTCAGTACCTCGGTCTGACATGAAATCCTTTTGAACTCCATGGAGAGTCATGATGCAGTTGATGTAGAAGTTTGCTAGCTGGCTACCATCATAGGTGATCTTGACGGGAATGAAATGGGCTACCTCGGTCAGAAGATCGACAATGACCCAAATGGAGTCATGTCCCTTGCTTGACCTAGGAAATCCGGTGTTCAAGTCCATCCCAACTTTGTCCCACTTCCATTCAGGCACTACTTTCAAAAGTTGTAACAGCCCAACTAGTTATTGATGTGCAACTTTGAATCTCTGGCATATCTCCCACTTACCAACGAAATTGCCTATCACCCTCTTCATGTCACGCCACCAGAATCTTGCGTTGAGGTATTTGTACATCTTGGTCCCTCCAAAGTTGAAGGAATACAGAGTGTCATGGGCTTCTTGCAAGATCAAGTTATTGAGCCTAACCTTGTTAGGTATGCAGACATGATTCCCACACCATACAACTCCTTGCTCATCCACTTGGAATCTTGGGGCCTTGCCTGCCTTGATCTTCCTCTTGATGCCTTCAATATTTTCATGACCCTTGTGAGATTCCTCAATATCTTCCATCAAGGTAGACTTTGCTTCGAGGTTGGATGGGAATCTAGGTGCCACTAGTTCCAAGCCAAAGCTTTCCAGCTCTTCGTACAAGGAATAAGCCTTTCTGCTCAAGGCGCATGCTACCAAATTAGCCTTTACAGGATGGTACTGAACACTAAGGTCATAGTCCTTCATCAACTCCAGCCAACTTCGCTATCAACTCGAGATCATGATTAGCGTAGTTCTCTTCATGAGGATGTAGTTGTCTAGATAGATATGCTATCACTTTGGCTTCTTGCATCAGAACACCACCAAGCCCAGTTCTCGATGCATCACAATATATCACAAACTCCTTGTGAATATTAGGGGTGACCAAAATTGGGGTTGTTGTCAATATTTTCTTGAGCTCTTGGAAGCTTTCTTCGCACCTCGACGTCCATTCGAACTCCTTGTCCTGCTTCAAAAGTTGATTCATGGGTCGGGCAATGCTCGAGAATCCTTCGACGAACTTGCAGTAATAACCCGCGAGGCTGAGAAGCTTCTGACTTCCTTCACATTGCCCAGGTATTGCCTTTCAGTCATGGCTTCAATCTTGGCAGGATCCACCGACAACCCTTCTGCAGTGAGGACATGACCCAAGAATCCATCTTTATGCAGCCAGAATTCACACTTACTAAACTTGGCATAAAGCTGGTGCTCTCTAAGCTTATCTAGGAACAATCTCAAGTGTTGCTCATTCTCTTCCTCAGACTCGTAAAAGATGGGTATGTCATCAATGAAGAGGACATTATTGAGCATCAGGATATTATTGATATACTTCGAGCAAAGGGATTTGGAGAAAAGTGGACTTACTGGATGTAATTACTTTTCGCATATGCCTCATCTGCTCTGATGTTGAATGGAGTTCCTAGCAAAGCTTCTACTATAGAAGAGGAGTTATACAACAAGATCCAATGTCTCCACTAATATTTGTCGTGGCTGCTGATCTACTACAATCAATACATAATAGGGCCATGAGACCAGATCTAATTAGTCCACCAATTCAAGTCAACTCCTACCCTGATTTGCCGATAGTGCAATATGCAGACGACACCCTGGTTCTTATGCAAGCAAATGCGAAACAACTGATATGTCTCAAAGCCCTATTAAACACATTTGCCTCAGACATTGGACTAAAAGTCAATTATGGGAAATCAATCATGGTGCCCATAAACATTTTACTTACTTGGGCTTGCCTCTAGGAATCTATAAACCAACTATGGAACAATGTTTGCCCATAGTCAACAGAATTGCTAAGAGATTAGCTGGTATTTCTACATTTATGACTCAGGAAGGTAGGTTACTCCTAGTCAAATCAGTGATTACATCATTATCAATTTTCTTCACCTCTTGCTTGGACATACCTATTACCATCAAGAAGCAGATCATTAAGTACTTGAGGCATTGTCTTTGGAGAAGCCCTGATTTGGAAGATCATAGACCAATACTAGTGGCATGGCACATAGTTTCTAGACCTAAAAGTCAAGGAGGATTGGGAGTCAATGATATCCACACACAAAACAAGGCTCTTCTCATGAAAAATCATCATAAGATCTTCAACATGCATGACATACCCTGGGTTAATTTAATTTGGGAGACATATTATAGTAATGGGGAACTTCCAGGAGATCAAAAGGTTTGCTCTTTTTGGTGGAAATCAAACTTAGCACTCATAGATCATTTCAAAGGCATTACCAGATGTAATGTGGGGGATGGTAAAAGTGCCTTGTTTTGGGATGACATGTGGCATCCATTTGTTCTGAAACACAAGTTCCATCACATTCACACTTTTCCAAGAAATTCACACTTAAATATCCATCAAGTAACCACCATGGAATATCTTCAAGACCTATTCTATCCACCATTGACTACACATATAAGGAATTTTTGTTAATGGAAAATATATGTATCACATTAAGATAGTTTGAATACTTGGACTCGGTGGTGTGAGTGCACTAGGATAGGGGTACCCAGTGCCCCTGACTTACGCGCAAGCGGTAGCAACCATACCCTACAACACCGTGCAAACCCGATAAATTATCAAGAGAGACTCCAACAAGGCCGACGCGGCAGCCCTAACCTGGACTACTATGTGCTAAGCACGCCCCCTACACTTGCTTGGGACCAGGACATGCACCCCTTCTTGAAGAGTCGGCAAGCCATCCCCCAGCAGGCACGGGCCGATCGGCCACTGCTCACCCACATCACAAGGCCAGTCACTTGTCGATGCGGTGTCATGCCCCCGGGTGTCTATGTGGCTCTCGCTAAGCACGTGGCGACACGCTGGAAGACAAATTATGCCTCCTTCACACCCGTCCATAGACGTGTTTAGTTGAGGTGCAATAGTTAGCTAGAGCGATGGTGTAAGCTTGCCAGGATGTGCCCCTCCATGCCACCTAGACTAGAAGTGATGGTATTTTGTCTCTGATGTCAGACTTAGCTATGGTAAGCTCTTCTAGCTATCTAATCATCAGACAATGTCTGTTTTGTCACTATGGTTGTCCCTTGCGCTACAAAGGAGGCCCAATGTGACCTAGCTCAGAATTCAGACCTTTGAACACTTGTACACGCATAGTAACTCCCCTGAAGGCAACCCTTGCCGGGATGGAGTGTTTCACTCTCCTCGTGTTCCTTTGATCAATCCACCCACAAACCAGGAGTAGGGTTTTTCAAAGCACAATGTCCTCCCTTGGTGGTTTTGATAATTCATGACAACATACATTGTCTCTTGGACTAATACTTTCATCTAGTGTATTTCAGATAAAGTCCATACAGAGAGATGGTTGGCTAATGACTGTGGAGAATATCCCCTTGAAGAAGGAGAAGTAATCACATTAACCAAGCTTCAAGCAAGAGGACTCTACATTTTACCTTTTGTGAGAAATAACTTTGGGTCCATCGGAAACCCAATATACACTATCAAAAGGGGGTATGGTTTTGTTGTTGAACAAAATGCTCATACGTGCACAAGTGAGAGTCACCACATACACCCACCAGCTCTTCCACAAAAGTTTGTCCTAAGCCAAATATCCAAAGTCAGTGCAACCAACACATTCCACTCGGAGCCACCGATTCCAAACCTCACACAGACTCAGCCAAACCCTACCTTTTTGTTGCAAGAGATTCTGCTTCGGTGCCACCGAGCTTGGGTTGCCAACTTCCTGTTATGCAAATTTACAAAATTGGCCGACCGAGTTTTGTGAATCATCGTTACCAAGATTGGCAACATGACCATTGTTCACCTTATCGGTCCAACCGATTTGTATGTATCAGTCTCATCGAGATACAAAAGTTGCTACCTTTGAGGCAACTCGGTACCACCGATATTAACACATTGGTGTCACCGAGTCTGACTTATTAGGTGTAATGGTTGGATTTCTAGAGATGCCTATATATACCCATCCACCACTACTCACTCGCAAGAAAATCACTCAGATACCTACTGATTTTGTGAGAGAGAGCCACCTACTCATGTGTTAAGATCGTGCCATTCCCTTCCTACCATATGAATCTTGATCTTTAGCCTCCCCAAGTTGCTTTGCACCCAAGCAATCTCTTCCACCAAGCCAAACCTGTGAGAGAGTGATTGTGTGTTGAGGAGTCTATCATCTTGAAGCACAAGAGCAATGAGTTCATCGACACTATCGAGCCTATTACCTTTTGGAGGGTGGTGCCTCCTAGATTGGTTAGGTGTCACTTGGGAGCCTCCTACTTCGTGTTTTGGAGTGAAGCAAGAAGTTTGTAAGGACAAGGAAATCCCCTACTTCGTGATGATCTACCCCAAGTTAGGTTAGTCCTCCGTGGACGTAGGCCATCACGGTATAGTCAAGGTTGCTTCTTCGTGGAACCCTCGGTCGGTAGAGCCCTCCGTGGACTCTCATTAGCGTTACATTCTGTGTGTTGAAGACTCCACAAACATGGACATATGATAGCACCACCTATTGGAACCATGGGAAAAATCTTCGTGTCCATCATGTGTTTCATCTCTCTATCTCTACTCCTTACTTTCATGTGCAATGTCTTTACTTTCCGCTGCTATACTTGATGACTTGCATGTGTTGGGTGTCATAGACTAGTTGTATATGCTAAAACTGCCAACCCTTGATCTTATGCTTGAGGTAGTTTAAAATTCCTGCTTGTAGTCTATTCACCCCCCTCTAGACGTACACTTCTAGTGATCCCGCAGTTTTATGCTTCACAGCGGCCCGAACCTAGGTAAATCGCCGTGTCGTCTCACTGTCTATGCTCTTTGTGCTTACGTCCATGCCCCCGCCGAACCACAAAGGGGCTGGTGGCCCCATAGGTGATCGTGTGCATCTAGCCCCAACAACTTTGGCATGCAAGGTAGGGGCGCTGCGTCGATGCGAACCTGAGATTGTGATTGGCGCGTTGATCTTCATCATCAGCTTTTCCGACTATGGTTCCCAATAAGAAATCCGGTGCAGCCACGCATCTCTCCACTTTGGAGGCTCCCTCGCACATGGTCGCAAGTGTCGTCGACACCGCAGCGGTCGCAAGTGAGGCAGACATCATGGGCGATGCAGCTGGCGCAGGAGGTGCCCCCGTGCAGTCCCCCACGACCGGAAATGGAGCAGGAAATGCTGGAGAAGAGCAACCGCAGCAATGACTTGATGAGCCCGGGCCCGATGTTGTGGGTGATATAAACGACTGTTCTTCGCCTCCCCACCTATCAGATGGCCGCGCCCGCCTCGGAGGCGCCCGGTCTAGTGCAAGTCGTGACCCTTCAGCTGCGCCCCTCATTGGTGGAGCTGCTAGGAGTGCGCCCCATGCAAAACATGACGAAGCACCGAGCAGGATTGCACACCCATAGGTTCGGCCTCCTGCACATCGATGGCCCCGGGGAGTGGCACACAACGTCGAGAATGCGACGACGCTTCTCTTGGTCCCACCAAGAGCCAAGCGATGTCGCGGTCCACCTCTTTTTCCATGACAGACACAACCAAGGAAGCCATGGCGCGAGTCCGGACGCTGCTCAACTTTATGAAGACAGCCAAGAAGATGGATGAATGGAGAGCCACTATTCAGAGTTTGATTTCCTTCATCGAAGCCAAAAAGAACTAGCATGCACAGCATCACGACAAACACGAATGGCAGCAGCAGACTGAGCCGACGAGCACGTCGCAGGGGCGATACCAACGATGTAATTCCCTCCCTAACAATAGGCCTAGAAGTAGCTGCAGCAAGATTCACACGCTGACGAGGACGACAAGGCGTCCATAGTCTCGTCCGCCCCATGCGTTTGCCGGGATCAACGACATGTCCTTGAAGACTGACGGAAAGAAGATGGACGCATCACCATCGAGCGACGTCATGAAGCACACCATCAATCCGACAAGCACAATGGTCCTGACGTCAGCAACCCCGCGCCCAGTGTTTTTGGGTTACTTCCGTCACTAGCGAGTTGCGACGGATCCACTGGTCATCAACCCGAGATTTCAAGCCCGAGCTACCTACGAAATACGATGGGAAGTTGCACCCGGCAGAGTTCTTGGGCATATACACAATAGTTTTCCAAGCCGCAGGAGGAAGTGATGAAAAGGCCCTCGCCAACTATTTACCTTTTGTAGTGAAGCCAAATGTGAGGTCATGGCTGATGCACCTGCCAGAGAATTCAATTTCATCCTGGGCTGATCTGTGTAACGAGTTCGTTGCCGCCTTCACGGGTGGTCACCAGGAACCAGGCCAGCCTAGTGATCTTCAAGTCCTCCCACAGAAGGAGGGAGAAACTTTGAGGAAGTATATCGAGAGATTCAGCCAGTGCATCGCAACATCCCGGAAATACATCTTGTGGCAGTAATTGTCGCGTGCCATTCCAACATGCGCAACAGGAGGATGCAGGCAAAGATGAATGTCAAGCTCCCCAAGACTGCCAATGAGCTTTACACATTGGCGAATAATTGTGCTCAAGCAGAAGAAGGAAGGCGCCTCCCCAATGAGGAGCCCAGTGTTGAAGTTGACTCTGATGACGGCAACGACGTCCCTGAACCAAAGGGAAGAAACAATAAGTGCAACAAGAAGCGCAAGGGAAAGGTAGTATTGGCCGTTGAGAGCTCCAGAGACCTTAGTGTCGGCAAGAAGGAAAAAGTCAAAAAACCCTGCAAGGGAGCTATCGTGTGCGCTGATTGCCAGGAGCCTGCTGCCTCTGAGAAGATCGGGAAGTCCAAAATGCCATACTGCAAAATTCATCGCACCAAGGGCCAGGATCTCCAAGAATGACGACAAGTCAAGCAACTTCTTGAGAAGGAGAGGGACGAATACGAGAAGCGCGACAAAGAAAAAGGCTAAGACGATGCTGCAGGGAAGGGCTATGGCGGCAGAGGAGGCCGCCGCGGCAAAGCCCCGCAGAAAAAGCAGAAACCCGCCAGAGGCCATGAGAAGAAGGAAACATATGATATGAGTGAGGATGAGGATGATGATGAGGATTCCGGTGACAGGGAGTTTCAGAAAGCGACCAAAGTCTTGTGTGTTGACGGGGGTGCATCCTTGCATTCCTCTCAATGCCACCTTTAACAGTGGGCGTGCGAGGTCAGTGTCATAGAGACACCTACAGAATCAAGGAAGCCGCTCAGATGGTCCCGCACGCCTATCATCTTTCACGAAGAGGATTATAGTGATCGTACCACTATGGTCGGATGCTTGCCATTGTTGGTTTCCCTGACAATCCGCAACCTCAAGGAGTCTAAGATGCTAGTTGATGGTGGAGCAGGATGGAACTTGATCTCCCCAAAAGTGGCTGAGAAACTGGAGATCCGTGATGACGAGCTCGAAGGTACGGGTACCTTCCAAGGAAACAACCCCGGTAGGAGTCGAACCAAGGGAAAAATCACTCTGCCAGTGGCCTTTGGCGAGGAACTAAACTTTCGGACAGAGATGATAGTGTTTGACGTGGCCAAGATCCCTCTTCCTTAAAACGGAATCCTCACTCGCCAGCCTTGGCAAAATTCATGGTAGCATCCCACTATGCTTACAATACTTTGAAGATGCCAGGGCCCATTGGGATCATTTCCATCCCCTCCGACAAGAAGAATGCAGTTATCTGCGTAGACAAGATGTATCGTGCCGCGGTAGCAGCTGAGACCATAGAAGTCTTAGCTCCCGCCAAGGAGTTAAAGAAATCAAAGAAGGCTGGCAGGAACACTGTTAAGAACTCCGGGAGGCGCGCCTCTTTAGAGTGCGCTGCACCCAATGATGACCTGCCGGGGAGTTCCACTAGCAAGAAGACCAAGGTCACCTATCCTAAGACAAAGAAATCCCCATCATGGGAGGACGACACTGGTGGTACATTCAGCATCAGTGCTACCCTTACTGACAGATAGGAAAATTCGCTCATTGCCTTCCTGCGAGCAAATGTCAATGTGTTTGCTTGGCAACCATCTGACATCCCAAGTGTTCCTATGGAGGTAATTGAGTACCACCTTGCTGTCTGCCCTCATGCCCGACCCGTCAAACAAAATGTTAGTAAGCAAGCCTGGGAACGGCAAAAGTTCATTGCTGAGGAAATCAACAAATTTGAAATAATTGGTCTGGTTAGAGGAGTGCTGCACCAACTTGGCTAGCAAACCCGGTGGTGGTACGCAAGGCAAATGGGAAATGGAGGCTTTGCATAGATTTCACTGAGTTGAACAAGACTTGCCCGAAGGACCCTTTTCCCTTGCCACGTGTAGATAAAAATTGTTGATTCCTCCTCCGTATGTGACTTGCTCTGCTTTTTGGATGCCTACTATAGATACTACCAGCTATTTATGGCAAAGAAGACGAGGAGATAACCGCATTCATAACTTCCTGTGACCCGTACTGTTTTGTGCGTATGCCCTTTGGGTTAAAGAGTGCTGGTTCAAACTTTGCTAGGGCTATTCAGAATGGTTTTGGACGTCAACTGCATAGAAACATGGAAGCTTAAATGGAGAACATCATAGTCAAGACGAAGGACGAAGCAACTCTAATACAATATTTGGAAGAAACTTTTGCAAACTTGCGCAAGATCAACCTGAAGGTTAACCCCGAAAAGTGTGTATTTGGTGTCCCATCCGGCAAGTTACCTGGGTTCTTTGTATATCAGCAAGGAGTATAAGCTAATCCCGACAAGATCAAAGCGATCGAACAGATATAAGAACCCAAAACCATCAAAGATATCAGGCGTTTCACTAGATGTGTTGTCGCGTTAAGTAGGTTCATCTCCAAGTCCGCTGAGCGCGCCTTGCCGTTCTTCAAGATATTGAACAAGGCTGGCCCGATAGAGTGGACCCTGAAACTGGATGCAGTGCTGCAAGACCTGAAGAATTACATTCCCTGTGCTCCCACCTTGGTCGCTCCTAAACCACAAGACCGTTGCTGCTGTATTTAGCATCAACAAATCAAGTGGTTAGTGAAGCGCTGGTGGCGTAGCGGGAAGCGGATGGAGATTCAGCGACTGCTGCCAATGCTGTCGGGGATGAGACAAAAACATCCATTGCAGGACTCGATGTTGATCAAGGGGGACCTCAGAAAATGGAGGACATCGGATCTAAAGACGTGGCGAAGAAGAAAATGGTGCAGCGACCCATGTACTTTGTCAGTTCCCTATTATAGGGGGCTAGATCAAGGTACTTTGTCAGTTCCCGTTGCAACGCATACTAATGAACCCCGAAGCCACTGGAAGGATAGTTGAGTGGGCATTTGAGTTGTTGAGTTTTGTATTGAAGTATGAGAGCACTTCAACCATTCAAAGTAGGGCATTGGCCGAGTTTATCATGGAATGGACACCCACGCTAGATGAAGAAGTTCCAGAGAGAGTCCTCCCCACCAAAGAGGAAACCAAAGGTTGGATCATGTACTTTGATGGTGTTTTCTCACTCCGGGGTGCCGGACCAGGCGTGCTTCTCACTGCCCCCACCGGAGGGCACGTCAAGTATGTCGTTCAAATGCACTTTCCTCATGATGAAGCCACCAACAATACCGACGAATACGAGGGGCTCCTTGCCAGAATTAGAATCCCGATAAAGTTGACGATCAAGAGATTAGTTGTGTGAGGAGACTCTCAGTTTGTGGTGAAGCAAGTCAACAAGTATTACCAGGGCCCGCTTGTCGGCATTCTGGGAACGAGGGTACCTAGACTTGCCTGCCAACGACCCAGGACATGGCCCACCTCAACTACCAAATGCGGTCAGCCGCGGCCCCACTCGAGATGACGCCCTCGTGAGGGCCCTAGCCTCGCGAGGAAGGATGCCAACAACACGCGCAAAGGATGGGCCTCCTTAGGACCCCTCCGTAGCGGCGGAGATTTCTATGCAAGGCCCGGCCTCAGGAGTCAAGGGTGACGCAAGGAAGGACAGGCGGGCACCAGTGCGCCAGATGGCGCAGTGTGCCCTTTGGTGCAAATGGAGCAAGGACATACGTGGGTTTCCAAAGCGCCACCCAAAGGTTTCCATTCCAGTGCAAGAAGACCAAAACCACCCGTACCGCAGGGTGGATGTCATCGCTGAGACCATCTCTACGGTGTCGACAACCACTTTGCAGGCGAAGACCACCTTTGGGCAGGGCAAGCACGAACCCCTGCCCCCCTTTAAAATTGTCCGTTGTAGGATCCCTTCCCGCCATTTCCATAAGGGCAGAGGACCCAGGCCACCGCTATATATAGAGGGTAGGCTGCTTCGTAGATAAGGGATCGACCAGTTCTACCACACACCAACAACAAAAACCACAAAGAGCCTTGAACACCACCGAGGGCCCTCTGGAGGCCCCAAAACACGGTACTTGTTCATCCACCTCACCTCCTCGAGAGGCAATCCACCAAAGGAAGGAGTAGGGTATTACACTGCGCGGCGGCCCGAATCTTGGTAAACTGTCGTATTCGTTCTCCTCCTCGTCATCAGGCGAGTTCTTTGATGTGTTCATCGGATAGCGAGCTAGGGAGGTCAAGGCCGCAGGTGATCTTCGTACATGCCCGCATGTTCAAACCTTAAGGGTTTTGCGGAGCCCGAAATATGACATTTGGTGCACCAGGTAGGGGGCGTGTCGGAGTCTTCCTCAAGCCAAGATCTTCTCCCACCTTGCTGCTCTGATGTCTGACGCCTGCCAAGCCCGTGCTGAGCGCCATGCCACCCGTGTCGCCCAAACGGTGCCGGTGGGCCACGCCACTGACGCAGGTCACCCTTGCCTGCGGCGAATGTCACCACGGTCCCCGACGCTCACGAGCAGCAAGACTCCTCCCAGCAGGTCACCACATAGCATGAAGGCCACATCACCACTCCGTCGGTAGTCCAAGCTTTAGGGTCGTCTGCTCGTTTTCGGCCAGGACCGGCGCGCGGCCAGGGCGCGCTCGCCATGGCTAATGAGCTGCTTCACTACCGCCCCGCTCCTGACCGTTTTGATGATTGGCTTCAGCGCTTCGCGGAGCTCATTAGTACCGCCAGCAAGCTTTGGCACCCTCCTACTTGATTCTTCCCCAACTGTCCCTGGCAAACAACACGGTACAAGACGCACAACCTCCACCTCCGCGAAGCGACACCAACCCCGAGCCCAGGCGAGAAGCGTGCCCCCATGACCAGACTCGCGAACCGAGGGCAAGGCTGGGGGATGAAGTAAGTTGCCAAGTGGTCCCCCGACTGTGCACTGACACACGCGCATTCCCTGCACCGCCAACCCGACGCTGCGACTGGGCACCGCTCCAGGAGGCTCCGCAGGTACGTCAAGACCAAGACCCTCATGCACAAGAAGCACCCATCAAGCCGGTGGGGTGCTTCGCCATCACCTCGGAGCTCTACCAAATCGCCTGGCCTTGCAAGTTCGAGCCGGACCTTCCCCCGCGCTATGACGGCACCCTAGATCTAGCCAATTTCATACAGCTCTACTCACTGAGTATCCGGGTGGCAGGAGGAGACGACAAGGTCATGGCATGTTGGTTCCCCATGGTGCTCAAGGGCGGCGCTCTCTCCTGGCTCTTCAACCTCCCGGAGGCGTGGATCACTTCCTGGGATGATCTGCGCAAACGTCTCATCGCCAACTTCCAAGGCATCGGCGACCACGCGCCCACCGTTAACGATCTGTGACATATCAAGCAGCAGGATGGGGAGACCCTGCACAAGTTCATACAACGCTTCATGACCACACCCATCAAGATCCCCAAGGTGTCAGATGAGGCAATCATTTCGGCCTTCACCGACGGAGTCACTAACCTCAAGATAAAGGGAGAGCTCGCCATGAATGATGAACTGTGCTCTTCCTTGAATATGTTCAACCTGGAGAACAAGTGGGCCAAGGCCGAGGAGGGCCGCCTATCGCTCTACGGGCCTCCAGCGGCGGAGCCAGACGAGAAGAAGACCAAGGCCAAGGAAACAAAGCACAAGGCCCCAACGGTGCTCGCGGCCGAACCCGAGGCAAAGCGCAGCAGGGGTTAAGAACACCCCCAAGGAGGAAGGCCGACCTGCATCTTCCATGGCACCAACAACCACGACACCGCCGACTAATCCGTGCCGAGCACTTCAGCAGGCGCCCCGGTCGAGGTGATCGAGGCTTCGGGCATGGCGGTGGCCACGGTGGAGGTCGCTGGGACAACCGGGGGCCACGTCAGGGGTGGCACGATTAGCCTTAGGAGGACTACTGGTGCGGTCAAGCTCGGGACGACCGCTGGGGCCACCCAGGTCATGAGCACCTCTGGCGCAACGACCCTCCAGAGGGGCCGCGACGCGGTCAGCCGTGCGAGGCTCGCCCGCGTGAGGCTAGACTAACTCCGCTGCCTCTGCCACCCAGAAGAAAGGAGGAAGACATGCCGGATGATGGGGCTGGGGGCTTCCTGGAAATCAGGGCGGTGGCCTATATCTTGGGCAGTGCCCAGGCCCCAGCATCGAACCCTGCCTTCAAGCAATTCGCACGAGAGGTGAATGCGGCTCTCCCGAAGCCTGAAGTTATGCGCCCGCTCAGCTGATCCCAGACCACCATCACCTTCGACTCAAGCGATCAACTTAGGTGTTCTTTATGGCAGGCAAGCTCCCCATGTTGTGCACGCCGACCATCAACAGCTTCCTCGTCACCAAGACCCTCGTTGATAGTGGGGAAGGGCTCAACATCCTCTCCATCAACACATTCGAGACGCTCCAGGTGCCGTACAAACATATCGTGATATCTAAGCCCTTCTAGGGGGTTATAGACGGGTCCATAGTACCCATCGGGGAGGTGCGTCCGCCTGTCGGCGGGCGCAAGAACTACCACACCGAGATCGTCGTCTTTGACGTCGTGCACATTCACCTTCTGTACAACGTGATCGTTGGGTACCCAGCTCGCGTCAAGTTCATCGCAGTAACCCACCATGACTACAATGTCCTCAAGATGCCAGGGACCGGTGGCGTCATCACCATTGCTTGCGATGAGAAGGATGTCGTACGTACCCTTGAGCGTCCTTACCGCATTGCGACGGCTGAGCACTCGAATGACGAGGAAGACCCACTGCCTCGTGAGGACCAATGCAAGAAGAAGAAGCAAATCCTCCCTGTTGGGCGCCCTAGAACCTCAGGCTCTGTGCTCAGCAATGGGTTCCCACCTCCTATCGCATAGGAAAGTGGGCTCGGTGCCCTTCTTGGGTCGGACCGAGGGGCTCCCACCGGGGAAGCTTCCTGCCTGGTCAGTGTGGCAAGGGAGGCCCTCGAGAACAACCTGAAGGCGCGCTCTGATGCGCACCAGCTCGAGCTGAGATCACGGCGCGTGGGGCCCAGTTCACAAGAGTCCATCCTCAGAGCGATTGAAGAGCTTCAGGAAGCCTAGGTCATGGGAAGCAGGGACTGCCCTGCACGGCCAATCGAAGTTTCCATCATCGGCAAGGTCGATCAGCCACGCGTCTGTGTCAACGCGCTCACGATCAACAAGGCCGCGGCTCAAGGCCCCTTCTGGCCAGCGCGTGCCAATCATGGATGGGTCTACCCGAACACCTATGTCCGCCTGCCCTTCGGGCTGGCGAACACCGTTGCAACCTTCCACCGCCTTCGTCGAGCCATGCTCATGCCTCGCCTGGTAGTGTGCAGTGAGGAGTTGGAGGAGGTGCTCGGACCCAGTGAAGGTTCCGAGCCTCGGGAGACGGCATACCTGTTAAGGTTGCGCTCGTGGAAGCGGGAGATCGGGCAACGACGGTGGCCCCGGCTGTTCAGCGGTGACTTTTTGTAGGCTATTGTCAGGTAATTTTTTAGTTCACTCTGTCCAAGGGCGCCCACTAGGCCACATGATCTTCAGGTGATAAGGGCACACCCCTGACGTCACTTCGTTTATGCATATTTCAATAATTTCTCGTGTTTCTACTCCATGTCTTGATGCTCTACCTTGCTTGCATCGCTAGGCAGTCAACCCCTGCTTGAGGGCTCTGCACGCAAGGCGTCACCTTAGAATGGAGTCTCGGGAGGCCCCATGGCCTCCCGAGTCAACAGCCGATAGGGTAGAATGGGGGCTGCTCGAGCGTCAAAGGGGGCTCCTGAGCATTGAGCCTGAGGAGCCTTACCGGTCATAATTGCACCCGACCTCCTAGTGTCGTCCTTGGTTTCCGGTTGGCATTGGGGGTGCCAGGGCTTCGCCCTGTGAGGTGCGTCCTTGGTTTCCGGTCGTACCTAACAGTGGTGGGGAAATGTTCAGGACCGGGACTTGCAAACGTAGAGTGCCAAAAGGGCCCCCAACCATCCTCACTCACAAAGAAGAAGAAGCAAGCGCGGTTTCAAATGGACCCATCTACAAGAAGATTCAGGCACAAACCGCCTTTGAGGTAGGGACATCGCAAGGCCAAAGCGTTCTTGCGACCTCCAAGATACACCTCCCAGTTCTACCATGTAGGCCATGCGTACAAACTCTATGGGTTGTACACACTCGGGGGCCCCCGAGGACGCGGAGGGATCCCCTCCCACGCAATGTGGCAGCCACAGCCCAGCGCTGGCAGAGAAGTCGACATGGTCCACCAATGACTATGCCAATGCAAGGTGCAAGCCACAGCTCCATGCTGGCGATCAACACAGTCCACCAATGACTATGCCCATGCAAGGTGGAAGCCCCATGCCTGGTGCGAGGGGATAAACAATTGAGGGCGCACTAGTGGCTGCATCAAACCTCAGGAGGGTCCTTGGCAGCCCGTTTCTCCCTGCGTTCCGCAGGGATGCACGCATGAGGGGGTTGCACGGGGCTACTACCGGGCCAGGCCTGGTACACGCCGCCTTCCCATGTCTGCCAAACCTGGTCTTCACGCGCTCATCTCCAGAAAAGCTGGCAAGGAAAGGTATGGGAGTCACTCGTATGTCAAGGGGGACTCCTGAGCATCGCTACTCAGGAGCCTAACTGGACACGTAGCCCTTGGACCGCCTTGGTTTCTGGTCGGCTCAATAGCGGTTGAGGTATGCGCGGGTCGGGCCCTGCCAAGGTAGAGCCCAGAGCACTCAAAACTACTCAAGAATCCCTAGGTAGGACGCTGGAGCCGCTCGCACGTCAAGGGGGACTCTTGAGCATAGTGACTTAGGAGCCTAACTGGACCAGTAGGCCCTTGCCCCTTGGTTTCCAGTCCTTGGTTTCCGGTCGGCCCAACAGAGTTGAGGTATGCACGGGCCGGGCCCTACCAATGCAGAGCACTGAAGTTGTTCGAAATTTTAAAGTTATCGCAATCCTCACCATGTTCCCATCATGAGGGTTGCCCGCACGTCAAGAGGGACTCCTGAGCATCGCGACTCTGGAGCCTAACTAGACCCGTAGCACCTCGCCCCTTGGACCGACCTTGGTTTCCAGTTGGCCCAACGACGGTTGGGTATGCGCAGGCCGGGCCCTGCCGACACAGAGCATCACAGAAAGCAAGGAGGAAACAAGGCGAAGAAAGCAATCGTGCAGTTCAACAGTCATTACAAGCCTTAGAAGTCTTCGCAAACCCAAATGAGTTTAACGCGTCCACAAGGCATGATGTGCATTGCAGGAAAGGAGCAGGAGGAAAGAATCAGGAGGAGCTACCGCCACCGCTTGTTCCACCCCAAGGGACTCGTGGTCGACATCGCGGGCGTCGTCTTCCCCACCACCAGCCTCACTGGCACCCGGAGGCATGGAAACCGTGACGCGGGTGAACCTCTTCACCAGCGCCTCCATGGCGCTCCTCACCACTGTCGTGGCGCCAACACGGACCTCAGGATCGACCAAAAGGATTACAGAGTTTAAGTCGAATCCCGGCTCACAAAGATGGAGATGGCTGAAGACGCGCGTCGCGGATTCTGAAAAAAGGTTGTGGCACTCACTGTCCAATACCCTATCCAACTTGACGATGGTGCCCTCCAGCGCCTCAACGAGCTTCAAAGGAAGCACCACGAAGCCACTCTATGGAGCGGCCAGAGTATCCGCAAACCCATCTCGGTAGAGGCGTAGAGCGCGTTGCAAAGTTTGAGCTTGATGACAGGGAAGGCACTCAGCTCCATGGCCTTTTTCTTCTCAGCCACGGCGAGAGCTTCCCCCTGGGTGTCAAGAAGGACCTTCTGCAAAGCAATTTCCTTCTCCTGTGCAGGCAGGCGCGCCCGCTCTGCGTCCTGGCGGTTCGCCTCCTGAGACATCTCGATTTCCTGAGTGGCAAGCTTGGCCTCACGGGCATCAAGGTCTTCCGTCCGCCTAAGAAGTTACCCTGCAAGCGTCGCCTGTTCCTCTTGAAGGGTCTCCAAACGGGCCTCCTCCTCTTCGTGCATGGTGCGTGCAAACGAGGCTTCCTCTTTGCTCTTTGTTGCAGTGGCCACAGCCTGACCCCACACCGCCACGACAGCGGCGGCGGCCTGGAGCCACCCTAAGAGGAGCTTTAGGCGTCCATCCACAAACCTGACCCAGAGCAGCGAAGGCCCCGTCCAGAACATCGTGGACACGCACCAGAAACGTCAATATCTCCCCCTGAGGAGACCCCAACGCGGTCACAGGGGTGCCCTCGGGGAAGTGGTGCCAGGAAGGACAGGAGGCTCCGGAGGTCGCTCGGTGGCCCGGGCGCAGAGGAATCGGCGGGCAGCAAGCCCTCCGGGGTTGGTCGTCCAGACATCAGCGTCACCACGCCCCCGAAGGCAGGAATAGTCACGTCAACAAGCATCAGGAGCTCAGGGGGCTCGGCGGTGGTGGCCTGAAGGGTCACCTCGCGAGCCCTCTCTTCTTCAGCAGGAGGCGGCGGCGTGTCCACAAGGGTAGGTGGCGCAAGGCGAGTCTCCTTCGTCTTAACGCCCGCCTTGTTCTTCCTCATCCTCCATGTAGCAACATCCCTGGTCACCAAGCAAGGGGAGGTCAACATTGCACATGCCATAGACATGTGAGCCAAGCCAAGTCGGGGCGCTTACTCCTCGATGTCGACCCACTTCCTCTTCCCTTTCATCCCGGCAATGACGGGGGCGCCAGAGCTTCCCATGGAGGGGGGGCGCACAGGGGAGCAGAGTCGCCAACAGCTGAGGCGGCTGCGGAAGAGATCGGCATGGCCCCGTCCTCGCCCACCTTGCCTGCGGGTTGCAATTCGGGTCGGGGCAACGCTGGCGCCTCAATCATCCTGCCAGCGGAGGCAGGGCGCGTCGTAGGAGACTCGGCTCTGCGCTTCCGGGGAGTCTAAACGCATGCGGAGCGCGTAGCGCGTGGGGCTGGCCATAGCCCCCTGGGGGCCTGAGCAGCGCGTGAGGAGCCCGCAGTGGAAGCTTCACAAACATCGTCGTCATCTTCAAGCTCGCACAGGAGGGTACCCAGTGATGGGGAGGGGGATGCCCCGCCAGGCCATCGGCGGCGGTCCTCTCCGAGTCCTCCCCACATGAGGAATCACGGGAGGACACCACCACCGGACCGGGCCCTCAGCAAGGAAAAGCCCGAGCTTGTTGAAGACAGGCATTGCGGCAACTAGGTTGGCCCCATTGTCGCGGCAGTACAGCAGACCGCAGGCCTCGGGAAGGTCACCAGGGTCACCGCCGAGCAAGGTCGCCACGGCCCTGCTCAGTTCATCGCGAGAAATGTGCGCAGGCCGAAGCCTGAGGTTGTCACCGCTGCCCTGATAGTCCCACAATGGCCTAGAACGGGCCTGAAGAGGCGCCAAGCGCAGCACCAAGAACTCCTTCACTATCATTCCACCAGTTAGCTTCTTGGTGCCAATACCGCGTGTGAAGCATTCTAGGACAGGCTCGGCCCAGGGGTCAGAAAGCTTCACGGAGCCCCACGCATAATTCTTTTCCGCCAACCCCATCGGCAGATCCAACCAAGGGTTGGTGTCCTTGAGATCCATGAGGACCTAGCGGTGCCTGAAGTTCTCCACCTTCGTCCCAGCCTTCAGGAGCATGTTGACGCTCTAGACCGCGATGAAAGAGATGCACGCCGACCGTTAGGTGGCGTCATGCAAGCGCAAGCTGAAGAAATGATGGAACAGGGCAACCGAAGGCCATATGCCCACGAAGGCCTCGCAGTAGCTAGAAGGCAAAGACAAACAAGAGCAAGATGGATTTGGGCTAGAGGTGAAGGGCCTGGATCCCATAATGGTGGAGGATGGTGGTGCAGAACGCAGAGAAGGTCGAAACGAGTCCGACAAAGATGCCATGGAGGAACAAGGGGCATACCACCTTGGACAAGGGCCAATTCACCGAGGAGCCACCCCAGATAAAGGTCCACCCTTTCTCGTTAGACCCATCCGCCGTCCTTGGGAGCATGGGGAGGAGATCCTCGTCCTGGGCAATGGTAGACCTCAAGAGCGCCGACGAGGTGGGAGATGAGGCCCGAGCTCTATGCCTCTGGCTTCTGCTTGCCGGCGGGAGCCATCATGGAGCTAGCGGGGCTGAAATAGCAAGGAATAAGACGGAGCAGCACTGGATCTGAGGAGGCGCTTGCTAGAGTGGGAGACCTGGGAAGGAAGAGCATGAAGGGAAAGCAATAATGGCCCAACTCTAGAAGGCAGGCTCTGGTAATTCAAGCAGAGGAAAAGAGGGCGAGGGGCACACGAGATCAACCGCACATCACGCGCCAGGCTTGGCCCGCAGGCATATGGCGCCTGTAGCGCTCCCGGACGCCCTGAGTGGTCCACCCTGAGGACGGCCCAAGCACGCCGTGGTCCCGAGGTGTACTGTCGGTGTTCTGGGAATGGGGGTACCCAGACTTGCCTGTCTGCGGCCCAGGACATGGCCCACCTCAACGACCAAACGCGGTCAGGCGCGGCCCCACTCAAGACGAGGCCCTCGTGAGGACCCTATACTCACGAGGAAGGATGGAAACAAGACCCGCAAAGGATGGGCCTCCTCAGGACCACTCCGGAGTGGCAGAGATTTCTATGCAAGGCCTGGCCTCGGGAGTCAAGGGTGACGCAAGGAAGGATAGGCGGGCGCGAGTGCGCCAGACAACACAGTTTTCCCCTTGGTGCAAAGGGAACAAGGACGTACGCGAGTTCCATTCCATTCCAGTGTAAGAACACCAGAACCAACCGTCCCGCAGGGCGGATGTCATTGCTGAGCCCGTCCTTCCGCCATCGACAGCCACTTTACATGCGACAACCGCCTTTGGGCAGGGCGAGCACGAACCCCTGTCCCCCTTTAAAATTGGCCGTTGTGGGATCGCTTCCCGCCATTGTTATAAGGGAAGAGGACCTGGGACACCGCTATATAAAGAGGGTAGGCTGCTTCATAGAGAAGGGATCGACCAGTTCTACCACACACCGAACACAATAAGCACAAAGAGCCTCGAACACAACCGAGGGCCCTCTAGAGGCCCCGAAACACTGTACTTGTTCACCCACCTCACTTCCTCGAGAGGCAATCCACCAAAGGCAGGAGTAGGGTATTACGCTTCGCATTGGCCCAAACCTGGGTAAACTGTCGTGTTTGTTCTCCTCCTCGTCATCGGGTGAGTTATTTGTTGTGTTCATCGAATAGCGAGCTAGTGAGGTCGAGGCGGCGGGGGAGCTTCGTAGATGCCCCTCTGTTCAAACCTTAAGGGTTTTTTGGAGCCCGAAATCCGACACCGCTGATGGAAGCATACATGGAAGAGGTGACGAAATTAGAGGAGCACTTCGATGGACTACAAACAGAGCATGTGCCATGAGCAGAAAACAACATTGTTGACCATCTATCAAAGTGCGTTGTGCAGAAGGTTCCTGTGGAACCAGGGACTTTTGTTCTCCGCCTCACCCAACTGTTAGTATCCCCGTTCGCGATGTCCGGAAAGAGAAGGAAGCTGAACACTCGCAAGCATTTCTCGACAGAGCTCCCCAAAGTCGCTCGTAGAGAAGCTGCCGGGGAAGGTCCCATTCCGGTTGATGAGAAGCTCCCTCCCGCAGGGCCCCGGGTGCTCGCCGTTGAGGGAAGCGCTCCTGCAGATGAAGAGAGACCTTTTGTCCTTTTTCTCGAGCCACAGGCTCCAACCTGGGCACAGCAGACACTCCACTTCTTTTAGATAGGAGAACTCTCCGAAGAGCAAGAGGAAACTGAAAAAGTAGCCCGCTAGTCAAGTATGTGCCAGTTTTCAATGAAACCTTGTATAGAAGACGACCAAACGATATGAAATTAAGGAGAATCTACCGGGTGGATGGACTGAAGCTGTTGGCGGAGATTCATGAAGGAGTATGTGGCTATCACGTAGAATGTAGAGCCCTTGTCGGTAAAGCTGTCCGGTAGGGTTTCTCTTGCCCACTGACCTCCAAGACACCACTGAGCTAGTCACCAAGTGTGCTGCGTGCCAGTTTCATTCCAAGAACATCCATCAACCAGCGCAAGCTCCCCAAATGATTCCTCTATCCTGGCAATTCTTGGTTTGCAGGCTCGATATCCTGGACCCCTTCTGCCGTGCTGTCGGGGGCTTTGAGTTCTTGTTCGTGGCAACCGACAAGTTCACAAAGTGGCCTGAGGTAGAACCAGTGAGGAAGGTGACAACACAGTCAGCGATCAAGATCCTGAAAGGACTGGTGTGCCGCTTTCGAGTACCTAACAAGGTGATCACTAACAATGGCACCCAATTCACGAGCTGCGCCTTAATGAAATATATCTAGAGCCTTGGATTCAAGGTCTCCTTCGCCTCTGTTGCCCATCTGAGAAGCAACGAGAAAGTCAAGAGGATGAATGCTGAACTGCTGCGAGGGATCAAGACAAGTACTTTTGATAAGCTTTGAGTGAGCGGCAAGCGCTGGATAGACGACCTACCGGTGGTTGATTGGTCCTTCAGAACGACACCAAATCGAACTACGAGTCAGACGCCCTTATCCCTAGCGTACGGGGTGGAAGTAGTGCTCCCCACAAAACTCATAAAGGGGCACCTCGAGTGCTTTCCTACGATGAAGAAGAGCAACAACAACTATGGCATGACGATGCCATGCTCCTCGAGGAAGACCTTCTCTCGGCTGATGTGCGTGTTGCACGCAACCACCAAGCTCTGTGCTGCTACAATAGTCGCAGGTTCCACGTCCGGAGCCTTGAGGAAGGCGACCTTCTCCTTAGGCATGTTCAGTCTGCCAAGGGTACCAACAAGTTGAAGCCGAAGTGGGAAGGCCCTTACCAGGTAGCACGGAGTCAGCGGACCTGGCACAGTTCATCTGGAGACCGTAGATAGAACCAAGGTGCTTCACTCATGGAATATTGAGCATCTTCGTAAGTTCTACCCATGAGGCGCGGCTGCCGGGCTCAGTCCTCGGCAACCATCTTTACCACAAGCATTTCCGATGTTGCATGTAACCCTCTGTACAAAGCTAGGCGCATACCATGTGCAACAATAATAAAGCTAGGCATTGCATAATATCATCATTTTACATGCTCATTACGCATTTTTATGATTGCAATGTTATCGCTTTTGATATATAATATTTTCTAGAGTACTTGATGAACTTGTAATATTTGTTACTGTTCCCTCCCTACATGGTGGACCATCGAAAAGACAGGGAAGAGAAGCAAAGAAACAAGTACAATGGCCCATTGTGCTCCAAAGAAGGATACTACATGGAAAAGATAAGTATAACCCCATATCCCAAGTTCAATGCCTTTCCAATGCCCCAAGGAAATCCTTAATATCTTCCTCTCAATGGGTAGTGGAGTCCTCCACGTGGTGAGAAACCTTGTCGAGACGAGCCGTCCCCTGTTTTGTTTAACAACTACGGGGTCTGCGCCGATACCGACATGGATCCCTACTGACGAACAACGCCAACCTGTTGTCAGGGGCTCGTATCCCTCTTCGTACTCGTAGTTAAGTAATGATCTGGCAAGCGGCTCCTTGTAGCAATCACAAACATACTAGGACATTATAAACAACAAAAGAAAGGAATAGCACTTGCAAGAAGGAAAATATCACTTTTCTCATTCGTTTTCGATACAAAATGGGTAGAGATTACATTATGATTAGTTAAAACTTGGCAAGCACCTACATATTATGACATAAAAAAAGATAAGTGCCCTATAATGCCTTTGTCCCTCTCCTCCTAGGGATTAGGTGGAAGAGAAACAGAGGGCAAAAGGAGCGCCATGGTGGGATCTGGCACCTCCCCGACAGGACCAAAGGGACGCGTCCCCTGGAGGAGCCAAAGGACCCTGCACCCAGGCAAGGCGGATCAAGCCGGCAGGGAGGAAGAAGGTGGAGGGCAAGTGCAGGCAGAGGTGTTGCCGAAGCACAGCTATTGATTATGGTGCTGCTGGTGCTCACGCCATGCCATTGTCATCTTCATCATCGCCATCGCTCAAAGGGACGTCCCCATAGCCGCCCCAACCTTCGCCATCCAAGCCTTCTACACGATAACAAAGGAGGGCATCGGGCCTCCTGAAGAGCCACCCAAAGAGCATGGTCGCCCCGGTGGCCAAGGGCATGGAATTCCCCTTGTCATAAAGAGGTACACACATGCAAAATATTCCCACCTATGCACATCGTACGTGATGCCATGGGTGGATAACTTCACCTTGATTCGTGAAGAACCGCCACTACGACAACTCACACATAACCGATGACCAAGCTAATTATCTGCCTCCATCACCAGGAAGAAGGAGCACGGATACCATGAATCACCGCAGCACTACGCCCTTATTATGGACTTTGACACGGTGGCCGCCGTAGAGTACTCTGTCAAGACTAGAGCAGTGGGCGGCGCAATGGCGAAGAAAGCGTCACGACTACCCCCGGAGCAGCTGCCGCACTGCCTAGTCCCTCATCCTAGGATACTTCGGCCACCCATCCACCCAAGACTATCGGGCCGAAGTGGAGGGCGAGCATGGAAACAGGGGAAGGACCCTACAGTGCATGTCATGCTCGCCAAGCCTCTCCCCCTGACCATCAAGGGACAGGCGCATGTGAAGACAAGGAAGCAAAGGAGTAGGATTTGTGGATTCGGACTCAAAGAGGAGGAAAATGTGGATGAGCATCTCCTCTTGCTACCTCCCAATTTACAGGGGAGGGCGCGGGGGATGTCTCTCCCCCGCTCCAAGGGTTGGTCCCCATGTCCACCAATTCCACCACCCACGATCATGGGCGAACATGTAATCGCCCCATTGCTCCAGTCCATGGCGCTGTGGTTGCTTCCCATGACGAGAGCTTTAAGTCATGCTCACCCTCCGTTAACTCCCCACTATGCATGCGGCGCGCGTGGCAGAAACGGCCTGACGTAGTGGGTCAGTGCTGACCAGTAAATTGGCAGTTACCCCCTCACATTGCATGCATGTGCATGAATTTTGGGCCTGGCCCAACGACACTTGGCACTAGGATAGGGGTACCCAGTGCCCCTGACTTATGCATCGGCGGTATCAATCGAACCCTTCATCACAGAGCCAAAGCCAGCAAATGACCAAGATACACTCCAACAAGGCCGACGTGGCAGCCCAAACTTGGACTGATGCGCGCCAAGTATGCCGCCGACGCTTGCCGGGGACCATGATGTACGCCCCTTCCTCCATAGCCGCCAAGCCATTCCTCGGCAGGTGCAGGCCGATCAGCCACCGCTCCACCTAATCGCAAGGCTAGTCACTTGTTGATGTGGTGTCGAGCCCCTAGGTGGTAAAGTGGGTCTCGCTAAGCACGTGGCGACACACTAGAAGAAAATTTACGCCTCCTTGACACCCATCCGTAGACGTCTCGAGCTGAGGTGCAATAGTTACCTAGAGTGGTGGTGTAAGCTTGCCGGGGAAGAGCCCCTACACGACACCTAGACTAGCAATGATGGTATTTTGTTTCCAATGCCAGAGTTAGGTATGATAAGCTCTGATAGCTATCTAATCATCAGACAATGAATGTTTTTCCACTGTGGTTGCCCCTTGTGCTATAAAAGGAGGCCCAAGGCGACCTAGCTTAGGATTCGGAACTTTGAACACTTGTACACGCGTAGTAACTCCCCCGAAGGCAACCCTTCCCGAGATGGAATGTTACAGTCTCTTCGTGTTCCTCTGACCAATCCACCCACAAAGTAGGAGTAGGGTTTTATGCTTCACGACGGCCTGAACCTGGGTAAATTGCCATGTCGTCTGACTGTCTCTGCTCTTTGTGCTTACGTTCACACTGTCAGCGTTCTGGGAACGGGGGTACCCAGACCTGCCTGCCTGCGGCCCAGGGCATGGCCCACTACATTGACCAAACACGGCCTGCTGTGGCCTCACTCAAGAGAAGGCCCTTGCGAGGTCCTTGGCCTCGCGAGAAGGAGTAGTGTCTGGACCAGCAAGGGATGGGCCTCCTTAGGCCCCCTTCGGAGTGGCAAAGATCTCCATGCAAGGCCCGACCTCGGGAGTCAAGGGTGACGCAAGGAAGGACAGGCAGGCGCCAGCACGCTAGTCGGCCCAGTTTCCCCTTTGGTGCAAAGGGGACAGAGACATACGTGTTTTCCCAAAGCATCCCCAAATGTCTCCATTCTGGTGTAATAAAATCGCGACCACCCGCCCCGTAGGGCGGATGTCATCGCTGAGCACATCCCTATGTCGCCGATAGCTAAGTTGCAAGCGAAGACTGCCTTTGGGTAGGGCGAGCACGTACTCCTGCCCCCTTCAAAATTGGCCATTTTGGGATTCCTTCGCGCCATTGCGATAAGGGAAGAGGACCCGAGCCACCGCTATAAATAGAGGGTAGGCTGCTCCGTAGAGGGGGACCCCGAATCCATCCCACCACTCATCCATCACCGAGCCACAGAGGGCCTCGGACACCTTGAAGGGAGCCCTCATGAGGCTCTAAAACACTGTAGCAGTTCATCCACCTCATCTCCTTGAGATGCAATCAACCAAAGCAGGAGTAGAGTATTATGCTTCGTAGCGGCACGAACCTAGGTAAACTGTTGTTTTCGTCCTCTTCCTCCTCATCATGCGAGTTTGTTGTTGTGTTCCTCGAGTAGCGAGCTAGGTTGGGCGAGGCTACGGGGGATCTTCGCACATGCCCCTGTGTTCGAATCTTAAGGGTTTTGAGGAGCCCGGAATCCGACCTTTTGTGCGTCGGGTAGGGGCATGTCGAAGCTGCCTTCAGTCTTGCCCCGCTTCCGTTCACCGCGCTCAAGGCAAAAGTGTTGGGAGACGTAGTAGTAAATCAAAAATTTTCCTACGCGTTCACCAAGATCCATCTATGGAGAAACCAGCAACGAGCAAGGGGAGAGTGGATCTTCATACCTTTGAAGATCGCTAAGCGGAAGCGTTACAAGAACGCGGTTGATGGAGTCGTACTCGCAGCGATTCAGATCGCGGTAGATCCGATCAAGTGCCGAACGGACGGCACCTCCGCGTTCAACACACGTGCAGCCCGGTGACGTCTCCAACACCTTGATCCAGCAAGGAGGAAGGAGAGGTTGGGGAAGGGCTCCAACAGCAGCACGACGGCGTGGTGGTGGTGGAGTAGCAAGGTATTCCGACAGGGCTTCGCCTAAGCGCTGCGGAGGAGGAAGAAGAGAGGTAGGGCTTCGCCGTGAGAGAGAGAGATCAAATCCTATCACAAAACATCCAAAACCTCAAGTATATATAGGAGGAGGGACGTGGAGGGCTGGCTTGGCCTCTACTCCAAAGAGGAGATGGCCGGCCGAATTAAAGGGAGAGTCCACCTCCCACAAGGGAGGTGGATCTCCTCCTTTTAAATCCTTTTTGCCTTATCTCCTTATCTCCAGCCACATGGGCCTTTAGCAAAAGTATTTCCCAGCCCAATAAGGGCTGACACACTTTATCTAACAGCCCATGAAGTCCTCTGGTCGTCACACCCCTCCCGGGGGTCCTCCGGCACCCTCCCGGCACTCCCGGTACAATACCGATGAGCCCGAAAACTTTCCGGTGACCGAAACTGGACTTCCTATATATCAATCTTTACCTCCGGACCATTCCGGAGCTCCTCGTGACGTCCGGGATCTCATCCGGGACTCCGAACAACCTTCGGTAATCACGTATACCTTTTCCCTATAACCCTAGCGTCATCGAACCTTAAGTGTGTAGACCCTACGGGTTCGGGAGACACGTAGACATGACCGAGACACCTCTCCGGTCAATAACCAACATCGGGATCTGGATACCCATGTTGGCTCCCACGTACTCCACGATGATCTCATCGGATGAACCACGATGTCAAGGATTCAATCAATCCCGTATACAATTCCCTTTGTCTATCGGCATGATACTTGCCCGAGATTCGATCGTCGGTATCCCCATACCTTGTTCAATCTCGTTACTGGCAAGTCTCTTTACTCGTTCCGTAATACATCATCCCGTGGCTAACTCCTTAGTCACATTGAGCTCATTATGATGATGTCTTACCGAGTGGGCCCAGAGATACCTCTCCGTCACATGGAGTGACAAATCCCAGTCTCGATTCGTGTCAACCCAACAGACACTTTCGGAGATACCCGTAGCGTACCTTTATAGCCACCCAGTTACGTTGTGACGTTTGGCACACCCAAAGCATTCCTACGGTATCCGGGAGTTACACAATCTCATGGTCTAAGGAAATGATACTTGACATTGAAAAGCTTTAGCAAACGAACTACACGATCTTTGTGCTATGCTTAGGATTGGGTCTTGTCCATCACATCATTCTCCTAATGATGTGATCCCGTTATCAACGACATCCAATGTCCATGGCCATGAAACCGTGACCATCTATTGATCAACGAGCTAGTCAACTAGAGGCTCACTAGGGACATGTTGTGGTCTATGTATTCACACATGTATTATGGTTTCCGGTTAACACAATTATAGCATGAACAATAGACAATTATCATGAACAAGGAAATACAATAATAACCATTTTATTATTGCCTCTAGGGCATATTTCCAACAGTCTCCCACTTGCACTAGAGTCAATAATCTAGTTCACATCACCATGTGATTAACACTTACATCACCATGTGATCATATCATCATGTGATTAACACCCAATAAGTTCTGGGGTTTGTTCATGTTCTGCTCGTGAAAGAGGTTTTTAGTCAGCGGGTCTGCGACATTCAGATCCGTGTGTACCTTTGCAAACTTTCCATTTCATATTTGTAGATACTGCTCCCACGCTCCACTTGGAGCTATTCCAAATGGCTGCTCCACTATACGTAGCTGGATTTCTACTAAGAGTCATCCGTATTGGTTTTAAAGCTTGCATCATCGT
Source organism: Hordeum marinum (assembly GCA_022496015.1). Classification (NCBI taxonomy): domain Eukaryota; kingdom Viridiplantae; phylum Streptophyta; class Magnoliopsida; order Poales; family Poaceae; genus Hordeum; species Hordeum marinum. Next base: position 110,640,852 of record CM039672.1, read on the forward strand.
AACACTTTACGATGAACTCTTTATCACCTCCATAATCGAGAAATATTTCCTTAGTTCTCAAGTTACTAAGGCTAACTTTGACCGCTGTCTAGTGATCCACTCTTGGATTACTCTTGTACCCCTTGACAGACTCATGGCAAGGCACACACAGGTGCGGTACACAGCATGGCATACTATATAGAGCCTATGGCTAAAGCATAGGAGATGACACTCATCTCTTCTTTATCTTCTGCCGTGGTCGGGTATTGAGTCTTACTCAATTTCACACCTTACAATACAGTCAAGAACTCCTTCTTTGACCCATCTATTTTGAACTCCTTCAAAAACTTGTCAAGGTATGTCTTCGTCGAAAAAACTTATCAAGCGAATAGATCTATCCCTATAGATCTTGATGCTTAATAAAATAGTAGCTTTATCTGGGTCTTCCTTTGAAAAAAAACTTTTCAAACAACCCTTCATGCTCTTCCAGAAATTCTACATCATTTCCGATCAATAATATGTCAACTACATATTCTTATAAGAAATTCCATAGTCCTCCCACTCACTTTCTTGCAAATACAAGTTTCTCATAAACATTGTATAAACTTAAACACTTTGATCACCTCATCAAAGCATATATTCCAACTCCGAGATGCTTGCTCCAGTCCATAGAAGGATCGCTGGAGTTTGCATATTATTAGCATCCTTAGGATTGACAAAACCTTCTGGTTGTATCACATACAACTCTTCCTCACAGAAACCATTACGGAAACCTTGTTTTGTCATCCATCTGCCAGATTTCATAATCGAAAAATGCAGCAACTGCTAACAAAATTTAAATAGACTTTTAGCATCGCTACAGATGAGACAATCTCATTGCAGTCAACTCCTTGAACTTGGCGGAAACTTCTTTGCGACAAGTCGAGCTTTATAAACGGTGACATTTCACCATTAGCGTCTATGTTTATCTCAAAGGTCCATTTGTACTCAATGACCCGCCATTCAACAGGCAAGTCTACCAAAGTCCATACTTGGTTTTCATACATGGATCCTTTCTCGGATTTCATGGCTCCTAGCCATTTGTTGGAATCCGGGCCCACCATCGCTTCTCCATAGTTCGTAGGTTCATCGCTGTCCAACAACATGATTTCCAAGACAGGGTTGTCGTACTACTCAGGAGCAGTACGCGTCCTTGTCGACCTACGAGGTTCGGTAGTGACTTGATCCGAAGCTTCATGATCATCATCATTAACTTCCTTTTCAACTGAGTAGGCTCTACAGAAACATCTTTCTGTGTTGCGCTATTCTCTGGATGAAACAAAGGTTCAACAACCTTATCAAGTTCTATCTTCCTCCCACTCAATTCTTTCGAGAGAAACTCTTTCTCAAGAAAGGACCCGTTCTTAGCTACAAATACCTTTTGCGCTTGGATCTGAGATAGAAGGTATACCCAATGTCTCATTAGGGTATTCTATGAAGATGCATTTGTCTGCTTTGGGTTCGAGCTCGCTAGGTGAAAAACCCATTTTCACATAAGCGTCGCAGCCCCAAACATTAAGAAATGACAGCTTAGGCTTCTATCAAACCATAATTCTCACGGTGTCATCTCAACAGACTTAGATGGTGCCCTGTTAAAGTGAATGGATTTGTCTTTAATGCATAACCCCATAACGATAGTGGTAAAACGATAAGAGACATCATAGTACTCACTATATCCAATAGAGCACGACTACGACGTTCGAACACACCATCACACTATGGTGTTCCAGGAGGCGTGAGCTGTGAAACAATTTCCACATTGTCTAAAATTGCATACCAAACTCGTAACTTAGATATTCACCTCCATGATCATATCATAGACATTTATCTTCTTGTCACGATGATCTTTAACTTCACTCTGAAACTCCTTGAACCTTTCAAACATTTCAGATTCGTGTTTCATTAAGTAAATATCCCCATATTTACTCAAATCATCAGTGAAGGTAAAGAAAAACAACGATATCCACTGTGTGTTTCAACACTCATTGGACCACATACATCAACATGTATTAATTCCAATAAGCCACTTGCCCGCTCCATCATATTGGATGACGGGGTCTCAGTCATCTTGCCCAAGAGGCATGGCTCGCATGTCTCAACCGATTCGAAATCGAGTGAGTCAAAAAACATCCATCATCATGGAGTTTCTTCATGCGATTTATACCAATATGACATTACGTGGCAGTGCCACAAGCATGTGGTACTATCATTATTAACTTTGTATCTTTTGGTACCAATGTTATGAATATGTGTACTACTACGATCATGATTCGATAAACCATTTCGAGTGGGTGCATGACCATTGAAGGCATTATCCATGTAAACAGAATAACCATTATTCTCTAACTTATATGAATAACCGTATCGCACTAATCATGATCTAATCACGTTTATGCTCAACGCAAACACCAAATAACATTTATTTAGGTTTATCACAAATCCTGAAGGTAGAGAGAGCGTGCGATGGTGATCACATCAATCTTGGAAATACTTCCAACACACATCGTCACCTTTCACCTAGCTAGTCTCCATTTACTCCGTAGCTTTTATTTCGAGTTGCTAACACTTAGCAACCGAACCGGTATCTAATACCCAGGTGCTACTAGGAGTACCAGCAAGGTACACATCACTAACACGTATATCAAATATACTTCCATTGACATTACCAGCCTTCTTATCTACCAATCATCTAGGGTTTTTCCGCTTCAGCGAACATTCTCCTCATAACAGAAGCACTTAGTCTCGGGTTCGGGCTCAACCTTGGGTTTCTTCACTAGAGCAACAACTGGCTTGCCATTCCTGAAGTTTTTCCCTTCTTGCCCTTGCCCCTTTTGAAACTAGTGGTTTTCACTTAACCATCAACACTTGATGCTCCTTATTGATTTCTACCTTCGTGGTGTCAAACATCACGAACAACTCAGGGATCATCTTATCCATCCCTGGCATGTTATAGTTCATCACGAAGCTCTAGTAGCTTGGTGGCAGTGACTTGGAGAACTGCATTAATCACTATCTCATCTGGAAGATTAACTCCCACTTGATTCAAGTGATTGTAGCACCCAGACAATCTGAGAACACGCTCACCGATTAAGCTATTCTCCTTTATCTTGCAGGCAAAGAATCTTGTTGGAGGTCTCATACCTCTCAACATAGGCACGAGCTTGAGATCACAATCTCAGCTCCTAGAACATCTCATATGTTCTATGACGTTCAAAACATTTTGAAGCCTCAATTCTAAGCCGTAATGCATGACGCACTGAACTATCACGTAGTCATCAAAAAGTGCCTGTCATATGTTCACAACATCTACAGACAACGCTTGAGGGAGTGATGCAGTTAGCGGTACATCAAAAACATAAGCTTTCTGTGCAGCAATGAGGACAATCCTCAGATCACGGACCCAGTCCGCATTATTGCTACCATCAACTTTCAACTTACTTTTCTCTAGGATTGTATCAATAAAACTGGGGAGCTACAGCGCGAGCTATCTACAACATAATTTGCAAGGACATTTTTAGACTAAGTTCATGATAATTAAGTTCATTTAATCAAATTATTAATGAACTCCCACTTAGATAGACATCTCTCTAGTCTTCCAAGTGATACATGATCCATGTCAACTAGCCCGTGTCCGATCATCACGTGAGACGGACTAGTCATCCATGGTGAACATCTCTATGTTGATCGTATCTTCTATACGACTCATGTTCGACCTTTCGGTCTTCCGTGTTCCGAGGCCATGTCTGTACATGCTAGGCTCGTCAAGTCAACCTAAGTGTTTCGCATGTGTAAATCTGGCTTACACCCGTTGTATGCGAACGTTAGAACCTATCACACCCGATCATCACGTGGTGCTTCGGAACGACGATCCTTAGCAACGGTGCACAGTTAGGGTGAACACCTTTCTTGAAATTTTATTGAGAGATCATCTTATTTACTACCGTCGTTCTATGCAAATAAGATGTAAACATGATAAACATCACATGCAATCAATATAGTGACATGATATGGCCAATATCATCTTGCTCCTTTGATCTCCATCTTCGGGGCACCATGATCATCACTGTCACCGGCACGACACCATGATCTCCATCATCATGATCTCCATCATTGTGTCTTCATGAAGTTGTCTCGCCAAATATTACTTCTACTACTACAGCTAACGTTTAGCAATAAAGTAAAGTAATTACATGGCGTTTATGATTGACACGCAGGTCATACAATGATATAAGACAACTCCTATGGCTCCTGCCGGTTGTCATAGTCATCGACATGCAAGTCGTGAACCCTATTACAAGAACATGATCAATCTCATACATCACAATGCATCACATCACATCCTTTTGGCCATATCACATCACACGGCATATGCTGCAAAAACAAGTTAGACGTCCTCTAATTTGTAGTTGCAAGTTTTTACGTGGTTGCTATAGGTTTCTAGCAAGAACGTTTCTTACCTACGTCAAAACCACAACGTGATATGCCAATTGCTATTTACCCTTCATAAGGACCCTTTTCATCGAATCCAATCCGACTAAGGTGGGAGAGACAGACACCCGCTAGCCACCTTATGCAACTAGTGCATGTCAGGCGGTGGAACCGGTCTCACGTAAGTGTACGTGTAAGGTTGGTCCGGGCCGCTTCATCCCACAATACCGTCGAATCAAGATAAGACTAGTAACGGCAAGCATATTAACAAAATCGACGCCCACAACTGCTTTGTGTTCTACTCGTGCATAGATTCTACGCATAGACCTAGCTCATGATGCCACTGTTGGGAGACGTAGTAGTAAATCAAAAAATTTCCTACGCGTTCACCAAGATCCATCTATGGAGAAACCAGCAACGAGCAAGGGGAGAGTGGATCTTCATACCTTTGAAGATCGCTAAGCGGAAGCGTTACAAGAACGCGGTTGATGGAGTCGTACTCGCAGCGATTCAGATCGCGGTAGATCCGATCAAGTGCCGAACGGACGGCACCTCCGCGTTCAACACACGTGCAGCCCGGTGACGTCTCCAACACCTTGATCCAGCAAGGAGGAAGGAGAGGTTGGGGAAGGGCTCCAACAGCAGCACGACGGCGTGGTGGTGGTGGAGTAGCAAGGTATTCCGACAGGGCTTCGCCTAAGCGCTGCGGAGGAGGAAGAAGAGAGGTAGGGCTTCGCCGTGAGAGAGAGAGATCAAATCCTATCACAAAACATCCAAAACCTCAAGTATATATAGGAGGAGGGACGTGGAGGGCTGGCTTGGCCTCTACTCCAAAGAGGAGATGGCCGGCCGAATTAAAGGGAGAGTCCACCTCCCACAAGGGAGGTGGATCTCCTCCTTTTAAATCCTTTTTGCCTTATCTCCTTATCTCCAGCCACATGGGCCTTTAGCAAAAGTATTTCCCAGCCCAATAAGGGCTGACACACTTTATCTAACAGCCCATGAAGTCCTCTGGTCGTCACACCCCTCCCGGGGGTCCTCCGGCACCCTCCCGGCACTCCCGGTACAATACCGATGAGCCCGAAAACTTTCCGGTGACCGAAACTGGACTTCCTATATATCAATCTTTACCTCCGGACCATTCCGGAGCTCCTCGTGACGTCCGGGATCTCATCCGGGACTCCGAACAACCTTTGGTAATCACGTATACCTTTTCCCTATAACCCTAGCGTCATCGAACCTTAAGTGTGTAGACCCTACGGGTTCGGGAGACACGTAGACATGACCGAGACACCTCTCCGGTCAATAACCAACAGCGGGATCTGGATACCCATGTTGGCTCCCACGTACTCCACGATGATCTCATCGGATGAACCACGATGTCAAGGATTCAATCAATCCCGTATACAATTCCCTTTGTCTATCGGCATGATACTTGCCCGAGATTCGATCGTCGGTATCCCCATACCTTGTTCAATCTCGTTACTGGCAAGTCTCTTTACTCGTTCCGTAATACATCATCCCGTGGCTAACTCCTTAGTCACATTGAGCTCATTATGATGATGTCTTACCGAGTGGGCCCAGAGATACCTCTCCGTCACACGGAGTGACAAATCCCAGTCTCGATTCGTGTCAACCCAACAGACACTTTCGGAGATACCCGTAGCGTACCTTTATAGCCACCCAGTTACGTTGTGACGTTTGGCACACCCAAAGCATTCCTACGGTATCCGGGAGTTACACAATCTCATGGTCTAAGGAAATGATACTTGACATTGAAAAGCTTTAGCAAACGAACTACACGATCTTTGTGCTATGCTTAGGATTGGGTCTTGTCCATCACATCATTCTCCTAATGATGTGATCCCGTTATCAACGACATCCAATGTCCATGGCCATGAAACCGTGACCATCTATTGATCAACGAGCTAGTCAACTAGAGGCTCACTAGGGACATGTTGTGGTCTATGTATTCACACATGTATTATGGTTTCCGGTTAACACAACTATAGCATGAACAATAGACAATTATCATGAACAAGGAAATACAATAATAACCATTTTATTATTGCCTCTAGGGCATATTTCCAACAAAAAGGACGTTAGGCCCAGGCCGAGTGCCGGTGTGACAGCCCAAGTGCTGTCCCTACCTTATTTGGCATGTTCCCCATGTATGAACCTTGTGTCATGAGCCTAATGTATGATTTGCACCTTGTCATCCATGTGTTGTTTGTATTCATGCATCATGTCATCCATCATAGCATCCTTCTTGCCATGCTTGCTTTCATGTGTCTGGAATGGTGTGATGGTTGTGAGTGTGGTTTGTGTGAGTGTGTGAGAGGTGTTGAGTGTGGTGGATCCATGTGTACAACTCCTCCTTCTTCCCACTCTTTTCTTTTCATCACTTAAACCTCACCATAATGCCTTTCTTTTTCTTTTCTTTTTCACATCAGAATTAACTTGCTTTTAAAAATGTTTAAAAATGTTAAAGAGATAGCCCTATTCATGTTAATAATTTAGAGTGTGGCTCTTCTGAGATTTGGGGTTTGTTTGCTTTTGTGATTTAATTTAAAAGGGGCTAGTATTTTCACAAATATTAAAATCATTTGTTCCATAATTCAACTTAATATTTTTGTTAAACGGAGCACGTTATTTTCTTTCCAAATATATTTTTGTTTTGCACGGAAGTCTTTTATTTGTCTCTGGGGGTTTATTTGAGTGTGTCTACATTTTAAAAATTAAAAAACCTTTATCCTATTTTGTTTGCTGAGAGAGACGAGCAGGTGGGCTTCTGCCTCCAGTCGGCCCAGTCCGAGCGTAACGCTCACCTGCCCTGTCTCCATCCTCCGTCAGACAACGCACGCGAGAGAGCAGAGTGCAGAGAGAGAGCACCGCGCCGTCGCCATTAGGGGCTCACGGACGTCGAGGCCGCCCTTTAAATAGGTGCGGATCCCTAGGGTTTCTCCCTTCCCCTCGCCGCTGCCGCTTCCCTCTCATCCTACTTCTTTCTTCTTCCTCCCCATCTGTGTCAGCTAGAGACTAGGTAAGTAGCAGAGTTTCAATGAGAGAGAAGAGTCCGTTGGGGCCGTCGCCGTCGTCGCCTCCGGCGGTGTCCGTCGTCGTCCAGATGGCGTGCGCATTCCCGGTGCCGTCCGCGTTCCATCCCGAGCGCTAAGGGGGGAGAGGAGCACCTCCCCACAGCGTTGTTTCACCGTCCCCGTCGTCCGCAAGGGTGTTGCGAGTCGGCAGCGTCTTCTCCTCTTCTTCTCGCCATCACCCACGTCCCCGCGTCTCCGAGAAGCCCTCGGTGAGTGCCTCGTCCCCGCTGTCCCCTCTCCTCGCCGTAGCTTGTAGCCTCGTCGTCGTGGTGCTCGCCGATGTCGGCCGAAAAGGCGAAGCCTTGGGCTTTCCCCCATCCTCCTCATCGCAAGACGAGTGGGGGAATGGAAACCTCGTAGATCCCCTCGTCGATCCTGCCCGTTCGCGCCGCCGGAGGGCCCGTGTGGTCGCCGGAGTTGTCGCGCCGTTTTCCGTCGCCGTCGCTGCTCTAGCAGGTTTCAGTTTCGTCAGATAGATGTGCGTGTGTGTATTAGTGTTGTAGAGAGCCCCCTCTGTTAACGATCGCAGCCGTAGCAGAGTGGTAGTGCTAGGGGAAATGACCACCAGGTCGTGGGTTCGAACCCCCTTCGCCCTTTTTTGTGTTCTTTTCTTCCTTTGTTTTGTTGTTTTCTCTTTATTTTGTTTCATTCTTTTGTATGTGATGTATATGTGAGAGCTTTTTTACAGATTGTGTGTATGTCCATGTGTATGTGAGTGTGTACTTATGTGTATGTTCATGAGTTTGTGTGTGTGCAAGTGAGTATGCCCATGTGTATGTGTAATATACGTGGTAGTGTGTGTGCTTTTGCACATACATACATATGGATGTGTGGTGCACCATGTATGTATACGTATGTTATGTGTGTGAGAGTATTGGTATGTGTGTGTAAGTTTTGCATACACACTTGTGTAGGGTGTGTAAGTGTAGGTGCATGTGTTCATGCACTTATGCATGTTTGTATCTGCTTGTGTGTGTATGTGTCACATGGTGCGGTGCATACATATGCTTGTGTAAGTGCATATGAGTTTGTACATGTGCGTGTGTGGTGCACTTGCATGTGTTGATGTATGTGTGTAGTGCATGAGAATGCACTTGTGCTTGTGGATGTATGTGTGTTGAGTAAAGTGCCTTGTGCACTTGTGTGTGTGTGTAGGGGACTAGTGGGTTCTACCACTTGACATACCCTCCTTGTTGATTTATGCTTGTCATGTATGATTTGTCATCTCATCTCCATTCCCCTCTAAGTTGCTTATCTAAGTGGCTAACATGCTCATGCCATTTGGTTGCATTTTTTTATCTAGAGTAGTTATGCCATGATTAGAAGGGGGTAGATTGTTGTTTGTTTGTTGCCTCGATGTTTCACATGGACATATGAGTATGACCCATGGTTTTGGGGTAGGAAGAGCCAATGAACTCATTGGAACTCTCAGATTTCACTTTTGAGCAAGTTGAGATGCTTTTTTGTCATTTTTGCTTGAATTAATCCATGCTTGCTTTGGGAGATGTGTGAACTAGGAAGTGATAGTGTTGTGTATCTAGTATGCCATGGTATTTTTGTTTAACATGAGAATAAACCATATAAGTGGGGAACCTGCTATTAAGTTGCCTACTTAATGTTTCTGTTTCAGTATGCTAAAAATAACTAAGTCTGAGAATCTGCTGATATTTTTATGCCATGAAGAGTGGGTTGTATCTAGTGATGTGTTTGGAATTTGCTCATGGTCAGTCTTAGTTATGTGTAGAAGACATTTCCTTATACCATCCTGTTAATTATCATGCCAATAGGATCTCTCTAGAATGTTTAACCAATGTTGTCAACTTGCTACTTTATAATCTCTGATTCCAGAAAGCTGGAATTTTCACTAAGTCCCAGAAAAAAACTGTTTCATCATGTCAACTTGATAGCTTCATGCATATTGATGTGTGCCTCCTTTGCTGTTTGTGTAGTTGGATAAGTTGATGTATATGTTGAGTAGATTCTGTCAATATCTTGTTTGTGGCTGTAGGGTTCCTGTAGCTGAAGTTGTGAGCTGTAGAAGTTGCTATGGTGCTGTTTTGTGGCAGATTGCTTGCTTATTTGTTTTGTGACTTGTGATAGCTATGCTCCATGGAATTACTTGATTCTTGAGTCTATTGTGATTTTTTTTTCATCACCTAACCAGTGGATACCTTGGAAAGCAAAGAAATAGCCCAAGTCTTGGTTGTCTTGTGTTTTGCTTCCGTACCTTGTCGAGAGCGTATCGTGAGAACCGTAACTCCGTTTCTTGCGTTCTTTGTGTGCATTTCTATCGATTTTGCATGATGCATCCATATCTGCCATGTTCATACATGTCTAAATAACTTAACATGAGGTTCTGTCCAGATTCATTAAAAATACAAAAACTTTGCATGTGAAACGTGACTAGTTTTGGATTGCCATGTTAAATTCTTCGTAAATGAATCATGCAGCATATTGTTTGTGCATTGCACCTTGGTTGGATGTTTATTGTTTCTGTTTCTCTTGGGTAGATGCGAGTGTTGGCACTGAGTATGAGGACCCAGGAGAGTACCACTACGAGGATCCCGCTACTTGTTTTGCTGAAGAACCAACAGGCAAGACGATCGTACCCGGATCCCGATACTATTTTGCTTGCTAGTTTCTCGCTCTTATATTTATAATTGCACTACCTACAACTTGATATCAACCCCATGTTTCCATGATAGACTCTAACCTCCACATCCTAGCAAACCTTTGATTGGCTAAGATACCGCTGCTCAGCCCCTCTTATAGCATTTTAGTTACAGGTGCAGGTTGTTCCATGTGATAACATGGATTTGGATATCACAATAAATTTTGTTATTTAATTTAATGCACATATATATATGTTTGTATTAGTGGAAGGATTGGCCTGTTGCTAAGGGATTTGTTCCGCTGTTACCGCCATTAGTTCCTTGTTACCGATGTTATGTTTCCATATTTTGCGCTCCTAACATGCTCGAGGTTGTTATGGGGACCCCCTTGTTTATTTGGTTGAGATTAAAACTTGTCTAGCAAGACCCAACATTGGTACTACATTTGCTAAACAACTTAATAAAATTTGCATAGGTTCTTGCAAACCCATGGATAATTTAATCAACCCTCGGGCGAGTGCTCCTCATGAGTGTTGCTCAAAAGTAGAGCTGTGTGCGGGGCCAACCCGGGCAACTCGAGAGATTTCTATTAGGTCACTGTACGCTGTGCTTATCCGTCATGTCCTGAGAATGAGATACGCGGCTCTTATCAGGTGGTCTTGCTGGATTTGTTTTACCTTTATCAAATGTATTGAGTGTGGACTCTAACGTCTTCGGGTTTACTCGAGGTGTTGGAATTTCTTTGGAATTACCTATGATGATCGCGAGATCCGCGGTCGAGGCTATTCCCGCGGAGTGTGGTTAATTTGGGATGGATCAGTTGGAGCACCCCTGTAGGGTTAAATATTTTGGAAGGCCGTGCCCGCGGTTATGTGGCAACTTGGATATTTGTTTAACACCCGGTTATAGTTAACTTGAAGTAAACTCCAAATAAAATACACCAACTGTGTGAGTAACCGTGATCGTCTCTGCTCGTGAACATGATACGAGAAAGAACATGGTGGGGTTATGATTGATGTAAGTAAGTGTTCAGGATCTCATAGAGATCATACTTGATTCGGTCGTTCATCGTAGGCCACTCATATTTATTTTCATATTGCGTAAGGTAGCCACCATAAATGCTTAGTGCTGCTGCAAACTAAACACCTACCACATCCCAACCTTTAAGCCTGAATAGTCTTGGTACCTGGGCACATGATAGCTGAGTCCTCTGTGGCTCACAGTTTACTACAACACTCTAGGTACAGGTTCAGATGAGTTCGTGCAGTACGATCTTACCCAGCTCCAGTGGGAATATGATGAGGAAAGAGGCAGGATGTACATGACGTATCCCGATGAGTAGAGGACCTGGTCATGATCTTTGGGATAGCTTGATAGTATCATTTGCAACTATTTTATCGTTTGATTTCATCCGTAGTCGGACCCTATTCAACTTGATGATGTGAATTTGAGTGACATTGTAAGTTAGCATGTGGCGAGTGTAAGCCAATCTTATATACTCATCTCTTTCAGTACTATATGTTGTGATGATACAAGTCTTGCTCATGGCAAGATGCGCATCTATCCCTTGCGAGGCCCTCGTGCCTTAAAAAGGATAGGCGTGCATCTTGGGCGTGATAGCCGGGCATCCCGTGTGGCGTGGGTGGCGCCGGTGAGCACCGGGGCATCCTGCCGAACCGTCTCTCCACTGGCGGGTCCTGTCGCTAGCCAGGCTCTTAACGGGCGCCAGGGGCTGCCTCCTTCACTAGCTACACAACAGCCCCCCGTGGCCCTAGTTCTCCCTCCCACCAAGGGCACGCCCCAGCCTTGCCGGGCCTACCATGACTCGACGCACACACACGTTGCACTTCTCGTCGTGCACGAGCTGCGACGCCATCACGCGACGTGTGTTTGCCGTGACGCGTGGGCCAGGTACACCTTCGGGTGCACCACTGCCTGCAAAGCCCCAGTGTACCTCGGTAGGACTCGACCCCAGGAATTTTCTCACGTGACGGGAACAACGCTCGGCCCACGCGGGCACCTACGGGGCATGCACGATGGCCCGCGCCCGTGAGGAACTAGGCCCAAGGTGCCCAGAGTGCGGGAGCTAGCCGAACATGCTCTCGGACGTCGGTGGGAGGTGCTGGCCGCGCGGGAAGCGCCTCCCCCCGCATCCCTCATCACCTTCGCTGGAACCAGGGAGGTAGAACGGAGGCTCGACTACGATGGCACCTGGGGGCTCGGGCAACTCTACAACAACCATGTTGACACGCACCCGGGCAGAATGGGAGGAGACGTTGTCGACCGCAACCACAGGAGGTACATACGCGGTTCAACGGGCAGTCCTTGCAAGGGATGCCATTCGTAACCAAGTGAGACGAGACTGAGAAACTGGCTCCGTGAGGTTGACCAGCGGGAGCACCCTCGCGGGGCAAGCCCGCTGGTGGGGAGCTGCTTTGAGCAGGCATCTGGGTCTGGGACCGGGGGTCACTAGACCCAGAATGCAGGGGGTACAAATGCCAACGTTCCCGAGCACAGTGGCCCTAGCTTGGAGACAGAGGGTGGAGCGCATGGCCATATCTCTACGTCGGATGATCCCAACCTGGAGACGTAGGGAAGCGCACGCTGCCACGTCACCAGGGTGAGTTGCGCCTGCTTGGGAATGGAGTGTGGAACATACGCCCTTGTCCCCGGGCCGGGAGTCGCTCGGTCACCGGCGAGCAGTCCTAGGCTCACCCATGTCCCCAGGCCCGGTTTACCTACCTTGGGGGCTAGGTTGTGAGCACCTATAGGGGAACTTGGGGCACCCCAACGAGGCGCACTGGGGCACCGCCCAGGGCCCCATCCTCGCGTGCAACGGATGGGCCTCACCTGGCCCGAGCCCGGGCACAGGGGGGTACATGTCCGCTACGACACAGGCGCCCGGGTACGAGCCCTGGGGTGTGAGGGGCTACCCTTGCACCTGGGATCCCGTCTTGGGTTGGCCCTACTACACCAACCCACGACACTCTCATGTAATAATGAGCGGGTTGTATATGCCCGGAGATCCCCGATGACGCAGAGGGGTTCCTCCCATGTAATGTAGCAGCCACAGTCTAGACCTAGCGGAAAAGACAACACTGGCCATCAATGGCTATGCCCAGCAACGGGGATGCCCTACGCTCAGTGCGGGGAGAAGACAAAGGCTAGACTAGGGGGTGGAGGCGACATTTTCTTGCTTATTTTGGTGTTCAAGCTGCCATTTTTTGGAATGAAGTCTGAGAATTTAGAAAAAATATATTTTAAAAAAAGGGGCTGGAACTTTTCTCTGTGTGATTCCTCGTTTAGCCAGACTTTCTGAATGGTGTTTCACAAGGAGCCAAATGCTCCTCGCCGCCCCGAGGCGCCACTGAGCTAGATGGTGAGGACCTGCCGCCTCAGGGGCATGCAACTTTTAGCTGTTGACCCCAGCTCGAGGGCCCCGATTGTAGTACGACAACACAACTTGAAGTCTCTAGAGGCCCGAGGGCCTCTTGAGGCGGAACTCGAAGCAACGGAATGGGGGATCGCTTGAGTGTCAAAGGTGGCTCCTAAGCAGCATGCCTCTGGAACCTTACCGGTCTCAAGGCCACTTGATCCCCTAATGTCGTCCTTGGTTTCTGGTCGGCATCAGGAGTGTCGGGGCCTCGCCCCGTGAAGTGCATCCTTGGTTTCCGGTCGTACCTAATGGTGGTGGGGACATGTGCGGGATTGGGACCTGTCGACATAGAGCGGTTTGAGCGTCGAAAATGGGGGATCTTGAGAAACATGCCTCAGGAGCCTTACCGGTCATATAGCCACTTGCCCCCTTGGTGTCATCCTTGGTGATCCGGTCGGCACCTAGGGTGTTAGGGCTTGACCCCGCGGCTGCGCCCTCCAGCCGTATGCCATGCTGGTTGGGAAATGAGGGAGATTGTCGGAACCGTGATCCTAAGTCATATGATTCCATACAGTAACAAGCCACATCACTTTGCGGCCTCACGCATGGTACTCCACGGCTACCACCTTACCTTGGCTGGGACCGTTTGCGTCTTTTGGCTCACGTATGTGAACATGTCGCTAGCAATCACACAACAAAGAACCCGGGCCGACATGACTAGTCATAGAACCCAAGTGGCACATCCGTACGGAAACAGGCATACATAACCCAGCAATGTAGGTGTCGGTCTCAAGCGTGTGTAGACGAGTCATAGCAAGCTACAAGGACTCCATTACATCGCGAGACACGGATGTCATCACCGCACGTAGACGAGTCGTAGCAGGCTACGGGGACTCCATTACACTGCGAGACATTTCCCCGAAGGGACAGACACAGCAGCAAAGAAGGATACATGCCGGTCAATCAATGTGTCCGGAGCAGTAGCAAGCTACCATGGCTCGGTGGAAGCACAAAGAGGCAGTTTCCCATAAAGAGTACTACTAAAGGCACACGAATAGGTGTCGGATCCCATACATACCGTTGCACGTCACACGTACGCACGACATGCCCGATATGCATAGATACAACTATGGCATCACACGAGCCATGCATAATATGTTCATACAGATAGGGGTCACATGACCCGGCACTCAAGTCATACAAACATAGTCATGCAAACCAGGAGAAACTTAAGCTGTCTGAGTACAGACGACAAAATATAAAAGAGGCACATGGCCTGACTATCTACAGCCCACCACACGGGCAAGATTGTAGCTGGGACACCAGCTATCCAGCATTGTCAACGTCTAGATAGAACCCACCTGATGGGTCCTGGGTCTCTTCTGCAACATTAATTAAGCAAGGATGAGTACAGTCGTACTAAGGAAGTCTTTAAAATAGACCTAGTCTATTTATGCTCATGTATCAACAAGGGGGTGGTGGAGTTTATGCAGAAAGCCAGCTTTGACTCATGGCTAACCTACACTACTCAATTTTAACTCCTTGTTACAATTTTAGTTATCGCACACGAGTCCACTACCTTCATCACAATACACTACCATGGATTCACCTTCTCCTTCCGGAAGAGTGCCATTCACGGTACTCACACTTGTCTTCAGATTTTTAGAACTATCCATTTGATTATCTATGAACAACATAAGTTCTCCAAGTAGTCCATATCCGAGGACGTGGCTATTCGAATAGTTTCATACCCTGCAGGGGTGTACTTCTTCACACATGCTCTCGCCACTTATCGTTGTGTGCCATAAACCATGCACCTCGGCAACCTTCAAGCGGATGCCCAGCGAGGAAGTCGGCCACAACCGTCAATCACGTAAGACATCTAGTCCAGGCTACCGCCTATTTGAGACTAACCCGCACGGAAGTCCGACCGAAGTTTCCACTACGGTCCCAAACGATGTGCGCAGGGTTCCCAAGCCCACCATTCGGGTGACCCTTGGTACACCGTGCCACTGCCTACCGCGTCGTAACCCACCCCGAGGGTCAGCGCTACGCACGGCCTCCAGCATGCTATAAACACCAGAAACTACTTGCAATACCTGGACCAAAGACTAAGCGACTGATAAGTCGAGAGGGGTCGAGTTACCGGAACCCAATGTGTGGTAGTATCTCGTCTTGGATCACAAACATGGAACCCAGTTCCTAAGAACGGTTCCAATGAGACAACCCACTATGTACTCCTACATAGCCTCTCATCGCCACCTTTACCAAATCGTATTCATTATATGCTCAGTACATCGGACAACGCTGTTTCACTCAGTTCATCACCCAGATGAATTCGGCCTGACACAACTCTAAGCATAGCAAGCATAGAAGGCAAGGTAAGCTAAGCACAGCATGGCACAAGCATCTACCAGGTATGCTAGGTTGCAAGGTTTAGCTATTTACTGTGACAAGATCACGTCATGCATAAGATTAGGATCATCTACCGTGAATGACTGACACGTGATCGTTTGTCCTAATGCAATAAATAAGAGCAGGAGCAAGAGAAGGGGATGTTATCGAAATGAGCAATGGGGTTGCTTGCCTTGCTGGGTTGCGGAAGAGTTCTCTCCTTCGTCGGGGTACGAAGTAGTATCCTCCGGATTAGGGCCTACCGCAACGCAGATAGAAGCATTCAATACAAGCAGATGCGACAATATGATGCATGATCATGGCATATTAGTATGCATGGATGAGCTAATGTAACTAGTGGTCATGTCAATTTGAAATGGATTTGAATATAGGTTCAAAGTTGTTCTCATTTCAAATTCCATATATTGACCTAATGTTAAAATGTCCATGTTCACCTATTTAGGTTGCTCTAACATGCACGAGAATAGTACCATTGGATTCAGTGGATTTTTCTGATAAATTTTCATATATAAATTATTTTCATCTGACTTACAGATTAATTTATATGCTTTTTCAAAGTTTTAAATAATTTTTGGAATTATTTTTAAATAAGAAATTGAATTATGACATCAGCATGATGTCATGATGACATCAGTTGGTCAGCTGACCCGGCCCAGAGTCAAACCTGACATGTGGGGTCCACATGTCAATCACTTGTTAACTTAACTAACTGATTAAAACTAATTCTGTTTTAATTAACTAGCTGGGCCCACGTGTCAGTGACACATTAACTTGATTAATAATTAAACTAATTACAGATTATCCTAAACTAATCAGGGTCGGGGCCCCACCTGTCATTGACTCACAGAGTCAAGCCAGGGCCCACCTGGGGTCAAACTCGCCGGAGTTGGGCGGCGGCTCGACGCCGGTGACCATCAGGGACGGCAGCATCCGTTGGGTTTCTCCTACAGGGGGTCATTTGGCGCGCTGAGACCACCGGCGTGTAGCCCATGCACGACCGCATCCATTCAAGGCCACAGGAGATCACGGGGCCACCGGAGCTCGCCGGAAACGAGCTCGTGGCGGCAGCCGGAGCTCGGGCTCGGACGGAAACATGACACAGGGCACGGGGCGATGCAACGATGGGCTCTACGGGCTCCTGGGAACTCCAGGAGTTCAACCATGCACGCACACGTGAGCTTGGAGGTCTCTACGCACGGCGGCAACCATCGACGGTGGCGGGAGGTTCTCGGGTCCAGCGATGGAGCTAGCTAGGGGACGCCAGAGAGAGGCAAAGCACAGGGGGAAGGAAGAGGGGCTCACGGTGGTTCCAGGGAGCTGGTCAGCGGGCTCGGGGAGGCAGCGACGGTGATGAATCGACGTCCGGCGACGGCGGCCTTCGGCAGGGGATCGGGAGAGAGAGCAGAGGAGAGAGGGAGAGGGAGAATGAGCTCGGGGGAGAGGACCCTCGCGTCTTCCAGGCGCGGGTGAAGCAGGGGAGCAGCCTGCTCGGTGGCAAGCAGGAGGTGGAGGCCGGCGACGGCTCGATCGCCACCTCGACGCCTACTGGCGCGAGGTGGAAGATGACCTTCCCACCCCTGGTGGGCTGGGCTGGGCCTTCCACTTCACAGGTAAGTCTTCTCTCTTTTCTTTTTATTTCTCTTTTCTGATTTCAACTAACATTTGTTTATTTCTTTGCAGGTCCAAATACCCTTTTAAATAATTCCAAAACTTTTATATATTCAAATTTGAATATTTCAAACTTGTAAAAAAAGTTTCAGATTATTTTGAAAACAGTTATAATGATAATAGTTTTATTTGTCATTTTCAGAGACTTAAATCAGTAATTTAAATTATTTGAAATGTTCAAATAATTAGAATGGTCCATGGTATATCCATGTCCTCAATTATCAGACATAGGGAACATTTTTGATGGGCATTTTGGATTTGTTGAAATTTCATTTATCTGGAATTTCTTTAATTCATTAAGTGCTTGGGGTTTCTTTTCTTTCTCCCCATTTCATATTGATGCAATGATGATGATGATGATGCAAACACATTGCTAGCCTCAGACACTTGCTAGGGTTGTGACAGAGACTGGGACCTAAAGACGTAGAGTCATGAAAGGGCCCCGAGACCGTTCAGCAGGCAGGGAGGAAGTATCCTGAACAGATCCACGACTCAATGGAATGGCCCCGTCACGCCTCGCAATGCGCAAGATCACCAGAGCCATACAAAGCTAAGTACACTACCGAACCAATCAGGATCCCATCGGCTTAATAACGACTCCATGGACGGAATAAGGATTACGCACACTAATGTAAAGATGCAGGAACTACGGTCACCACGCGAGGCTCCCGGGGCCCCTAAGGAATGAAGCAACACGGAAGATGTCACACGGGGGGGGGGGAGGTCGATCATGACGAGCCGCAAGGCCAGGGCCCGATAGGAACGACAAAAGTGAGTCATCCCTCGAGGGGGAGAGCCTTGCAAGGGTCCTACCGGTGGTTGACACAGGCCGCATCGATGGAAACGCCAATCTACACCATGGCCAATGCGTGGCCAATAAATCGAGGAAGAAAAGGTAGATGGCAAAGGTAACATGTAAAAGATTAACACCCGACAGAGAAGAGTACTTCTTCAAGCTTTACAGGAACCCGTAAGGGGAACAGAGAACGCCTAGGAGGAGAAGTCGTCGTCGCCGCCCGCGCTGACGGCTCGCTTGGCGTCAGAGTCGTCCTCCTTCCTGCAGGCGGGCACCTAGATGAACTTGTCAGATTTCGGGATCAGTTCGAACACAGGGGCATGTATGGAGATCCCCCGTGGCCTCGACCTACCTAGCTTGCTACTCGATGGACGCAACGACAAACTTGCTCGATGACGAGGAAGAAGATGAAGACATAAGTTTACCGAAGTTCGGGCTGCAGCGAAGCATAATACCCTACTCCTGCCTTTTGGTGCATTGCCTCTCGAGGAGGTGAGGTGGATGAACAAATACAGTGTTTTGGTGCCTCTGGAGGGCTCTGTGGTGGATGACCAGTGGTGTACGCTCGGGTCGGGTTGGATTGGGTCCCTTCTATGAAGCAGCCTACCCTCTATATATAGAGGTGGCCCGGGTCCTCTTCCCTTGTCTCACCCGCCTGTCACCTGCCTGTCCTTCCTTGCGACACCCATAACTCCTGAGGCAGGGCCTTGCATAGGAATCTCCGTCGCTCCGGAGGGGTCCTGAGGAGGCCCATCCTTCGCGGGTCTTGTCAATGTTCTTCCTCGCGAGGCTAGGGCCCTCGCGAGGGCCTTGTCTTGAGTGGAGCCGCGCCTAACTATGTTTGGTCGTTTAGGTGGGCCATGCCCAGGGCAGCAAGCAGGCAGGTGTGGGTACCCCCGTTCCTAGAACGCCGACAATAGCCCCCGGACCATGTCGCGCTCGAGCTGGCTTACGGGCGAAGCCTGGAGGATGGCTCTAAACTTCATGGGCCCCAATTGTCTATGGGCTGGGCTCGGCACGCGCCAAAGGCTTTAGTGGCGGTGCCTCCATTCCACGAGGTCGTGCGGGCCGAATCCAGTTGGATTGAAGCGACGCCTGGAAGTGGCACAAGCCATCATTGCTTCCCATCAAGTACTGTTGTTGCTGCATGCCACGGGGACATGACTCTTCAGATGGCAGGGGAGGCGACGTGGATGGAACCGCATTGACCGAACCACGTCACGCTGCCCGAGGGACATGCGGTGCATGCCCTCCCACGATGCTTCGTGATTATAAATCCGACCCGTCCTCGGCCAGGGAAAGGTATTGCAGCCTTGAAGCTTCCCCTTGTTCCTTCGCTCCGGCAGCAAAAAACTCTCTTTCCTTCATGGCGTCCGAAGTGAGTGCTGCAGGCGCAGGGAAGCAGAATGCTACCCCAACCCCTCTGTCCTTCTCTGGAGGCGGTGGTGGGCGGCCCTCGGGGTCGATGCAAGCTCGCTAGCGATGGGCCCTAGTCGACGAGTAAGTATTACGCCGCCTCCTTCTCTCGTTCTCCTATCCATCGCCTAGGGCATGATCTCATTCCCCCCTTTTAGGGTTCCCGTGGCCAAGAAACGCAAACTTGATGAGCTCCAGGAGGAGGTGGAGACGCTGCAGGCCCGACTGACCACCGCCGAGGCCGCCTTTGATGCCGCACTCCGGGGTGAGGCCGAGGCCCGGGCGGAACTAGCGTCCCTCCAAGCCTAGGTCCAGAAGGCGACTGACGTCATGTAGGCTGCCAAGGATGATGCGGCTCATGCCCGGCTGCTGGAGTTCGTCCATGCCAAGCAGTTCTAGGGCATCACCTGCCGCGTGGCTAGCGCGGTGAGTCGGTTTGTTGGGGATGACCAAGCGCTTCCGCACGTGCGCGACGACGAGGGTTACCTTGAATTATTCCAGAAGGTGGTGGAGGCGCTGGAGGTCGGCGTCTCTCGCATCCACGCGGACAACGCGTCCGACGAGTGCGACCTTCTGGACCTTGCCTTGACGCTCCTCATATCCAACCTTCGCCGCCTCGCCCCGCACCTCGACCTCCGGTGCCTTGGAGAGCGGGTGCCTGACGAGCTCCAGCGCCCCCTTAGGGACGAGACACTCCCCCTCGTGGAGCCCATGGTGGACCGGTTCATCTAGGTGCCCGCCTTAAGCAAGGAGGACGGCTTCGATGCCGAGCTGTCTGGCGGTGTGGGCGGCAACTGAGACTCCTCCCCTTAGGCTGCCCCCACTCCTTTTTAATAGACCTGTAATGCTCGGACAAGAACCCTGCCCCATGGGGCATTAATGTTTTGCATGTTACCTTTGTCATGTTGCTTTTCTTCCCTCATTTGCATCTTACCTGTGGCCTCCGTGAGGCTCGCACCCTCCAGGGGCAACTCGCATCCGCTGATCTTGTCGGGCCCGGGGCCTTGCGGCCCGTCGCAATTGTTGTCTTCCTCGTGTGTCGCCTCCTCTGCCTCTTTGCCCCTCGAAGGTCTTGCTGCCGTGTGTAGTAGCCGTAGTTCCTGCATTTTTAGGTCATTGTGTGCAGTCCTCATTTCATCCTCGGGTCGTTATTAGGCCGGGGGGCTCTAGATAGGTTCGATAGTATACTTAGCTTTGAAAGACGACGGCGATCCCATGCATCGCGAGGCGAGACGAGCTGTTCCGTCAAGCGGTGGCTCCGTCTGTGATGCCTGCTCCTTACCTGGTGAACGGTCCGGGGACCCTTTCGCCACTCTATGTCTGTAGGTCCCAGTCATGTACATTTCCCCACCATCGTTAAGCATGACCGGATCGGACATACCTCACAAGGCGAGGCCCCGGTACTCCTGATTCCGACCGAAAACCATGGACGGCACTAGGAAGTCTTGTGGCATTATGACTGGTCAGTCTCCCGGGACATGCTGCTCGGGAGCCCACCTTTTGACCTCAAACCACTCTACATCGACAGGCCCCAGTCCCGCACATTTCCCCACCATCGTTAGGTACGACCAAAGACGAAGGATGCACTTCACAGGGCGAGGCCCAAACATATCTGATGCCGATCAGAAACCAAGGAAGACATCAGAGAGACCGAGTGGCTATGTGGCCGGTAAGGCTCCTAAGGCGTGCTGCTCAGGAGGCCCCTTTGACGCTCTAGCGACCCCCCATTTCATCCGTTCAGTCATCACCCCTAGAGGCTCCAAGTCCTTCCGAGGCTCCATGCCGCGGTGCTGGGCTGTGGTCGGAGCCCACAACTTCTCACAAAATGCCAATCCAGAAAGAGAGAGAGAACTCAAGATCGGTAAAACGAGAGAACAAAGAGAAAAGTACCCGCCCTTCTTTTCATTTAAAGGATAAGATCACAAAATCTTCGAGATTTTGATAGACTCAAGCACAAAAGGGGGCCATCGAAGACTGCAACTCGAAATACAAAAATAGCGAGAAAACGGTAGCGTTCAGCTTTTGAGGGTTGTCCCCGCCTTCGTCTTCCCGCAAGCTGGGCATAGGGCATCTATGTTGCGTGGGCATAGCCATTGATGGGCAGTGTTGTCTTCTTCGCCAGCTCTGGGCTATGGCTGCCACATTGCATGGGAGGAACCCCTCCGCATTCTCGGGGGGCTCCGGGCATATACAGCACACTCATTCTTACATGAGAGTGTCATGGCCCTGGGCAAGCCCCCAGGCGCATGGATTTGTGGACCTTAGCCTCATCTTTCCACATTGCGTGGGGGGAACCCCTCCGTTTCCTTGGGGGGCTCCGGGCCTAGAGCCCACTCATTGTTACATGAGAGTGTCACAGGTTGATGTAGGTCCCAGGGGTGTATGTGGAGCCCCATGCCTCGGAGGCACAGAGCGCACCCGCAGCCCGCGGCTCATCACGGCGAAGTGTGGTCTATCCTAGGCTAGCCCTCAAGCGTAGGGGAAGCCCCTTGCGCTCTCTAGCCGTAGAGCTTGCCCAATAGAAGGTTCTAAGTTCCCCGGGAGTCGCCCCAGCGCCTCGCTGGGCCCCCCGAAGTTCCCATGCCAGTACTCTGGGCCCTACCCCAGGCTGGGCGAGCCGGACCTGGGGACATTGGCGAGTACACATTCTCGTACCGGTGCTCGAGCAAAACCTGTCCTGGCGACATGGGCGTATCTTCCAGCCTCCGTCCCCAAGCGAGTGTCTCGTGCCCCGGGGCCAATGGCGTATGTGCCGCCTATGGCCTCTAGGTTGGCATCGTTTGGCTCAGGTACATGGGCGTCTGTTCCACCCTCCGTCCCCACGCTAGGGCCCCTCGGTCCGGGCACAAGGGCGCATGTTCCACCATCCGTTCCTAGGCGAGCGACACCCAGTCCCCAGATCAAAACGTCTCCTTGAACTAGCTCCCTGCCAGCGCGAGTGCCTCACAAGGCCAGCCCCGCGAGCCGCCCCTGTGAGGTTGTACATACCTGTCTGTGCGGGAGCTCGTCGCGTGGTCCTGTGCGTGCCTCCTTCTGCTGTGGTAGTGGGCGCTGCTCTCTGTTTGGTCCGGACGCCCGGCGACATGGTCGTTGTCAAGTTGCGTGAGCCCCCTGGAACAGACGAAGTCGAGCCTCCGGTCCTCCTCCCTTGTTCTGGAAAGTGTGCTAGGAAACGCGAAACCATGCCCCCCTCGTGTGTCTAGGGCCCGCACCCTCGTCGGCTCGAGCCAAGTGTCCGGAAGGGGCGGTCCGACGTAGGTGTCTTGAATGCACCCGTGTTGTCCAAGCGTCGTGGCCTCTGGGTGCGCGGGTCCATAGACGTGGGCCTCATGGAGGTGCACCTGGGCTTTGTTGGTGGCGGTTTTGCGCCGAGGGGCACGCATAGGCTCGCTGGCATGGTGGCGGAGAGTGGCACGTTGCGTCGAATCTCGTGCACCATGAGGGGTGCGACATGCCTGTGCGTTGTGTCTTGGCAAACTCGGAAGAGCGGTGGCACTACCTGAGCACGAGGAAGGGACGGGGCGATGGGGGCATGCCGAGCCACCGGCGAAGGCGACAGCCCCCAGCGCATGTCGGGAATCCGACCGGTGTGGACGCCTGCCAACGAGGTGGCAGAGCACCGCTGGGCGTTCTGGTCCGCCTGCGCTGACCGCGCCACGCGGGCGGCTCATTGCTCTGCCATTAGTGCAACGAGCGTCGGCCCTTCGGGACCTGAGGAAAATTTTGACACACCCCCTACCTGGCGTGCCAAATGTCGGATTTCGGGCTCCACGAAACCCTCAAGGTTCGAACATAGGGGCATGTACGAAGATCCTCCACGGCCTCGACCTACCTAGATTGCTACTCGATGGACGCAACGATGAACGCGCAAGATGATGAGGAAGAAGATGAACACGATAGTTGTGAAGCATAATACCCTACTCCTACCTTTCGGTGGAATGCTTCTCGAGAAGGTGAGGTGGATGAACAAGTACAGTGTTTCGGGGCCTCCGGAGGGCTCTATGGTGGATGGGTTCCCCTCTATGAAGTAGCCTACCCTCTATATGTAGCAGTGTCCCGGGTCCTCTTCCTTTATCGCAATGGTAGGAAGGGATCCCACAATGGGCAATTTTAAAGGGGGACATGGGTCCATGCTCGCCCTGCCCCAAGGCGATCTTCACCTACAAAGTAGCTTTTGACGCCGTAGGGGCGGGCTCAGCGATGACATTTGTCCCACGGGACGGGTGGTTGTGGTCTTCTTGCACCAGAATGGAAACCTTTCGGCGGTGCTTCGGGAACCCACATACGTCCTTGCTCCTTTTGCACCAAAGGGGAAACTAGACCTCTTGGCACACTGTCACGTGCCTATCCTTCCTTGCGTCACCCTTGACTCTTGAGACCGGGCCTTGCATATGAATCTCCGCCACTCCGGAGTGGTCCTAAGGAGGCCCATCCTTCACAGGTCTTGTCACTGTTCTACCTCACGAGGCTAGGGCCATCGTGAGGGGCTTGTCTTGAGTGAGGCTGCGCCCGACTGTGTTTGGTCATGGAGGTGGGCCATGCCCCGGGCTGTAGGCTGGCAGGTCTGGGTACCCCCGTTCCTAGAACGCGAACATAACTGCTCCACCATGGCCTTCACCTCCGAGCACACCTTGTCCCTGACGGGGCGCTGGAGCCGTTAGGCACCAGCTCCCCGATGCACCGGAGGTCGAGCTACAGGGCAAGACGGTGGAGGTTGGAGAAGACGAGCGTCATGACAAGGTCCAGAAGGTCGTGCACGTTGAACATGCTGTCTGCATCAAAGCGGGAGACGCTAGTCTCCAGTGCCTCCACCACCTTCGGGAAGAACTCAAGGTAGCCCCCGTCGCTGCGCATGTTCAGCAGTGCAGGAGCGTCACCAACGAACAGGCTCACCGTGCCGGTCGCGTGGCCGGCGATGCCCTAGAGCTACTTGGCGCACTGGAACTCCAGCATCCTGGCATGCGCCGCCTCGTCCTTGGCAGCCTGTACGGTGTATGCTGCCTCTTGGACCTGGGTCCGGAGGGACGCCAACACCGCCTGATCCTCAGCCTCGCCCCGGAGGGCGCCTTGGAAGGCGGCTTCAGCGGTGGCAGTCGGGCCTGCAACATCTCCACTTCCTCCTGAAGCTCGCCAAGCTTGCACTTCTTGGCCACGGGCGTCCTGGAAGGAGGAGGGAATCATGCTCGAGAAGTTGCACATGAGAACCAGAGAAGGGGGAGGCGGCAGAATACTTACTCGTCAACCAGGGCCCAGTACCGGCGAACCTGTGTAGACCCTCAGGGACCTCCACCGCCGCCTCCAGAGGAGGATGAGGGAGCCTGAGGAGCCACGCGCTTCCCTGCACCTACACCGCTTCCTCAGGACGCCATGAAGGACAAGAAGATGGGAAGGAAATAGGGTTTTTTGTCGGCGAAGCAAAGGAAACAAGGAGAAGCCTCAAGACTGTCGTGCCCTCCCCTTGCCATGGGCGAGGCGGATTTATAGGCGTAACCACAACCACAAGGCATCATAGGAGAGCAGGCATCATGCACCTCTCGGGCAACACAGGGCGGTTTGGTCAAAGCAGTACGATCCACTCGCCTCTCCTGCAATCTGAAGGGTCACATCCGCGCGGCTTGAGGGGTAGGGATCCAAAGCAGTGGCAGCATTCAATAGGAAGCAATGATGGCCGGCGTTGCACCTGGGCATCATGTCAATTTGACTAGGAGTTGTTCCGGATGCCCTCGGCGAGGGGAGGCGACGCCTGTGCGGCATTCGACATGTGCTGGACCTGGCTCGTAGGAGTTTGGGGCCCGTGGCGGTTCATGCCATCGTCGAGGCTTTGCCCGCAAGCCAGCTCGAGCACGCCTTGGTCCCGAGGCTACTGTCGATGTTCTGGGAATGGGGTACCCAGACCTACCTGCCTGCGGCCCAGGGCATGGCCCACTTAATCGACCAAACACGGTCGGATGTGGCCTCACTCAAGACAAGGCCCTCGCGAGGGCCCTGGCCTTGCGAGGAGGAGCGGCGTCTGGACCAGCAAGGGGTGGGCTTCCTCAGACCCCCTCCAGAGCAGCGAAGATCTCCATGCAAGGCCCGACCTCAGGAGTCAAGGGTGAAACAAGGAAGGACATGCACGCGCCAGCGCGCAAGACGACACAGTTTCCCCTTTGGTGCAAAGGGGATAGAGACATATGCGGGTTCCCAAAGCACCCCCAAAGTTTTCCATTCCGGTGTAACAAGACCGCGATCGCTTGCCCCGCTGGGCAGATGTCATCGCTGAGCACATCCCTACACCGCCGATAGCTACTTTGCAGGCGAAGACCGCCTTTGGGAAGGGAAAGCACGTACTCCTGTCCCCCATCAAAATTGGCCGTTGTGGGATCCCTTCCCGCCATTGCGATAAGGGAAGAGGACATGAGGCACTGCTATAATAGAGGGTAGGATGCACCATAGAGGGGGATCTCGAATCCATCTCACCACTCATCCATCACCGAGCCACAGAGGGCCTCGAACACCTTCAAGGGAGCCCTCACCAGGATCTAAAACACTGTACTAGTTCATCCACCTCACCTCCTCGAGATTCAATCCACCAAAGTAGGAGTAGGGTATTACGCTTTGTAGTGGCCCGAACCTTAGTAAACTGTCATGTTCATCCTCTTCCTCGTCATCCTGCGAGTTTGTTGCAGTGTTCATCGAGTAGCGAGCTAGGTTTGGCAAGGCTGCTGGGGATCTTTGCACACGCCCCTGTGTTCGAATCTTAAGGGTTTTCTGGAGCCCGTAATCCAACATACACACCCCACCGAACCACAAAGGGGTCGATGGCCCCATAGGTGATCGTGTGCATCTAGCCCCGACATGTGGACACATGGAGCTATATATATGGGGAAATGAATTCCACTCTTCCATCAAATCTTACAATGTGCTGATTGGTTACAAATAAACACCACCACACTTCAGTTGGGTCTGGAAGAGCTCTTGCGAACCCAAGCAAAAAGTGTTTTTTGGATGTTGTTACATGATAGCGTTAACACAAGGAACCTGTTAAGAAGAAAAAGGTTTGAGGTTGAAGCATACAATTGTGCAGTGAGGGACTGTCAGCGGGAAGAAACACTACACCATGTTTTTTGGGGATGCCCATTTGCCATTGAGTGCTGGGATTTTATTTGTCCCACAAGAACACATAATTTGTCAGTGTCAGAAGCCTATCAAGATCTAAAAGACAAGCTCAATTACACCTTTTTCATGGAGATCATCATTCTAGAGTCATGGGCTATATGTATATCATGTAATAAAAAGATCTTTGAGAATGTGATTCCTTCATTTCATGGCTAGTAATTCATCTTCGTGGTGGTGACCAAGCTGCTAAAATACAGGATGAAGATAAAACATGTCCATCAATTCTCTTCTTGGTTTGAGACCTTGTTGTAATTGATATCTCAGGAGTGGACTAGCTTTAGTTTTTAGTTTTTTAGCTTTGTTTCTGTTTTCTTTTTCTCTTTCTCTCTTCTTTGGTTTTAGTATTTTTAGTTTACTTGGCTTACCTTAAGCCTATCACATAGACTTTGGTTTGTTGTTTATTATTTAAAAAAAGTTGTGGTGGGATTTACCCTACTGTTTATAGTAAAAAAATCAATGAAGACGACAACAAACTTGTCCATGAGGAACATAAAGTAAGTTGGGGCCTTGGATAACCCAAATGACATGACCATGTACTCGTACATGCCATACCAGGTTAAGAATGTCATCTTTGGAATGTCTTGGCGTCTTATTATCAACTGATAGTATCCAGACCTGAGCTCGATCTTGGAAAACACCTTGGTTCCATTTAGCTGATCCGACAGGTCTTCAATCTTGGGAAGTGGGTACTTGTTCATTATTGTGACCTCATTGAGAAAACGGTAATCGACATAGAGTTGGATAGTTCCATCCCTCTTTTACACAAATAGAACAGGTGATCCCTAGGGAGATGCACTAGGGCTTAATAAATCATTTACTGAGATGCTCATCCAGTTGCTTCTTCAATTCAGACAACTCTTAAGATCCCATCCTATAAGGCTTCTTATAGAAGGGTCCTGCTCCGGGCATTTACTCAATGATGAACTTAATGTCACGATCAGGAGGCATTCCGAGCATCTCATGAGGAAATACATCTGGGTATTCACTTACCACTGTCACTTGATCCAATCCAATTCCAGATAGAAGCTTAATCTGAGGGGCTTGAGCGGAGGTAGTGTTGAGGAAATACTTGACTTCAACTCCTTGCCTATTGGTCATGGTAACAGTCCTCTTGGCACAGTCTAACAAGCCTTGGTGCTTGGTTAACCAACACATGCCTAGGATCACATCCAAGCCTTGTGATCCAGGATTATAAGGTCTGCTAGGAATTTTACTCTTTTGATGACAATCCGAACTCCCATACATCCTATATTGGTTCTCATAACCGATCTTGGGTTTAAAATCAACATATGACTACAGATGGGTGTAGGCTTCGTACCACTCTCTAGTGCAAACTTTTGAGTAACAAAGAATGCGAAGCTCCACAATCAAACAAAATGGATGCTGGAGTTGAGTTGATGAGGAATGCACCCAGTACGATGTCCGGGTCTTCCTGGGCTTCCTCAGCAATGACGTGATTCACACGACCCTTGCCATTGTTGGGCTGGTTGCGGGGAGCTGGGTTCCTTGGTGGCGCTCCATGGCCTTGATCTTGGTTTGGCGCATTGCGGCGCGGTGCATCTGGATTCTTGTTAGAACACTGCTTATAAATGTGTCTAGGTTGACCACATCCAAAGCATGTGATATGACTAGAATTGTTGTTGTTGTTATTTCTGCCACCACTACTGTCACTGGGGTTGTTTAAAGATGGCCTGGGATTGGTATACTGATGAGGCTGGTACCTCAGACGAGGTGCAAGAGGCCTAGCCTGTTGAGGCTGATAGGTTGTCTATGTTGGGGCTGACTGCCAGGGGTGAGGCTTCTGGTTGCTGGAATTAACTTTGTTGATCATCTTTTGCTTGTGAGTGTCTTCCATGGAACAATGCTTATCTTCCAGCATGAGAGCCTTGTTCACCAGGTCGAAGAAGGTGCGGCAGTTGCAGATAGTGAGTTGATATTGTAGGGCTTGCTGGAGTCCTTCCATGAAGCATTCCATCTTAGCTACCTCAATGCTGACATCTCAGGGGCATACCTCGATAGGAGGTTGAACTTCCACATATACTCCTTGATAGAACCATGTCCTTGCTTTAGCGCTCGGAGTTCTCTCTTCTTGATAGCTATGATCCCAGAAGGAATGTGAGCGGGGCGGAATCCTTCCTTGAAATCAGCCCAGGTGATCACACGACCACCTTGACATTGAATCCCTCGGCTTACAAGAGTCTGTGCCACGTTACATCTAATAAACGACCTTATCGCTAAATTGCCTTGCCTTAACTAGCAAGTCATCTCCCGACAGCTTACACATCCGGGTCACATATGGACCTCCACCCGGCCCGTCCAGTAGATTACCTCCAGGCTTTGCCTTAGTCTCCATCCTGCTTATGGCCTCATTGCTAAGCTGCCAAGCTCCTAACTCGGCCCCTCCTAGGAGGGTTATACCACGGGGTAATATCCCCAACATTAGGCCCCAAATTGATTTGAACCTATTCATGTCAATCTTCAAGTCTTTTGGTTGGCGAGTCTTGTATACTCCGTAATCACCCGTCCTGAAATAAATCCCCATGACCCGCCATGTAAAAATGAATGACGTCATATCTAGTATATTCAAAAGATCTTAATGACATCACAACGAATCTTTGCATTAACTGGTCAATCCAAAAATCGAGGCGTTTTCTTGGTCAATCATCATCATGTCTCCTCGATTCCTGTGTTGGATTGTTGTTGTTCCATCTCCCCCTTATAAGTAGGTGTGGGGGATCCCATCATTTTCACTTTCCCCCGCTGCCACCTCTCTCATCTTCTTCCTCTAGATGCCAGCGCAACCGAAGCTCTGCTGCGCAGCCCAGACCTTGCTGTCATCCTCAACAAAGCCGCTCTATCACCCTGACCGTGACGAGAGTCTACCAGCGCGCGCCCGCATCCCCTGCATCTTCAAGGTTCCATTTTGTCAAATCCCCAAGTTGTCCCCTTTGATTGTGTTTAGTTAGGGTGAGCATCATGTTTATTTTCATTAATATGAAATGGGGAGGATTATAAACCCTAGCACCTCACCTCATCAAAGCAAATTCAATCATGTGTGAATTTTCGATGAACCCAAAATGGCCACAAAAATGTTCCCTATTTCCGATAAATACTAGAAACCCCACTGAAATTACCTATTAAAGCACTATAAAAGAATTTAGTTGTCTAAAAATTGCTGAAACTTTCTGAGAAGGTTTGAAATATTCAAACTTTATTTTCCAAAAAGTTTCAGGATTTTTGGCCTAAGATTTGTGCCCAGATGAAAAATAACAAATGCCAGAAATAAAAAAACAGAAAAAAAACTTACCTCAGGCCCAACCAGGCCGGCCCACGTGGCCCAGGGAGGTCGTCGTCCTCCTGGCGGCCAGGAGGGCGAGTGCGTGCCAGAGCTACCACGCAGCTCCCTGCGCGCCTGCATCCCCCCGTCGTGCTGGCGAGCGGATGAGGACGCGCTACCGTCCCCATTGCTTTCTCTCTCGCCCATTCTTCCCCCTGCTTCCTCCCTCTCCTCTGCTCCGCCATGGTCGACGGCCCCACTCGCTCGCCGCCGTAGTTGCAGCCACTCCCGCGCCTCCCTGATCCTGCTACAGGCTCCGCCTCGTCATCCCCGTCCTCTGGCGAAGCTCCGAGCCCGCTGTGAGCTCCCATCCCTTTCCCCTCCCTTCCCCGGCCGTTTCCCTCTCTATAGGCCCAGTTGTGTTGGCTCCCGAAATGCCCCGCCGCACGAGCTCATTGCCGACGTTCCTCCGGTGACTAGCTAGTCCATCCGAGGCCACCATCGAGGTCGTGGGGTCGCATAGAGCCCGTAGGTGCTAAGCCCCGGCCATGTGGCACCCTGGTTTAATGAGCTCGTGCTCGCACGAGGTCCGGTAGCCGCCGAGCTCGTCGCCGACATCGATCCCGGTCGGCTCAGCCTCTGAGAGGTGTCGGGGTGGACGCGCGCGTGAGCCTAGACTCGCCTGGTGCCCTCCGCCGTCCATTTGGTCGCTGGAGGAGGAAATACGACCCCTCCTCCGTCTTTGTAGCCAACGGCGGCTCAACGTCGGTGGGTCTGGACGGAGTTGACCATGGGGGTTTGACCCCTTGGTCACTGGCGAGTTGGGTCGGGCTCTGCTAATTAATTAATTTAGTTAATGACCCACTCATACTAGGCCCTACCCTAACTAATTAGTAATTTGTATTTTACCTAACTCTGTTAGTAGCTGGGTCACTGACCAGTGGACCCCACTTGTCAGGTTTGACCTGTCAACGGTGTGTTGACCAGCTGACGTCATGATGATGTCATGATGATGCAATAAAGAATTTATCATTTAAATTAATTCCAAAAAATAGTTAAAACTTCGAAAATTCATATAAATTAATCTATAAATAAGATTGAAATAATTTATATATGTCAATTTATTAGAAAAATCCAATGAATCCAATGGTGCTGTTATCATGCATGTTAGGGTAACCTATGTAGGTGAACATTGCCATTTAGTAATAGGTTAATATATGGAATATGAAATGGAGAATGACTTTGAACCTATATTCAAATCCACTCCATCCAACTTGAATAACAGTTGCACTAGCTGATCCATTCATTTTGCCATGTCATGATCATGGATAATATTGGTGCACTTGCCGTGTATTGATTGTTATTTATCTGCATTGCGGTAAGCCCTGCTTCCGAGGATAACCCCGAGTATCCTAATGAAGGAGAGTACCATCCCGCTTCCGAGCAAGGCAAGCAACCCCATTGATCATTCCAATAAATCCCATTCTCTCACTCCTGCTCTTGTTTGTTGCATTAGAACAAGCGTTCAATTGTTGTCAGACACGGTAGATGAACCCATTCATTTGCATGACCTATCATTGTCACAGTAAGTAGATAAACCTTACAACCTAGCATACCTAGTAGATGCTTGTGCCATGATGTGTTTTGCTTATTTTTCCTGCTATGCTTGCTATGCTTAGACTCGTGTCATGTCTGATTCATCTAGGTGATGAACTGGAGTGAAACATTATTGTTCTGATGTGATAAGCTGGTGATGAACCCGATTTGGTAAAGGTAGCGATGAGAGGCTATATAGGAGTACATAGCGGTTTGTCTCATTGGGACCGTTCTTAGGAACTGAATTCCGTGTTTGTGATCCAAGACTAGTTACTACCATACATTGGGTTCCGGTAACTCAACCCCTCTTGACCTATCAATCGCTTAGTCCTTGGTCCAGGAGTTGCAAATAGTTTCTGGTGTTTATAGTATGCTGGAGGCCGTGCATAGCGCTGACCCGAGGGGTAGGTTACGACGCGGTAGGCAGTGGCACGGTGTACCAAGGGTCACCCGAATGGTGGGCTTGGTAACCCTGCCCATATCGTTTGGGTTGGTAGCGGAAACTTTGGCCGGAGTTCCGTGCGGGTTCAGTATCAAATAGGCAATAGTCTGGACTAGAGGTCTTGTGTGATTGATGGTCGTGGATGACTCCCTCGCTGGGCTTCTGCTTGAAGGTTCGTGAGGTGCATGGTTTTATGAGCACACAGCGATAAGTGGTAAGAGAGTGTTGAAGGAGTACATCCCTACAGGGTATGAAACTATTCGAATAGCCGCATCTTCGGATATGGACTACTTGGAGAACTCATGCTGTTCATAGATAATTTGATGGATATTCATAAACATATCAAGACAAGTGTGAGTACCATGGATGGCACTCTCGTAGGAGACAGAAGGGAATCCATGGTGGTGTATTGATGTGGAGTTAGTGGACTCGTGTGCAATATCTAAAACTTGAACAAAGAAGTAATATGTGTAGTTTAGGTTAGCCTTGAGTCAAGGCTGGCATTACTCCATAAACTCCACCACTCCCTTTGTTGATACATAAGCATGAATGGACTAGGTATGTTTTAAAGACTTGTTGAGTATGTTCATACTCATGTTTGCTTAATAAATGTTGCAGATGAGACTCAGGACCCATCAGGTGGGTTCTATCTAGACGTCGACAAAGCCGAATAGCTGGTTTCCCACCTAGGACCTTGTGCCCTATGGTTGGCTATAGATGGTGAGGCCATGTGCCCCTTTTACCCTTTCATCTGTCTATACTCAGACAGCTTTATGCTTCCGCTTGGTTTGTATGAACTTGATTGTATGACTTAAGGGTCGGGTCATGTGACCCCTACTTGAAAGAACATAATATGCAAGGCTCCTCTGAGCCTCTTAAATAAAAGTTGTGTTGTTGTATGGTTATGTTGGGATGCCATAGTTGTATCTATGCATATCGGGCATGTCGTGCGTACGTGTGACGTGCAACGGTATGAATGGGATCCGACACCTAGTCGTGTACCTTCAGTAGTACTCTTTACGGGAAATTGTGTCTTTGTGCTTCCACCGAGCCTTGGTAGCTTGCTCTTGCTCTGGACACATTGATTGACCGGCATGTATCCTTCCTTCCTATTGTGTCTGTCCCTTTGGGGAAATGTCTTGCAGTGTAATGGAGTCCTTGTAGCTTGGTACGACTCGTCTACACCTGCTTGAGGCCGACACCTGCATTGCTGGGTTACATATGCCTGTTTCCGTACGGATGTGCCACTTGGGTTCTATGACTAGTTATGTCAGCCCGTTTCTCTATCATTTGAATGCTGGCAACATATCCACATATGTGAGCCAAAATACACAACCGGTCCTAGCTAGGGTAAGGCTGCAGTTGTGGAGTTTATCGTGCGTGAGGCCGCAAAGTGATGTGATGTGTTACAGGCTGGATTCCTATGACTTAGGATCGGGGTCCCGACAGCGTTGATATCAGAGCCTGACTGACTGTAGGACGACCAAGCCAAACCGGTCGAAGTTGAGTCTAGAAACACTATAGAAATGTAAGGGAATTGATTGTGGAAGCAAACGTAAGGCACTTTTTACTCCTCTTCCCGAGTTATTCTATTCTGAGTCACCCTCATCTTTTCTACGGGGTTACTAACCAGAGGCTTCTTATCTATTTCTTAGAATGGCGAGTTACTAACCATGGTCTATTAGCTAGCTTGTTCGCAAGTGAACTCCGATTCTAGATTTTTGTTTGTGTGGCAATCAGTTGGAATAGAAACTTGAGTCTAGGAAGCTGAGTGGTTATGTTATGCAATCTTTTGCAATTGTCTCAAAATTCTTTTGAGCAGTTACAACTGTTATGCTGTCCAATTGCTACTAGGATATCTAATGTCTTTGCATCGTCCTCCATTTCAGATGCCCCCTCTTCCTTCTCGTCAGGTGGTTCGTCTGACTAGGTGCATCGATGTACCAGGGCACTCGGCCATGTTGGTTAGGATTATGATGGAGGCTGGTTACCATTGGTACCCAGAGTATACAGTGGAGGAGCAGTATCAAGATTTTAACCAGAGTCAGTACCTGTGTACTGTTAGGATATATCCATCATATCCTGGAGCTGCAGAGCCGCTTCATTAGACATATGGGTTAGGTGTCACCATAGACATGGCAGTTCAGGAGGCCGCCTACACCATATTGACTATTATGAGATCTCACCATGGACTGCTTTAGGACACTGAGTTCTTCTATGTTCCTGCTACTCTAGGAGGAGAGAATGGTTATCTAGGTGTAGCCTATTATGATCATTCTCATGAGGACCCTAGGCTTCAGGTGACCGCTCAGTTGTTGGAGAACAGGGATCGCGATGCATGTGCCCTTTGCATGGAGCTATATGCTACCTGTGCACGTCTTTGGACAGCCTTGACATAGCTAGCACCTGTCATGCAGACAGGCTATGGAGATTTGGAGATGTTGAACCCATCGCGGACTCATCTGCTAGCTCGTGTAGACTTGCCCGATGTTGGAGGCATCACTCCTCTTTTTGGACCGTTGTTTCCACCAACGAGGGGACCGAGGCCACATCCGTGTCCCTACGGTTGCCAGGGATCCCAGGCCAGGGTGTTTCCAGATCCTCAGGTTCAGCTCCCGGGTCACAGGGGTAACCTATATGAGGTGTTCTACAACGATGCTTGAGTACGTGGATGTTAGTATTAGTATTTTAGTAGTATTGCCATAGTCCTGCGTGTCTGGTGGGATATGACCAAGGTGTGAGTTGAGGTCCGGAGGTGTAGATAGATAATGTATAGGAACCTTGTAATGCCTCTGATGAATTATATCATCTTCCAGTAGTTTGTACTTCAGCTTGGGTTATACTGAACTATGTCATGGGGTGTATGAATCATGGTGTTCTTATGGCTGTTTGTTTAATACCATGTTGATTGGGTGTTTATCCATGCATGCCATGATGTCCAGTACATTCCTTATCTCAGGTCTTAGAGTTGATGTCCTCCTTGTCTAAGCTGTGGGTTTGTTTTCCCAGGATGGTGTCAACTAGGAATAACCCCATGCCTGCCTTCGAGCAGGGCGAGGCAAGCTAGCCAAGACAAGGGAACCTGCCACAGCCGCCATCTCTAGCGGAGGTGATGCTCGAAGCCGAGCGAAATAAAAGGGAGACCAAAAGGCTGTTGGCACGTATTGAGCAGAATACAGCGCGTCCTCCCTGCAATGAGCATAATAATTGTCACGCCCAATATGCGCGCCTATCCATTTTAAGACACGAGGGCCTCGCAAGGGATAGAGGCGCATCTTGCCGTTAGCAAGTATAGTAACATTGCATCATACATTACAGAAGAGATGAGTATACAAGTTGGCTTACACTCGCCACATGCTAAATTACAATTCCACTCAAAGTTCAATCATCAAGATGAAAATAGGTTCCGGCTACGGATGAAATCAAACGATAAACATATGCAAATGAAACTATCTTGCTGTCCCGAAGAACACGACCAGGTCCTCTACTCGTCCGGACACGTCACATACATCCTGCCTCTTTCCTCATCATACTCCCACTTGAGCTGGGTAAGATCATCCTGCATGTACTCATCTGAACCTGTACCTGGAGTGTTGTAGTAAACTGTGAGCCACAGAGGACTCAGCTATCATGTGCCCGGGTACCGAGACTATTCACGCTTAAAGGTTGGGAAGGGGTAGTGTTTGGTTTGCAGCAGCACTAAGCATATATGGTGGCTAGCTTACGCAACA
Organism: Hordeum marinum; assembly: GCA_022496015.1. Classification (NCBI taxonomy): domain Eukaryota; kingdom Viridiplantae; phylum Streptophyta; class Magnoliopsida; order Poales; family Poaceae; genus Hordeum; species Hordeum marinum. The sequence goes on from CM039672.1 coordinate 110,676,883, forward strand.
TGAAATAAATATGACTGGCCTACGAAGAACGATCGTATCTAGTATGATCTCTATGAGATCCTGAACACTTACTTACGTCAATCATAACCCCACCGTGTTCTCTCTCGGAGCATGTTCACGAGCAGAGATGATAACGGTTACTCACATAGTTGGTGTATTTTAGTTAGAGTTTACTTCAAGTTTAATATAACCGGGTGTTAAACAAATATCCAAGTTGCAACATAACCGCGGGCACGGCTTTCCGAAAGATGTAACCCTGCAGGGGTGCTCTAACTAGTCCATCACAAATAACCACACTCCACGGGAATAGCCTCGACCGCGGATCTCGCGATCATCATAGGCAATTCCAAAGGGATTCCAACACCTCGAGTAAACCCGAAGAAAGTCAGACTCCACGCGCAAGACACTCGATAAAGGTAAAACAGGTCCAGCAAGACCTCCTAGTGAGCAGATCCGCTTCTAGAGCCGTGCGCTCTCTATCAACGGGCATCATCTGTCTATGCGAAGTGGACGGTTGCCTGAAAATGCCTCGAGTTGCCCCGAGGTGGCACCGACGACTGCTAGGTGGGTGGACCAACGCTCATGCGGAGCACTGGCCCGGGGGTTGATTAATTATCCACGGGGTTGCAAAGCCCTATGCAAGTTTTATTAGTTATAGCAAATGTAGTACCAATGTTGGGTCTTGCCAGACAAGATTAAATCTCAACCGAATAAACAAGGGGGTCCCGACAAGAACCCCGAGCGTATTAGGAGCGCAAAATATGGAAACATAACAGCGGTAACCAGGAACTAATGGCGGTAAAAGCGGAACAGATAACTTAGCAAAAGGCCAAGCCTTCCACCAGTACCAAGATATATATGTGCATTAAATTAAATAACAGAATATTGTGATATCCAATCCATGTTATCACATGGAACAATCTACACCTGCAACTAAGACGCTATAAGAGGGGGCTGAGCAGCGGTAACTTAGCCAATCAAAGTTTGCTAGGATATGGAGGTTAGAGGCTATCATGGCAATATTCAAGTGTAAGGTAGTGCTATTGTAACGATAAGAGGGAGAAACTAGCAAGCAAAAATAGTATCAGGATCCGGGTACGATCATCTTTCCTATTTGTTCTTCAGCGGAACAAGTAGCGGGATCCTCGTAGCGGTACTCTCCTGGGTCTTCGTACTTAGTATCAACACTTGTATCTACACAAGAGAAACAACACAATAAACATCCAACCAAGGTGCAATGCACAATCAAAATTATGCATGATTCATTTATGAAGAATTCTAACATGGCAATCCAAAACTAGTCAAGTTTCACATGCAAAGTTTGTATATTAGTGAATCTGGACAAAACCTCATGTTAAGTTATCTAGACATGCATGAACATGGCAAATATGGATGCATCCTGTGAAATCGATAGAAATGCATATAAAGATCGCAAGAAACGGAGTTAAGGTTCTCACGATACGCTCATGACAAGGTACGAAGGCAAAATCACAAGACCACCAAGCCATGGGCTAATTCTTAGCATTCCAAGGCATCCACTGGATAGGTGATGGAAAATCAATCACAATATACTGAAGAATCAATCAATTCCATGGAGCACAGCTGCCACAATCTACCAAACAATAAAACACCAAATGTGCCACAAAACAGCAACATAGCAACTTCTACAGATCACAACTTGAGCTACGGGAACCCTACAGCCACAAACAAGATATGTACAGAATCTACTCAACATATACATCAACTTATCCAACTACACAAACAGGAAAGGAGCCACACATCAATAAGCATGAAACAACCAAGTTGGCATAAAGAATCAGTTTTCTGGGACTTAGTGAAAATTCCAGTTTTCTGGAATCTGAGATTATAAAGTAGCAAGTTGACAACACTGGTTAAATATGCTACATAGCTCTGTTGGCATGAAAATTAGCAGGATGGTGGAAGGCAATATCTACTACCAATCAGTAGCACTAAGCATGCTCAAATTCCAAACATATCACTAGATACAAGCCACTCTTCATGGTATAACAACAGATTCCCAGACTTGACAGCAAGGTGGCCACTGATATGGTGACTTAGCATCAATAACAAAAATACTAGGACATTCCCAGCAACTTTAACTACCACTTACATGTTGGCAAGAAATTAAAACCACACATAGATTAAATCATATAAAATGGATAGAAGGGCATCACAGCATAAAAATGCAGTTTTGTGAAGTTGCCCCAAAGTCAAATTTGACTTGACAGATGCATTCCTGGGTTGATTCTACCCCAAATGCATTATTCATACCCCTATACTTGCTTGGAGCAAGAGGGAGATAAGGGGGGTCGAAAATTGACCTCCTAATGCAAGGATGATTATGTTAGTAGCACGCACTTATGTAAGAGGCCAAAAATGGCATGCCCTCTATTGGACACTTGTTGGAAAAGGTAAAGAGGCATGAATAAGGTACTTGGTCATAGAATGGCATCAAGAACAACAAAATAAAACAAGCTAGGAGAGATACACATGCACATATACACATGAGAGCTCTCACATACACAGATCTACACATGCACAAGGTCTAGCATCCACTCACTTACTCATCTACACTAAACATGGCAGCAACATGCAAGAAGAAACCCCACACACCTACACATGCATATCTACTCCTGGCCACCTACTCACATACACATACACATACCTCACAAGTGAGTGCACGTAGAACATACACACACAACACACAAATACAAACATATGGCAACACATACACATATGAGCATACACTCATGAGCACACACTCACCTATGTGTGTGTGGGCGCTCAACACACACATACATGTGCACCCATATATGCACAAGTGCATATATTCACATGTACAAGCATGTATCCCACAACACACACACACTCACAAATAACACCACACACACACACTACATACATGCACATACACTCCCAACATATATATACACTACACATATATATAACCTGCCACAAAACACACATATGTACACCACACATGCATATAAAAGAGAAAGAAAACAAACAAAAAACAACAACAAAAAGAACAGCAAAAATGGGGGGAGCTCGGTTTGAACCCAAGACCTGATGGTCTTTCCCATCGAACCCAACCACTCTGCTATGGTCTCGGCTCGTAACAGAGGAGGAGAGCTGCCTAACTAGTACACACGCGCACACTCGCTACCTGACAAAACTGAATACAAGCAACAGCGGCGACAGAGCATCGACGACTCCAACTCCGGTGACTACAAGCGGCTACAGAGCATCTCCGACAAAGGAAAGACGTTGCGAGGACTGCGGGATCCACGGGGAACCCATTCCCCCATTCGTATCGCGACGAGGGGGACGCTAGCGACCTCAAGCTTGAGCTTTGCCGGCCGGCAGCGACGAGCATCACGGCGATGATCCTACGAGCTATGGCGAGGAGAGGGGGGCAGCGGGGATCGGCTGCTCACCGAGGGGAAGCTTGGCGAAGCAAGGACACGACAACGACGAGACGAAGAGGAAGAAGATGAAGGAGACGGCAGCGGCGCTCCCTCGCTTGCGGACAACGGCGATGACAGGGTGCTGCAGGGGTGCTCCTCACCCCCTAGCAGCGAGAACGGGATGCGGACGGCACCGGGACGCCGTAGGCCATCTTGACGGCGACGACGCACCACCGGAGGCGACGCCGGCGACGAGCCCGACAATCTCCACTCTCTTTGAACCCACTTACCTCCCTGAACCCGAAAGGAAGAAGAAGCAAGAGGGAGAAGGAGGAGAAGGAAGAAGGGAAAAGTGGCGGCGGTGAGGGTAAGGGGAATCCCTAGGGATCCACGCCTAATATAGGCCGGCCTCGACGTCCGTCAGCCTCTAACGGCGACGACGTCGGCTCTCTCTCTCTCGCACTCTGCTACCTGGCGGAGGAAGGGGAACGGGGCAGGTATCTGTCGCTACTTTCTAGGCTGCGCTAGGGGTCTCCTGGGCCGGCGAAGCTGAGTGCCCTTACTGCTCTCTCTCACAAACCAAAAGGGTTTTCTGATTTTTTTAAAAATACCACAACTCAAAGAAAACCTCAGAGGAATTAAAAGGGGTTTTAGTGAAAATAAAAATACTTTTGTAAAGAAAATAATGTGCTCATTTTATTAAAAATATTAGGTTGATTTATTGAACAAGTTATTTTTAATACTGAATAAAAAGGCAGCTCCTGGTAATTAGAATTAAAAACCCAAACACCCCCAAACAACAAGAGCATCACTCTCCAAATTCATAAGAATAACAGGGCCACCTCTTGAACATTTTTTTTAAACAATTAAAACAACAAGTTAACTCTGCTATGAATAGGAATAAGAGAATAAAGGCATTATGGTGAGGTTTTAGTTGATGAAAAGAAAAGACAGGGGAAGAAGGAGGAGCACATAAGAATCCAAGCACGCTCCACACCAACAAGACACAAGGCACACCCGCATCATCTCACTCCACAAACACATGAAGGCAAGTAAAGCATGCTGGATGCTATGATGGAGGAATGATACATGATGAAATGATGCAAGAATGCAAACCACACATGGAACAAGGTGCAATTCATACAATAGGCTCATGACACAAGGTCCATACAATGGGTTACATGCCAAAAATGGTAGGGACAGCACTTGGGCTGTCACAATAATGGTGTGTCTCTGTAACACCCCGTTACGCCTGGCGAGATCTAGACTGGCCCCACAGACCAACACTTGTCTTTCCTACGCACTTTGTCCTCACTCGTGCGCACCCGAGACCAACTTCCCGGTCGGTCACCCATCCTAGAATCGCTCCAAGCCAAGCAACCTTAACTTTGGAGTTCTTTTCGAGTGCGCTCCCAGAAAAGAAGGAATTCCTTGTTGATATGAGTAGTCTATCATTCCTGTTAAGCCAGGCTCTCACATTCCCTCAATGACTTCGTCAAATCGTGCCCACCAAAATTTCATAACTTAGTCGACCCGCTCGATGCTGATGACTGGCTGACCAGCATGTCCCGCAACATCCAAGCTGCCAATGTATCCGAGGTCAACAAGGTGACCTTTGTTGCATACTTCCTGGAAGGACCCGCCAACCTGTGGTGGGAAAATTATGAAGCCATGCGTCCTGCAGGCCCCGCACCAACCTAGGTAGATTTTAGTGAGACATTCCGTACCCATCACATCCCAGAAGGGTCGATGGATCGCAAGAGAGATGAATTATGTGCTTTTACCCAGGGCAGACTGACAGTGGATGCCAATAGCCATGAGTTCGGCAACCTTTCTCGTTATGCATGAGAGGAAGTGTCGACCAACGCCAAGAAACCGGCTAGGATCCACAAGGGACTTAACCCTGAGCTTCGTCGAGACCTGCGTCTGCATGAGTGCAATACCTTCCAGGCCCTCGTCAACAAGCCTATCAATGCTAAAAACGGACAGGCTGACTATGAGGTAACCAAGAAGCACACCCGTGACTTTAGCCCTGCATCTGGCTCAGGCCCAACAAACACCGGGTGTGGGTGCCCAACACATCCCTGCAACGAAGGTACACCGCGAGTTCATCCTTTCAGGCGCCTCGCCCAGCTCAGCCCAACCCTCCATCCAGGACATTTGGAGGCCCCCTGTCAATGTTGCTCCCCTTGCCACCGTTGTCTTCTACAAATGTGGAGAACCGGTACACCACTCTTGTGAGTGTCTCGGGAACAATGCTAAGCCGGCTGGACATGGGAAGCCAGGAAAAACCTCCTATGTGAAGCCAGTTCCTGCTCGTGGGCGAGTGAATTATGTTTCTGCTGAAGAAGCCCTTGAGGATCCTGATGTTATCCTTGGTATGCTCCTTGTCAATAGTCATCCAGCATCTGCTCTGTTTGATACTGGAGCATCTCATTCATTCATCTCAGAAAGTTATGCATAGTTCCATAACATGTCTTTTTGTGATATGTCTACTCCTTTAGTAGTTCAAACTGCTGGTTCGAAATGGCAGACTTCCAGAGTGAGCCATGACAATGAGATTCTTGTGGATAGGCTAGTCTTCCTAGCATCTTTGATAGCCCTCAAGTCTTCGGACATCAATATCATCTTAGGCATGGATTGGATGAAAACCCATTATGCTAAGATTGATAATCACACTAGGAGTGTTCAGCTTACACATCCAATGGGTGAGATAGTTAATATCTCCACTTGAGATGTCAAGCGCCAACTCTATTCTCTCAATGCTAGCCCTCTTCCAGAACTAGAAGATATTCTGGTAGTCCGAGACTTTCCGGATGTCTTTCCAGAAGAACTGCCAGGAATTCCACCTGTCAGAGATGTAGAGTTTGTGATAGAGCTCATTCAAGGGGCTATTCCAATAGCTAGAAGACCCTATAATATGGCACCCTTAGAACTAGCTGAACTTAAGAAACAACTCGATGAGGCTTTGAAGAAAGGTTTCATCGGTCCTAGTTCTTCTCCATGGGCTTGCCCCGTTCTCTTCATCAAGAAGAAGGATGGATCGGATCGGATGGTTGTGGATTATCGACCAGTGAATCTCGTCACCATAAAGAATAAGTATCCGCTCCCAGGATTAACAACTTGTATGATCAACTCGCTGGATCCTTGGTCTTTTCCAAGATGGATTTGAGGTTGGGATACCATCAAATCAGAATTAGAAACGGGGACATCCGAAAAACGGCTTTTGTTACTCATTATGGACAATACGAGTACACCATCATGTCCTTCGATTTAACCAATGCTCCAGCCACTATCTCTTGCTTGACGAATTCGATCTTCATGGAGTACCTGGATAAATTCATCATGGTTTACCTCAACGATATACTCATCTACTCGAAGAATGAACAGGAACATGCCAAGCATTTCAGGCTGGTATTGATGAAACTTTGAGAGCATCGTTTGTATGCCAAATTCTCCAAGTGTGAATTTTGGTTACCAGAAGTGACCTATCTGGGCCACGTGATCTCTAGTAAGGCTATTGATGTCAGTCCCGAGAGAGTTCAGGCCGTCCTTGATTGGACTCAACCTGAATCGGTTAAGAAAGTTTGGAGTTTCCTTGTCTTAGCGAACTGTTGTCGCCGCTTTGTCGAGAACTTCTCCAAGGTTGCGAAGCCTCTGACTGAACTCCTCAAGAAAGATAAAAGGTTCGAGTGGACCCCTCAATGCGAGCACAGTTTTTAGGAACTGAAAATACGCCTAACCTCTGCTCCCGTTCTGGTACCACTAGACTTCTCTAACAACTTTGTTATCTATTGCGATGCCTCGCGACAAGGATTAGGTTGCATTCCCTAAAAACCTGGCGACATTACCTCCTGGGTAATCGTTGCAAAATTTACACTGATCACCAAAGTCTGAAATATAGTTTCACCCAGCCAGACTTGAATCTCAGGCAAAGACGATGGGTTGAGTGGATTACAGATTACGACCTAGGGATAACTTACACCCCGGGGAAAGCCAATGTCATGGTTGATGTACTAAGTCGTAAGTCTTATTGTAACAACCTGATGCTACAACAGGGTCAACCACTTCTCTACGAGGAATGACGGAAGTTGAACCTACACGTTGTTCCTCGAGGATTCCTTTCCAACTTGTCGGTGAAACCTACTCTTTCGGATCAAATCATAGAAGCCTAGAAGCATGATGCCGGGATATCTCGGATCAGGAAGAACATTAGGAAGGGTAAAGTTAGATGCTTCTCCGAAGATGATAGGGGTGTTGTCTTCTTGGAGGACTGCTTGGTGGTTCCAAGGAAGCATCATCTGTGATAGTTGATCCTTAAGGAGGTGCATGACTCTCCTCTCACAATTCATCCTGATAGTACCAAGATGTATCAGGACCTACGCCAGAGGTTCGAGTGGACTAGGATGAAGAGAGAAATTGCTCAGTTCATTGCTAACTTCGATGTTTGTCGTCGTGTTAAGGCTGATCATCAAAGGCCCGTTGTCACCCTTCAACCTTTAGCTATTCCTGAATGGAAATGGGATAAGGTCGGTATGGATTTCATCACCGGATTTCCTAGGACCAAAAGAGGGAATAATGATATCTTTGCATTCACTAACCATCTTTCCAAAGTGGCTCATTTTCTTCCTATTCGGGAGAGTATAACTGCTAGCCAGCTAGCTGAGTTATACGTTTCTCGAATAGTTTCTCTTCATGGCGGTCCTTTGGAGATTAACTCAGACCGCGGAAGTATCTTTACTTCCCTATTTTGGGAAAGTTTCCAAACTGCTATGGGGACTCATCTATCCTTTAGCACTGTTTTCCATCCGCAGTCAAGTGGTCAAGTTGAGCAAGTCAATCAAATCCTCGAAGACATGCTCCAAGCATATGTTATAACCTTCGGTACGAATTGGGAGAAATGTCTTCCATTTGCCGAATTTGCTTATAACAATAGTTATCAATCAAGATTGGGCAAAGCCCCTTTGAAGTTCTCTATGGACGAAGGTGTCAAACACCTCTTAACTGGTTAGAAACCGGAGATAGGAAACTCTTTGGTCCGGATACGATCCAGGATGTAGAGGAGCAAGTTCGCATTATTCGTGAAAAGTTGAAAACATCCCAATCTCGTCACAAGAGCCAGTATGATCACCATCATAAGGCTGTGACCTATGAAGTTGAAGAGAACGCTTATCTTCGGGTTACACATCTTAAGGGTACCCATTGATTCGGTATCAAGGGCAAGTTGGCTGCTCGTTACATTGGACCTTTTGCATTCTTGCTAAACGAGGAGAAGTTGCCGACCAATTGGAACTTCCGCCGCATCTTTTCAAGGTTCATGATGTCTTCCACGTCTCGCAACTCAGGCGTTTCTTCTCGGATCCTGTCCGCGATGTGGACCACGAAGTGATTGATCTCCAAGATAACCTTACATATCGAAAATACCCTTTTTGTATTCTTGATCAAGCTGAGCATACCACTCGCTATCAAAACATCAAGCTTCTCAAGGTTCAGTGGTCACACCATTCCCAGAAGGAAGCCACATGGGAAAGAGAGGATCGTCTTCGACTAGAGTACCCCGCGCTTTTCTCGATGACTTCCAAATCTTGGGACAAGATTCTTTTGAGTAGGGGTGAGTTGTCACATCCCCAAGTTGTCCCCTTTGATTGTGTTTAGTTAGGGTGACCATCATGTTTATTTCCATTAATATGAAATGGGGAGGATTATAAACCTTTGCACCTCACCTCATCAAAGCAAATTAAATAATGTGTGAATTTTCAATGAACCCAAAATGGCCACAAAAATGTTCCATATTTCTGATAAATACTAGAAACAATTTATCAGAGGAGCATATGAATTTTGAACTTTATTTGGATATCCTAAATAATCATAAACCCCACTGAAATTACCTATTAAAGCACTATAAAAGAATTTAGTTGTCTAAAAATTGCTGAAACTTTCTGAGAAGGTTTGAAATATTCAAACTTTATTTTCCAAAAAGTTTCAGGATTTTTGGCCTAAGATTTGTGCCAAAGTGAAAAAGAAACAAATGCCAGAAATACAAAAACAGAAACAAAAGAAAAAAAGAAACTTACCCTCAGGCCCAGGCAGGCTGGCCCACCTGGCCCAGGGAGGTCATCGTCCTCCTGGCGGCCAGGAGGTCGAGCGCGTGCTCGCCGAGCGCCGCGCCGGAGCTGCCATGCAGCTCCCTGCGCGCCTGCATCCCCCCGTCGCGCTGGCGAGGGCATGAAGACGCGCCGCCGTCCCCATTGCTCTCTCGCTCGCCCATTCTTCCCCCTGCTTCCTCCCTCTCCTCTGCTCCGCCATGGTCGACGGCCTTGCTCGCTCACCACCATAGTTGCAGTCGCTCATGTGCCTCCCTGAGCCCGCCAGGGGCACTGCCTCGTCGTCCCCATCATCTGCTAGCGTCGACCAGAAGCCCTCTAGCATCAACCCTGAGCCCTCCCCGGGCAAGCTCTCGTCGGCTCCGAGCCCGTTGTGAGCTCCCGCCCTTTCCCCTCTCTTTCCCGGCCTTTTCCCTCTCTATAGGCCCCGGTTGCGTTCGCTCCCGAAATGCCCTCCTACACGAGCTCGTCACTGGCATTGCTCCGGTGACCAGCTGGTCCATCCGAGGCCACCATCGAGCTCGTGGGGTCGCTTAAAGCCCATAGGTGCTAAGCCCTGGCCATGGTGTCGTGGTTCATTCAGGTCCAGAAGCCTCTAATGACCAACATAAGGGAAAGGAAGAAAGAAAGACGCACCAGCTTGAGATTTTTTGGCATTATCATCACAAACAAGATATTCCGGATTTTTTATTTGATATCTTCAAGGCAAATCGACCGGATTCAATGGCTGATGAAGTTTTAAACCTTTTTTCTAATATTCATTGAAAATTTGTGTGTTTCTGCTTGAGCCGTACGAGATGAAATTTTCATATACGGCTCTTAGAGGGGGGCTTGGGTTAGTTACCTATCTCAATAAAGTATATGATTGGTTTGAGGAACGTCTTGAGATTCAAGCAATTGCAGATGATATAACTAGTAAATATGTTCCTCCCCATGTCAACATATTTTATTGTTTAGGGGGAATTACACTTACTTGTTTTCTAGTACAAGTCGCTACCGGTTTTGCTATGACTTTTTACTACCGACCAACCGTTACAGAGGCTTTTTCCTCGGTTCAATACATAATGACCGAGGCCAACTTTGGTTGGTTAATCCGATCAGTTCATCGATGGTCAGCAAGTATGATGGTTTTAATGATGATCCTGCATGTATTTCGTGTGTATCTCACAGGGGGATTTAAAAAACCCCGTGAATTAACTTGGGTCACAGGTGTGGTTTTGGCTGTTTTGACTGCATCATTTGGTGTAACTGGTTATTCTTTGCCTTGGGATCAAATTGGCTATTGGGCAGTCAAAATTGTGACAGGTGTACCTGACGCCATTCCAGTAATAGGATCGCCTTTAGTGGAGTTATTACGCGGAAGTGCTAGTGTGGGCCAATCCACTTTGACTCGTTTTTATAGTTTACATACCTTTGTACTGCCTCTGCTTACTGCCGTATTTATGTTAATGCACTTTCCAATGATACGTAAGCAAGGTATTTCGGGTCCTTTATAGGGAAGGCATATCATAGAGAATTAGAATTCTCATATATCATATCGGGTAGGTTGTGGTATTTCATTGCTACAAGCATGGGTTATTGTAAAATAACACATGTCATTTGGATACTTCTCTTCAACTCCGAAGTATTTTTATACAATACAAATAGTTGAAGTTAATTTTACGAAAGAAAAAAGGCGGATTATGGGAGTGTGTGACTTGAATTATTGATTTGGCCATGCAGATAAAGAATTGGATCTGCCACATTAGAATTCACAACCAAAGGTGTCTCCGCATCCAATCAACATGTAAGTCCCCTACCTAGGAAGGATAGGCTGGTTCACTTGAGGAGAATATCTTCTATGATCATACCGCAACCATGTCATCCATGAACAGGCTCCGTAAGATCCCATAGAGTGGAAATGGAATCAGTCATGTGACATGATCCAATTCTCTATTTATTACACTTACCTTTTTATTATAGTATGGAAATGCATTCATTTTCTTTGCATCGATTGTGATCCGCAATACTATCGGAGTAAAAGAAGGGATCTAAGGAAGAATGTAGGCTAAACTTTTTGATTTTTTATTAGTAACAAGTAAATATTTTGTTTGGAGGTAAGAAACTTGCGATATTGAGGGGATAAATACCAACTAATCAAGAGACATGAGACAATCCACAAAGCAATTGATCATGATCAAATTTGTAAGCCCACTTGGATATTGAGCATTTACCCATAAGAATAGGATTATTTTCAATGAGTAGTGGTAGGTGCAACTTTGGAAAAGAGAATCTGATAAAGCTTTTCTTGTCTAGAGTCATTGAGTCATTATATACCTTAATTCTATTAAGGATCTTCCGCGGTCTTATTTCTTTCACTCTTGCTCGAGCCGGATGATGATAAATTCTCATGTCCGGTTCCTTTGGGGGATGGATCCTAAAGAGTTCACCTATCCCAATAACAAAGAAACCAGACTTAAATGATCCTGTATTAAGAGCTAAATTAGCTAAAGGGATGGGACATAATTATTACGGGGAACCCGCATGGCCCAATGATCTTTTATATATTTTTCCAGTAGTAATTCTAGGTACTATTGCATGTAATGTAGGTTTAGCGGTTCTCGAGCCATCAATGATTGGTGAACCGGCAGACCCGTTTGCAACTCCTTTGGAAATATTACCCGAGTGGTACTTCTTTCCCGTGTTTCAAATACTCCGTACAGTACCCAATAAGTTATTGGGCGTTCTCTTAATGGTTTCTGTGCCAACAGGCTTATTGACAGTACCTTTTCTAGAGAATGTCAATAAATTCCAAAATCCATTTCGCCGCCCAGTAGCTACGACCGTTTTTTTAATCGGTACTGTAGTAGCTCTTTGGTTAGGTATTGGAGCAACACTACCCATTGATAAATCGTTAACTTTAGGTCTTTTTTAGATATTTTTTGATTCATTCAACCATGAAGTACCATAGGTATCTAGGAAATAGTTACTTCCAAGTGAATCTTCCCTAGATACCTAAAATCCATTTTATTATGATCCATTTCCCGAAAATATAGATTGTACCAAAGATGCAAAATTGTTTTCTTTTTTCTTTTTATTCTAACTCGAAAAAGAAGAAGAAAAAAAATTGCAATGGATTTAAAACGAGAGTTTATTCTTAAGTAAATCAATTGGGAGATGCTTCTCTAGAGTGTCCCATATATGTTTTCTATCTTCCATACGAAAACTGTCAATTCTCATAAGATCTTCTTCAGTCTTACTCAAAAGGTCCAATAGTGTATGTATATTGGCCCTTTTTAGACAATTATATGTTCTAGAAGTTAATTCTAATTGATCAATAAAAATACAATTCAATGGAATTCCTTTTTTGTTTTTCTTTAGATTAGTTAATCGTTTTTGAAAAGTAAAAAGGGGCGGAGTAAACCTGTTTTTACGAGAAGCCTCATAAAGCGCTTCCTTAGGGGTTAAACTTCCATTAGTCCATATTTCTAGAAAAAGTATCTTGTGTTTTTCATTTTCATTCCCACAAGAAAAAATACTATAATTCACATTTCGAACAGGCATGGATACAGCATCTATAGGATAACTTCCATCTTGATAGTTCTTTCTGAGTTCTGTCTGATATCCACGATCTCTCTTGATCTGTAAATCAATACAGAAATCAATGGGCTCTGTCAAGTTAGCTATAGGTTATGCCGTATCAACAATTTCTACGGAAGGCGGTAAGATGATATCTTGAGCAGTTATGTATCTAGGACCTTTGACGCAAATTGATGCGTCTCTAACTCCATAGAGATTACTTCTCAATACAATTTCTTTCAAATTTAGTAAAATTTCTTGTACGGATTCTTCAATACCTACTATTGTAGAATATTCGTGTGGCACGCTCCCAAATTTTGCACGTGTGATACATGTTCCTTCTATTTCGCCAAGTAAAGCTCTTCGCAAGGCAATACCGACGGTGTCCGCTTGACCTTTTCTAAGCGGGGACAGAATGAAACGACCATAATAAAGACGCTTACTATCTACTCTTGATTCAACACACTTCCACTGTAGTGTTTGAGTGGATCCTGCTACCTCCTCTCGAACCATAATAGACTAGTATTATTATTTTATCATTGAATCGTTTATTTCTCTTGAAAGTTGAAAGCGGGTTAATTCTTTTACAGACGTCTTTTTTTAGGCGGTCGACATCCATTATGCGGCATAGGTGTTACATCGCGTATACAACTTAATCGCACACCACTTTTAGCAATGGCTCGTAATGCGGCATCTCTTCCACTACCAGCGCCCTTTACCATAACTTCTGCTCGTTGCAAACCTACTGTACGAATAGCATCTACTGCTGTTCTTTGACCAGCATAGGGTGATGCTTTTCTTGAGCTTTTGAATCCACAAGTACCGGCCGAGGACCAGAAAACCACCCGACCTTGTGGGTCTGTAACAGTTATAATGGTATTGTTGAAACTAGCTTGAACATGAATAACCCCTTTTGTTATTCTACGTGCACTCTTCCGTAAACTAAAACGTGCATTCCTACATAAACCAATACACACTTTCTTACGTGAACCAATTTTTGGTATAGCTTTTGCCATATTTTATTATCTCATAAATATGAGTTAGAAATAAAAAAAAAAGATACAAAGATATCCGTTTCACGGTAAAATACACCCTTTACTTTAATTATTTCAAATTATTTCATTTGGAATTGGAACATTTCCGTGGGTACTTTTTTCTACTATTTAGAAAGTAAAGTTCTTTTTCGAAAGATTACCCCTGTCTTTGTTTATGCTTCGGATTAGAGCAAATCACTCTAATTCGTCCACGCCTACGAATCAGTCGACATTTTGTACAAATTTTACGAACGGAAGCTCTTATTTTCATATTTCCGTATCCTTTTTTAAACTATGAATCTAATCTTTTGGAAAAAATAAGTCTCTTCGCTTGAATTTTAGAACGTCGAATTTATTACCCTAGAAAAAAAAAGAAAAACCTAATCTTTTGAATCTTTGGTATTTTTCAAATCTTTGCTATCCTTTAAATCTTCGCTATCCTTCGAGTCGTCGATACGCTTCGAATCCTTATGGGGAAGTCTATAAATTATACGTCCCTTGCTTGAATCATAACGACTTACTTCAATTTTGACCCTATCCCCCATCAGTATTCGTATAGAACTAGACCGGATCTTTCCTGAAATATAGCCTAGGATGATGGTGTCATTCTCTAGCCGAATGCTGAACATTCCATTGGGTAGGGCTTCCGTAACTAAACCTTCGAAAGTTACTTTTGCTTCTCTCGGGTTTTTTTTTTCTGTCATATTTTTTTCTCCTATTTTTCCATTTTTATTTTCAAAATAGGAAGGGCGAGATAGAATTCGAGCACTATAGGCGGGGCGATTACCATATATAACATAAGACTTCTCCCCCAATTCTGTTTAGTCGAGCTTCTCGATCTGTCATTATCCCTCGAGAAGTAGAAAGAATAGCAATTCCCATTCCACCCAAAACTTTAGGAATTCCTTGATAGTTGGTATAAATTCGTAAGCCGGGTCGGCTGATACGCTTTAAAAAAGTTCTTGTTCTATATATTCCTTTTCTAGTCTTTCTCTTTTGATGTCGCAAAGTTGAAACCAAGAAATATCTGTTACCGTTCCTGATGTTTCCGAACACTTTCAATAAAACCCTCTCGTAGAAGTATTTTAACAATGTTTTCGGTAATATTTGTAGATACTACTCGAACTGTTCCTTTTTTATTCATGTCCGCGTTTCTTATAGAAGTTAGTAAATCAGCAATAGTGTCCTTGCCCATAAGACTCTAATTCTAGGTTCCTCCTAATTTTTCTATAATCAACATGTTTTCTTTTTTTTTTTTTCATTTTGGATTTTAAAACATATACGTAAAACACAATCTACTAATATTAATTCTTTGATCTAAATTTCGCCTACTAGTATTTATAATACTTCAGGAGCTAATGAAACTATTTTGGTAAAATTCAATTCTCTCAATTCCTCGGCAATCGCGCCAAAAACTCGAGTTCCTTTTGGGTTGCCTTTTTGATCAATTATAACCGCAGCATTGTCATCATAGCGGATTATTATACCGTCTTCGCATTTGAACTCTTTACATGTACGTACAATTACAGCTCGAATTACTTCGGATCTTTCTAGAGGCATTTGGGGCAATGCGTCTTTGATTACAGCAACAATAACATCACCAATACGAGCATATCGCTGATTACCAGCAGCTCCTATGACTCGAATACACATCAATTTTCGAGCTCCACTATTGTCTGCTACATTTAAAAGGGTCTGAGGTTGAATCATATTATTTTGATTTCAATTTGTTATTTCAATGCAAAAGGATGAAAGAAATATTGTCTTTCCAGAAAGGAAAAACCGGGCATTTTTTTTCTTCCATACCCCTTTTTTTAGGGTTCTATATCTCTAATCGAATAAATTGACTTCGTATGGGCATTTTACTGGCAGCTATGGAGATAGCTGCTCTAGCTACAGTTTCAGATACTCCCCCCATTTCATAAAGTATACGACCTGGTTTAACAACGGCTACCCAATATTCGGGGGACCCCTTTCCCGAGCCCATACGTGTTTCCGTGGGTCTTAGTGTAACCGGTTTGTCGGGAAATATACGTACCCATATTTTTCCACCACGACGTGCATATCGTGTTATTGCTCTTCGTCCTGCTTCTATCTGTCTCGCCGTGATCCAAGCGGGTTCAAGTGCTTGAAGAGCATATCTACCAAAACAAATACGATTGCCTCGGAAGGATTTTCCTTTCATTCTTCCTCTATGTTGTTTTCGAAATCTGGTTCTTTTGGGGTTATAGTCGATGGTTCTCTTTCTTAGTTCCATCTCTACTCCAAAACTGGACATGAGAGTTTCTTCTCATCCAGCTCCTCGCGAATGGAATGAGAAAGCATGTAAATAAAATTTTCTAATTCCATAATATTTAAAAATATTACCGTACGGATAGATACACATTAATAGATAATAGAAAAACTTAGGTTTTTTTATTTTTATATTGAATTTGTTAAAACAGAAAAATATAATATATAGTCAAAAAAGAAGATCTAGAATATATCTAAATTCTATATTTATAGATAATAATGTAGTCCTTCTAAAAAAATATCCTTATTTTTACTCTTATTGAACCGTGGTAAAGTATTCTAATTCAATAAGAATTTCACGGGCGAATATTTACTCTTTCCTGTCTTATTTGTTAATTTATAAACTTACCAAATAAGACAATTTTTTTGGTTTGTTCCGCCATCCCACCCAATGAATTGTTAGGATTCTTTTCAATAAAATCCTATGGAATCATAGGTTCTGTCGTTCCCAGTGCTTCTCCTTGAATGGTTAGATCTAAATCCCGGAACGGAGCTTAAATTTTTTTTATTTCCGAGTTAATTTTAACCCAGGCGGCTCTTTATTATTGTTTTAAATTTGTAGTTCTTCTTTCAAGTTATGATTTTTCATTCTCTATTAGTTTTATTATATTGATGCTTTTTCACATTGCCTTTTATGATGTTATTCATAGACCATACACAGTGGAATCCTATATCTTATTTATTTCCTCTTCCTTCTTTCTATCATCCCTCCCTTTATCCACATCCCTTTAGTTTTGCTTCACAACCTAGAATCCCATTTATTTTTTAGATAAAAAATTGCAGTTGCTACAACTATATGACACATCTACTCATTTATGATAGAGGTATTTATTCATATAGTGACTGTTTCTTAGTTAGGATCTCGACAATACGAAGCAATAGGTTGGTTATTTAGTATTAGTTAATTTTCTATAATTACTAAGTTTTTTCTTTAAAAAGAAAAAAATAACGAGTCACACACTAAGCATAGCAATTATATTAAATGATTTGTAAATTTTCATTAAATCTTATAGAAAGAGGTAGAATTTCTTCTTTTGCAGGGATTTCAGGAAAAAAGTCTCTTGTCATTTTTTATTCTATCAATGGACAGAATTTGAAGACAAGATTAGTTATTCTTCGTCTACGAATATCCAAATATTTACACCTAATACTCCATAGATAGTTCGAATTGGATAGCAGCAATAATCAATTTTAGCGCGGATTGTTTGGAGGGGAAGTCTACCCATATTAATGGATTCGGCACGTGCAATTTCTTTTCCTTCGAGACGACCCGCAATTTTTACTTTTACTCCCCTTATATCTTCTTTTTTAGTTAATTCAATGGTTTTTTCATTGCCGTTGTGAGCTCCCACCCTTTCCCCTCTCTTTCCCGACCTTTTCCCTCTCTATAGGCCCCGGTTGCGTCGGCTCCCGAAATGCCCTCCCGCACGAGCTCGTTTCTGACGTTGCTCCGGTGACCAGCTGGTCCATCCAAGGCCACCATCGAGCTCGTGGGGTCGCTTAAAGCCCATAGGTGCTAAGCCCCGGCAATGTGGTGTCGTGGTTCATTGAGCTCGTGATCGCCCGAGCTCTGGCAGCCGCCGAGATCGTCGCCGGCGTTGATCCCAGTCGTCTTAGCCTCTAAGAGGTGTTGGGGTGGACCCGCGCATGACCCTAGGCTCGCCTGGTGCCTGCCACCGTCCATTTGGTCGCCGAAGGAGGAAACCCGACCCCTCCGCCGTCTCTCTAACCACCGGTGGCTCAACACTGGTGGGTCTGGCCGGAGTTGACCATGGGGGTTTGACCCCTGGGTCACTGGCAAGTGGGACCGGGCTCTGCTAATTTAGGATTAGTTAATTTAATTAATTAAATAATTTAATTAAGTTAATGACCCACTAACAGTGGGCCCTACCCTAACTAATTAGTAATTAGTATTTTAACTAACTCTGTTAGTAGCTGGGTCACTAACAAGTGGACCCCACTGGTGAGGTTTGACCTGTCAACGGTTTGCTAACCAGCTAACATCATGATGATGTCATGCTGATGCAATAAAGAATTTCTGATTTAAATTAATTCCAGAAAATAGTTATAACTTAGCAAATTCATAGAAATTAATCTATAACTCAGATTGAACTAATTTATATATGAAAATTTATTAGAAAAATCCAATGAATCCAATGGTGTTGTTATCATGCATGTTAGAGCAACCAATGTAGGTGAACATTGACATTTAGTAATAGGTTAATATATGCAATATGAAATGGAGAATGACTTTGAACCTATATTCAAATCCACTCCATCCAACTTGAATAATAGTTGCACTAGCTCATCCATTCATGTTGCCATGTCATGATCATGCATCATATTGTTGCACTTGCCATGTATTGATTGTTATTTATCTGCATTGCGGTAGGCCCTGCTTCCGAGGATAACCCCGAGTATCCTAATGAAGGAGATTACCTTCCCGCTTCCCAGCAAGGCAAGCAACCCAATTGATCATTCCAATAACATCCCATTCTCTCACTCCTGCTCTTTTCTATTGCATTAGGACAAACGTTCAATTGCTGTAAAACACGGTAGATGAACCCATTCCTTTGCATGACCTGTCATTGTCATAGTAAATACATAAACCTTGCAACCTAGCATACCTGGTAGATGCTTGTGCCATGATGTGTTTTGCTTATTTTGCTTGCTATGCTTGCTATGCTTAGAGTCGTGTCAGGTCTGATTCATCTAGTTGATGAACTGGAGTGAAACAATATTGTTCTAATGTGATAAGCTTATGATGAACCCGATTTGGTAAAGGTAGCGATGAGAGGCTATGTAGGAGTACATAGCGGGTTGTCTCATTGGGATCGTTCTTAGGAACTGAGTTCCGTGTTTGTGATCCAAGACTAGTTAATACCACACACAGGGTTCCGGTAACTCGACCCCTCGCGACCTATCAAGCGCTTAGTCCTTGGTCCAAGAGTTGCCAGTAGTTTCTGGTGTTTATTGTATGTTGGAGGTCGTGCGTAGCGTAGACCCTAGGGGTGGGTTACGACGCGCTAGGCAGTGGCACGGTGTACCAAGGGTCAACAAAATGGTGGGCTTGGGAACCCTGTGCAAATCATTTGGGGCCGTACGGGAAACTTTGGTCAGACTTCCGTGCGGGTTCAGTCTCAAATTGGCGATAGCCTGGACTAAAGGTCTTATGTGATTAACGGTCGTGGCCGACTCCCTCGCTGGGCTTCCGCTTGAAGGTTGCCAAGGTGCATGGTTTTATGAGCACACAACGATAGGTTGCGGGAGCGTGTGTGATGGAGTATATCCCTGTAGGGTATGAAACTATTCAAATAGCCATGTACTCAGATATGGACTACTTGGAGAACTCATGCTATTCGTAGATAATTTGATGGATGCTCATAAAAATATCAAGAGAAGTGTGAGTACCGTGGATGGCACTCTTGTAGGAGACGGAAGTGAATCCATGGTTGTGTATTGATGTGAAGTTAGTGGACTCGTGTGCAATATCTAAAACTTCAACAAAGAAGTAATATGTGTAGTTTAGGTGAGCCAAGAGTCAAGGCTAGCAATGCTGCATAAACTCCACCACTCCCTTTGTTGATACATGAGCATGAATAGACTAGGTCTGTTTTAAAGACTTGCTGAGTATGTTCGTACTCATGTTTGCTTAATAAATTTTGCAGATGAGACTCAGGACCCATTAGGTGGGTTCTATCTAGATGTCGACGAAGCCGAATAGCTGGTGTCCCAGCTACAACCTTGTGCCCTGTGGTGGGATGTAGATGGTCAGGCCATGTGCCCTTTTACGCTCTCATCTGTCTGTACTCAGACAGCTTTATGCTTCCGCTTGGTTTGTATGAACTTGATTGTATGAGTTGAGTGTCAGGTCATGTGACCCTCACTTGTAAGAACATAATATGCAAGGCTCCTCTGAGCCTCTTAAATAAAAGTTGTGTTGTTGTATGGTTATGTTGTGATGCCATAGTTGTATCTATGCATATCGGGCCTATCGTGCATAGGTGTGACGTGCAACGGTATGCATGGGATCCGACACCTAGTCGTGTACCTTTAGTAGTACTCTTTACGAGAAACTGCCTCTTTGTGCTTCCACCAAGCCTTGGTAGCTTGCTACTGCTCCGGACACATTGATTGACCCACATGTATCCTTCCTTGTTGTTGTGTCTGTCCCTTTGGGGAAATTTCTCGCAGTGTAATGGAGTCCTTGTAGCTTGCTACGACTCGTCTACACCTGCTTGAGGCCGACACCTGCATTGTTGGGTTACGTATGCCTGTTTCCGTACGGATGTGCCACTTGGGTTCTATGACTAGATATGTTGGCCCGGGTTCACTGTCGTTTGAATGCTGGCAACATATCCACATACGTGAGCCAAAAGACCCAAACGGTCCCGGGTAAGGTAAGGATGCAGCTGTGGAGTTTACCGTGCGTGAGGCCGCAAGGTGACGTGATGTGTGACAGGCTGGATTCCTATGACTTAGGATCGGGGTCCCGACACATTTTCCTCCCTCGTAGATATGCATTAGTTCATCGTAGTTCTTACAGTGTGCCACCGTCCGTCAAAGTGCTACCATAGATCGGCAAGGAAAACACCCCTTCGGTCTCCAGACGATAACGAAAACGCCCAGGCTCAGCTTAGTATCTATCCCATGTTTAGTGTAGATTGCTCTTTCACTGGAATCCATGTACCAACCGCCTCTTCTTCCAATGATGTCTCTAGGTTTAGAAAATATTTTCCTTTTATTTTCGTCTATAGATCTTGTAATGGCAGTTTTATTTGGTGAAACTTGTTTGTCCATACATAGTAGTATTGTCAACATTAATTGTCCATTTGATCCGCCATCACATTGCAGCGATATAATCCAAGTCACTCATGTAGTTGACGGTGGCTCATAACTTAATAATGACCCGCCAAGTAGCGTCACCGTCTTAGAGTCATAACTATTTTCACCATGTAGGGTTTTTAACCCGCCAACTCTCCATGTATTTCCACAGTATTAACCCGCCATTATGGCTAAAGACCCCGCCTCTTGCGATTGGTTAGGCTCTGGGATTATTAAGGAGATACTTAACGATTTCATAGTCATTGGAGTTTTACCAGCTCAAGATGTCATCCATTGGCGGGTTCCCGGTACCGATGTCAGACTCGAACCTAAGGAAGGGGAAATGATTGTATTTATGGCTCATCTTCTATGTGGCTTCTCGCCTCCCGGGTCAAAAAAAATCCGAGACGTCCTGCATTTTTATAAACACCGTCCTCAAGATATTGGCCTCAACTCCATCACAAAATTGTGCCAATTTCAAGTACTCTATGAGGCATATCTGCAAGAAGAACCCACCGTTGACCTCTTTAGGGAATTATTTTCCATCAACCGCTAGACTTAAATAGCAGACGAGCCAAGTCTTGACATGGGAGGCATTTCAATCCAGAGGCACAAAGATATGTCTTTTCCCTCAGTCATTCTGCCCAGTCATCCCAAGGACTGGAACCGAACCCAGTTCTACTGCAGAGATACTTCTCGGCTAAAGAAAACCCTCTGGCGGGTTACCGTCCCCTTCGGCTCTGCAACACCACCGAACTGCTGGACCGGCTTTCTTCCATAGACCACGCTCAATAAACTCGTACATTTTCAAAGATCGGAGCCTTATTCGACAATGGGTTGACTGGCGTTGATCTAACCCGTTGTTGGGTCACTTGGAGAATTTTACCACTGAGCCGATGCAACGGACTAATGTGTCAATACAGTGGTGAAGTGGATGACCCTCTGCTCTTCAACCAGATACGTTTGATGGAAAAAGACCTCAACCTTATTATTAAATCACTGCTTGGAGAGCCTCAAGAGGTTTGCAACAAGATCGGGTTGAACCCCTTCTACGTTCATAACCCATCTCTAGAGGTAAAACCCTTTGAGGAAGTTGTTTGTTTCCTCTGAATTTTGTGCTTCATACTCTTTTCTAATCCATTTGTAACTGTATGTAGGCCAACTCCTACTTCTAGTAGAAAAATCTAACCACAACTTCCAAGAAGCAAACCAAAGCTGTTAAAGCCCGTGCTTCGAGTCGTAAGAACAAAACATCCACCCAAGATCTGCTCAAACTCGATGACTCAGAGGTAGAACTTGACTCCCTTGGCATTCTTTTTATGCAACTTATTAACACTGACTGCTCTCAGGAGTAACTGGAGACAAGCCATACCGGTGTTGCAGAGGTAATTATCATCTCCTCTGACTCGAAACCTTTATCTATAGAGAAAATATGGCGGGTTGTCCGAAAGTTAAAACTTCCAAATCCTCTTGCTCACTTGGATCCCGACTTTATTTGGAAGAAGCAGCAAGATGACGCTAGATGTCAGACTAGGAGCGGCGGTTCTGAAGCCTTGTCAGCCAGCTTACCCGACAATCCAACTCCTCGGAAGCGCCATACCGAGGTATTTCATAGCTTAAGTTTCACTTCTTCTGTATGTTGATGTTGTGCTGTAACTTACTCATATAAAAGTATTTTGAGTTTTCAGGAAACACCTCCTTCTTCTGGCCACTCAACTTGCTCAAAATTGCCTCCTCTTGTTATCAACCCGGGATAAACTTCGTTACGTCCCATATTGATTGTTAATATCCTATCCTTGCACATAACTTATAATGAAATCTTTGTTCACAGGACCTAAGCTAAAAAGAGGAAGTTAAGCGGGTCATCTGCCATTCATAATTTCCCAGAGCCGTAGAATCCAATGCTCGGCACTCTTGAAATTCTTGTCGAGCCATCCAAAGCTGATTAGAGTGCCCATAATGAACTCCTCGGCCTAGTGAGTCGGCGGATGTTGATGTTGTGATCCTAGAGGCTAATCCAGAATCTGACCCTAAGCCGCCAAGTCCTCCGCCAACAGCTAAAGATGTGACTTCTCATGAAGAAGGGGTTACCATCACCGGGATGGCTTAGAAACTTGTAACAACCTTTCATAGTGTCCCCAAGTGTTATTATGAACCGTGCTGGCAGCTTAAAAATGGAGAAAACTTCTACTTGACAATTCTAGTGTGCAGGAAGCCTTAAATGTGGCCGAGTCTAGCTTGATCGACCTTAATAAGGATCCGGCCTAGCAACAAGAAGCTCGAGCTGAAGCTGACGAAGAATGGCGGCTCTCCTCAACAGAGCTGGAAAAAACCAAGGCGAATCTTGAAGCCTATAAACAATCCATTCAAGCTAAACAAGGTGCCTTAGTCAAACACCCAGAAGACGCCGAAGGCCAACTTAAGCCCATTACTGAAGAAGTGAACAGTCTGAAATGCCATGTAGCTTGGACGACTGAAGCTGTCTTTGGTGAGTGTCGTTGATTATGAGCATTCTTTTGAAAGAGTCTTATAAATAATCGCCCAACGACTTATAAAATTTGACTGTGTGTAGGCCGATGAACTTACCACCTTCCAGACAATAGCTTGCTGAAGCTGAAAGCTTTAGATCCATGGAGGGACAGTTGTACGTTGGAAGCCTTTTCACCATTAGTGCTTCCGTGTGTCAAAAAGGCATGCCAAAGCCTATTAAAGGTGTGCGGAAGTGCCTCTCCACCATCCCCCATAGTTAGAAGAATTGAAGAAATCAGCCGCTCGTAAAGGCGCCATGGCTGCTTTGAGCCGGTCATTGGCTTACGCCCCGAGCTTAACCCTGAACAGATGAATGATGGCTATCCACATCTAAAGGACGGCGGCTTGGAATTCAATCAAGAAGACTACGCCCGTTGCATGAGGGCATCGCGAACATTTGCCTAGATGTTGACCCCTCTCCCATCTTGCATGACGAAGCTGAATTTGAATCCTTAATCAATTGCAGGTGGGATATCGACAACCTTCGGATCCAATAAGAACTGACATAGGATGACTCGTCAATGAGCTAAGCGACGAGCCGGCCTCAGATGAAGTTAACCCGGGAATGCTAACCTGCGGGCTTATATTTGTATGTGAAAAAACTTGAGTCTATTATTTTGGGCTCGACATAGCCTTGTAATAATTGTAGCACAACGGATTGCCTGTGTCGTTCATTTGTGCACGTGTGGAGTTTGAACGACTCATTTTCCGGTAGCTTTGGTGCTATCCAGCTTCTTTATATCTTGCTATGATTACACGTCTTGACACCCGTTGGCGGGTCATAACAGAAAAAAACCTTTTAACAATGATCAATGCTTAGCCAGCATAAACTATCATTGAAAGACTTTAGAATATTATCATGAAAAAAATACCTGCAAAATATCAAACAAAAAGTATTTGTATATCTTCTATTATTGTTTAGGCGGCTTTGAAGGCACAGCCCAAAGAGGTCAACTCTTTCTTTATATTTTTTGAGAAAAACTCAAGTTTGTTGCTTCAAAGTAGTTAGGCATGAGCACCCAAAATTTCATAAGACGGCTCTCACGTGACATAAATCCATCATTTTAACCTTAACTAGTTCAGGGTCTTGAAAAAGATTGACTATTAAGAGTACAAACAGGCCACATAGCAGACAGACTACAGCAGGGTATGAGTGTCCAGAATCCCATAAGCCAGATCTCACGTGACATAAATCCGTCATTTTAACCTTAACCAGTTCAGGGTCTGAAAAACGATTGACTATTAAGAGTACGAATGGGCCACGTAGCGGACAGACTACAACAGACAAGTGAGTTTATCATAGCTTTCTTTAAGCCGACCCTCTCATGACATAAACTGTCGTTTTAACCTTAACGAGTTCAGGGTGTTTTTGAAAGATTGACTGTCAAGAGTCTTGACAAGTTCATTGTATTATTAAAAGATTGACTGGTAAGAGTTCGGTGGGTCACATGGTGGATTAGCAAGTTGCAAACAGGCTGGTTTAACTCATATATGACGTGGAAGCCAGTCAAAAGGTATGGAAGCTAAACTCAATGAGTCGGAAGCCCCAAGTGACTTCATGATGATCCAACTCTTGCACAAAGAATCATTGGAATAAAAAATGGCAGAGGCCCCGAATTATGGGGATGCCAACTTTATTATACAAACTATAAAAAAGGTATATACAATGACAGAGGTATGTACATTGATGAGAGCCAATGACTCAAGTGTATTTAGGACAAAGATGAGAAATATTCCATGGCCTGTTAGTCTCCTGCCCGGACATGCGTGAATTTTCAGCTTCCTGTGCGTCTATGAGATAATACGATCCATTGTTGATATTCTTGCTGACCACAAAAGGTCCTTCCAAAGGTGGCGATAAATTATGCATATTTGTCTGATCTTGAATCAAACGGAGCACTAAGTCGCCTTCTTGCAACGTTCGGCTCTTGAATCTACGTCTATGATTGCGATGCGTATCTTCTTGATAAATCGCCGATCATGCTACCGCAAGATCCCGCTCTGCATCCAAAGCATCCAGTGCGTGTAGCATGTTGATCTATTGGGGTGGTTCTGACACTCCAAGGAAGTGAAGGGAATTCCTCCACCCAACAACCCGACGTTCATTCCAAAGGAACCATAAGCTGGGGTTTTATTGCTCCCAAGATCTCTTGGTTAGGACGTTATGCCTAACCATTGGATTGAGGATGAGCCACGGAGGAGCCATCAAGGCAGATATGTTCGTTGTCGCAAAATTCTTTCATAGCCCCCTTGGACAGATTTGTACCATTGTCAGTAATGATACTATACCGTTGTTGCATCATACTTGCTGACTGGCTCTGCCTCAACCAACTTGGTAAATTCATCAACCGTTGTCGGATTTTGGCTCCGCAAAACACATAAGGTTCGAACACAGGGGTGTATTCGCAAATCTCCTACATCCTCGTCCTGCCTAACTGTCTACTCGATGGACACAATGATGAACTCGCACCATGACGAGGAAGAGGATGAACATGACAGTTTACCCAGGTTCGGGCCGCTGCGAAGCGTAATACCCTACTCCTGCTTTGGTGGATTGCCTCTTGAGGAGGTGAAGTGGATGAACTATTACAGTGTTCTTGAGCCTCCGGAGGGCTCCCTTAGAGGTGTTTGAGGCCCTCTTTGGCTTTTTGGTGGATGAGTCGGTGGTTGAATGGATTCGGGATCCCATGTCCCTCTCTATGGTGCTGTCTACCCTCTATATATAGCGGTGGCCTGGGTCCTCTTCCCTTATATCAATGGCGGGAAGGGATCCCACAACAGACAATTTTGAAGGGGGACAAGAGCATGTTCTCGCCCTACCCAAAGGTGGTCTTCGTATGCAAATTGGTTGTCGAAGGCACAGGACGGGCTTAGCGATGACACCCGCTCTGCTAGACGGGTCATTGTGGTCTTCTTGCACTGCAATGGAAATTTTTGGGGGGTGCTTTCGGAACCCACGTACGTCCTTGCTCCCTTTGCACCAAAGGGGAAACTACGCCGCCTGTCGCACTGGCGCCCTCCTGTCCTTCCTTGTGTCACCCTTGACTCCCGAGGCCGGGCCCTGCATAGACATCTCCGCTACTCCGGAGGGGCCTGAGGAGGCCCATCCCTTGCAGGTCCTGACACTGTTCCTCCTCGCGAGGCCAATGTGCTCGCGAGGGCGTTATATTGAGTGAGGTCACACTCGGCCGTGTTTG
The DNA here is from genome assembly GCA_022496015.1 of Hordeum marinum. NCBI lineage: Eukaryota > Viridiplantae > Streptophyta > Magnoliopsida > Poales > Poaceae > Hordeum > Hordeum marinum. The sequence goes on from CM039672.1 coordinate 110,703,849, forward strand.
GTTGATGAAGTGGGCCATGCCCTATGTTGGAGGCAGGCAGGTCTGGGTACCCTCGGTCCCAGAACACCGACAGTAGCCACCGAGCGCAAGGCGCGCTCGAGCTGGCTTACGGGCAAAGCCAGGCGGTCGGCCCGAAGCGCCATGGGCCCTGATGCCTCCAGGCCAGGCTTCATATGCGGTAAGCCAAGGATCTGACGCCCCTTTTGCCTCCACACCAGGCTTGCCATCGCCAGTTCTACCAAGTCTTTCAGCATCCGCGATCAAGTCTCCTTCGTCCCTCGTCGCTTCAACCGTATGTCCTTCTTCCTTGCGGGGCCCATGCCCCTTCAATCGAATCTTCGTGTGTGTGCCACGCCGCGTTCCCCTTTGCCATGTCTCCAAAGAAAGGGGAAGCAGGGCTCAAGGGGGCCGATGACCGCATCGGCTCTCAAGCCCGTGCTGGATCGGTCATCGGTGGTGAACTTGGAGGGCTTGGACAAGGTTCATCTGGTGGTCACTGCCGGCTCCAGTGAGTGGGGGGCTAGCAAGATCTAGCCAGGTTCGCAAACCCGCGGTGGGATGGCAGCCATCGCCGTGACCCTTCATATCCCTGCCCTTCTGTCAGGCGTACTGTCGCCATTCTCAAGCTTCCTTTCCACTGCGCTCTTCCATTACTAGATCCCCGTGCTTCATCTTGTGCCTGGATCCCTCGTCCTCCTTTCAGCCTTCTCATTCCTGTGTGAGGCCTTCATTGGTGTCTTCCCTCCATGGCCTTGCTGCACCACTTCTTGTCCCTCGAGTTGTCTTCGGGGTTGCAGTGTTTCAGGTGTGTGTCCTTGAGGCCAGGCAACGCATCATCCCAGGGGGTACTCGATGCCAGGCTTTCCTCGAAAGCCGAGGGGTTTCGGCAGCAATGGGTGTATGTTGACGCCGCCGGGGCCACAACTTGGTACCATCTCCCGCTGCCCCCCGTCGTGCCAAATCATGGATGGAGAAACGAGGAGCTCGCCGGTCCGGGGCTCGAACGTGTCCTAGCCAGGCTGCAAAGGGCGCCACGCCTGTCTGATGTGGGCCTTCACAGGTACTCATGTCCCAATGAGGATTCAGGTCCCGCCTCTTTCCCGCGATGTCTTGCACGATCTTCTCCATCGCTTGACCGGTAGTGAACCAAAAAAACTTCCTCGGAACGACCTCCTTGTACAACTACAAGAACCAGGAAGCTTTCACCCTGGAGATGTCGTGTTTCGACGAATGAAGCGTTTCCATTCTAGAGGAGGTGTGGCCCGAAGTTGCCTTCTTGCTGGGGGCCCCGGTCTCCGAGATCTCTGGGGACGCCACCCTCCCTGAGGCCGAGGAAGGGTGCCCTTCGTCGCCTGTTTCTTCGGATTCTGCCTCGCGCCGGACTGAGGTCAAGCGTGGCGCCCTGCCAATGCTAAAGGTCGTCATCCCTGTTGCTCAGTGTCCTCCTCCGGTTGCCGTTTCATCGTCCTTGGGCCTTCTCTCCGGACGGAAGAGGAAAGTTGGGCGGCCGCCCTCGGCACCGTGGGTGCCAGCGAAGAGGATATGGGTCACCATAGACGAGTAAGTGCCTCTGTCCTGCTCAGCCTTCTTCTTCGACATCTCCCTCCTGAGCTTTCGGTTAGCAGACTCCCCACTGGTGACGGCAAAGAAGGGTTGGTGCCGCTCGCGCACGCAGGCACCGAGCCCCTTGCGGTCTCTTCTTCCGTAGTCCGCAAGGCCTGGCCCTCCCGGGCGCTCCTACCCAGGCCTGTTCGGTTGTCCTATGGTCCCACGCGCGAGCCTTCTGCGGTCCTCCTTGTCCACGGCCTCCAGCTCCCTAGATGTGTGTCACTTCTCTCATTGGAGGACATCCCAAGGATCACGTCGCTCTGCGTCCTCGTGCCTCCCTTTCTTGGTGACATGTGTCCTTAGGGGGTACGTCCTTCCTCCGGAGTACCTGAGCGGGATCCCCCAGCCCCCGAGCATGCGTTCATCCTGGGTGGCCTGGCGCGTGCTTCCCCCATTCACCCTGAGGAAGGCGGGAGTTCTGGTTGGTCCCTCGGTCCCATCGATGCTCGGGACACCAATCGTGGGACTTGCTTCATAACGCAATGGACGCGCTAAGGCGCCCGTGGGTGGGGCTTGCCAACAACGACGCTCACTTGGAGGCGGAGCGCCAACGCCTTGCACATGGGTTTTGCTAGCTTGAAGTCACCGTGAACTTTGGCCGCTTGCAGTGCGAATGTGCCCGCTCGGAGGCCGAGGAGTCCCTTGCGACGGTGGTGGCAGCCCGCGAATGTGCCCTGGTTAAGGCTCTAGAGTCCGACTAACGGCGCAAGGACTCCGAGGAATGCCTCAAGGAGCTTCAGAACTTAAACGCCAATCTCGAGAAGCAGATCCAGATGCGGACCGCCACCCTTGAGGGCACGTCCCCGAGACCCCTTCCACCACCATGGGCCCTCATGCGCCTGCTGACTCGTTGGTGTTGGAGGCGCTAGAGCAAAGCCTGCAGCAAGAGAGGATGGCGGTGAGGGAACGCCAGGCGGCACTTGCCGAAGAGTCCCTTGCCTCCCGCGAGGCGAGGCTCCAGGAGGAGGTTGACAACAGGGTGGCTGAGCCTTGGCGCTCACTTGTCCGAGACTACCATGCAAAGCTGCAGCTCCAGGTGTCCCGGTTCTGTGAGCAGCGTGATTCCCTGAAAGGTGAGGTTAAGCACCTTAAGAAAAGGTTAGATCAAGAGGAAGGGCACTGGCGCACCAAGATGGACGCTCAATGCGCCGCCGAGGTTGAGCTGGCTTTCCTTCATAGGCAAATAAGAGGTGTGGCTTCCCTGGCAGAGAAGACTTCGGCTGAGGCAGTCTAGGCTTGTGGCCTGCAGCATATGAGCTGCCAGATGTTCTAGTACCTTGAAGGAAGGGCCAAGTGGGCTTTGGACGACATCTGTGGTGCTAGCGTCCCGAGCCACTTGGTTCCGAACGATGCCGGGTACCTGGACTTCTTCTCCAAGGTCATGGAGCGCCTTGAAGGGTGTGTGGAGATGACCCGCACACTGGTGAAGGAGAAGAGCCACAACCTCCTCGCCCAGGCAGCCTCGCGCATCTTCAGTCACCTTCTTTGTCTTCACCCACTCTTATATTTCAAGGAGCTTCCTGCGCTGCCCTCGCAGATCGGGTCAAATACCATGTAGACAACCAGCTGGAGGAGCTTTCTTCTGACAAAGTGTAGGGCCACGCCTGAGCAGGGACGCACGAGGCTGTCGCTGGGTGGCGACAATGAGAATTTCGGCAATGGCGTGCTTCCCTTGGGCAGCCTCCTTGTGTTCTTGGCAGGGTTATACATGTGGCCTAATGGCAATTTTAATGTATTTTGGAAATACCTTTATACGCATTCCTTGATGAAGAAGTGGGTAGTGTCATGCTTCCTTTGATTCGGGGTTGCTGCCGATCCGATTGTCACACTTGCGTGGCGATGACGATCTTGCTCGCGCCGCTAGGCAGGACAGGGTTATCTGGATATCCTGTAGTTCCATCTGGGATGCTTCCTCCTCACTTGTAGGATGGGTTGACGGCCCATTCGGCACTCTGCGTCTACAGGCCCCAGTCTTGCACATTTCCCCACCACCGTTAGGTACGACCAAAAACCGAGGATGCACTTTATGGGAATGGAGTACTTAGACCTGCCTGCCTGCGGCCCAAGGCATGGCCCACCTTAACGACCAAACGCGGTCAGGCAGAGCCCCACTCCGGACAAGGCCCTTGCGGGGGCCCTAGCCTCGCGAGGAAGGACGGTGACAAGACACACGAAGGATGGGCCTCCTAATGACCCCTCCGGAGCAGCGGAGGTCTCTATGCAAGGCCCGGCCTTAGGTGTCAAGGGTGACGCAAGGAAGGATGGGCGGGTGATATTGCGCCTGGTGGCGTAGTTTCCCCTTGGTGCAAAGCGAGCAAGGACGTACGCGGGTTTCCAGAACACCGCCCAAAGGTTTCCATTCTACTGCAAGAAGACCACAACCACCCATCCCGTAGGGCGGACGTCATCGCTGAGCCCGTCCCTGCACTGTCGACAGCCACTTTACAAGCGAAGACCGCCTTGGGGCAGGGGGAGCACGAAACCCTGTCCCCCTATAAAATTGGTCGTTGTGGGATCCCTTCCCACCTTATTGATAAGGGAAGAGGACCCGGGGCATTGCTACATATAGAGGGTAGGCTGCTTCATAGAGAAGGATCCAACCTAACCCAAGCGAACACCACTGCTCATCCACCACAGAGCCCTCCGAAGGACCAAAAACACTATACTTGTTCATCCACCTCACCTCCTTGAAAGACAATCCACCAAAAGGCAGGAGTGGGGTATTATGCTTCACAACAGCCCGAATATGGGTAAACTGTTGTGTTCGTTCTCCTCCTCGTCATTGGACGAGTTCTTTGCTGTGTTCATCAGGCAGCGAGCTTGGGAAGTCTAGGCCGTGGGGGATCTTCATACACGCCCCTGTGTTCGAACCTTAAGGGTTTTGCGGAACCCGAAATCCAACATTTGGTGCGCCAGGTAGGGGTGTGTCAGAGTTTCCCCGCTAGTGGTGAAGGCCAAGCCCGGACTAAGTAACTCCATGGCCGGCATGATCCCCGACGCAAGATAGTGTCTAGGCGTGTAGGGCCGCCACTGCGGTTGCCTGCATCCTCGCCAGGTCGCAGGCGCCACCCTCCGACCGCCATGTCAAGCGCTTCCTACGCCATGTGGGAGCGGTTCAGGCACGGCCTGAGCCCACAGAGCACCGCGCATGGATGGAAATCGACATCACCTTCGGCCCCGACAACCACCCCAAGATCACGTCGTCCGCTGGGGCACTACCCATGTTGTGCACACTGACCATACAAGGCGTGGCCATCTCCAGGACCCTCATGAACGGTGGCGCCGGCCTCAACGTCGTCTCCTTGGAGGCCTTTGACGTGCTGTAGTTACCCTGCAAGCAGCTCACACCTTCAAGAACCTTCTCTAGGGTGGTGGCCGGGTCCGTCATCCCTGTGGGGCGGGTTCGCCTCCCCGTCACCTTGGGCACCCACTCCAACTTCCGCACGGAGCAGGTTGACTTCGATGTCACTCACATCCACATCTCGTACAACGCGATACTTGGCTACCCCGCCCTCGCTCAGTTCATGGTGGCCACGCACCCGGGCTACAACGTCCTCAAGATGCTCGGGAGCGGCGACGTCCTCATCATCGCGGGGGATGTCATAGATGCATTCCACGTACTCAAGCTCTCCTAGAAGACCGCGACCACGACACGCACAAATGTAGGGGGCACGGTGCGGGCTACGGAGGATCCCGGAGGCGTCCCTGATGTTGCACCCGTGAAGAAGAAGCAGATGTTCTCCCAGAACCGGGCAGAAACGAAGCAAGTGTCGATGATCGAGGGAAGTTCGGGTCCAAATTTCACCATTGGCGCCGGCTTGCCTCAAGAACAAGAAGAGGCATTGCTGACCTTCCTCAGAGCGAACAAAGATGCATTCGCATGGAGCGCCTCCGACTTGGTGTGCATCCCGAGGGACGTAATCGAGCACCACCTCATGGTGTGCCCAAACGCGCGCCAGGTGAAGCAAAATGCAAGGAGGCAATGTAACACCCCGTTACGCCTGGTGGGATCTAGACTGGCCCTACAGAGCAACACTAGTCTTTCCTACGCACTTTGTCCTTACTCGTGCACACCTGGGAACAACTTCCCTATCGGTCACCCATCCTAGAATCGTTCCAAGCAAAGAACGCTTAACTTTGGAGTTCTTTTTGAGTTGGCTCCCGAAAAAGAAGGAATTCCTTGTTGATATGAGTAGTCTATCATTCCTATTAAGCCAGGCTCTCATGGGCAAGCTCCGGAGAAGCAGGCAATCATCACTCAGGAAGTCGGCAAGCTGAAGGAGGTGGGGTCATCCGGGAGGTGTGTTACCCGGAGTGGATGGCCAACCCGGTGGTTGTCCCAAAGAAATGCGGGAAGGAGCGTATATGCGTTGACTTCACGAGCCTCGACAAGGATTGCCCCGAAGACCCATTTCCGCTGCCACACATCGACCAGATCGTGAACTCCAAGGCATAGTGGGACCTCCTCTGCTTCCTGGATGCCTTCTCGGGATACAACGTGTGGGGTATTTTGCTACACGTGCATGCCTTTCGGGCTAAGGAATGCTGGGGCAACCTTCCAGCAACTGATGCACATCGCCCTGGGTCCACAGCTCGGGAGGAATGCAGAAGCCTACCTCGATGACATCGTAGTCGAGTCCTGGGCGGCCAAGACCTTGGTCAAGGACTTGGAGGAGACATTCGCTAGCCTTAGGGAGGTAAATTTGAAGCTCAATCCGAGAAAGTGCATCTTCGGGCTTCCTTGGATCAAGTTGCTCGGTTTCCTGGTATCACATCGGGGAATCGAGGCCAACCCATAGAAGATCAAGGCCATAAAAAAGATGAGCGTGCCACGAACCCTCAAGGAAATGCAAAAGTTGGTGGGGTGCGTGACCTCCTTCGGGCGTTTTATCTCCAAGCTCTACGAGCGGGCCTTGCCTTTCTTCAATATCATGAAAAGGAATGGCCCTTTCGAATGGACCCTGAAGGCCAAAGCATCTTTCGAGGAGCTCAAGCGATACCTCATGAGCCCACCGGTGATGGTAGTGCCACGCCTACGGGAATCCTTAAGTCTATACCTAGCTGCCACCCCCCACTCTGCAAGCGCCACATTGGTGGAGGTCTGGGAGGAGCAAGCCAGCACACATACCACATCAAAGGGCTCTCGCGGGCCCCCGCACGTGGAGCCATGGGGCTCGCACCATCAACAAGAGTCAGCTCCTTCTCAAGCTAGGGAACCCGAAGCCCAAGCCATTCTGCCGGGCCAAGAAGCACCCCACCTTCCTGAGACCGTGGCTTCCTCCCCGGACCGCGAGGTGCCCAAACCTCCTAAGCACGCTATAGGGTAGGACACCTCAGGAGGCCTTGCCCTCGTTGAACACCCGGTGTTCTACGTCAGCACGGTGCTGCAGGATGCATGTTCATGTTATCCCATGCAACAAAAGCTTCTCTTGGCGCTCTTCACCGCTTCAAGGAAACCGCACCACTACTTCCAGGGGCCTCCAATCAAGGTCGTTTATGACTACCCCTTGGAGAAGATCTTGCAAAACCCCAAAGCTGCGGGGAGGTTGCCGAATGGAACATCGAGCTGCAGGCCTTCAACATAGAATTCATCATGACTAGGGTTATCGAAGGGGCAGCCTTAGCGAACATCATGGCAAAATGGACGGACGCCCCGGACCAGGGGCTGGAAGGGAGCCAGTCCCTCGCTCCGGATGATGAAGCACCTGAAGGATGGACCATGCATTTCGACGGAGCCTTCACACGCAAAGGAGCGGGAGCTGGGGTCATGCTCACTTCCCCGATGGGAGACATGCTCAACTATGTTTTGCAGCTCTGCTTCCAACATGGGGAGAAGGTCTCCAACAACATCGCGGAGTACGAAGGCCTCATCGCAGGCCTCAAGGCGGTGGCGGCATTGGGTTTTTGGTGCCTCACCGTCATGGGGGACTCCCAACTCATCGTCAACTTCTCCAACAAAAAGTACATGCGCAAGGACTAGCACAGGGAGGCGTATCTATAAGAGGTACGTAAGGTTGAAAAACATTTTCAAGGCTTGGAGCTATAGCACATCCCACGTGGCGTGAACAAGGAGGCGGATGACATCGCCAAGAGGGCTTCGTGTCGCGAACCTCAGGAGCCAGGCGTCTTTGAGAGCGACTCTACAAGCCCTCCGCGACACCGTGTACCGGAGGCCTGGCGCCAAGGGGTGAGGAGCTTCCCACAGCACCGCCCTCAGGGGTAACAGACTGTGGCCAGTCCTCAGGGGCTCGACTGCTCCTGGCCATGGATTCCCAAGTTGAGAGCTGGATGCAAGAATTCAGGGCGTACCTCCTCCATGGTATGCTACCGGAGAAGGAGGAGGACACGGAGCATGTAGTCAGACAAGCCACGGGCTACTGTCTACAAGACAGTGATTTGTACCGCAAGTGCCCGAATGACGTCGCGCTACGGTGCATCTCCAAGGAGCAAGGATGTGAACTTCTAGCTAACATCCACGAAGGATACTGCGGGCATCACTCTTCCTCATGCACGGTTGCGGAGAAGGCGTTCCGATCAGGCTTCTACTGGACCTGAGCGCTCGGCGATGCCATCGATATTGTTCGGTCTTGCGAGGCCTACCAGTTTTACGCCAAGCAGATTCACCAGCTCGCATAGGGCCTCCAGACCATTGCACTCTCCTGGCCCTTTGCGATCTGGGGGCTCAACAAGTTCACCAAATGGGCCAAGGTGGAGCCTGTGCGCACCATCCCGCCTGGGTCCGCCATCAAGTTCATCAGGGGCCTCATGACCCGCTTCGGCATCCCCAACCGCATCATCGTCAATAACGGTTCGCAGGTCATAAGCCACCTCTTCAAGACTTATTGTGTTAACCTTGGAACAAATATATGTTATGCTTCGGTAACCCACCCATAGAGCAACGGCCAGGCAGAGCGCGCCAACATGGAGATCTTGCCAGGCCTCAAGGCAAGGAGCTTCAAGAAGAAGCTTCAAGCTTGCGGTAGGGGTTGGGTCGATGATCTCCAGTCGGTGTTGTGGTCCATCAGCACCACCGCAACTAAGCCCACTGGCGAAACCGTGTTCTTTCTCATCTACGGAGCTGAAGCAGTCTTTTCCCACGAGATCAAGCACCGATCCCCAAGGGTCTTGGCATTCGACGAGGAGCGTCTTGAAATTGCATGGGGAATAGACGTCGTGCTTGGAGAGGAGGTGCGTCACTGGGCCATGCTCCGAGTTGCCCGGCATCAACAATCTTTATGGTGCTACCACTTCTACAACATCCGCTCCAGGATCCTCGAAGTCGGTAACCTCATCGTGAGGCGGGTTCTTTCCTATGGGGTACCGAGACCTGCCTGCCTGCGGCCCAGGGCATGGCCCACCTCAACGACCAAACGCGGTTAGGCATGGCCCCACTTGAGACAAGGCCCTCGCGAGGGCACTAGCCTCACGAGGAAGGACGAAAACAAGACCCGCAAAGGATGGGCCTCCTCAGGACCCCTCCGGAGCGGCGGATGTCTCTATGAAAGGCCCGGCCTCATGTAGCGACCCGACCTGAAAGGTCGAATCTCCGGTGTTTCCATACCATCCCAAGATCATGCTGGTACACACACGGTACATCAATGTACATATCAAAGGTAAATCACACATCATTATATTAACTAAATCTCATATCGAGTCCTTTATTACAATAATCATTACAATAAAGTGGCCGATGGCCAACTCATGAGAATAACTAAGTCTTGTGGAAGCGTCGAAGGTAGATGAGTCCATCTAACTCCAAGGGCATCTCACCGAGCGTAGAACGTGTCCTCACTCCTGGTCGGAAAAGTACTCTGCAACATGATACGTTGCAGCCGTGTAGGTCAGCATATGGAATATGCCGGCAAAGTCACAAAAGAGGGGTGAGAAGATAATCCTATATTCTATATGCAATTATGTCAGGTGGAGTAGTAAGTTTTGCGTAAAGCCAATTTTCCTACAACAAGAGGGGACTAAGAAAAATTATTACTAAGTTGGTTGTTTAATGAGATGGTTCCACCAACCAATTCTCATACCCAAGTTATTAATACCCACATCATCATATTACTTGTGTTGAGAATTCCGAATGTTTCAGTTCCTTTGGCTCAAGTCGTCCATGACCGTGGACACGGCTAATCGATTAGGTTTGAGTACTCTGTAGAGCTTTGCACACGTTCCCCACAAGATTTGGTCGCCTCCGTTTGATTTCTCGCACTTCAGGGTGTTTGAGAAACGGATGACCAAAACATGGTCTTCCAAAGGGTTTCCCTGCGACTCTGTCGGTGCCCATCCTTTCCTACCGTTCTTCTACATCTCGTAGCACCGCCTGTCCAGGGTCACCACGATATCCAACCAAGCCAGAGCCCATAATGACTTGTGGCTGTGCAGGTAAGCCTTGGGTCTTGAAGCATCCATCCATCTCTTTGTGCCTGGGTGGATCTTTCCGCGTGAATACTGGCCATCTCCAGCAACACCTAGGCAAATCCACTGGTTTCTCCAAGGTGCCGTTCAACCATCATCCACCCAGAGGTATGTTGAAAACTCGGAGTCTTGAAGTCTTGATCATTATGTAGGTCTTGAAGATATTACCTCACAACTCCCATGAATCACACATCCAACCCCGTCTACTAGTAGCATAGCAAAATGTAAAACAACGTTTCCCGGGGACAATGTGTCAAAGTGTTGAGGGGGTACCTACCACATGATACTACAATAGTAACCAAGTTTCCAATTTCCTACTTTGCATGCAACTGGGGGAAATGGTAGAACTAATGCAATAAAAACATGGGTAAAGATGATCAAAGTGACTTGCCTGATTGATGATCTTCGTACGTGAGTGACTCTAAGTAACAAGCTTCGCACTCTGGATAATCTAACGAAGCAAACAAGAGCACTCAATAAGCATACAACAAAATATTGCAACTTAGAAACATCAACCACGAACTAGTAAACAATCAAGACAAAACAATGCACAAATCACAAGCAAGAAAACACATAAAGTTTCGTTTTCAAAAATGTGATGGATAAAACATTGCTAACATAATGAAACCATTTGTATTAACCAAAAAATAGTTCACAGCAAGAAAACAATAAAAAAAATTATTAATAACATAATTAAATAAATTTCAAGTTTGTTGAGAAAAACTTTAGTAAAGTTTATAAAGTTTTGATAAACACTATATGAATCAACTATAGTTTTACTAACAAAAGAGCAAAACAAAACTTATTATTTATTAACAAAACATGTTCTTAACAAAAAATAATTTACAAATAAACTTGTCTTAGAAAACAGAATTAAATTATTTAAAACTTTGTTGAAAGAAAAACTATCACTAACTAGTTGTTTTAGTCAAATTAAACCTATTTAAAAAGGGGTTGAGATTCCTATTTTAACAAAGAAATAAAACTAAACAATTTTATATTTTTATTAACAGTAAGTAAAACACTAAATGTTCAAGTAACATAACCTACTAAATCAAATTAAAACTAAATCTAATTGAAACTAACTAAAACTAAATAAATAAAAACTATACTAACTAACAGGCAGAATCTTTTTATAGCTAATACACTAAACAAATATATCCTAAAAATCCTCAAACAAAGCAATCTGATAGTCCTAACTAATACCAAGCAGTAGCAAAAAGATTCATATAAAAATCTATTTTTAAACTCTAGTTATTCAGATTTGAATGTTTTGAGAAAATTTGATTGAATTCAATTTTATAGTACAAATTTGAAATTTAAAGGTACAGGGTGAAACTACATGAAAAATGTGAGCTATTGCAAAAAGAATCAACTCAAAACATTAAACAGATTCAAAGATATAGCTAAAACAAATTACTAAAACATTCTGTTTTCTGAAAAACAAAACCGAAAAGAAAAACTAACTAACGGTCGGCTAGGGTGACGTGGCGACCTGTGAGTGGCTAGGCTAGTGTGCGTGCGGGAGATACGGGCAGGCGACCGATCAGAAGAGAAAAACGGTTCGGGAATAACCCGACCTAATCTTGGCCGTTGACTAAAGATCTGAGGGTTGGGAGGGCTCACAGTGTAAAGGTCGCCGGCGTGGGGATCTCCAGCGAGTCCGAAAGCGGCGAAGACGATAGCGGGGAGCTCCGGTGGTCGAGGGAGGCAGTGGAGTGGTCCGGGCGGTGGCGCTTGACGTCCGGCGTCGAACGGTGGCGTCGGAGAGGCGAGGGGAGGTCGGAGTCGATGGCCACGAGCGCCGGGAGGTTCGGTGGCAGCTGGGGCTCCGGCGAGGTATTTGGCAGCGCCTCGATGAGGGAGAGAGGGGATTCGCGGAGGAATGGAGAGATGCAGGGCTACTTATAGGGTGCTCGGGTGGTGCGGGGAGGAGAGAGGAGGGAGATCTGGTGAGGGAAGAAACTTTCGGTGAGGGTGGCGCGTGCGGGAGGAAGAAGGCGCCCGCACGGGCGTTACAGGCGGTCGGGGTTCGACCCGGTGTTAGTGAGAGAGGGAGCGGTTACTGCGTGTCGGTCGACCGGCTCGTAGTTAATTCGCGAATAAATGCCCGTGGGCCGGCCTGTTTAATTATAAAACCGTTACTGTTTTTATTAAACAGAGCAGTAAAACGTCTTTAAAAGCATTCGAAACATTTCTAAATATAGAAGTATTATATATCAAAATTAACAGAATAATAAATGCCATTTATTGAACATTTTTATTCTGTCATTTCAATACCTTGAAGAAAATAATATTTTTAGAAATTGCCTAATTGTTTTTTAAATCTTTTTTGCAAATATTTTCAAAATAACCCCTGGTTTTTATTGTTCAAATAAATCACCAAATAGTGCCTATTGTGGAGTGTCATGTTCCTCCCCTCATATTTGAACATGTTACCAAGATTTTCAAATAGGTGAAAGCAACACATTGAAAGTAGAAAGGGGTTTCAGAAATTCAGAGAAGGCATTTCAACTAATACATACATTCAAGCAATGATGATGATGGATGCATAGCTATATTTCATAACATTCCAAAATGAAATTTTGGGATGTTACAAACCTACCCACCTTAAGATGAATCCCGCCCTCGAGATTCTGGTTGACTAGAAAATAGGTGCGGGTGGTCTCTACGAATATCTTCTTTGCGTTCCCAAGTGGCTTCTTCCTCGGTGTGGTGACTCCACAAAACCTTACAGAACTTGATGATTCTGCTGCGGGTAACTCTATTGGCAGTCTCGAGGATTCTGACAGGCTTCTCCTCGTAGGTCAGATCACTGTCAAGTTGTATGGCCTCTAGGGGCACTGTGTCTCTCAAAGGAATATCAGTCATCTCAGCATGACATTTCTTCAGCTGGGAAACATGGAAAACATCATGAACTCCGGATTATTCTTCCTGCAATTCCAGCTTGTATGCAACTTGGCCTCTACATTCAAGAATTTTGTAGGGGCCTATGAATTTGGGTGCTAACTTTCCTTTAACACCAAACCTCTTGATTCCTCAAAGCGGGGACACACGAAGATATGCTCGGTCTCCCACTTCATACATCACTTCCTTGCGTTTGTTGTCAGCATAACTCTTCTGTCGAGATTGAGCTATCTTGAGTCTGTCGCGAATCAGCTTGACTTTCTCTTCAGAATCTCGGATAAGGTCGGGACCAAAAAGTTGTCGGTCTCCAACACCATCCCACGTCAATGGTGTTCTGCACCTCCTTCCGTATAATGCTTCGAAAGGGGCCATCTTCAGACTGGTCTGATAACTGTTGTTGTACGAGAATTCTGCGTAAGGTAAGTTTTCATCCCAACTAGATCCATAATCTAGCGCACAAGCTCTCAACATGTCTTCCAGAATTTGGTTGACTCTCTTAGTCTGGCCATCTGTCTGCGGATGAAAAGCTGTGCTGAACTCCAGCCTCGTACCCAAAGTTTCATGTAACTGATGCCAAAACTTTGAGGTAAATTGTGTTCCTCTATCTGACACGATACTCCTCGGAACTCCATGCAGACATACGATCCTGGTCATATATATCTTGGCTAGCTTAGCACTGGTATAGGTGGTCTTCACTGGAATGAAATGGGCTACCTTGGTCAAACCATCTACCACTACCCAGATGGAATCAAATCCTGAACGAGTCCTGGTTAATTCGGTGATGAAGTCCATACCAAGCTTTTCCCATTTCCACTCGGGTATCGGCAAAGGTTGGAGTAACCCTGCTGGTTTCTGATGTTCCGACTTTACTCGCTGACAAACATCACATATTGCAACATGTTCAGCAATATCCTTCTTCATACCTGTCCACCAATAACTGTCCTTTAAATCGAGATACATCTTGGTGTTGCCTGGGTGTATCGAGTAAGGTGAATCGTGGGCTTCTTGAAGTATCAACTTCCTGAGCTCCGTGTCATTGGGCACATAGATGCGGTTCTCAAACCACAAAGTTCCGTGTTCATCCTCACGAAAACCTTTAGCTTTTCCATCTTCCATTCTCTGCTTTATATCAGCTATCTCCTTGTCCGATTTCTGGGCTTCTCGAATTCTTTCGGTCAAGGTGGACTGAATCTCCAGTGTGGCAACATATCCTCTTGGGACTATCTCTAGCTTGAGCTCTCTGAGATCATCGGCTAACTCTTGGGGTAATCCTCCCGCTGTGAGTGTGTTTACATAAGTTTTCCGACTCAAGGCATCGGCTACAACATTAGCCTTACCTGGATGGTAATGTAAACTCATGTCATAGTCCTTGATTAACTCTAACCATCTCCTCTGTCTGAAGTTCAACTCCTTCTGCGTGAAGATATATTTCAAGCTCTTATGGTCGGTGTATGCATCACAACTATTTCCGATAAGAAAATGTCTCCAGGTCTTGAGTGCGTGCACTACGGCTGCTAGTGCCAAATCATGGGTGGCATAATTCAACTCATGAGGTCGTAGTTTTCTGGATGCATAAGCTACAACCTTTCCATCTTGCATGAGTACTCCTCCAAGTCCTTGACGTGAAGCATCACAATAAACCTAGAAGTCCTTCCGAATATTGGGCAAAATCAACACTGGGGCTGTGACCAAACATTTCTTCAACTCCTGGAAACTGGCTTCACATTTCTCAGTCCAAATATACTTAGACTCTTTCTTCAACAACTCCGTCATGGGCTTGGCTATCTTTGAGAAATTCTCAATGAACCTCCGGTAATATCTGGCTAGTCCGAGAAAACTGCGAATCTCCTTAACTGAGGTCGGTGATTTCCACTCGGTGACGGCTTCAACCTTAGCGGGGTCCACTGCTATTCCATCTCCGGAAATAACATGTCCAAGGAATCCGACTTCCGTCAACCAGAATTCACATTTGCTGAACTTGGCATATAACTGATGCTCTCTCAGTTTCTCCAGAACTAAACGCAAATGTTCCTTTTGTTCTTCCTCGTTCTTGGAGAATATCAAAATGTCATTGATGAACACCACGAAAAACTTGTCTAAATATTCCATAAACACCTTGTTCATCATATTCATGAAGTAGGCAGGAGCATTAGTCAAACCAAAGGACATGACAGTATACTCATACAAGCCATACCATGTGGTGAAAGCTGTTTTGGGTATATCCTGTTCACGAATCTTCAGTTGGTGATACCCTGATCGAAGATCGATCTTGGAGAATACTTTGGCGCCTACTAGCTGATCAAACAAGTCATTAATCATCGGTAGAGGGTACTTGTTCTTGATAGTCACCTCGTTCAAGGCACGATAATCGACTACCATTCTCAAGGTTTTATCCTTCTTCTCCACCAAAAGAACTAGGGCTCCCCAAGGTGAAGAACTTGGGCGAATATACCCCTTGTCCAATAAATCCTTAATTTGCTTCTTGATTTCCACCAGATCATTTGCGGGCATCCGATAGGGTCTCTTGGAAATTGGGGCTGTCCCTGGTTGTAGCTCTATTAGGAACTCAATCTCCCTATCTGGTGGCATGCCTGGTAATTCTTCCGAGAATACATCCGGAAAGTCTTGTACAACTGGTACTTCCTCCTGAACAACTCCTGTGAGGGAATTTAACCGAACACTCATACGTGTGCGTCGGGATACATACTTAATCCTCTTGTTCTCCGGGGTGGTGAGTGAAACAGACTTGTTGGGGAAATCAAGATTTCCTTCATACTTGGTCATCCAATACATGCCTAGGATTACATCCAATCCCTGGGATTCTAAGACGATGAGGTTGGTGGGAAAAACATGGTTTCCTATATTGAGTTTCACGGCATGGCATCCTATCCCTGCCATCATCATACCTCCTAGGGAACTGACTTTAATGGGCTGACTAAGGGTTTTGGTGGGCAAACCATACTTATCCACAACTACCCTTGATATGAATGAATGAGTTGCACCGGAAAAAAAGTACTGTAACTGGACGTGAATGCAATAAAAACTTACCAACCATAGTCTCGGGTTGATCATAGACTTCTTCCACGTCGAGGTGGTTCACCTAGGCACAAGGAAACGGATTTGGCTTCTTGGCTGCGGAGTTGCCGTTTCCATTTCCCTGCTTGCTCTGGGGACACTCAGTAGCATAGTGCCCTGTCTTCTGGCACTTGAAACAGGTGATGTGGCTCAGATCCTTCTGAGTAGGAGCGTGACGGTGCTGGTTGTTGTTCCCATTCCCATTGCCAGTCTTGAAGTTGCCATTGTTGGGACGGGCATTCCCATTTCCTCCATGGTTGTGGCCTCCATGGTTGTGCACGGAATGAGTGTGCCTTCCAAACTTACCGGTACCTGATCCGGTATTCCCTGAGTACGGGGAGTAGCGGGGCTTCTGATGAGCTCCAGAGTTAAACTTCCCCTGAGTGTACTTCCTCTTGCGGTTCTCAATTTGCTGCTGCTTACCCTCCAAGATGAGGGCCTTGTCCACCAGCTCTTGGTAATTGTTGAAGGTAGCCACTACCAGCTGCATGCTCAACTCATCGTTGAGTCCTTCCAGAAATTTCTCTTGCTTGGCCGCATCATCGGCCACGTCTCCTGGTGCATAACGGGCCAATGTGCTGAAGTCGTCCATGTACTGGGCCACAGAGCGATTTCCCTGGTGCAAGTTGCAAAACTCGCGCTTCTTCAAACTCATGGCTCCATCTGAAACATGTGCGGTGCGGAAAGCTTGCTTGAACTACTCCCAAGTTATATCAGCAATAGGATATGTGGTGGTGTAGTTCTCCCTCCACGAAGCTGCTGGTCCTTCCATTTGATGTGCGGCAAAGCGTACTTTCTCAACATCAGTACATCCAGCTGTGACGAGTTCTCTCTCCATCTTACGGAGCCAGTCATCTGCCACAATGGGCTCAGTACTGCTGGAGAAAGTTGGAGGGTTCAACCTCAGAAAACGGGTGAGATTGTCAGCCTGAGGTGGATGTTGATGGTTGTTGTTTTGGTTGTTGGTCTGATTCTGGATCAATAGCTGCATCAGTGCATTCTGCTGCTGAAGAAGTTGCGTGAGTTCCGGCGGGAAGGTGAAGTTGGACTCACGTCGTGGAGGCATCTTGTTGTTTTTCAGAGGGGTGAGAATTAAAATAGAACAAGGGCCTAAAAGGAGAAATCCACTACCCATATGCAATGCAACAAACATATCACACCAAACACTCATTCATTTATTCAATCAATGTCAAACATCGGAATACAATACTCAATCAAACTAAGCATCGACCTACGCTTTTAACGTTGAAAAAATGAAAGATACAATGGAGGGCATGACTAAAGTTTTCCTCACAAGTACATGGTGACTGAGTCTCCTCCAGTGGTGCTCTCCTCATAGTCATCATCGTCGCTGATGAAAGGAGCCAAGTCTCCCTCGGGATGAAGTTTTTCACCCATGTCCATCTGTTCCTCCAGAGTGGCGATGCGAGTATTCAGCTTGTCGATCCTCTCTAAGAAATCCTTCACTTCATACTCATGTTCATAGTTGGCTTCCCGCAAGTCAGCTTCGAGGTCAATCTCACGGTTCATCAGATTCTTGATTGTCTTCGTATCAGCACGAACTCGAAGCTCCAGAGTCTTGATGTGAGTCTCTAGGGTCTGGATATAGGAAATGGTGGTGTCTGAAGTGGGAGGGGTTATGATGCTTCCATTGGCATCTCTGCGACAAACCATGCTGAGTCCTGGTGAAATGGTTCCACCTCTGTATTCCTCTTGAATACGTCCAAGAGCATGATGAATGGCAATGTTTCTTCCAAGTATCCAGCTGCGTGCCACAAACTTGAATTCGATGGGTTCCTTCCGATTCCCAAAGGTCTTCCCTGGAATGTGCACCTCGATCCTGTAGCATCCGTATTGTGGAAAGGACAAGATGGGAATCCCGGTGATGCTCGGCAAAGAAATCCTTATGTCCATGACGATCCTCATCATCTCCTTACCAAAGGGCATCGTTGCGTCAGGCTGGCAAAACTCCGTGATCAACACTGGGATGAAGGTGGCCATCTATAAATTTTGAAATAGTCGGAGTGAAGTCAGAAACAAGTAGATGAGAATATAAGAATTTTTAAAGACAAAGAGAAACAATCCTAGGCTTTCCAATCCTAGAGGTTACGTCCTACGATCAGCATGTGCTTTGATACCATTTCTGTAGCGACCCGACCTGAAAGGTCGAATCTCCGGTGTTTCCGTACCATCCGAAGATCATGTTGGTACACACGCGGTACATCAATGTATATATCAAAGGGAAATCACACAGCATTATATTAACGAAATCTCATATCGAGTCCTTTATTACAATAATCATTACAATAAAGTGGCCGATGGCCAACTCATGAGAATAACTAAGTATTGCGGAAGCGTCGAAGGTAGATGAGTCCATCTGACTCCAAGGGCATCTCACCGAGCGTAGAATGTGTCCTCACTCCTGGTCGGAAAAGTACTCTGCAACATGATACGTTGCAGCCGTGTAGGTCAGCATATGGAATATGCCAGCAAAGTCACAAAAGAGGGGTGAGAAGATAATCCTCTATTCTATATGCAATTATGGCAGGTGGAGTAGTAAGTTTTGCGTAAAGCCAATTTTCCTATAACAAGAGGGGACTAAGCAAAATTATTACTAAGTTGGTTGTTTAATGAGATGGTTCCACCAACCAATTCTCATGCCCAAGTTATTAATACCCACATCATCATATTACTTGTGTTGAGAATTCCGAATGTTTCAGTTCCTTTGGCTCAAGTCGTCCATGACCGTGGACACGGCTAATCGATTAGGTTTGAGTACTCTGTAGATCTTTGCACACGTTCCCCACAAGATTTGGTCGCCTCCGTTTGATTTCTCGCACTTCAGGCTGTTTGAGAAACGGATGACCAAAACATGGTCTTCCAAAGGGTTTCCCTGCGACTCTGTCGGTGCCCATCCTTTCCTACCGTTCTTCTACATCTCGTAGCACCGCTTGTCCAGGGTCACCACGATATCCAACCAAGCCAGAGCCCATAATGACTTGTGGCTGTGCAGGTAAGCCTTGGGTCTTGAAGCATCCATCCATCTCTTTGTGCCTGGGTGGATCTTTCCGCGTGAATACTGGCCATCTCCAGCAACACCTAGGCAAATCCACTGGTTTCTCCAGGGTGCCGTTCAACCATCATCCACCCAGAGTATGTTGAAAACTCGGAGTCTTGAAGTCTTGATCATTATGTAGGTCTTGAAGATATTACCTCACAACTCTCATGAATCACACATCCAACCCCATCTACTAGTAGCATAGCAAAATGTAAAACAACGTTTCCCGGGGCCAATGTGTCAAAGTGTTGAGGGGGTACTCACCACATGATACTACAATAGTAACCAAGTTTCCAATTTCCTACTTTTCATGCAACTGGGGGGAAATGGTAGAACCAATGCAATAAAAACATGGGTAAAGATGATCAAAGTGACTTGCCTGATTGATGATCTTAGTACGTGAGTGATTCTAAGTAACAAGCTTCGCACTCCGGATAATCTAACAAAGCAAACAAGAGCACTCAATAAGCATACAACAAAATATTGCAACTTAGAAACATCAACCATGAACTAGTAAACAATCAAGACAAAAAAATGCACAAATCACAAGCAAGAAAACACACAAAGTTTCTTTTCAAAAATGTGATGGATAAAACATTACTAACATAATGAAACCATTTGTATTAACCAAAAAATAGTTGACAGCAAGAAAACAATAAAAAAAATTATTAATAACAGAATTAAATAAATTTAAAGTTTGTTGAGAAAAACTTTAGTAAAGTTTATAAAGTTTTGATAAACACTATATGAATCAACTATAGTTTTACTAACAAAAGAGCAAAACAAAACTTATTATTTATTAACAAAACATCTTCTTAACAGAAAAGAATTTACAAATAAACTTGTCTTAGAAAACAGAATTAAATTATTTAAAACTTTGTTCAAAGAAAAACTATCACTAACTAGTTGTTTTAGTCAAATTAAACCTATTTAAAAAGGGGTTGAGATTCCAATGTTAACAAAGAAATAAAACTAAACAATTTTATATTTTTATTAACAGTAAGTAAAACACTAAATGTTCAAGTAACAGAACCTGCTAAATCAAATTAAAACTAAATCTAATTGAAACTAACTAAAACTAAATAAATAAAAACTATACTAACTAATAGGCAGAATCTGTTTATAGGTAAAACACTAAACAAATATATCCTAAAAATCCTCAAACTAAGCAATCTGATAGTCCTAACTAATACCAAGCAGTAGCAAAAAGATTCATATAAAAATCTATATTTAAACTCTAGTTATTCAGATTTGAATGTTTTGAGAAAATTTGATTGAATTCAAATTTTATAGTACAAATTTGAACTTTAAAGGTACAGGGTGAAACTACATGAAAAATGTGAGGTATTGCAAAAAGAATCAACTCAAAACATTAAACATATTAAAAGATATAGCTAAAACAAATTACTAAAACATTTTGTTTTCTGAAAAACAAAACCGAAAAGAAAAACTAACTAACGGTCGGCTAGGGTGACGTGGTGACCTATGAGTGGATAGGCTAGTGTGCATGCGGGAGATACGGGCAGGCGACAGATCGTAAGAGAAAAACGGTTCGGGAATAACCCGATCTAATCTTGGCCGTTGAGTAAAGATCCGAGGATTGGGAGGGCTCACAGTGTAAAGGTCGCCGGCGTGGGGATCTCCGGCAAGTCCGAAAGCGGCGAAGACGACGGCGAGGAGCTCCGGTGGTCGAGGGAGGCAGTGGAGTGGTCCGGGCGGTGGCGCTTGACGTCCGGCATCGAACGGTGGTGTCGGAGAGGCGAGGGGAGGTCAGAGTCGATGGCCACGAGCGCCGGGAGGTTCGGTGGCAGCTGGGGCTCCGGCAAGGGATTTGGCAGTGTCTCGACGAGGGACAGAGGGGATTCGGGGGGGAATGAAGAGAGGAGGGGCATGTCTACTTGTAGGATGCTCGGGTGGTGCGGGGAGGAGAGAGGAGGGAGATCCGGGGAGGGAAGAAACTGCCGGCGAGGGTGGCACGTGCGGGAGGAAGAAGGCGACCCTGCGGGCGTTACAGGCGGTCGGGATGGGACCCGGTGTCAGTGAGAGAGGGAGCGCGTCGGTCGACCGGCTCGTAGTTAATTCGCGAATAAATTCCCGTGGGCCGGCCCGTTTAATTATAAAACCGTTACTGTTTTTATTAACGAGAGCAGTAAAACGTCTTTAAAAGCATTCAAAACATTTCTAAATATAGAAGTATTATATATCAAAATTAAAATAATAATGAATGCCATTTATTGAACATTTTGATTCTATCATTTGAATACTTTGAAAAAAATAATATTTTTAGAAATTGCCTAATTGTTTTTAAATCTTTTTTGCAAATATTTTCAAAATAACCCCTGGTTTTTATTGTTCAAATAAATCACCAAATAGTCCCTGGTGTGGAGTGTCATGTTCCTCCCCTCATATTTGAACATGTTACCAAGATTTTCAAATAGGTGAAAGCAACACATTGAAAGTAGAAAGGGGTTTCAGAAATTCGGAGAAGGCATTTCAACTAATACATACATTCAAGCAATGATGATGATGGATGCATAGCTATATTTCATAGCATTCCAAAATGAAATTTTGGGATGTTACACCTCAGGAGTCAAGGGTGATGCAAGGAAGAACAGGCAGGCGACAGTGTGCCAAGCGGCGCAGTTTCCCCTTTGGTGCAAAGGGAGCAAGGACGTGCGCGGGTTCCCAGAGCACCGCCCAAAGGTTTCCATTCCAGTGCAAGAAAACCAGAACCATCCATCCCGCAGGGCGGACGTCATCACTGAGCCCGTCCCTGCGCTATCGACAACCACTTTGCAGGCGAAGACCACCTTTGGGCAGGGCGAGCACGAACCCCTGTCCCCCTTTAAAATTGGCCATTGTGGGTTCCCTTCCCGTCTTAGCGATAAGGGAAGAGGACCCGGACGATTGCTATATAGAGGGTAGGCTGCTTCATAGACAAGGATCCAACCTAACCCGAGCAAACACCACTGCTCATCCACCACAGAGCCCTCCGAAGGCCCCGAAACATTGTACTTGTTCATCCACCTCACCTACTCGAGAGACAATCCACCAAAAGGCAGGAGTAGGGTATTACGCTTCACAGTGGCCCGAACCTAGGTAAATTGTCATGGTTGTTCTCCTCTTCATCAGGCGAGTTCTTTGCTGTGTTCATCAGATAGCGGGCTAGGGAGGTCTAGGTCACGGGGGATCTTTGTACACGTACCTGTGTTCGAACCTTAAGGGTTTTGCGGAGCCCGAAATCTGACAGCCCCCACACTCCTGATGCTAGCCGGAAACTGAGGACGACATCAAGGGGCCGAGTGGATTTGTGACCGGTAGGGCTTCAGAGGTGCGCTGCCCAGCAGCCCACTTTGACGCTCAAACCGCTCTATGTCGGCAGGTCCCAGTCCTTCGCATTTCCCCACAACTGTTAGGTACGACCGGAAACTAAGGACGCACTTCACGAGGCGAGGCCCCGACACTCCTGATGCTAACCGGAAACCAAGGATGACATCAGGGGGTAGAGTAGCATTATGACCAATAATGCTCCTGAGTCACCGTTGATGCTCAAACGATGCCCCTCTCCGTTCTTCGGATGCCGCCTTAGGAAGCCTTGGGCCTTCCGAGCCTCCCCTCCGTGACATCATGCTACCGTCGGAGCCCTCGAGCGGGAGGCGACGCCTAAGAGGCCCACGCCCCTTAGGCGTCAAACACTTGTCACCCAGCCCCGAAGGGCCTCGGGGAGGGCCAGAGCTCTCAACTCTTTGCAAAACACCAATTCGGAAAGAAAGAACTCAAGACCGGTAAAACGAGAGAACAAAGAGGAAAAAGACCCCGCCCCTTTTTCTTTTAAAAACATAGAGTCACGAAATCCTTGAACTTCTGATGGGTTTAAGCACAAAAAGAACCATTGAAGGTTGCAGCTTGGGATACAAAAAAAGAGCGAGAAAACGGACGCATCTGACTTTTTAGGGTAGTCTTTGTCTTCGTCTTCCCCCAGCGTTGAGTGTAGGGCATCCATGTTGCGTGGGCATAGCGACTGATGGGTTTTGTTGTCTTCTTCGCCAACTCCGGGTTGTGGCTGCCACATTGCATGGGAGGAACTCCTCTGCGTCCTCGGGGGGCTCCGGGCATATACAACCCACTCATTATTTCGTGAGAGTGTCACATGTTGGTGTAGTAGGGCCGACCTAGGACTAGTCTCCAGGTATAGGTGTAGCCCCCAACACGCTAGGGCTCGTACCCCGAGCGCCGGTGTCGTAGCACAGGCATGGACCGTCGCGCTGCGGGCCGACTAGGCAAGGCCTGCCCGTTGCGCGAAAGGCTGGGGTTCGGGGCGGCGCCACTGTGCGCCTTGCTTGGGTGCCCCAACTTCCCCTGCAGGTGCTCACAACCCAGCCCCCAGGGCTGGTGAACCGGGCGTAGGGGCATGGGTGAGCTCAGGACTGCATGCCTGTGTCGAGCGGCACCCGGCTCAGAGAAATGGGCATATGTTCCACCCTCCCGACCCAAGAAGGCGCATCTCGCCCTGGGGACGGGGTAGCATGTGCTTCCGACGTCCCCAGGCTGGGATAATCTGGTCTGGAAACATGGGCGTGGGCTCCACCCGCTGTCTCCAAGCTGGGGCCACTGGACCTTGGAACACTGGCGGTTGTTCCCCCCTGTGTTCCCGCTCCAGTGACCCCTGGTCACAAGACCCGGTGCCTGGTCAAAGCAGCTCCCTACCAGCGAGCGTGCCCGCGAGGGTACCTTCGCTGGATACCCTCATGGAGCAAGTTGTTTGAGTCTCCCTCTCTCAGCTGCGCAGGCCATCCCTCGCAGGGATCGCCCACGAAGCCACATATGTACCTCCCATGGTCGCGGTGAACAACATCTCCTCCCCTTCTACTCGGGCACATGTCAACAGTGTTGTTGTAGAGTTGTCCGGGCGCCCGGGCACCGCCCTAACCGAGCCTTCGTTCTTCCTCCCTGGTTTTAGGGAATGTGTTGAGTGATGCGGGGGGAGGCGCTTCCCGCGTGGCCGGCACCTCCCTCCGATGTTCGGGAATGCCTTCGGCCAGCTCTCGCGCTCCGGGCACCCTTGTCCTAGCCCCTGGCAGGTGCGGGCTATCGTGGATGCCCCACAAGTGCTTGCATGGCCCGAGCATTGGTCCTGTCGTGCGAGCGAACCCTCAGGCTTGGGTTCGGCCAAGGTACGCTCGGGCTTCGCGGCCGACTGCTACACGTCTGAAGGTGTACCTTGACCATGTGTTCCGGCGAACACGTGATGCACAATGGAGCCGCGGCTCATGCGCCACGAGAAGTGCGACGTGCCTGTACATCGGGTGATGGCAGGCCCGGAAGGGCTGGGGCACGCCACAAGCGGGAGGGAGTGCCGGGGAGACGGGGGCCTATTGTGTAGCTGGTGAAGGCGGCTACCCCCGGCATCCATCCAAAGCCTGGCTGGCAACAGGGCTTACCAACAGAGAGGTAGTTCGGCAGACCGCACTGGCGCCTCCCTGTGCCACCCGTGCCACACGGGTTGTCCGGCGCTTAGCCCGGGCCTGACATCCTTTTGCCATAAGTTCGGTGAGCAGAGATGAGGCGAGCCTTAGGGCAAGCTTCGACACTCCCCCTACCTGGCGCGCCAAATGTCAGATTTCAGGCTCTACAAAACCCTTAAGGTTCGAACACAGGGGCGTGTGTGAGGATCTCCTATAGCCTCATCCTGCCTAACTCGCTATTCGATGGACACAACGACGACCTCGGACAATGATGAGGAAGAGGATGAACACGACAGTTTACCAAGGTTCGAGCCGTTGCGAAGCATAAAACCCTACTCCTGCTTTGGTGGATTGCCTCTCGAGGAGGTGAAGTGGATGAAATTTTACAGTGTTCTTAAGACTCCAAAGGGCACCCTTCGGGGTGTTCGAGGCCCTCTATGGCTTTTTGGTGGATGAGTGGGTGGTCGAATGGATCGAGATCCCTTGTCCCTCTCTATGGTGATGCCTGCCCTCCATATATAGAGGTTTCCCGGGTCCTCTTACCTTATCTCAATGGCGGGAAGGGATCCCACAATGACCAATTTTGAAGGGGGACAAGAGTACATGCTCGCCCTGCCCAAAGATGGTCTTCGTCTACAAAGTGGCTGTCGACGCTGTATGGAGGGGCTCAGCGATGACATCCACTCTACGGGACGGGTGGTTGTGGTGTTCTTGCACAGGAATGGAAACCTTTGGGGGTGCTTTGGGAACCCGCGTAAGTCCTTGCTCCCTTTGCACCAAAGGGGAAACTGTGCCGCCTGGTGCAATGGCGACCGCCTGTCCTTCCTTGCACCATCCTTGACTACGGAGGTCGGGCCTTGCATAGAGATCTCCGCCGCTCCGGAGGGGTCCTGAGGGAGACCCATCCCTTGCGGGTCCTCACGATGTTCCTCCTTGCGAGGCCGATGCGCTCGTGAGGGCCTTGTCTTCAGTGAGGTTACTCCCGGCCGTGTTTGGTTGATGAAGTGGGCCCTGCCCGGGACCGTAGGTAGACAAGTCTGGGTACCCACGTTCCAAGAACACCAACAACCGCCACCAAGAGGTGGGTCTTCTTATCTTTAGATCTCTTCAATGGCCCAACCATATCAAGCCTCCAGACTGCAAATGGCCATGTCATTGGAATCATTCACAATTCCTGAGCCAACACATGGGCTGATCGTCTGAATTTCTAACATGCACAACACTTGGTAACTATGTCCTCTGCGTCTTTATGAGCCGTTAACAAGAAAAAACCATGCTGGAAAGCCTTGGCCACCACAGATTGTGAGCCGACATGATGACCACAGTCACTTGTGTGTATCTCGTGTAAAATTCCTAGTCCCTCCAAGGAGAAACGCAACGCTGAAAAACACCAGTCACACTGCATCTGTGCAACTCACCATTTACAATAGTCATGGACTTATATTGCCTCATGATTTGTCATGCGAAGATTTTGCCCTTGGGTAACTCGCCGCGAGTCTTGTATCCCAGATAAGTCAACGTCCAATCAGGAATAGCATGGACCGCTGCCACCAACTGTCCATCCTGGTCAAGTATAGAAATATCCTCCTCGGAAGGTAATTTGACTCAAGGGTGATGCAATACATTCAGAAAGACATTAGGCAGCACTGACTTGCGCTGAGACCCCAGTCTTGACAATGCATCGCTTGCCTTGTTATACCGATGATCAAAATGATCCACCTAATAACCCTTGAAGCGACCGACAATGATGTCAACCGCCTGGCAATAAGCCGCCATACGAGGATCCTTAGAATCCCATGTGCCTGAAACTTGTTGAGCCACAAGGTCTAAGTCACCTAGGCACCTGAACTGGCTCAGATTCATCTCCTTGGCCACATGGAGTATATGAAGTAAGGCTTCATACCCAAATGCATTGTTAGTACAAGGAAACATTAACCTTAATACATAAAAAAATTGTCACCTCCTGGGGAAGTTAAAACAACTCCAACCCTCGAGCCTTCCAACTGTCTGGATCCATAAAAGTGAAATGTCCAATATGTATTATCCGGATTATCCTCAGATGCTTGACACTCCGTCAAGTCGTTAATAAAATCCACCAATGCTTCAGATTTGACAGCCATTCATGGCACATACCTCAAATTAAGAGGTCTGAGCTCAAGTGCCCACTTAGCAATCCTGCCGGTGGATTCTCTATTTTGAATGATATCCCCCAAAGGAGCAGAGCTAACCACCATGATTGGATTTCCAAGGACATAATTCTTCAGTTTGCAATTTGCCATGAACACTCCATATACTAGCTTTTTCGAATGCAAGTATCTTTTCTTGGACTCTATCTAAACCTCGCTGATATAATAAACCAGCCTCTGGACTGGGTACTCCTTTCCTGCCTCCTTGTGCTTAACAACAACCGTGGCTCTAACGGCCTTGTTATTAGCCGCCGCACATAGGAGCAATAGTAGTTTTCCGTGGGAGCAGCCAAGAAAGGTAGCTCAACTAACTCTTTTTTGAGCGCCTCAAGCGCATCTTTGGCATCATCACTATAGACAATATCATCTGTCTTTTTCATCATCTGATATAAAGGGACAGCCTTCTCGCCCAAGCGGCTTATGAACCGGCTTAAGGCAGTGATACGACCAGCCTAGGGCTAGACGTCATTAATGCATGCCAGCTTAGATAATAAGGTGATGGCTTTTATTTTATGCGGGTTAGCTTCGATGCCCTGTATTAAGACTAAGAATCCTAGGAGCTTGCCTGTAGGGACACCAAAAACACACTTAGTCGGGTTAAGCATCATCTTGTAAACCCGTGGGTTATCGAAAGTCTCCTTCAAATCATCAAGCAGAGTCTCCTTCTTCCATGACTTGACCACAATATCATCCACATAAGCATGAACATTGTGCCCAATTTGACTATGAAGACAGTTCTGCACACAACGTAGATAAGTCACGTGCCCACTTTTGAGTCCAAAAGGCATGGACACATAGCGGAAACCTCCAAAAGGTGTAATGAATGATGTTTTCTCTTGGTCTTTAACTGCCATTTTAATCCGATGATATCCCGAATAAGCATCCAGGAAACACTCTCACAACCCGTCGTTGCATCAATGATCTGCTTGATATAGGGGAGAGCAAATGGATCAACCGGACAAGCCTTGTTAAGATCTGTGTGATCCACACACATGCGCCACATGCCATTCTTTTTACAAAGAAGCACGGGATTAGCCAACCACTCCGAGTGAAAATCCTCCACAATAAACCCTGCTGCTAAGAGTCGGGCTACCTCTTCCCCACTAGCTTTACACCGCTCCTCATTGAAACAATGGAGAAATTGCTTGACTGGCTTAAACTTAGGATCCACATTAAGGTGGTGCTCAGCTAATTCTCTCGATACACCCAGCATGTCAGAAGGTTTCCATGCAAAGATGTCTCGATTCTCATGGATGAACTGGATGAGCGCGCTTTCCTATGCGGTGTCCATGTTAGCCCATATAGTAAACTGCTTCGATGAGTCGCCAGGAGCAAAATCCACCAACTTGGTGTCTTCTTCCACAAACTTCAAGGGCGGCTCAGACTCTGTGCTCAACTTTTTTAATGGGGTCATATCCGCCAGGTCAACATTATGTATATAGAACTTGAGCTCTACCTCCACACAGCTTGTCTTCGCGTATGCCGAATCACCTTCCTCACACTCAAGAGAAACTTTCCGATCACCGTGCACCATGATCGTCCCTTTCAGACTCGACATCTTGAGCTGCAAGTAAACATAACAGGGTCGGACCATGACTTTAGCAAAAGCCGCCCCCAAACATGGCATGATACGGGCTCTTGATTTTGACTACTTTAAACCACAAGGTCTCTACCCTGTAATTGTAGTCATCACCAAATGCCAACTTGAGGGAAATTTTCCCTACTGGATAAGAGGACTTGCCCGACACTATGTCGTGAAATACTATAGATGACGGCTTGAGATCCTTGTCAGTCAGCTCCATCCGGCGAAAGGTGTCATAGTACAAAATGTTGATGCTGCTACTGCCATCCATCAATACCTTTGTGAATTTATAGCCTCCTACCCGAGGGGCTACCACAAGCATCAAGTGTCTTAGGTTATCAATCTGTGGTTGGTGATGATATTGTGTACTCAGACCACTTCAAATATTGTGGAAGAGCCAGCATTGCAGCGTGAACCTCCCTCTAGCACACTTTATGATCTCGTTTGTCCAGACTTGTGGTGAAGACATGATATTGGCCTCTGTTAACCTGCTTTGGGTTACTCTGATACCCAGGTTGGTTGTTTTGCTCTTGACCACCATTACCAGGGTGCTGATGGTGGCCACCTTGATTACCTTGACCCTGATAACCCGTGTTTGAGCCGCCTTCACTAAAGCCTGACCCGTGAGAGCCGTATCCTGACCTGCCAGGCAGTCCATTCTCATCACCATGATGCTGATTAAGGCTGTAATTTCGGAATTCTTGCATGATATAACATTCCCTCCAAGCGTGAGTGGACGGCTTGCCAGGTTGACTTTGCTCCGGGCAGGGTTTTGTTGAGCATTGCCTCTATGTTCAAGGGGGTTTTAGCCTTGCCGAAAGGGGTTTACCGTTACCCTTAGCACGATTATTTCCATTGTTGATATGGGCTATCAGATCTGACCCGCCCTCTGGGTGCTTTTGCTTGCCAACATTACCTGGGTTGTTATCTCCTGCCTTGTTCTGCTGCTGACCCTTGTTGCTGCCATTCTTGTTACCTTTAGTAGATTTATCCTCATCGAAACCCGGGTCCTGTCTGTTATCAGAATTTTCATATTTGGTGAGAGCCGACATGAGCACACCCATGTCCTGACAGGAACTCTTGAGCCATCCAAGCTTCTGTTTAAGTGTCTCCAGAATCAGGACTGCTTGAGGCTCCGAGATATTATCGGATGAGTGGATAACGGTTGAAACCCGCCGGACCCAATGATGGGCCGACTCATTCTCATGTTGCACACAATGATCAAGGTCAACAATCGTCATATGATGCTTGCACGTCCCTTGGAAGTTCTTGATAAATGGTGCGTTCAAGTCAACCCAAGAAGTAATGGTATTGGGAGGAAGACCCTTTAACCATGTACGAGTCGGTCCTTCTATCATCATGATTTTTGCACATACCGCATCGCTGACATCCAACATCTCCATGGTAGCTCATAACTCTTGATCCAAGCTTCCAGGGGTAAATCAGCCATATAGTTAGGCACTTTGCTGTTAAACAAGGTACACTGATGACCATAGAGGAGACTCCAACTCACACAGAGGTTTAAGGGGTCACCGGAGGCAGCTCAGGAACATCCTGGTAATCTGTCGCCGCCGTCGCTCCCAGATGGGCTCTGCCCCTGTGCAAAATCGCCTGGGCGTTGGTACTGGGAAGGTCATCACTAGGAGGGTTGCATCATCATTTTGTGCTAGAGACCACAGGTTTATCGACGTGTCGGCTGTAACTGCGGCTTGGGATGGGGGTTGAGTGTAGACGACTCCGATTGTATGTATACTTCTCCTGCTAAGCCACCGATGTCTGTATCAACTCGATGGTGCTCCGTGCATCCTCATCGAAAAGTGTCCCCCCGAAGAGAGGGTGTGCATTGAGGCGATAGTTGTAGCTATCATGTTGTCCACCCGGTTAGAATAGTGGGAAGGTGGTGTTGAAAAGTGTTGTGGCGGGGTCTGATTCCTACGGGGTATGTCTGACTGTCGTAGTGCTTCCGTGGCCCGGGTTATGGCCAGTGGCGCATTCGGTCCCACCCCGAGGCTGTTAAAAAGATTTCAGGGATCATACTACACTGGGAGGCAGGTCTGAGACCTCCTCCGAAGGACCTCCTCAAAAGATGGAAAGTCTTCGCCTTCAGACGCTCTAACTCTACATCCATGTAAACTTGCAACATGTTGATATCCTCATGGGACTTGGTCATCATCTATTTTAGACGAGCAATCTCTATAGTATGCTCTGATAGATTTTCAGCCTTGATCTCGGTTCCCATCAAAGTTGTCAACTTGTTCAGCAATTCTAGCAAAAGTTGAGCCAGTGGCCGGGCTGACCCGGATCCTGATGGGGCGGCTCCTGTTGCCGCTCCGATCGTTGTGCTCTTGAAAGCTGGCACTATGCCTGCCATCAAGATGGCGTCTCGGCTTGGAGGCTCGTTGGGCTCTAGAATACTATCGCCATTGGCACAGCCCCCAAGACTAGGGTTTCCTCTCCCAATGCGGAGTCTTACATGCCCTATGTAAAGATGATGAAA
Organism: Hordeum marinum; assembly: GCA_022496015.1. Lineage (NCBI taxonomy): Eukaryota > Viridiplantae > Streptophyta > Magnoliopsida > Poales > Poaceae > Hordeum > Hordeum marinum. The sequence goes on from CM039672.1 coordinate 110,734,645, forward strand.
ACGCTCTTCCGACCGGGTTTAACACGGGCGTGTTGCGTACGCCGGGCCGACTCGACAAGGTCGGTGCAGATGTCCAGCCCAGGCTCAGATCCTCCGATCTTTCCCTTGAAGGTATGAATTCCGCCGAAGGGTGCCGGTACCCGTACTTGATTGAGTCGGCCTCGGGGCCCCATCCCGCGTCTTCAATGTAGAGCTTGTCATGGTGACTCCTAGTCATCCTGCCGACGGCATATCCCTCGATCCCTAGGAGAGAGCCCTTCGAGAAATCCAAAACACTGCACATATGCCCCACAGTAGGTGCCAAGTGTCATGGTTTTGTCACGGCAAATGCCCTAGTGAAAGGATTGAGGTTCGAGGCCGTCGCTATGGCGGTTAACCCAAAGGGCATGATCGGTGAGAGAGACACGAGTTTACCCAGGTTCATCCCCTCGGAAAGAGGTAAAAGCCTACATCTTGCATTGTGTAGTATTTATTGGGTATCGATTACAAGGGAGCAGATTTGCTTGACCTAGCTCTCAATCGATTGTTTCATACCCTAAGCCGCCTAGGGAACTTGCCTTTATATACATAGGTCGAGGCCCTAGGCTTACAAGAGTCCGAGCAAGGTTATATCTAATAACCGGCCTTATCTCTAAATTGCCTTGCCTTAACTAGCAAGTTATCTCCTGTCTGCTTACAACCCTGGTCTTCCACCCGGCCCATCCAGTATATTACCTCCAAGCTTTGTCTTAGTCTCACGACCTACTTCAGGCCTCATTGCTAAGCCACCAACCTCCAAACCTGGTCCCTCCTCGTCGAGTTATACCATGGGGTTATATCCCCACCAAGTTCCCTATTGCTGGTGGAGTTGCCAGCCTCATGGTGTGTGAAGGATCTATTGCGGGCTGCAGTCACCATCCTATTAGGAGCAACCAAGTCAAACAACTAGTATAGACGAGAGGGAAAGCAGCAATAGAGAAAGTGTGCCTAAGGAGGTTGGTACAATTGAAGTGTGGTAAAACAAAGGTCTAAAGACCAACACATAATATTATGAGAAGATAGACGATGGATTTTCTTACATGTTGCCTAAGGCAAAAGCGCGACTTGCATCAGAACACAAACAACAAAAACAACCAAAAAGCACACATGGTTTCATATGAACCATTACATGGACTCGACTTCACATGAGGGGTACACGACTTATCCTACCGTAGGGGTTCTCATACTCAAATGTTGGAGTGCTCGATCTCGTACTCATGCTCCTCTAGGTGTTCCTACCGATCGTCATCCGTACACACGTCCTCTCCGGTTGAGGGGTAGGAGAATGAGGGGGTCCAACCTGACAATGCTTCATCGATTGGTCAGTGAAGAGTGCACGGTACTCCTTCGCACGTATGCAATGATGACATGTGGGTGCATTTCTAGCTGGAGGTACTCCTCCTCTGTAAGCAATAGCTGGTCGTCCCTTGGGGCTCCATCCTTCTTGATAATGTCTGGCCTCATGTTGGCTTGACGGAGTAGCTCTTGGGTGTGGTTAAGTTCCTCGCGGAGCTTCACAGACTCCTTAATCAGGTTGTGAGCCAGACTGTTGGCGGAGAGGTTGAAGTAGGTATGGGACGTGAGTGTTGTGCCATCCTCCTTGGAAGGGACAAATGTCCAACTCTCTCCAAGATCATCCTTTCTAAATGGTAGATAGAGACTAGCTCGCTCGTCAGCCATCTCTGCGACGATTTCTCGAAGGTCTATGAGTGCCTTGCATGCAGCAGTCTCGACTGCGAGCATGAGGGTCCTCCATCTATGGTCCTTCAAAGAACGAACTAGTCTGGGAGTCATTTGCCTTCACGGCCACATCGACGTGGTTCTCCTTCCTGATGGCATTGACCCAATGCTGATGGTAGAGCAAAACTGGGGGTCGGCGATACTGGCACTTCTCCAAACTATCCTCAACGAGCAAGGAAAAGCCGGAGGCTAGGGGGTCTGTGGGTACGACGGCCATCTACAAAGTTTCAAGGGAGGCGAGTGAGTAAGGGTTTGAACTGGACTAGAAGAGAACATAAGTATAGAAACGGTTGCACTTAGCAGCTAGGCATATTTTTTCAAAAGGGTTTTATCCTAACTAACGTCCATGCTAATTAAGGCTTTATACATTCGGGATGGCTCTGATAGCAGCTCAGTTGGGACCCCGACCCATAACACGTGCTCATCGAATGCACCTGTACAATGATCCCAGAGATCAATGCTCACTGAACACATGTAAGCTTAAGAACAAGAGTCATACATCCATACATACCGTCTTACACAAAAAAGACCATTAAGGTCAAATCTTACCTAGATAGGGCCGCAAAGGCCAAACACCAAACATAACTCGCAGCAAAAATCATGAACAATAGCATGAACCCATGCCATGTGCCTTAACCCTATAGGCAGTCTAGCTGGGAAGCATCCTAGTTTGTATGTTCATCACCAATGAAATCTTGATCATATTGTTTCTCTTCCATGCCCAACCAATTAAATAACTAATGGCAAGCCAATGTGTATGTTCAATATACCCGGAAGTAACCCATGTTTTGGATCAAGGAATAACAATGCACGATATAGCACTAAGTAGGTAAGTTTGTAGAAAGCTAATTTTGAGTGCAATGACATGATCAATTAACTTGTAAAAGCATGCATCATGAGGTTGTAGGTATTCATGTGAACAAGTTACATATATCAATATAAACACGGGTTGAACATATCAAATCATCCTGCAAAGTCATCTGAGTTAGCTCAACAACTATCTTCCACCCCCCCCCCCCCCGTGCCTCCCACATACACTAACCCAGTTTGTGAAAACATCGAACATACTTCAAGCAGGACCACCAACTATCCATGACCATGGACAAAGCTATTCAAATAGTTTTACACTTTGCAAAGGTTGCACACTTTACCCACAGGACTCGGGGAACTTCCATGTCATCCACGACTCGTGGTATATTACATAATCGTGTTAAGCATAGGAACAATGCCTTTCCCCTGAAATACTAACAAAGAGCCCACTCGTTGGTGCCAATCCTCTTGATGTACATCACAGGTATCATCCACGAGGGAACACAATGGTCTGCCCGGTGTGTGTAAAAACATCACATGATTGTCTTTCTGGCACGACCTCGTATTGAGAGTGACCACGTCACTCCCGCCACTATTAATGCTATCTATCTATAGTACCCTCCAAGGTAATCAACAAGGCCCCATCCCATAAGGGGTATCGTGGTTGTACATGTAAGGCTAGGACGGTCAACAGATCATAAATCTCTCCGCTTTCGAAAACACACACACACAACTTGCTATGGAACATCACTTCTTTATCAAGTGGTTACCTACCTTCACATTATCTTACTAGGGCATTAGTGGAACCCAACAGGGTTTTCAAAAATCCATTGAAATCATTTCCCTTCCAACACCATGCATAATCCCATCCCACTTACGTAGTAGTTACTTAGCAATCTATCTACTTCCCACCCACACAACTCTAAGTAGGAGGTAGAGTTATCCCATGCAAGTATAAACGGTAAATTATCGAGGGATAACCATAAAGGTGGTCACCACCACATCATGATAAACATATCAAAAGTAGAGTGCTAGATGCCATGCATAAAAAGGATTCTTTAATCATGGTCAAAGGTCTGCTTACTTGGCTCAACAAACTCCTCGGGGTCTTGAAAGTCTTCTGGTCCAATTCTGTCGTCAACAATGCAATCTATCATCGCAATATAAACGGGAAAATACAAGACTATGGCAAAATAGGGAAAATAAACCACTCCTAACAATTTCAAACCACATTTGTAAAATACTAGGTTTAAAACTAAGAATACTCAAAATACAAGTTTCTGCTTTTGACATGTAAAAAGTATGGAAAGCATTTTTAATAGAGTTATAAAAATGCTTTAAAGGAGTTTTAAATAGGAATAATTCTATTTGTGCCCTTAGTTGTGTCACCGTCGACAGGAATACCCCTAGTTTCTGAAAATACGTGGTCATGCCCACATCACTTTGCTCGTCTTGTGCTTTTGCCCTTTGACCGTTTGACTCCCATTTTGAAAACTTCATAACTATTTCATACTAACTCGGAAAAATGCAAATAAGATACCAAAATGTTCGGAAACATATCACCTATACGTGCATGTCATTTGCAGTCATGACAAAAGTGTTGGAAAGTCCCCATCACCTATATGAGCTAAAACTGATATGGAGACTTCCCAACAATTTTCTCATGAATGCAAATGTCACACACATATAGGTGATGTCTTTCCGAACAGTTTGAAATCTTATTTTCATTTTTCCAAGTTAGTATGAAATAGTTATGAAGTTTTCAAAATGACAGTCAAACAGTTAAAGGGCAAAAGCACAAGATGAGCAAAGTGATGTGGGCATGAACGCGTGTTTTGCAAAATTAGGGGTATTCCTGTCGATGGTGGCACAACTAAGGGCTCAAATGCAATTATCCCTTTTAAATAAAGATAGTACAAACTATTTTCAAAAAGTTGCACAAGTGGCATCATTAAATAGTACACAATATTAAAAGATTAGTGGAGTTGGAAACTATTGGATTTGGAGAATTATTTGAAATTGTGGAAACTTTGAAAAATGTCAGAAAAAGAAAAGGATAAGTGGCACTGTGCCACTAGGGAAAAAGAGGGTGACCGAGCCGGCCCAACCAACAGAGTCGGCACGAGCTAGCCTCGATCGCTTGCTTGCCGAGGTTCAAACCGGACAGGCGGGGCCCGGTTGCCAGCAATAAAAACAGCGGGCGAGAGACAGGCAAGGATGACAGGTGGGCCTCGCCTGTCATCCCTAACCTCGGGGCAGGGGGGCCTGGCTCACTGTCATCGATGTTGGGCATGACGTGGAGCGGGGATGACGGGAATGGACTCAGGGGCTATCCGCCATTCGGGTGGAGGTCGTAGGAGTCCCGGGAGCACTTGGAGTTAACGGTGATGAGGAAACCACAACGGTAGGCCTTCAGACCAAGCTCGAATTGCTCACTCTGGCCCGCAAAATGGACGGAGAAGACAAGGAAGAGGGTCAGGGCACCGAGTGGAACCCATTGGAGGACGAATGAGGGTCTATAGGATAGAAAGTAGTGCTAGAGCAGCGGTGATTAGACTACTTGACAAGTTAAAAATCAACTTTTTCCCAGTTTTAAGTCTTGGCAGATTTTAGCATTTATTGCATGTCAAGTACACCCTACACATGCATGTCTACGAGTATTGCAGTAGAAGGTAAAGAAAACCATGTAAGTAAAGGAAACGTAGGAATATCAAACGCAATTTGAAGACATGATGATTTTTTCCGTGGTTCCGATAGGTGGTGCTATCGTACGTCCACATTTATGGAGTCTTCAACCCACGAAGGGTAACCCTCGACAGAATCCACGGAGTGTTCTACTCACGGAGGGTTCCACGAAGAAGCAACCTTGACTATACCATGATGGCCGACGTCCATGGAGGACTAGACTAACTCGAGGTAGATCTTCACGAAGTAGGTGATCTCCTTGCCCTTACAAACTTCTTGGTTCACTCCAAACCACGAACTAGGAGACTCCCAAGAGACACCTAACCAATCTAGGAGGCACCACCCTCCAAAAGTTAATAGGCTCAATAATGTCGATGAACTCCTTGCTCTTGTGCATCAAGATGATAGACTCCTCAACATAGAATCACTCCCTCAAAGATTTATCTATGGTGGAAGAGATTGATTGGGTGGAAAGCATCTTGGGGAGGCTAGAGATCAAGATTCATATGGTTGGAATGGAAAGGCATGATCTCAACACATGAGTAGGTGGCTCTCTCTCAAAAAATAAGTAGGTATGAGTGGGGAACTATTCCGAGTGCTTCTCTTCTGAGTGAGTGGTGGTGGAGGGGTATATATAGGCATCTCTATAAATCCAATCGTTACACCTAATAAGTCCGACTCGATGACAACGATGTGTTAATCTCAGTGGTACTAAGTTGCCTCAAAGGTAGCAGCTTTTGTATCTCGGTGAGACTGATTAATAAAACTCGGTTGCACCAATAAGGTGACCAACAGTCAGATTGCCAAACTCGATGATGCCGATTCAACAAACTAGGTGGGTCCGATATTGTGCATTTGCATAACAGGAAGTTGGCAACACAAACTCGGTGGCACTGAAGCAGAATCAGTTGCACTGAATGGCTATGGTTTTCCTGAGTTTGTCTAAGGCTGAAAATCGGTGGCACCGAGTGGAAAGTGTTGGTTGCACCAATTTTCGATATTTGGCTTTGGACAGTATTTTGTGGAAGAGCTTATGGGCGTGTGTGGCGACTATCACTTGTGCCTGTATGAGCATTTTGTTCACCAATAGTACCTTACCCCCTTTTGATAGTATTGGATTTCCTATGGACTCAAAGTGATTTCTCACAAAAGGGAAAATGCAGAGTCCTCTTTCTTGAAGCTTTGCCAATCTATTTCCTTTCATCTTGGGGTATTCCACAGTCCTTTTTCCAACCCATCATTGAACTTTCCCTGAATCATGCCTAGTGGAAACATTAGTTCAATGACATATATGTTGTTATTAATTACCGAAATCACCAAGGGAGAAAATGTGCTTTCAGTCTCCCCCTTTTTGGTAATTGATGACAACATATAGATCAAAGCTTCGACATATGATAATCAATAAATATGATCGTCTCTTTGATAAGTATGTGATAAGCAAGAGCTCCCCCTAAATTTGTGCATTATTTTTAAATGTTCATTTGAATGCAAATTTACAATCCATTAGGTACATGGGGCACTTCTTCCATGTCACATACCACTTGGTGGTGTGCAGGAGTAATAATAGTTAATATCATAGCACAACACATCAAGCAAAGTTTGTGATCATCTCATAACCATAAAAAATATTGGAAATAGTAGCAACACACATAAAGCGCAAGATCACACACAACGAAAACAATATCATATCCAAACCAAAAGATCAAATGTTTTGTAAGAAAGCGATAAAAAAAGACGCTCTCTCCCTCGAAGCCTAAAGATCGATATATAATTTCTCCCCATTTGGCAACAAGTTACCAAAAAGTTCGAAGAGATATAGCTAATCATCCTTCTGCGGCTGATCTCCTCTGGTGGTTGATGTTGAAGTCAAGAGAACTGCGTCAGCGAAGACCTCTGCTGATGTCCTAGACGGAGTTGGTGTAGCACCGGGAGGCATTGGAGGAGCTGATGGACCTGAAGTCACCGTAGCTGGAGCAGAAAATGAAGGTCTCATCTCCGGAGCTGGCACTATAGGTGTCCTAGCCTGTGTCCTAAACTGGGCAGTGGTCCTGAAAGATGCACTATCCTCATCATCATCAGAAGATTCGGACTCTAAAGAGGTGAAACGGATAGGAGCTTCATCTACTTCCTTCTTGAGCTCGTTAACGGTCTTGGTCAACCGATCCACCTTGCCATTTAGAGTCTTCACTCTATCCTCAAAAATGTTCACAAGGCTCTCCTGACTATTCAATATGCTTTTGATGTCCTTCTTCATATCCATGATAGTAGAGATCAGGAGATCCATCTACTCGTTCCTAGATCTGGGGACCTGAGCACTAGTGGCTCTAGCTGCCTCTGCCTCTGCCTAAGCTGCAGCTGATATGGAATGGTATGGGTCCATCACCACAACATTGTCCTCAAAGTCTGGTTGTAGTGGCAAGTGGGGTCTATCCCAAGCAAATATGTGCTTCTCAAGTTTGGAGTTAATGAGAATCTGCATGTAGGGTGCATAGAAGCATGAGTGCTTCTGATCAGCAACAACCCTCTTCATAGTTTCTACAATCAAGTCCATCACTCAAATCCTAGTATGACTATCAAGATGGATCAACATGTTGATAGAATGGCCTCGAATAATCTTCTCATCTCCGTACTTAGGCATCAATGTATGTCTCAAGATGGTGTTCATGGTACAGAGGCCAGCCTCGAGGAAGTAAATAGATCCTAACTTGTGTGATTTCAAGTTAGCAGCAGGGATAGCATTGTACATATCCTTCATAGCATCATGCCTCTCCTTGGATTCAGCATAGACATCCAAGTAACCATCTTGCACCTCTGGGACTCCTAAGATGGTATCCCATTCTTCAACTGAAGACTTGTATCTTGCTCCTTCTGTCATCCACACTATCCTGCCATCTCCATAGAAGTGAGCAGTGGAGTAGAATTGCATAATCACCTTGTCATTCCAAGCAGTGTACTCCTTTCCAACAAACTGATCTAGGACAATGAAGTGAAAGATGTGTTGAACATTTGGAAAGTAATCTTCATTAGCCTTGATGTACTTCTAGTCAGCGTACCTCGTATCACCGACAGCTGGACTCTTGTCAAGTAAGATTGTCTCATAGAAATCTTGTTGTTCCTTGGTGTAGAACATATAGTCCACAACTGTTTTTCTCTTCTGGGAATATGGATTAATAGATCTCCATGCCCTCAAACCAGAATCCTTCCTCTTCTTCATGGCTTCAGCAAGTGGATGGTTGGCATTGTGTTTAGGAAGATGAGATCTAAGCTTCATCAAAGCAGTCATAGCATCATCGTCATCTTCTTGAAAGTAGATCCTTTTTTCTTCTTAGTAGCTGGAATGTCCCCTGTAGTCCTCTTGGACTTGTCTGCAACAGCCTTCTTAGGTGCAGACTTGGTGCTCTTGGAGGGACCTGGCTTTGCATATCATCTGCCAACAACTTCTTCTATTTCTTCTTGGGAGGGGTCTTGAAAACTTACTCCTCCTCCTTCTCAGGAGCAACACCAGCAGCCTCGTATAGATCCTCAAACATAGAGGTAGGCCTGCCAACAACATGAATGATCCTCTTCCTGGCCTTCTTCTCTCCCGCCTTCTTAGGCAAAGACTTCCTTGGGGGCTCAATAGTCATGGTGTCCTTAGCACTCTCAGATGCTCTCATTGTCTCTGGAGGTGCATATGTCTTGTTGACCACCCTCCTGGATGAGGTTGCCTCACTGGCAGACTTCTTGGCACCTTCTCTTGCTTCTTCGCAAGAACCTCCTCCAGCAGAAAATCTGAATCCTCTTCCTCTGAATTTAGTCTCTTCGTGGTCCTTGTAGCAGCTTTAGGCAAGCCATGAGAACTAGGGGTGCCGAGATCAGAAAAAGAGCTAGACCTAGGGCTAGTGCCTGAACTCATCTCAACTTTCTTCTCCTACAAGTTCTGACTGTCCTTTGAACCTGACATAGCTGACCCCGTGAATAGAGTTGAAAAGAGTGGAATAGGATAAGTCATCACAAAATGCAGAGTTTTTGAAACCTTGAACAAACAAAAAGTTCAAGTTTTACATTCCGTTACATCAAAATCAGTACATCCGAAGCAAAGATTTTGTTGCTACCGAGACCGACTTTCTCATTAACAAATACTTGGCAGTCCTTTTGGTGAGACCAAAAAGGAGTACTCAGTTTCACCGAGATAGTTCTCAATAGCAGAGAGGGCAAATCGGTGACACCGATTTGTTTGCTTTGGTTCCATCGAGTTTCATCGGGCAGACGGCAAACCCTAGAAAATCAATTGTTCGCTATCTAATGGAAGTCTCTTGTGCATGGAATGATCTCAATCAGTGTCTAGACGATAAAAAAAACCTAATGTGCAATAATCAGAAGGTGGAGCACAAGAGGGGGCCGAATACATACCCTCATTTGGTGATGGATCCACTATGGCGGAGATGATGGAGAAGAATTCATTGACGACAGCGATTCCCAGCGGTGAAGATGGTTGGGGAGGCAAGGAGATGACCAGGGGTCTTCGAAACTATAGCTTAGGGTTTTGGGGCGTGATGTTTGAAGATAGAATTTTAAACTTTCAAGGTCCACAACATATATACCCTTCACTATCGATGACACCAATTCTAGATTTTCGGTGTCACCGAGTTTCTCAACTATTAGATGACAGCAAAACTCGGTGTAACCGAGAATATGGAATCGGCAGTACCAATTTTGAATATCAGATCAACCCTAGGCATTCGGTGAGACCGAAATTTCTGAGTTGGTTCCACCGAAATGCACTTGGGAGGTTTTAATGGTCAGTCCTTTGTCGATACGCAACTCTGAGTGCTCCTCACATGAGGGAGAGGATTTCATTGGTGATGGCGATTCCCATTGGTGGAGGAGCGCAGGGAGACAAGGGGGACGACCAGGGGTCTCGTAGGCGGCAGCATAAGGTTCTAAGGCGCGACGATTGAGATTGAATTTCGAAGCGTCATGGTCCAAAGGTTACATACCCACCACTGTCGGTGGCAGCGATTCTAACTTTTCCGTGTCACCGAGTTCCTCAACTGTCAGTTGATAGGGAAACTCGGTGTAACCGAGAAGATGGAAATAGTGGTACCGAGATTGAAAACCAGATCAACCATAGGCATTCGGTGAGACTGAGATTTTGTGGTTGGTTCCACCAAGATGCACTTGGGAGGTTTTAATGGTCAGTCCTTGTCAATATGGAACTCTGAGTGCTCCACACAGAGGGATCGAAAAGCACTTGTTCAAATTTTGTGATGAAGCATGAATATAATATGAGGTGAGAAAGCATAGATAGCTACATGAGTGGTACTATGCATTCTTGTGTATCCAATGGGAAAATGAAAACTCAAAAGCCAAGTAGCAACAATTGGATGTCCTCGAATGAGTAAATAAATGCAGACCCACATGCTCACACAATAAGATGTCACATGAAAACATGGCAAACATGCACAATCACATTAGCATCTAACAAGCACTTTGGCGATGACGGAGTCATCTATATATGAATATATTCACTTAGGAGCCAAGTAAGAATACTTAATCAAAGGTCATACTCATCGTTTAAGCACAAGGGGTTACCACTTTTACATAAAGCATTTAATGTTGTCACTTACTATGAGATGAGTTGACTCAAGTCTTAGAGTAAATCTCCCCCTAGATGTGACATCCTTGGAGGGATAAACTAACCTTGGGTTATGTCGATGAAAACTTCATGTAGATGAAGTAGTGGTGGATGCTCAAAGTTGATGGAGATCACCAAGATTTGGGAGAATCCTTGTTGTTTCATTACTCTTCTCACCTACATGGGTTAGTCCCAACACACAAGAGACAAATACAAGGATATCTATGGACATGGAGTGAAAAGCATACATGATGATGTCCATTGATTTGTTTATTACCTTGTCCCTTGCTTACCTTTGAGGGAATGTGTGAGTCCTTGAACTATTGCATGGTGTTGATGTTGATTGCAACTAGTTCTTGTCAATAATGAATATGAGTGGATTTCTTTGGTGGAGTCACCCCTCAAGAACTTCTCTAGTTCTTATTTTTGGGGACCCACATCAAGTTGATGGGGATCCTTGTTGTTGAAGTAGCACTTCAAGAATTTGAGCTTGTAGTAGCCTTGGGAACCCACCTCACCAAAGCTCGGGATCCATCTTCATATGAGTCAATGTCCTTTTGAAGCTTGTTCTTGCCCTTGAGCTTGGGGTCTTGTGGTGGAAGGTCATCTTGAGATTTTGTTCCCTTGGGGAGAGTATTTTCATACTTCTCCCTTTGAGAAACAAACTTGGAATTGGGATATTGACCTTCTTCCCATTCGACTCCATTGGCGTTGAAGTATCCAACACCATGATATTTCCGGAATCCTCCGTGCTTGTGCACAATCTCCTCAAATAGTTTGCACCCTTCAAGACTCTTGTAGATACCTTTCTCTATAATCGCTTTCAAAAGTTCATTTTCTTGCTCAAGTGTAACTTGGCTAAGATAAGAGTTAGTGGGCTCAATAGAACTACTAGAAGCAATATCATTGGATTTATCATTATTATTGCTACTAGTTGAAGAACCTTCCTTTCCTTTATTACTAGCTTCCTTAGTATTAACTTGTGGCATGAACGTAGACAAGAGAAGTCTCTTAGCTAGATAAGAGGAAGTCTTCTTTCAAAGATCTTAATTGATAGCTTTAAGGAACTCGTGCTCTAGCTCTAAATTGAGCTTCTCGAAGCGGAGCTTCTCATGTGTCCTTACAAGCTCTCTACGATCTTGTAGAGCAGACTCGTGAGCTAACTTAAGAGTGTTTAGTTCTTGATTTAGTTGGTATTTTTCCAACTTATCATCATCGCACGACTTATCTAGATAGAGTGAGTACTTGCAAGTTCTGCTTGACTAACATTACTAGATTTGTCAAATAGAAAGTCATCTTCAATTAACAAGTCATCCTCATCACTATTGAAGTCAAGATACTCGGGGTGTGATACCTTGGGGCCTTTAGCCATGAAGCAACATCCATGGCCTTCATTTGGTGAACCAAATATGTCGTAGGAGTCAGCTGTCACTAGTGCTAGTGTGGCAACACCTTCATCTTGACTATTGTCAGAGTTGGAGTGATAACTTCTCTCGGAGTGGTTTTCGGAGTCGGAGCTGGAAAACCATTCACCAACATGAGCTTGATGTGTTTATATTGAGTAGCTCTTGGTGTACTTGTCCTTATTCTCCAAGTCTCTACTTCTCCTTGAGGGTCTTCGTTCATAATAATCATCCCTACTCCTTCTCTGTCTTTGAGGTGACTCGCCTCTTGAGCTTCATCTTCTTGGTGACTCTTCTTTCCTTTTGTAAGGAGTCATGCACTCATTGGAGTAGTGTCTGTGCTTCCCACATTTGTAGTAGTTTCGGTCACGACTTGACGAACGCTTGTCTTCATATCTTGAGTTGGATCTTAGATCTTTGCTTCTATTCTTGTAGAACTTGTTGAAGTTCTTAACCATGAGGCTTATCTCTTGATTTGGGACAAGGTTATCGCTTGAGGTAGCGGGAGCATCACTTGTGGCCTTATAAGCAACGCTAGACTTGTGGTGAAGCTCTTCCTTGTCCTTGAGTGTCATCTAATGAGCAATAATCCTTCTAATCACTTCTGTTGGCTTGAGATATTTGTATTTGGGCATCATTTGGATCAATGTGCATATGGTGTCATATCGATCATCCAAAGCATGATGTATCTTCTTAATGATGAATTTACCAGTCATTTCTTTGCTTCCTAAGCCGACAATCACATTGGTGATGAGAACTAGCGTAGAGTACATCTCAGCGACTCCTTCACCATCCTTCATCTTGAACTGGTCAAGATGACTTTGAAGAACATCCTACTTTGATTGTCTCAAAGATTCGGTACCTTCATGTAGATCAACCAAAGTATCCCAGCTCTCTTTTGCATTATCAAGACGGTTGATTTTGATGAATTCTTCAGGGCATAGGCAGTTGAAGAGAATGTCACATGCTTGAGCATTGAGTTGCAACATCTTTAATTCTTCCGCGGTCACTTCACGTCCGGTTCTCTTTCATCCGCAAAGAATTCACCTTGCAATCCAACATGAACAGGAGTCCAAATGGCGGGGTTGTGACCAAGGATATGCATTTTGATTTTGTGCTTCCAACTAGAAAAATTAGTGCCATCAATGTACGAAACTCTACGGTGATAATTTCCCTCACTAGATGCCATACTCTCCTAGATTGTAAAACCAATGCAATGGATACCAATGCTCTAATACGACTTGTAGGATCGAAAGTAGTGCTACAGGGGGGGGGGGTGATTAGACTACTTGACCAACTAAAATTCTAATTTTTCCCAATTTTAAGTCTTGGCAGATTTTAGCATCCATTGCAATTCAAGTACACCCTACACATGCATATCTACGAGTATTGCAGCAAAAAGTATAGACAAGCATGTAAGTAAAGGAAGGGTAGGAAAATCAAATGCAATTTGAAGATACGATGATTTTTCCCGTGGTTCCGATAGGTGGTCCGATCATACGTCCACCTTTATGGAGTCTTCGACCTACGGAGGGTAACGGTCATGAGAGTCCATAGAGGCTTCCACGAATAAGCAACCTTGACTATACCATGATGGCCTACGTCCATGGATGACTATCCTAAGTCGGGGTAGATCTTCACGAAGTAGGCGATCTCCTTGCCCTTACAAATTTCGTGGTTCACTCCACAACACGAAGTAGGAGGCTCCCAAGCGACACATAACCAATCTAGGAGGCCCACCCTCCAAAAGGTAATAGGCTCGATACTGTCAATGAAATCCTTGCTCTTTTCCTTCAAGATGATAGACTCCTCAACACACAATCACTCTCTCAAAGATTTGGCTATGGTGTAAGAAATTGATTGGGTGGAAAGCAACTTGGGGAGGTTAGAGATCAACATTCATGTGGTTGTAATGGAATGGCAGGATCAAGATTCATATGGTTGTGATAGAGGGGTATATATAGGCATCTCCAAAAATCCAACTGTTACACCTAATAAGTCAGACTTAGCGACACAGATGTGTTAATCTCGGTGGTACCGAGTTGCCTCAAATGTAGTAACTTTTTAATCTCGGTGAAACCAATACATAAACTCGGTTGCACCGATAAGGTGACCAACGGTCAGATTGCCAAACTCGTAGACGCCGATTCAACAAACTCGGTGGGACTGATTTTGTGAATTTGCGTAATAAGAAGTTGGCAACCCAAACTCTGTGGCACCAAAGCAGAATCGGTTGCACCGAATGTCAAGGGTTTGGCTGAGTCCGTCTGAGGCTGAGAATCGGTGGCAGCGAGTGGAAAGTGGTGGTTGCACTGATTTTGGATATTTGTCTTGGGACAAAGTTTTGTGGAAGAGCTTATGGGTGTATATGGTGACTATCACTTGTGCACGTATGAGCATTTTCTTCACCAACGGTCCCTTACCCCCTTTTGATAGTATTGGCTTTCCTATGGACTCAAAATGATTTCTCACAAAAGGTAAAATGTAGAGTCCTCTTGCTTGAAGCTTTGCCAATCTATTTCCTTGCATCTTGGGGTATTTCACAATCCTTTTGCTAACCCATCGTTACACTTTTCCTGAAACATGCGTAGTGGAAACATTAGTTCAATGACATATATATTGTTATTAATAACCGAAACCACCAAGGGAGCAAATGTGCTTTAGGTCGTAGGTGCTTTGTACCCACAGATCGCCAGGGTTCTAACGTAGTGGTGCCTCGGTCGATCATGAGCATCTGAGCTCCAAAAAAGAGGGGGGGAGGTGTTGGAGTGTGATTGAGTGGAGTAGAGGGAGACTAGAGGGGAGAGAAGGGCTTGGGTGTCTATTTATATCCTGCCTGTGGTCCACCATGGACTTGGCCGTTGGACTTGGTCGTAGGGGTGTTGGAGGCTACACGAGGAGACATAGGTGACTTAGTGGCGTTCGTGGGGGTCATCCACGACCAGAGGGATCAAGAGGAGGAGCGGGGTGTGTGCGCGTATGAATCAACTCATTGGCTGAGTCAATGGTGCTTGGCACGAGCAGAAGGAGGGAGAGGGAGGAAGAGAGAGGAGGGGACCGACTATGTGTCGTGTCACCGATGTCGTGGGCATCTCGACGGACATGAGAGAGGGGCTCTTGGCTGTCGAGTCCATGCATTGGGCGACGGCTACAACGCGAATGGGCACTGTAGCGCGCTCTAGCGCCCAGATGGCATGCCATGACATGTCATTGGCATTGTGGACGCGAACATGCATGTCCAGAAGCTTCAGGGAGGTAAAATAAAGGTAATATTGCAGGATGCTTTGGGGGATCCCTTAGAATATAAGGAAGGTGGGGAAAGAGGTAGAATATTGCTGTCCATGGGTAGAAATGGGGGTTGTCACCCCGTGAAAGCACATTTACTCCCTTGGTGGTTTTGGTAATTAATAACAACGTATTTATCATGGGAGTCATGTTTTCACTAAGCATATTTCAGGAAAAGTCCAATGATGGGGTGACTACAAAATGTGAGGAGATACCCCAAGATGCAAGGAATGGATTGGTAAAGCTTCAAGCTAGAAGACTCTCTTTTTACTTTGTGACAAATCATTTTGAGTCCATAGGAAAGCCAATACTATTAAAAGGCGGTATGACATTGTTGGTGAACAAGTTACTCCACGTGCACAAGTGCTAGACACCAAATACACCCACAAGCTCTCCCAAAAATACTCTATCTAAAGTTAACTTCCCAAAATTTGTGCCACCAAGTTTCCATTTGGCTCTACCGATTTTGCACTTTTTTACAAAACCCTAGCCAAACCCTAGCTCTTTGGTGCAACCGAGTTTGCATCCGAGGCCACCTCATCTAGAAGACCTGTCATCAAGGAGCATGCCAGCTCAGAGGCTATGAGAGCACTAGAGAGTGCTAGGGCTTCCATCCAAGTAGAGCGAGCTAGAAGCTCTATGTCCAAGAAGCTTGGTGAGAAGAAGGGAAGCAGGAAGAGGATAGTGCATACTGTTGGAAAACCAACTTCCATGTATGGATACCCAACGGATGTAGAGGGCGAGAAGGAGCCAACTGCTGAGGGTCCTCCTAAGAAGAAGAAGTTGCTTGCTGATGCCATGACTTCTTAGGCCCCTCCCAAAGGCAAGGCAGCTCCTCCTCCCGAGAAGTCCATAGTTCGTAAGTCCAAGAGGACTACAAGAGATATTGCAGCTGCAGAGAAGAACAAGGGAACCTCCTCCAGAGCTACTTTTGATGATGAGGATATGTATCTCTTCAAGACGCTTAGACCTCACCTCCCACAACACAATGACAACTATCCACTTGCTGAGGATATATAAAACAGAAAGAATTCAGGGCTGGGAGAGTGGAGAGCCATAGATCCTTATTCTCAGAGGAAGAAGACAGCTGTAGATTACAGATTCTACACTAAGGAGCAACATGATTTCTATGAGATTGTTTTCCTTGATAAGAGCCCTACTGTCAGTGACATGAGATATGTAGATTGGGGCTACATCAAAGAGATTGAGGATTACTTCCCCCTTGTGCTAGATAACTTCAAAGCTGTTGGTATTGATGCTTTTGTTGGCAGCAAGATCACCCCCTCGAATGATGAGATGATCATGCAGTTATTTTCTACTACACACTTCTATCTAGGTGGCACGATAGTTTGTATGACAGAGGGCACCGTATATGAATCTTCGGTGGAAGAGTGGTCTACCATCATAGGAGCTCCACAAGTACAGGCCGGTGACTTGGATGTGTATTCATAGGCCAAGATGAATCACAATTCCATGGCTAATATGTACAAGGTGATCCCGGCTGACTATGTGCATTCACATAAGTTTGGCTCGATGTCATATCTGCAGGCAGGATTGCAAACCACCAACACCATTCTGAGGTACACCTTGATACCCAAGTCAGGAGATGAGAAGATGATTAGAGGATTCTCCATCAACATGATGCATCACATTGATCTTCACACCATATTCAGAGTCATGGTCTTAATTGTAGAAACTGTTAAGAGGACAGCTGCTGAGCAAAAGACGTCATGTGGATATGCTCCATACATTTAGATGCTTATCAGCTCCAAGCTTGAGAACAATGTATTTTCTCTTGATAGACCTCACACGCCTCTCCAGCCTGAGTTTGAGGATAATGTAGTGGCAATGGACCCAGATCATCCTACTTCATCTATTGCACAAGCAATAGCTGGGGCAGCCAGAGCCACTAGTGCTCCAATGCCAAGGACAAGGAGCGAGCAGATGGATCTCATTCTTAGATATATCCAAGGCATGCATAATAACATCATGGAGATTCTCAAGAACCAAAAGATCTTGGAAAAGGTTTTTTGAAGACAAGTTTCATACGTTGAACAACAAGGTGGATGGGCTGACTAAGACAATTGATGAGCTCAATAAGGAGGTGGACTCAATACCTCTACCCTACACCTAAGAGGGTGATGATGAAGATGTAGGTGACCCTCTCCATCCTAGCACACGGTTCACGACACAAGCCAGATCCTTGTCAGTCCCGGCTTCTGAGCAGAGACCATCAACATCAGCTCCTGTTGCAGCTCCTTCAGTCCCATTAGCTCCCTCAACACCTCCAGTGTCTACACCAACCCCTTCCATGACATCATCAGAAGTCTTCGCACATGCGATTCTCTCGACTCGTACATCAACAACCGGAGTAGATCAATCGCAGAGAGTCAATTAGTCCTATACCTATGAACTCTTTGGTAACTTGTTGCCAAAGGGGAGAAATTGTATAGATCAATAGGGCTTTGAGAGAGAGAGTGTTGCCTTTTATCGCCCTCCAAAACTTTATAATGTTTTGGTTGTTCGTTTGTGTTAAACTTGTTGGAGTTTGATCATGCACTTCTCATGTGTTGCTACGACGTCCGATCTTTTGAGATTATGAGATGATCATTCAATTCTTTCTTGATGTGCTGTGATATGTTTTCTGGCACACAACCAAGGTATGTGTAACATGGAAGAGCGCACCATGAGCCTAATAGATTGCACATTTGCATTCGAACACAAATTCAAAATAATGCACAAATCTAGGCGTACTCTTTCTTATCACATACTTCTCAAAGCGATGACTCTATTCATTGATTATATCATAAGTCGAAGCTTTGATTTATATGTTTTCACCAATTACCAAAAAGGGGAGATTGAAAGAAAAATTGCTCCCTTGGTGGTTTTGGTAATTAACAACAACATATATATCATTGGACTCATGTTTTCACTAAGCATATTTTCGGAAAAGTCCAATGATGGGATGTCTACAAATATTGAGGAGATACCCCAAGATGCAAGGAATGGATTTCCAAAGCTTCAAGCTAGAACTTTTTACTTTGTGAGAAATCACTTTGAGTCCATTGGAAAGCCAATACTATTAAAAGGGGGTAAGGTATTGTTGGTGAACAAGTTGATCCACCTGCACAAGGCTACATACCAAAAACACCCACAACCTCTCCAAAAAATACTCTATCTAAACCCAACTTCACAAAATCGGTGCCAAGAAGTTTCTATTCGGCTCTACCAATTTTGCACCCAAGATAGAACAAGACAAACCCAATCACTTTGGTGCAACCGAGTTTGCATCGGTGCAACCGAGAATTAGTGACCACTATTCGGTTGGCTGTTTTCATAGAATCGGAATTTCCGAGTTTATGCTTGGGTCTCATTGTGTTTTGGAAACTGCCTCGGCCAGTGACTTCGATACGACCAAGATTCCTATATCGGTCTCACCGAGATTCGGAAAGTTGCCACATTTTGAACATATCGGTACAACGAGTTTTGCATCGGTTTCACCTAGATGGTCAATAATGTTGTAACGGTTGGATTTTCTCCCCTGTTCTTCTTCTTGCTCGAAGCTCATCTTTCATTTTTCCAAGGATTTGTCAAGATTTGTAGGCACCCCATCTATCCAAGTGTTCACAAAGGTTAGCAACTTTGCCTCTTCATCTCACATTGCTAGATTAGCTTGTGGTATGCTCAAAGATATGTGATTTGTGGGTTTTAGCTAGGTTTTGGGGGAGTGATCATTATGTGGGAGTTTATTTGATTTATATGCAATTTGAGATCAAATTAACTTGTTAGGTTGCATATGTGTAGGTGTAGTTTATTTGGTGCCTTCCCATCATCGTCCTAGCCACCGTCGATCGCCCGCACCGTCTCGTCGTGGCACCGGCCACCCTGGTGAGCCTCTTTTTCTTCTTAAAACCTTTTTGTTAAAAAAATTACTTGTATGATTTAGATAGTTGCGTGCACGATTTCCTTACTTGTATTATTGTTAGTTATTCTATAGTGTCATGGTTATGGTATCTGCCTACGTCAGCCCTCGTCTAGTCTATGATTTAGATGTGGTATGTCGTTATCTTTAATAAATATTTCACACATCATCTAATATCTATGACAATTAATTATTCCACCAAATTGACGTAGATGTTTTTATCTCCAGGAAGTAGTTGAACCAGAAATTCAAACCGACTATGCAATTCTGCTCGTGAAGTTAACACAAGCTGCAAAAGAAATTGATCATTTGAAAGAAAAATTGTAAAGAACTGAAGATGAGAAGATGGAATTGGAGTTGCATGTTGCCTATATCGTCGATGATCACAAGAACAAGATGGATGGAATGCGCTTGAAGCTTAGAAAGATTAGAAAATATGCCATTGATAAAGAGGCTTGGTATCATTATGTCGTTGGCTCAATTGTTACCTTAGTTGCGATTATGAACGCATTTTTTGTTGCATTTAAATGTTTTAGATAGGTGTATGTTTTTTATGAGATGTATGTATGAACTATAAGTATCTATTATTTGCAGTAATAACATTTGGTCACTGCTAGCTCTACTTTGGTTGTAATGTGATGATGAAGTTGTATTAATTTGGTCACTTTGATGTTGTGTAGTGAACATGAGCCGGCAATGGATGTACAATGACCGACTAAGTATAGGGTTCCTTAATGGCCTGGACGATTTTATTCGTATGGTTGAGGCAAACAAGCAGAACGGTTTCATGTGTTTTCCATGTCGTGATTGTAAGAATGATAGGAATTACTCTACCTCAAAAACCCTTCACTGCCACCTGCTAAAGTCCGGTTTCATGTCCGCCTATAGCTGTTGGACCAAGCATGGAGAAAGAGGGGTTATAATGGAAAACGATGAAGAAGAAGAGGATGATGACAACTATCCTTTCGCCGATACAACAATGGGGAAAGATGAAGAAGCGGCATCAATGGGGGAAGCTGAAGAAGAGGCATCAGATGAGCCCGCTGATGATTTGGGTCGGGTCATTGCTGATGCAAAGAGAAACTGCAAAAGTGACAAGGATAGGTTGAAGTTGAAGCGCATGTTAGAGGATCACAAGAAATTCTTGTATCCAAATTGTGAATATGACCAGAAAAAGCTAGGTACCACGCTGGAATTGCTGCAATGGAAGAGGAAGAATGGTATAACTGACAAGGGATTTCAAGAAATGCTGATAATGATAAAGAAGATGCTTCCAGAGGATAACAAATTGCCTGAAAGTACGTACGAAGCAAAGAAGGTTGTCTACCCTCTAGGATTAGAGGTGGAGAATATCCAAATTGCCCTAATGACTACATCCTCTATCGCGGTGAGGAGTACAAGAATTTGGATGCATGCCCGGTATGCAGTGCACTACGCTATAAGATACCCCGTGATGACCCTGGTGATGTGGAAGGCGAATCCCCAGGAAGAGGGTTCCTACCAAGGTGATGTGGTATGCTCCTATAATACCACGGTTGAAATATTTGTTCCAAAACAAAGAGCATGCCAAGTTGTTGCGATGGCACAAAGAAGAACGTAAGAAAGACGGGATGTTGATAGCACCCGTTGATGGGTCTTAGTGGAGAAAAATCGAGAGGGATTTCGAGGACTTTGCAGCTGACGCAACAAACTTATGGTTTGGTCTTAGTACAGACGGCATGAATCCTTTTGGGGAGCAGAAGTCTAGTCATAGCACCTGGCCCGCGACTCTATGTATCTACAACCTTCCTCCTTGGTTGAGCATGAAGCGGAAGTTCATTATGATGCTAGTGCTCATCCAGGCCCTAAGCAACCCGGCAACGACTTTTATGTATACCTAAGGCCACTAGTTGATGAACTTCTACAGTTGTGGAAAAAACCAGGTGTACGTGTGTGGGATGCACACACACAGAAGGAAATTTCCCTACGAGTGTTGCTATTTGTAACCATCAATGATTGGCCTGCTCTTAGTAACCTTTCAAGACATACAAACAAGGTATACAATGCATGCACACACTGTCTAGATGATACTGAAAGTATATATTTGCATAAATGTAAGAAGAATCTGTACTTGGGACATCATCGATTTCTACCGATTAAGCATATCTTAAGAAAGGCAGGCAACCATTTCAAAGGTGAGCCAGATAACCGGAAGAAGCTTGGCCTCCGTACTGGTGAATATATATTTGATATGGTCAAGGATTTACATGTAATCTTTGGAAAGGGTCCTGGTGGACAATATATTCCGAATGACGCCAACGGACATGCACCCGTGTGGAAGAACAAATCTATATTTCGGGAACTTGAATATTGGAAAGCCCTAGAGGTCCGCAATGCAATCGATGTGATGCATGTGACGAAGAATATTTGTGTGAACCTGCTAGGCTTCTTGGGCGTGTATGGAAAGACAAAAGATACACCGGAGGCACGGGAGGACAAGCAAAGAATTAACAAAAAAGACGGCATGCCTCCAAAGCAGTATCAAGGTCCTGCCAGCTACGCTCTTACCAAAGAAGAGAAGGAAATCTTTTTTGAATGCCTGCTCAGTATCAAGGTCCCATCTTGTTTCTCGTCGAATATAAAGGGAATAATAAATATGGCAGAGAAAAAATTTCAAAATCTAAAGTCTCTTGACTGCCACGTGATTATGACGCAATTACTTCCGGTTGCACTTAGGGGGCTTGTACCGGAAAATGTTCGATTAAACATTGTGAAGCTATGCGCATTCCTCAATGCAATTTCTTAGAAGGTAATCAATCCAGAAATCCTACCAAGGTTACAGAATGACCTGGTCCAATGTCTTGTCTGTTTAGAGTTGGTGTTCCCTCCATCCTTCTTGAATATGATGACACACATCCTAGTTCACCTAGTCGAAGAGATTAACATTCTGGGTCCTGTATTTCTACACAATATGTTCCCCTTCGAGAGGTTCATGGCAGTCTTAAAGAAATATGTTCATAACCGTGCTAAGCCAGAAGGAAGCATCACCAAGGGATATGGAACAGAGGAGGTTATTGAGTTTTGTGTTGACTTTGTTCCTAACATTAAGCCAATTGGTCTTCCTGAATCGCGGCATGAGGGGAGACTAGGTGGAAAAGCCACACTAGGAAAGAAAGAAGCAAAAAATATGGATGGGCACTCTTTCACTCAAGCACACTACACAGTTCTACAAAATTCCACCTTGGTGACTCCATATATCGCGGAACACAAGGATATTGTACGTTCCAAGAAGCCGAAGCAGTCTAACCCCTGGATTGAACGTAAACAAATGGAGACTTTCGCTGGTTGGTTGCAAATAAAGCTCATCAATGACAACAATGTTCCAAATGAACTGTACTGGTTGGCCAAGACACCAAGTTCGACAATAACGACTTTCAAAGGGTACGAGATAAATGGGTATACATTTTAAACGATCTCCCAAGATAAAAAGAGCACCAACCAAAACAGTAGTGTCCGCTATAATGCAACCAACTTTCAAGACACATATTATGGTTACATAGAGGAGATATGGGAACTTCACTATGGACCTGATCTTAAGGTCCCTTTGTTTCGGTGCAAATGGGTCAAATATACTGGAGGCGGCGTGAAGGTAGACCCGTAGTACGGAATGACAACAGTGGATCTCAACAATCTTGGGTACACTAACGACTCATTCGTCCTAGCCAATGGCGTGGCTCAGGTTTTCTATGTGAAGGATATGTCTAGCAAACCGAGGAGAAAAAAGATAAGGAAGCGAATACATCATACAATGAGCCAAAGCGCCACATAGTTCTTTCAGGGAAAAGAAACATTGTTGGAGTGGAGGACAAGACAGACATGTCAGAAGATTATGAAAAGTTTCATGAAATCCCTCCCTTCAGAGTGAAGACTGACCCAAGCATCCTGTTAAATGATGAAGATTCTCCATGGTTACAGCGCATCATAAGCAAGGTACAAACACACAGAAAAATTCTTACACCACGAGATCCCACTCTAGGATGTGACCGGCTTCATCGTCATCACTTTCTATGTGAAGGACATGCATGCATTTTCTTGCATGGTATCTTTGTAATAGTTTGTACACGAAGTGCATCCAGTTTGTGCCATAACCCTGTCAACTCTTTAGAAGTTGCTATTTGGGTGAAATTATGATGTCATGCCAATTTTCAACCTTTTGAGAGATCATTTGTAGTGTTTTTCAATTCCAGGGTCATTTAGCTCAAAATAAATCATTAAATGCATGAAAAATATCAAATGAAGTCAGAAAGGGTGGAAAATTGATGATGCACCTTTGAATGGTGCATATTTAACAAAGAAAAAGTATGGAGTTAAAATAAGTTATTGAAAATAAAATCCCTTTTTAATAGATGAGTTTTCGTCCGAAACCCTCATACTTCGAAAGAGATTGTCCAGTTTGTAGACGAAGTGCATATAGTTTTTACCTTAACCCTCTCAGCTCTTTAGAAGTTGCTATTTGGGTGAAATTATGACGTCATGTCAAGTTACAACCTTTTTGGAGTTCATTTGTAGTGCTTTTCAATTTCAGGGTCATTTAGCTCAAAATAAATCATTAAATGCATGAAAAATATCAAATGAAGTCAGAAAAGGTTGAAAAATGATGATGTGCCTTTGAATGGTGCATATTGAACACACAAAAAGTATGGAGTTAAAATAAGTTATTAAAAATGAAATCCCGTTGTAATAGATGCATTTTCGTCCGAAACCCTCATACTTCGAAAGAGATCATCCATTTTGTAAATGAAGTGCATCCAGTTTTTACCGTAACCCTCTCAACTCTTTAGAAGTTGCTATGTGGGTGACATTATGATGTCATGCCAAGTTTGAACCTTTTCAGGGTTCATTTGTAGTGTCTTTTAATTTCAGGATCATTTAGCTCAAAATAAATCATTAAATGCATGAAAAATATCAAATGAAGACAGAAAAGGTTGAAAATTGATGATGTGCCTTTGAATGGTGCATATTGAACAGAGAAAAAGTATGGAGTTAAAATAATTATTAAAAATGAAATCCCTTTGTAATAGACGCGTTTTTATCCGAAACCCTCATACTTCGAAAGAGATTGTCTAGTTTGTACACGAAGTGCATCCAATTTTTTTCGTAACCCCCTCAACTCTTTAGAAGTTTCTATGTGGGTGAAATTATGATGTCATGCCAAGTTTCAACCTTTTCAGAGTTCATTTGTAGTGCTTTTCAATTTTAGGGTCATTTAGCTCAAAATAAATCATTAAATGCATGAAAAATATCAAATGAAGTCAAAAAGGGTTTAAAATTGATTATGTGCCTTTAAATGGTGCATATTGAACACACAAAAAGTATGGAGTTAAAATAAGTTATTAAAAATGAAATCCCTTTGTAATAGATGAGTTTTCGTCCGGAACCTTCATACTTCGAAAGAGATTGTCTAGTTTGTACACGAAGTGCATCCAATTTTTGTCGTAACCCTCTCAACTCTTTAGAAGTTGCTATGTGGGTGAAATTACGATGTCATGGCAAGTTTCAACCTTTTCAGAGATCATTTGTAGTGCTTTTCAATCTCCAGATATGACATTTCAAATGCCATTTAATCAAATTGTCTTATACAACAGTTTAAGTTGTTTAAACATGCATGGAATGCCATAAACAAATTATTTATATTTTTCTGATATTTTCTCATATATAATTTATTTCCATTGGATTCATAGATTTTTTTCTATGATTTTGTAAAGTTTAGTTTTTTTTGAAAATAATTACTAATAATGAACTAAAAACTTTTAGAACCGATGCGAGCGACACACCGGTACTAAAGGTCCATCGCCCCCCGCATTTTTTGGGGAGGACCTTTAGTACCGGTGCATGGCTCACACCGGTACTAAAGGGTCTTTGGTATCGGTGCGAGCCATGCACCGGTACTAAAGGCTTGTTATGTATAAATAGAAACGCCCTCGTCCCGGGACGAGCCACGCACCGAGAGAAGCTCAGTTGTGCCGCCAGGCTTCCGAAATTAGCCGTCGTCGCCGCGCGCCGCCCCGAGCCTGCCGCCCCGACTCCGCCACCCCGACATCGCGCCTCCCTCGGTGAGCCTCTCCCCTCCCCCTTCGCCGCGCCCCACCCCTAGGGTTTGCAGCTCACCGGAGCAACTTCGGCGAGGCCTACTGACATGGCCGGCCAGCCCCACCCCCAGGGTTTGTGGCTCGTCGGAGCAACTCCGGCATGGCCTACTGACATGGCCGGCCAGCCCCACCCCCAGGGTAGCTGGCTAGTGGGCCCGCGAGTTATTTGTTAGATGTCAATGACAAGTGGGGCTGCCCCCTAATCCACTAATTAACTAAAATGATCAAGTGTTTTGTTAGATGTTAAGTGCCATTTTGCTAAGTGTTTTGTTAGATGTCAATGACAAGTGGGACCACCCCCCTAATCCATTGACAAGTGGGGCCATCCCCCTAATCCACTAATTTTGCTAAGTGTTATTAAAGTTGTTAGATGCTAAGTGTTAATTTTGCTAAGTGTTATTTAATTCGTTTTCATAATTAAGTGTTTCTTCTCAACGTCGACGATGCCGATCCCGCATCCTTGTCGTCGAGTCGGCGGAGGAGGTATGTTGCTTGAGCCGAGGGGCCCTACTCGGGACTGGGCTCCGCCGGGCTGGTACTGGGACTTGCTGCCTTTCGGGCGGCGCACCTTGGTGAGGAGCCAGCCCGTCGTCGACCCGGAGGTTCTATGGTGGCGGCCGTCTGGGCCACGGACGATCTGAAGGCTTGAGTCCCCTGCGGAGGTGGTACAATACCATGTCAGCAAGGAGAACGAGCACGTGCGTCGCTACATGGTAGCTTTGGAGGCCAGGTCCGTCAATACCTGGCAGATTCTTTGGGGGTCTCATTAGAGCTATTCTCCTGTGATAGTTCCTTCTCTTTGGGTATCCACCGCTCACCCCGATATTCGTCGGGCGCTAGGGTTCTAGCTAGATCGATATATTAGCTACTATATATGTATTATTATGATGTATTAGCTTGATCGATCGATTAGCCGATGTATTAACTATTATCCGAGATTATGATGAGATCTTTTCTAAGAACTACTATATATGTATTCGATGATGCATTATTAATTTACTATCAGTTATTTTGCTTCTTGAATGCATGCTAAGTTGAATACTAATTTTTTTTATCTATATTATTATGGATTAGTTATTAAGCTATGGACAATATCGGTAGAGCTCATGAAGAGGACATCTTCGACATGATACGCTCCTTTGAAAACACAGCGGACCTTCTGGGTGAATCACATGATGATGACGTCTCACAATATGTGAACGATTACGTTGATGGATGTGCGGCCGAGGAAGAACAACTTATGTTCCAAAATCTGGAACAACTAACAATGTCCGGTGAGGTATATAAATATTATCCTCTGGTGATCATTACATGTGTATTAATTGATTTGTATAAATATTAACAAATCTTTCTTCTTTTAATTATCAGCCCTACGGATCGAGCCAATCTAGTAGAAAGGTACGAGGCAGTGCCAAGATATTGGACGGCAACGTAAAGCCCAATCTTGATGCTTTCAAACATGATCACGCACCAACTCACCCTGAAGCCAATGCCAAGACATTTGTGCGTCAATGCGGGGTGGTTGTTAGGGACGGAGTCCCAATCACAATGCAAGAATGGATTCAGCCAAACAAACCAAAACCAGGAGTGAATTATATCGATAAAATAATTAAAGATGCCCTTTGGCGAGAGCTCATGGAGCATTTCATCCTACCAGATTCTCTCTCGGAGCACCAAAGGGACAAAGTCAAGGAGTTTGCTCTCCATAAGATGGCCTTCACGTTCTAGACTTGGAAGAAAAGATTATGGACCGAGTACAACGGTAGAGGCAAGAAGGGGCCCGAATTCACAGGAATACACGAGAATGTAAGGAATGATTGGAACGTATTTATCGAGTACAAGACATTGGAAGCTCCTATGGAGAAGTCGGCAAAGAATAAGATAAATGCGTAGACAAAAAGTATCACCATAAACTAAGGACGGGTGGATACAAGTCAGCCATTCCTAAGTGGGATGCATTAGAGAATAAGATGGATGCTGAAGGGATCTCTCCAGTAACCTTCCACTGGCCCCGGAGGTGCAGGAATTGGTTTTTTACGCATGGGGGGAAGTTGGACCCAGCAACAGGAAGATTATTGCACTGGCCAGTCTGAAGCATGCATCAGATGAGTTGATTGAAGCAATAAAAGCTGCCTAAGAAGGACGGTTTCAACCCGATAGAGAGAACGACGAGCTTACACGCGCCCTCGGGAATCCCGAACACGAAGGACGAACATGAGGCGTGGGCATTTTTTCGTGGTATGGGGGGTTTGCGGGCTGGAAGGACAATTATAAAAGCCGTTCGAGAAAAAAGAAGGAGGAAGCACACCGACTTTCAAAGTTGGAACTGAACTACGAGCAGCAGCAACTGCAGATACAGGTACTGACCCAGCAAAGGGCAACTCCGCGGCAGGAGGCATCAGAACCCGTCACATCTACACTGCCGAAAAGCAGCATGGGTTCCACGGTGGCACCTCTGGGTCACACCCCCATGGATGATATCACCAAGAAGACATCTTGTGAGCTAATCCAGAAAATGAAGAACATACCTGTGCAGGTCGCGACAGGCTATGCTTTACCAAATACACCTGATGTTCTCTGGCCTTTCAATCTGGTTCCAGCCAGGTATGTTCGTGTCGCAGTGGACGTAATAGAGCCAGGATATGATGAACTACAACTTGACATCCCTGGAGGTGAGGGGGAGTCCACACTGGCAAAAGCCGGCCATGGTCTCATTCTATGGAGAAAGGACTGCATCGTCTCTACACACTCGGGGCTACGGCCACCGGCTCCTCCGAGTATCGATATCCAGCGCGAGGGATCCCAGCCAGAGGCATCATAGTGCCAGCAGTCCTCCCCACCTCGAGAGGAGTCCCACTTTGATAGGGATCCCAGCGCAAGTCCGCCCAACCTCGGGACGGAGCACGACGCGAGTCCATATCGTCGATATTGATCTCCGCCACATGAGCCGACTCCACCCCGGCAGCGGTCCCGCCAACAGGGCTCCCAAAAGTGGAAGGCCATCAGCAGTCCTCTTCGGAAGAAAGCAAAGAAGAAACCCAAGCCTCTGTCCAAAAGAAGCTACCTTACGACGTGACACCATAGGAAACTGAAATTGAAAGCGAACGCCAAGTGAAAGCATTTTTTGCGAAGAAGCCCCTGCCGCCAAAGGAGGTAATACCCAAGGAAGTCAAAGAGCACTTTAGGGAACACTTTATTGATCGACCCCCGACATATGTGGAGCGTATGCCGACAGACTATGAGCGACAAATTCAGAAGGCAAGTGAGCAGACAAGTCGGCCTAGCCCAAGGAAGTAGTCTGGAAGTACGACATCAACGACAGGTGGTACAACTAGCAGGAAAACAGTTCCCCAGCTCAGAGAACAATCCAAGCAATAGATTTCTCCGCTCAAGGTGAGTACCAATCCAAGCAAGCAATCGATCCAAGAAGTCGACATTGCTGGCAACCCAATCGACCTTGAAGAAGTAGAGGCTGCAGTTCTCACTCTTGGGCAAATCTTTTGCACTAAGGAATTCCGTAGGTATGGTGAAGCTGAGTACGCAATGAAATATGACATCGGAGAACCACTCGTCACACCCGAGAAGTACAAGGAACTGTTGGAAATATGCCCTAGAGGCAATAATAAATTAGTTATTATCATATTTCCTTGTTCATGATAATCGTTTATTATCCATGCTATAATTGTATTGATCGGAGACTTAAATGCATGTGTGGATACATAGACAAAACCATGTCCCTAGTATGCCTCTAATGGACTAGCTCGTTGATCAAAGGATGGTTAAGGTTTCCTAGACATGGACATGAGATGTCATTTGATAACGGGATCACATCATTAGGAGAATGATGTGATGGATAAGACCCAAACTACAAACATAGCATATGATCGTGTCAGTTTATTGCTACTGTTTTCTGCATGTCAAGTATATGTTCCTATGACCATGAGATCATGCAAATCACGGATATCGGAGGAGTGCCTTGTGTGTATCAAACGTCGCAACGTAACTTGGTGACTATAAAGGTGCTCTACAGGTATCTCCGATGGTGTCTGTTGAGTTGGCATGGATCGAGACTGGGATTTGTTACTCCGTGTAACGGAGAGGTATCTCGGGGCCCACTCGGTAATGCAACATCACAATAAGCCTTGCAAGCAATGTGACTAATTGTTAGTTGCGGGATCTTGTATTACGGAACGAGTAAAGAGACTTGCCAGTAACGAGGTTGAACTAGGTATGGAGATACCGACGATCGAATCTCGGGCAAGTAACATACCGAAGAACAAAGGGAACGATATACGGGATTAACTGAATCCTTGACATAGAGGTTCGACCGATAAAGATCTTCGTAGAATATGTAGGAACCAATGTGGACGTCCAGTTCCCTCCATTGGTTAATGACCGTAGAGGTGTCTCGGTCATGTCTACATAGTTCTCGAACCCGCAGGGTCTGCACACTTAAGGTTCGGTGACGTTTCGGTAGTGTAGAGTTATGTATGGTGGTTACCGAAGTTTGTTCGGAGTCCCGGATGAGATCCCGGACGTCACGAGGAGCTCCGGAATGATCCGGAGGTAAAGATTCAGATATAGGAAGTCCCAGTTTGGTTTCCGGAAAAGTTTCAGGCTCATCGGTAGTGTCCCGGGAGTATCGGTATTGTACCGGGCGTGCTGGTAGTGTACCGGAGGATCTCCGGGAGGGGTATTTCGACCCCAAGAGGTCCATGGGCTGTGGGATAATAATAACCAGCCCTTAGTGGGATGGGAAAACAGCCACAAAGGCCCATGGCGCAGGAGAGAAAGTCCTAAAGCAAAAAGTGGAAAATCAGCCAATAGGAGGCAATCCTACTCCAACTAGGATTGGAGGTGAAGTAGGATTGCTCCCACCTCCTATTTCGGCCGACCCAAAGGCCTTGGATGCCTCTCCTCTCCTCTCCTCCTATATATACTAGTGGATTGGGTGGTTTTTGGACAGAATTTCCGGCCACGTGCTACCCGTTCCACCGGTGCATAGTTTCTCCTCTAGATCGGTTTTCTGCAGCGCTTAGGCGAAGCCCTGCCGGAATTGCTCCACCACCATCACCGGAGCGCCGTCACGCTGCCGGTGAACTCTCTCTCCTCTCCACCTCCTCTTGCTGGATCAAGACAGTGGAGATCGTCATCAAGCTGCACGTGTGCTGAACGCGGAGGTACCGTCCGTTCGGCGCTAGATCGGAAGGACCGTGATCGAGATCACGAGACGGTTCGTGATGTGATCACGGAACGGATCGTGATGAGTTCGCGGGATAGATCGTGATCAAGATCGTGATATGGATCGTGATGAGATCGCGGGACAGATCGTGATGAGTTCACGGGACGGATCGTGATTGGATCGCGGGACGGATTGTTATGAAATCGCGGGACGCTCGGCGATTTGGATCGCGAAGAAGTTCGACTACACCAACCGCGTTTCTTAACGCTTCCCGCTTAGCGATCTACAAGGGTACATAGATCCACTCTCCCTCTCGTAGATGCTCATCACCATGGATAGGTTTGCGTGTGCGTAGGAAATTTTTTGTTTCCCATGCGATGTTCCCCAACAGTGGCATCATGAGCTAGGTTGATGGTTCGATGAGATCTCGAGTAGAACAAATAAGGTTTGTGGGCGTTGATGCTTAGATTGCTTCCTCCCTTGGTCGTATTTTGGTTCAGCGGGATTGTGAGATGAAGCGGCCCGGACCAACATTACTCGTACGCTTACGAGAGACCGGTTCCCTCGACACAACTTGTTGCCTAGATGGCTTGCGGGTGACAGTTTCTCTCACTTTAGTTGGATCGGATTCGACAAAGGCGGTCCTTGAGAAGGTTGAAAAGCAAACTAGTGTATCACCGTTGTGGTTTATGCATAGGTGAGAATCGTTCTTGCTAGATACCCATAGCAGCCACGTAAAATATGCAACAACAATTAAAGGACGTCTAACTTGTTTTTGCAGGGTATGTTGTGATGTGATATGGCCAATTACATGATGAGATATATGTGATGTATGAGATGATCATGTGATGTATAGATTATCACGACTTGCATGTCGATGAGTACAGCAACCGGCAGGAGCCATAGGGTTGTCTTTAATTATTGTATGACCTGTGTGTCAATCATTAAGCGCTATGTAATGCTTTACTTTATCGCTACGGTAGCAATAGTAGTAGAAGCATGCAGGGCGTGACAACCCCAATGGCAACACATTGATGGAGATCAAGATGATGGAGATCATGGTGTTGTGCCGGTGACGATGGAGATCATGCCGGTGTTTCGAAGATGGAGATCTTAAACACAAGTTCATGGCCATATCATGTCACTTATGAATTGCATGAGATGTTAATCCTTTTATGCACCTTGTTTTGCTTAGTACGACGGGAGCATTATAAGGTGATCCCTCACTTGAATTTCAAGATGAACTATGTTCTCCCCGAGTGTGCACCGTTGCGAAAGTTCGTCGTGTTGAGACACCACGTGATGATCGGGTGTGATAGACTCTACGTTCACATACAACGGGTGCAAGCCAGATTTGCACGCGCAGAACACTCGGGTTAAACTTGACGAGCCTAGCATGTACAGACATGACCTCGGAACACGAGACACCGAAAGGTCGAACATGAGTCATATAGTAGATATGATCAACATAATGATGTTCACCATTGCAGCCACCTCAACTCACGTGATGATCGGACTTGAGTTGGTGAATTTGGATCATGTATCACTCGAATGACCGGAGGGATGTCAATTTGAGTGGGAGTTCTTAAGTAATATGATTAATTGAACTCATTATCATGAACATAGTCAAAGTGTGTTTGCAAATTATGTTGTAGATTACTAGCTCGCGCTGTAGCTCCCTTGTATTTTTATATGTTCCTAGAGAAATAGAATTGAAAGATGTTGGTAGCAAAATTGCGGACTGGGTCCGTGATCTGAGGATTGTCCTCATTGCTGCACAGAAGGCTTATGTCCTTAATGCACCGCTTGGTGCGCCACTCCCTCTAGCGTCGTCTATAGATGTTGTGAACATCTAACAGGCACGTTTCGATGACTACTTGATAGTTTAGTGCGTCATGCATTACGGCTTAGAATTGAGGCTCCAAAACGTTTTGAACGTCACGAAACATATGAGATGTTCTAGGAGCAGAGATTGTGATCTCAGGCTCGTGCCTTTGTTGCGAGATATGAGATCTCCAACAAGATTCTTTGCTTGTAAGATGAAGGAGAATAGCTCAATCGTTGAGCATGTACTCAGATTGTCTGGGTACTACAATCTCTTGAATCAAGTGGGAGTTGATCTTCCAGATAAGATAGTGATTGATATAGTTCTCCAAGTCACTATCACTAAAGCTACTAGAACTTAGTGATGAACTATAATACACCAGGGATAGAAGTATTGATCCCTGAGTTGTTCGCGATGTTTGACACCGCGAAGGTAGAAATCAAGAAGGAGCGTCAAGTGTTGATGGTTAATCAAACCACTAGTTTCGAAAAGGGCAAGAACAAGGAGGGAAACTTCATGGATAGCAAGTCAGTTGCTGCTCCAGTGAAGCAACCCAAAGTTGAACTCAAACCCGAGACTAAGTGCTTCTATTATGAGGTGAGAGGTCGCTGAAGTGGAACAACCCTAGATACTTGGTAGATAAGAAGGCTGGCAACAACGACAGAAGTATATTTGATATACGAGTTATTGATGTGTACCTTGCTAGTACTCCTAGTAGCACCTGGGTATTGGATACCGGTTCGGTTGCTAAATGTTAGTAACTCGAAATAAAAGCTACAGAATAAACGGAGAACTAGCTAAGGGTGAGGTGACGATGTGTGTTGGAAATGTTTCCAAGGTTGATGTGATCAACATCGCACGCTCTCTCTACCTTTAGGATTAGTGATGAACCTAAATAAATGTTATTTGGTGTTTTGCGTTGAGCATGAACATGATTAGATCATGTTTGTTGCAATACGGTTATTCATTTAAGTCAGAGAATAATAGTTATTCTGGTTACATGAATAATACCTTCAATGGTCATGCACCCAGTGCGAATGATTTGTTGAAATCTTGATCGTAGTAGTACACATGTTCATAACATTGATGTCAAAAGATACAAAGTTAATAATGATAGTACCACATACTTGTGGCACTGCCGCTAAATGTCATATTGGTATAAAGCGCATGTAGAAACTCCATGCTGATGGCTATTTGGACTCATCGATTTCGAATCGGTTGAGACATGCGAACCATGCCTCTTGGGCAAGATGACTAAAGGACCCCGTTGGATGGAGCGGGCAAGTGATTCATTGGAAATGATACATGTTGATGTATGCAATCTAGTGAGTCTTGTAGCGTGCAGTGGATATCGTTATTTTCTTACCTTCACTGATGATTTGAGTAGATATAGTGTATATTTACTTAATGAAACACAAGTCTGAATCGTTTGAAAGGTTCAAGCAAATTCAGAGTGAAGTTTAAAGATCATCGTGACAAGAAGATAAAAATGACCGCGATATGATCGTGGAGGTGAATATCTGAGTTACGAGTTTGGCATACAACTTAAGACAACGTGAAATTTCTTTCACAACTAACGCCACCTGGAACACCATGGTGTGATGGTGTGTCCGAACATCATAGTCATGCTTTATTGATATAGTGCATACTGTGATGTCTCTTATCGTTTTACTACTATAATTTTTGGGGTTATGCATTAGAGACAACTACATTCACTTTAAATAGGGCATCATCTAAATCCGTTGAGATGACACCGTGTGAATTATGGTTTGATAGAAACCTAAGCTGTCATTTCTTAATGTTTGGGGCTGCGATGCTTGTGTGGAAAATGTTTTCACATAATAAGCTAGAACCCAAAGCGGACAAATGTATCTTCATAGAATACCCTAAGAACATATGGGTATGCCTTCTATCTCATATCCGAGTGCAAAGTGTTTGTTGCTAGAACTGGTTTCTTTCTCGAGAAAAAGTTTCTCTCGAAAGAATTGAGTGGGAGGAAGATAGAACTTGATGAGGTTGTTAAACCTTTGTTCAACCAGAGAGTAGCGCAGCGCAGAAAGATGTTACTGTGAAGCCTACATTAGTTGAAGAGGAAGTTAATGATGATGATCATGAAGCTTCAGGATCAAGTTACTATCAAACTTCGTAGGTCGACAAGGATGTGTACTGCTCCTAAGTGGTACGACAACTCGGTCTTGGAGGTCATGTTGTTGGACAACTATGAACCTACGAGCTATGGAGAAGCGATGATGGGCCCGGATTCCGACAAATGGTTGGAGGCCATGAAATCCGAGATAGGATCCATGTATTAAAACCAAGTGTAGACTTTGGTAGACTTGCTCGTTGGACGGCAGGTCGTTGAGTACAAATGGATCTTGAAAATGAAGACAAACATTGATGGTGAATGTCACTATTTGTAAAGCTCGACTTGTTGCAAAGATGTTTGTGACAAGTTCAAGGAGTTGACTACGATGAGACTTTCTCACTCGTAGCGATGCTAAAAGTCTGTTGGAATTATGTTAGCAGTTCCTGTGTTTTCAATTATGAAATCTGGCACATGGATGTCAAAACATCGTTTCCTTAATGGTTTACTTGAGGAAAGGTTGTATGTGATACAACCAGAAGGTTTTGTCAGGCCTAAGGATGCTAAAAGGTGTGCAAGCTTCGGTGATCCTTCCATGGACTAAAGCAAGCATCTCGGAGTTGGAATATATGCTTTGATGAGGTGATCAAAGTTTTGATGTTTATACAAAGTTTATGAGAAACTCGTATTTGCAATAAAGTGAGTGGGAGCACTATAGAATTTTTGATAAGTATATGTGGATGACATATTGTTGTTCAGAAATAATGTAGAGTTTCTGGAAAGCATAAAATGGTTATTTGGAAAGTGATTTTCAAAGGAAGACCTGGATAAAGATACCTAATTGTTGAGCATCAAAATCTATAGAGATAGATCAAGATGCTTGATGAGACTTTCAATGAGTGCATACCTTCACGAGATTCTGAAAGAGTTCAAAATGGATCAGCCAGAGAAATAGTTCTCGTCTGATTTGTAAGGTGTGAAGTTGAGTGAGACTCAAAGCTCGACAACGGAAGAAGAAAGAGAAAGGACGAACGTCGTCGCCTATGCCTTAGCCATAGGCTCTATATTATGCCATGCTGTGTACCGCACCTATGTGTGCCTTGCCATGAGTCTGTCAAGGGGTACTAGAGTGGTCCAGGAGTGGATCACTGGACAGCGGTCGGAACTATCCTTAGTAACCAGAGGACTAAGGAAATGTTTCTTGATTATGGAGGTGATAAAGAGTTCGATGTAAAGAGTTACGTCGATGCAAGCTTTAACACCTATCCGGATGACTAGTAGTAGCAATCTGGATACGTATAGTGGAGCAGCCATTTGGAAATAGTACCAAGTGGAGTGTGGTAGCAGTGTTTACGGTTTGACATTGAGATATGCAAAGTAAACACGGATCTGAATATCACAGACCCGTTGACTATAAGACCTCTCTCACATGCAAAGCATGATCGAGCCCCAGAACTCATTGGGTGTTAGATTCATAACAATGCGAATCACATGGTGATGTGAACTAGATTATTGACTCTAGTGCAAGTGGGAGACTATTGGAAATATGCCCTAGAGGCAATAATAAATTAGTTATTATCATATTTCCTTGTTCATGATAATCGTTTATTATCCATGCTATAATTGTATTGATGGGAGACTTAAATGCATGTGTGGATACATAGACAAAACCATGTCCCTAGTATGCCTCTAATGGACTAGCTCGTTGATCAAAGGATGGTTAAGGTTTCCTAGCCATGGACATGAGATGTCATTTGATAACGGGATCACATCATTAGGAGAATGATGTGATGGATAAGACCCAAACTACAAACATAGCATATGATCGTGTCAGTTTATTGCTACTGTTTTCAGCATGTCAAGTATATGTTCCTATGACCATGAGATCATCCAAATCACGGATATCGGAGGAGTGCCTTGTGTGTATCAAACGTCGCAACGTAACGGGGTGACTATAAAGGTGCTCTACAGGTATCTCCGATGGTGTCTGTTGAGTTGGCATGGATCGAGACTGGGATTTGTTACTCCGTGTAACGGAGAGGTATCTCGGGCCCACTCGGTAATGCAACATCACAATAAGCCTTGCAAGCAATGTGACTAATTGTTAGTTGCGGGATCTTGTATTACGGAACGAGTAAAGAGACTTTCCGGT